>CM077472.1:5087259-6287259 GCA_039654755.1 Calcarius lapponicus
AGCTGGGATGCTTCAGACTGGAAACATTGGGAACTCAAAGCAGCCAGCAGTTCCTGAGCTGAAGTTTCACATTAATGTAGAAAAAAGCAGACAAATGTGGGAACTGCTCCTTTTCCTTCTGCTGAGTTTTGAACACAAGTTTATGGAGCTCATCCTCAGCTGCTCTATTCTGTTATTACTGAGATGATGTGAATGAAATGATGGCAATTTTTATCAGGGCCAATGTGCCCCCATGTTTACTGGAATTTTCTCTAGTGAAAGTACAGCTGAAAGAAAATTTCAGCTACAGAAGAACAACTTATCCACATATTGGAAATGGAGCATATTAATTGGATATGTATGAAATGAAAATTGCCTTGCAGAGAAACAGAAATCAAACCTACTATTTCCCAAGTATTAATTTCATCTGTTATTTTATTTCATCTGCAGTGATAGGGGATGTCTTTTTCTGCATTTAAAAAGCCAGAATCCCTCTTTGGAGTTTCCAAATGAAAACATGCCTATCTTTTAATGTGGGTTGTTAAACTGAGACCTGAATGGCCTATTTATTTGCTTTGTTTGAGTGGAAACTGGATCTAATCTGTATGTACACCAAGGGCTCTTCCTCCCTCAAATTCTCTAAAAAACTGCAATTAAATTTTAGACATAATAGGATTAAAGCATTATATTGCATATGACATGACATTTGTGTGCAGAATTATTGGATTTTATATCCTCACTGATATTTTACTTGAATATAGAGATAAAAAAGATGACCTAATTCATCTTGTATATCTCTTTCAGGGCCATCCCTCTGTTTTATGCTACTTTTGCTTTTTCCAGTTTCATTTTAAGTCTACCATTTCCTTGGAAGATTATTTCACAGCATATTAGACTTCACTGTTAGGTGGATTTCTTCTTTTTTCCCTGGTATACAGTTTTCTTATATCTTTAAAATACAGAAGGCAGCAATTTTTTAATCTATTTTGAGCCCATGGAGCATAGTAAAAGTTGTAGTGTGGCACAATTCCACCAAAAAAAACCCCAAATACAACTGAAAAATAAGTATATTTAAAGAGAATATATTAGTTGGCTTTGATTTTAGGGTAAATGAGTACTAAATACTTGGGGAAAGAATTGTGTTCTAGAACTTATTTTTTTCTTTATTTCTACCAGTTTCTTTTGCCTGTTTGCCTCCTGTACTGTCTTAGGGAAACTGAGGGCCACTTGGAACCTAAGGGCCACCTTCCTTCATTTGGAAAATTAGCTAATTTATTAATTTTTATGTATTTTTAACCCCATAGCTCTGTGTGCAGGGCACCTGTGGGGCAGTAAAAATGCAGTAGATATGGGGCTAACATGCCAGGACTGTTTCCCTTTAACCAGCCAGGATGTGCAAGAGCTGAGCCAACATGCCAGCGCTCCCCTGATGAACCGGGAGGACAGAACAAAAATCTGTTGATTAAACACTCTGGCTGTGAGACGAGGTTGCAGATGCACAGATAATAAAATGATTGCATGAAGGATTTTTGTGGCTTGGTGTTAGGGCTGGGGTTTTTTTCCTCCCCTTCCAACAGAAATGTGCGGCTGGTGCTTCCCTGTCCCAGACCTGCAGAGGTGAAAGCGAGCGGCTTTAGGGTGGCACAGGGAGGCTTCACTCCCCAGCCTTAGCCAGGCCTCCAGGCAATGCCTTGGCACCAAATTCCTGCACATTTGTCCTGCAGTTTCCATTTTGGAAGAGACCAGTGTAGGAGGAGTCCATTTGGCCAAAGGCTCAGGAAGAAGGGGCGTCCAGAAGACGCGGCAGGTCGGGAGCAGCCGAGCGAGATCCCGATCCCACCCCGTGAATCCTGCAATGAGCTGGCAGAGCTGGAGCTCCCTGTGACACTGCTCACAGGGCTTGCAAAGAGCCAGGAACACCTCTTTTGGGAACAGGGAGTACATCTCATGGAAGCGACGGGATTAGCCAGTATTTATGGACTTTAATCGTGTTCCAAATACCCGTTTTCAAAGAGACGCCTTCAGATTTGCCTTCCTGACAGAAAAATTATGGCCCATGCTGTGTCCCAGGGATGAAACTATAGGTAGATTTTCCACTGGTTGACAAATGAGAGTGATTTAAACACCTGGGTTTAAGTTGAAAATATCAAGTTGAAAATGAGCAAAGAAAAAAGCAGTTGTAAATATTTAGTTCTTTTTTTTTACAGGAAGACTTGAACAGAAAAACCTAGATTTTCCAGGAAGTCTTTTTTTACGGAAATGCTTAGTACAACAAAAGGTGATTTTCAAAACCCATATATTTTATTAAATATGGAGTTGGTTTTGCTTAGGCAGAAGTACATACCACATGCTCATACTCATCTATCTCTATGTAACTTAACATGCAATTACTCTGAATACTAATTTTACAGTCTTAACAAAATTTATATTATTTTCGTTTTAGGGTGTTAAAAATGATGAATAATATAACTTACGTCAGTAGATTAACTTCCTGCTCTAGTTCTGTCATGCCATGTGTGAGTAGGAATTTAGTTTAGATGATAACATATAAAATATAATTTTAATTAGCTGCATAAAACTGTCCTGAGAGTGCTGAGATGCATTAAGAATCAATAAAAGTAAGATTATCCAAAACTTATTTTGGATTACAATACCTATTAGTAAAAAAAAAAAAAAAACAGAAAATTTCCATCAGTTTTGTTGGTAATTCAGGTTTTTTTTTTTGGTTATCATTTGACAGAATTTCCATGATATTCTGACATCAGAAAATGGCCATGCATGCATAGCACAGTTGTCAGAAGAGCCAAATTAGATTAAAGAGGTAGGAAACGAATTGTGCAAAGGCTGAACACCTTACGAGTGCAGAGGGAACTCTACCCAACTGCTTGATATTCCAGAGCCACTTCTTCTAAATTTTTGAATTAATAGATGACATATTTTTCCTTCTAGTTTCTTGTCATAAACTGAAAGAGGAAGCCTGCTGGCTTTTCAGCTCACAGCCATTTCTCCAACATTCAAGGAATTAATCTGAATGAGAAGATATTCTTCAGCTCATTAAGATTTGTGAGGCACTACTGGTTCAGTATAGTTTTAAATGAACATTTAAAGGATTTTAATAGGTTATCAGACATTTATATTTTAACATTATATTTTAGCACTGCTAATCACAGTATCATGTAGAAATTTAGATGTGATAATTTTTAAAACAGAACTGCTTGCAGCCTAAATTAAGTAGCATTGATTCAAAATTGATTTTCACTTCTGCTTGAGGTACAAATACTGGTAAAAGTGAATTGGGAAAGGAAATAATACCTGAACTCTTCAGTGCAATCCTCCAGCCCACATCTGCATGGTGCATATATAATTCTGTGTAATGCAAGTTCAGTGATGTAAGTACCTCCTCATTACAGCGATACACGTGGTAATGGAGCATTGCATGTTGTAATGCAAACTTCCCTCCGGGGACATGAGGCTCATTTTGAAGTCTCCTATCACACCACCTCTCCAGGCTGAAATCTCTGCAGAGATGAGATGGTTTTGCTATTCCCTGGCCTCCTATGAACTATTCCAAGAGATCAGCTGGCTTTGATGTTGCAGAATTTAGTGGAGAGGCAGGGAGGTGGTATTTATGCCAGTATTATATGTGACACCATGTCTGCATTTCACATTTGGGTCACTGATTAAGTGGATTTGTACGTTGGCTCACAAAGGTGTTTCGTGTTCCAGGTGGGTGGTGGTAGAACGTGTGAGTTAATCTCCTAGAAGTGCAGGTAAGCAATCCCATAATTTGTGTACTTTACAATGATCCAGCTGAGAAACTCATCCAGGAGCATAAAAGAGCCCTGATGAGAAAAAGATAAGCAGCATATGTAAGTACAATCTTAGAACAGAGCCTTTAGCATTAATAGAATATTTTGTAGGAATCTCATTAGGCTGTAACTAGAATTTACATACTGAACAATACTATACTAAATCTTCCCTTAAGGGACAAAAATGAAATGTAAACCTGGCTTCTTCCAGCCTTAAGATATTAAATGGAAATATTTTTTTTTCATCTTAGACAGCAGCCACAGCCTTTCTTTTACTTCCTTTTCTGCCTTGGCTCTGTCTTTCTGGTGCTCTGAACCCACAGTCCTTTGACCATATTCAAACCAGTCCTCTATGGTGCAACGTATACAAACCTGTCCAGTCTTCATTTTCTGTCACCCAAAAATCTCCCTTTTCTGTGGGACATCTTTTTTGCCAGCCATTCAGTCCTCACTGATTTTCTGTCGCTGGAAACCACTATATGCTATGAAGTTCTGGAAAATGAAGAGCTCTGCAACAAGGAGGGGACAGAAAATATTTTAAACAATAATTACTAAAAGAGGCTATTTAAGGAGCATAACTGAAATTGTGAAATGCACCCACAGTGCCTATGAGTTTCAGCAAACAGGAAATCAATTCCATAGTTACATTTCCAGGGTTTGCAGCAGTCTTTTGCACTACACCCATTGAATGCTCCATTTCTTTCAACTATCGAGGTTACTGAACTTCAGATACACTTCTCCTACTGCGTTTACAAATCAATTAACTCAAAAGAACAAAGCTTTTTGCCATGCTAGAGAAGTAATGCTCATTAAATTTTGGGTAAGGTGCAAAGACAATTACTTCTAAAAACGGATGAAATTAATTGCACTCTTGCTTGCTTTTGATCTTGTGCAGCTTACATTATGCTTCTTGGTTTTCTTCCCCCTCTCTTAAATGTGTCGGTGTTCTAGAGACAGACATGGTGATTTAGTGATTAAAACAATATTTTCTTTTTTAATAAATGTCAGTGTGCCCTGTCTGCTCTAAACATAATAAGGCTGCATAAAGGAGTTATCTGAGGTTTGATCAATCCTTGCTCATCACTGTGGTGTTCAGCAGGGTATTATGCAGTGTGGTCACTCTGAATCCTAACATTGATTTTTCTGTGATACTCTTAGGGGTTTTTTGAACCTGTGATTTTGGATACCTGGTTATTTATCTGTGACTATGGCTGTACTCAACCCAAATTTGCCTTTCATTCAGCTAATTTGGGCACAAGCACACATTGAGGGTTGGGCTCTAGGCAGCCCCGTGTCTTGGCAGATGGGAGGGATGGAGATTTTGCTAATATTCCTGCAAAATGGGGTCAGGCAGAAAAGGCCAGATGACCAATGGTGATCTCTTGTTTAGTGCAGTGTGAGATCTGGAGGCAGCTGATCCATGGTCATCCATCTGCCAGAGACTGGGAGTTGGAAGGGATGGTCTGAGAATCCAGCCTGCTTTGACCTCCTCAGCCCTGTCTGTCATCAGTCAGTCTCAGCACAGCCTTTAAATCTTAGTTTCTCCCACTCTAAAGAAACTAATACCCCTTATTTCTCAGGAAAAATAGTGGGGATAAATTAATGCCTCTGAATTTATGGTATTCAGTTTAGATACTAATTAGTGTTGTAGATACAACACGTTTGCTTTGGTATGAAGTTTTGCAGAAGTGGCATCCACATGTGCTGCTTGTTTAAACTTTTTTAGCTCCCAGTTGATGGCTATTCCTTCAGAAATGCATAATGACCTAGCAAGTGCCTTTTTGAAAGCACATTTTTGTTGTTGCTACATGCTGGTTTAATATGACTATTTTTTGAAAACAAAACACTCTTCTCAGTAATTTTTCCCTGTGGTTGAAGTGTGGGGAAGTGGACAATTCTTGATTTAGCCTGTAATTATTAAAGATCAAGACAATGTCCTTTTAATTACACACAGGAAGGGGAGTAATATCACAAAACCTAGTGCTAAAAAGATAAACATTTTTCTGATAGTGGCTGCTGTATTCTGAGAGTGTTCCTGCAGTGAACCCCATGCTTGATGAGCAAGTACCTGTGGTCAGTAGAAATGTTGGCTCAGTATTTAACAGGATTGTTCTTTTGCTTTGCCTGAATGTAGGCAAGATGTAGATTTCTGTGGATACACTTAGTTATTGAAAAAAGACTTGCAGATTGTTTCTTTCCTCTCCATGCAGTTGGGGATAGAAGCAGGAATAGGAACCTCAGTGGGTGTTGAGTGGGGAGGAGGGAGGTTTGGGGTTGCATAAAGAATATTTTCCATCTTGAGATGCTCAGAGATGTTTGAGGACCATGGTTTGTAAGGACCCCTTTTGAATCAGAGAAGAGTTTTCTAGGAAAAAAGAGTAGTGTTTAATTCCTCAGCTGAAGGACAACCTGTCCTTCCCATGATCTGGTTTTGGACTCAATAATTGCTGGGAGGTATTTAGTGTGTTTATATTATAACATTCAGTAGTTATTAAACTTTATTTTTTTAAATTCTATTCCTTTTCCTCTCATACAATTACATAAAGGAAAGGAGGAGGGAAAACCCCAACGTTTCTCCCAGTGAATTTTACATAGAGTAAGAATGTTTTACAATAAAGAGATTTTCCTTATGAAGTGCTAGTCCAGAGTAATGATGAGAATTAAATTTTTTTCATTAGTCTCAGGAACCCTCTATCTACCTAAAATGTAAAGGTTAATCATTGCAATCCAGTGAAAGATCTTAAACCATACCAGTAACTTATTTTAAGGATGGGGAAACCTAGACAAAAATGGCTGTCCCACAGAGACATCGTTTGGTAGCATTAGAATAAAGTGATTATAAAATCAGAGAACTCTTGGGTTTGAGTCCAAACATTGTGTTTTAATCTATATTTGTGGTGAGGAGCTATAGATATAGGGCAAAGGCTGAATTCTCCTAATGCAGCCATTAATCACAGAGCTTCACAGATCACAGTTCCCTTTTCTCTACCAAGTGGTTTCTGCAGGCAAGTGTATTAGATGAGGATGAGGCAAATGCCTGTTGATTAAGGGCTGATCTTGGAGTTCAAGTCTTCATCACCATGTTCCTTTGCTGTATGATTGATGAAGCTCAACTATAATTAAATTTAAAGCCATAGATTTGGCAAGGAACAGTATCCATTAACTGGACTGATGTCATTTTATCTCCTGTGATTCATTAACAAGTGGCAGTGTGTGCTTCCTACAGTTTACCTGATGTCCTAGGACACTAAAGGTAATGATAAAGGTCTTGGGACATTAGGTTTGTTTATTTTCTTAACATCAGAGATGTCAGTTTAGGTTTGACTAATTTTTGGCTGTTCACAGAAGAGGCATAATGTTCTTAGAAGGTTTAGTATTCTGTTTATGATTGTTTAACATTCAGCATCAATGATTTTATTGCACAGACGTTGACATTTTACTCATTATCACTTTGGTGTTCATGCCAGGTTCTTGCAAGAAGTGTATTTTATGCCAGGTGCCAAATAACCTTTTGTCATCCTGCTGAATGAGGCACTGCTTTTGTCCTACAGTCAAAAATTACATCCAGATCTTATGAGCATTAAAAAATATCCATCTCCTCTTCTGCCTTCCCCTCCGACACGCACCCGATTTGGCAGGGGCCAGCAGTGCTTCGGAATCCATACGTTCTGCTCCGAGTGAGGAGAGACATGCCCCTCGTTTCTTGAGATCATCTCAGGCCAATTAAAGACCTGTGTGAAGGAATAGATTTTTTCTGATTTATCCAGCTCTTGGCTCTAAGGATGATTACCAGACTGTACAGCCATGAGGGCTGCTTAAGTAAAAAATGTGTTAGATTCTGGGACTTGAGGAGGTCCAAGACGTACGAAATTTTGCCTATAAATAGCTGTGTGCACTAAACCCACCCCTAAGGCTCCATGTGCCAGGATGTGTAGGATGATTGTTCTGAGTCATGCTTTCAAAAAGAAAAGCCAGAAAAAAGAACATGAGACAAACCTGTAAATCCTTTAATGAATTCAAGAATTATTTATGTTAAATTATCATACATTTGCAGGATTACATATCTGCATTTTTCTTAACACACTCAACTATTTTAAATCTAGCAGCTAATTCCTAATTTGCTTTCATATATTCTTTGTAAAGGCAAAGAAAAGCTTAAGAATTCTTATGTAAACCAGATCATTCCAGTGCAATAATTTTATTACAGCAATCCGTTACATAGCACTTTGGTGACAAAAGAGTATATCTTGGAAAAGCAAATCTTGGAATTTGTAAGTGTTGTGGGAGGGGGCTGTTTTCTTCCAAACCTGTTTTACAAGCTTCCCTTTCCACTTGGCTTTATTCTAAATAAAATGAAGTGGGGAAAAAAGCCTGCCCATATATAAATCAACATGCTCTTTTTCTCTACTTAATTCAGCCAAAGAAATGACTTAAATACTCTTCTATAGTACTTTACTGCATTCCAAGGGGAAAAAAAATGTTATGATGCAAATACTACCATTTCTTTCTGCAATAAACTTGTCATGGGATTTGAGTTATTTGCTTGCCCTTTCAGGAAAAATAAAATAATAAAAAGAAATATCAGAAGACCTTAACACAGAATACAGACCTGATTCATTACAAATCCCATGTCCCTGCTTCTTAGCAGTTGAGCCAAGTTTAGGAAAAGCTCTCATCAAATCAGGGTATAACCTAAAGATTTGAAGCAAGGGGCTTGGCTTCTCTAAATGGCTTTACTTTGTGGAAATCAAAGGAATTAGATAAACTAAGCCCAGCTGAGTAGCTGGCCATCCTAGATGCATTAAACACTTCTGTGTCTTACTTTCATCTCCCACCTTTGTATTTGAAAATTCCTTCAAAGTTAACTCCTTGTTCCTCTTTTTGTTTTTGGTTTCTTTGGGTTTTTTTTTTTTTTTTTTTTTTTGGTATATATTTTGCAATTCTTCCCACGAGGACAGTTTCTCAGCTGTTTGGGTGATAGCTGTCTGTTGTCCCCAGCTCTGTCTTTCCAAGCAGAGGAATTTTTCCAGTCTTTCAGTGTGACTGTGGTCACATCCAGTCACTTTCCATGCATGTATGGATCATGTGCACAGCACAGTTAAGAGAAATATCAATTCCTAGATAGCACCTATCATCTACGCCTCCTGCTTGACTCTGAGTCCTTTCCCAAGAGTGTCAGAAATTGCTGTGTGGAGGTGATCACAGACCGAAGGATTACCTGAAATAATCCCTCACCTTCCTGCATGATGGAAAAGTAATGCTGCCATGGGGTTTTTGCACTGCCCAAGGTGTATCTGCTGAAGGCCTTTAATAAATATCTATTTAATTCTCTAACTCTGTCCAGCCTCTGTTCTAGGTGTGGCCTCTCCAGGCATCAACACAGCCCCAGGAGAGGCTTCTGAGCAAGGCAGGAGGCACCTCAATGTGCTCCTGCAAGATTTGCCTTTCTAGGGCTTTGATAAACTCAGGAAAGGGATTTAAACATGTTTAATCATTGTGATCGTGCAGACAGTCATGAACAAAAGCCTTTTGTGATGAAGAAAAATAGGTTTTCCTAGGTAAGTGTTTGAAGTCCATTTCTGGATGGCTGCATCAATAGAGCACAAAAGGGTAGGGAGCCAACAGGTGTCAGCAGCACTCAAAGGTACAAAGAGTTACTGCAGCCTAAAAAAGGGCTTGTCCTGCAGAACAGGCAAAATCCATTATCCCATCATCAAGAAGGGCACCTGTCCACACCTTCTGGCAAGGCAGGATCTTGTGTGCCCATGGTTGGTGCTGGATGTCCCGATGTGTCTCTATCCATGTGAAAAGCGCAAGTCTGGATTCTTGCAGGTAAGGCAGGACCAGTGAAAAACAACCCAAACTGACTTCCCTCCAGGACCCCTGTGATCCCTAGTGTCTTCTTTTCACCTCTGAATCCTGGTTGTAACTAATTGGATCCACTTGTCAAGGTGATGAAGCTCTAATTACCCTGGATCTAAATTCCCCTGGAGGGTGACTTCAGAAGAGCTCCCCACTCCTGTGAAGCACATCTGATCCATAACCTTTCCTTTAGTCACACCTGGGCCAGTGTAGATTTTTTCTTTGCCTGCTTTCACATTGGTTTCTAACATCTTGAACTCTGCAGTGGCACTGCATGCTTGATTACAAAATTTTAGAACTTGCTGACACGTTAGAGCTTATTGTCTGTTGGTTTATAACACTGCCGAGCTCCTCCTCGAGGTGGAGCTTTGTCAAATGTTTCCTGACAATCTAAATAACTAACATCTTTGACATTTAGTGCAGCCCTCTGCCAGGCAAGGCAGTAACAGGCTCAATGAAACCTGAGTTACTGAGGCATGACTTGAAACAATATTAGCTGTCCTTGGTTATGTTCTGAGTTTTCGTGTTCCCCTCCTCCCCAGCCCCAGTGTGATCCTTTTAATGGTTGTCTGAGACTTGCTCAACAACTAATGGGAAATGAACTGACTGGTAATTTCTTGCTGTGTGTCTGCTTGGCCCCATGCCAGTCTCCTGAAATGATGGTGCTAAATATAAATTTTCATTACACCTTCTTCAATTTCTGTGCTTACTTCATGTAGTATTGTTAGATGAGCATTGTTTGGCTCTGGTCTCTTATGGCTTTTATGAACAACAATCAAGTTAATTGACATTTTGGGTATCATCACCTTTTCTTTTGACTCCTCACCATCATTTTCATGTGTTGAGTCTTAGACAACTGTCTGCCCTCTTCAGTTTTAGAGATAGGTACAGGAATAATTGCTGTATAGCATTCCCCCTCCTTTACACCCCATCACCTTTCTTGCCTGTCAGTTTCTGGGTGCATAATTATGCCTAAAATATCTTGGTATTAGTTGAGATGCTTTGCACTATTTCATGCTCATTTTTCAATTTGAAAAATGAAAGTATTTTCATTTTTCAAGTATTTTTTATTGCCTCAGGCTCTTGTTATCATTTACATAATCCTCCTGCATTCTGGATGTCTTCTACCTTTTGGTGCTGTCATTTTATCCTTGATACCGTTTTCCTCATCCTCTGCTTCTGCACACCAGCTCCAGTTCCCATTTGTGACATTCTGTAAATGTTTTATTGGAACAAGCATAGCCAGTAATATCCTTCCTTTACTACACTTGATTTTCTGGACTCTATTTAATTCACATCAATTTTCTTATACTCACTTCTCCAAAATCTACCCTTTGTAAAGCCCATTGTTTTTCCAGTCTTTTTCTTAGCACAATTTAATGAATATTTTGTGTATGCAGACATGGTTTGCTTTCTAAATCCACAAGAGCCTTCAAGGAAAGGCTATCTCTTCTCAACTGTCAATTCTTATTCAAAAACCAAATAAAGTGGGTTGCACATTAGGCTCTCTCACTGTCTTAAATCAGGAAATAATATTTGTTACATGTCAACTACAGCTGAAAGTGGCAATAGCCTCCTAAGGTAATTCCAGGTGATTTAAAATCACGGTAGCTTTAAATAAAAGGCATGGTAAAACAGTAAGGAGACTTCTTAAAAATTGAAAACAGAGTTCACTCATAGTAGGACAGTTTTCATACATCTGTTGGGATTAGATTAGTCACTAATATAGGAGTATTTTGTTAGGGCAGTATATGGATTATTCCCAGCATGATGTGCAAGCAGCCTACTCTCATCTAGGAATATTTTACCACAGTTCCTGGCCATAAAAAATACAGAACAGTGCTGAATTTACTCCTAACTCTCAGAACAATATCAAGTTTAGTTGCAAAGATAAATTAGTTGTAGATAATTAAAATGTTTTAGCAAGTAAGAAGTATAACTCAAGTAATAACACTGGCAAATCTTTCCTACAGTTCAAATGTCCTTCTTGATGTTGAGGTTCTGGGGGATCTTAATGATTTATTTTTACAGCCAATGTTGTGCCTTTCAGCAGGGACAGGTGAAATTTACACTGTTGTCACCGATGATCTGTGTTTTCCTATGGTCTGCTGCACATCCCTGACAGGCACTGAGTGTGTTCAGAGATTTGTATCTAAAATCTCTTCAGAAATTACTTTAATTTTGCAGATTACTCTTACAAGGTATCATGTGCTGAGTGAAAGAAAGATTAATTTTAACTTCCTTTGTGAAATGTAATGAAAGTTTGAGAACAAGACCCCTCAGAATGTGAAGCTGCCATTAAATTAACAGCCTTAATGTCATTGCAGAGCAATGTTATCAGCTCTAATTCCTGAGACAGATCTACTGTTTTGCTCAGTGAATGTTTGTGTTACTGCAGTTTGATGGTTGCTGGTGCTATTATTCTCTCAGATATGCTATTTTGAGGGACTTTCCGCTCAAAAATGAATATTTTGGTATAGGAGAAGGCAAAAAAAGCCAACCTGACTCTAAAGAGATTATACTAAGCTCGATGCTTTTGCAGAGACAAAGGCAAAAGTGGAAGCAGGTGCTTTAGTCACTCGATGTTTGGTAGAGCTGTTTGTAGTAGCAACTTCCAAAATAATGAGGTGTCACTAAGCTCCTGCTGATATGAGAGAAGGGCAAGCTTTGCCTTCTTTCTGTAATGAGAAATCAGCCTCTTCCTGCCTCTCTCCACTTTGTATTTTTCTGCTGTCTTCAAAACATTCTGTGCCGCCAAATAATTGTTCAAAGTTATTGCCTGGGGATTTTTGTTATTTTTATCCCCCTCACCTATTTCTGTGGATAGAAAGCATATTCAGTACTCATCACCACCTACTCCTTCCTGTAATGTCACTTCAGCTGCAAACCACCTGCAAGTGACATGGCTTTGCTCATTAATGGTTTAGGTGGTCAATGATTTAATCACTTGACCCTCAGTAGATCAAGAATTCCATCAATGAGCTGTGAATTAACTCCTGTGTGCTCTACTCAATCTCCTTCTCTGTCTGAGGAAAACACATCTTTTTAATGAGGACATAAGGCTCAGCTCTGCATATGAGGATCAGTGTTACACCATTCCTTGAAGTGTGAAAAATGGGGTTCTTTTCATAATTTCTTATTTGCTTTGCCAATTTTAGACATGTACTTCTAGGGAGCAGTTTTAATATTTACCCCAGTGGTTGAGAGCACTGTATCTTGAACAGGAAGATGAATTTTTTCTGTGCTACAAGTGGGGACTAATACACTATTTTAGAGTAATTGGATATGATATATTGCATGTGTCCCTATGTCTACAATATCTAAGTATTTTTTACATCCTCCTAAGCTATTAAGCAAAGTATTTTACAATGAAAGAATGTTCCACAATTTAATTACACATTTTGTACAAAATATTTCCATTTAACAGTTCCAAACTGTCTCCTCCCTTTAAGTATAACCACTTTGGCTCAGTTCCCATCCCTAACAATGGGAGTGTCACATGAAGTCCCTAAGTGTTGAAATTTTTTTTTTAGTCTCCATTTATAAAATATGTCTTCCACTCTTTATCTTGCACTCAGTGTTTAAATTTCTGGGATTGGCTCTACCACTGTTTTCACGGTGGGAGCAATGTAGACAGCAGTGGCTCTGTTTTTGCCACAATGTCTTTGCACTCCCAGCATGGTTTACAAATCCCAGCACCCTTGCTAGAAGCCCAATTCTTTTTTTGTCTATTCTAGCTTAGCTCATTAAGCCAGATTAGGAACCTTTATTACTGACAATCATTCACAAGAAGGTATTTTGCTTAGAAAACTGACTTGAAAGTAGTTCTTCATACCAGGGAGGGGAAAATTGTGTGGCTAACAGTAAATATGTCCCTAAATATGAAGGTACAACTGATTTCCATCTCAGTGGTTTTGCAGATGGAAGAAAGATTTTTATTAGACTGATCCAATATGTCCAGGAGGAGAGTTCTGGGTGGAAAAAGGAAAAGATCATCTCCATGTGCAAACAGAAAATAAAAATATCATAAAGGGGTTTTCTAATTTATCCTCATGCATTCCTGAGCCTGGACAAAAGGAGGCTTGTGGGGACTTTATTGCTCTCTACAATTACCTGTAATAAGGTGTAGGCAGGTGGGGTTTGGTCTCTTCTCCTGGATAACAAGTTACAGAGCGAGAGGAGATGGCCTTAAGTTGCTCTGGTGCATGAGTTTGTGTTTAGATTGACTACGAGGAAAAAGTTCTTCAATGAATGGTCTTGGAAGCGTTGGAATAGGCTGATGGGGTGATGGAGTCCATCCCTGGTGGTATTTAAAAGTAGATGTGACAGCTGGAGGCAGGGTTTTTTGGTGGACATGGCAGTGCTGGGTTGGCAGTTGGGTTCGACAGTCTTGGAGATCTTTTCCAACCTAGAGGCTTCTGTGATTCTGCAAAACAGAACTGCCTTGGCAAATCAGGGTACTAAGGCAATACTATGCTGTTGCTAAGCAATAAGTAGACAGGGTTTGTGCAATTTTCTACCTTTGGATGGGTGTTGCAGCTGGTCTGGGTTTGTTATCTCACAGAAGTCCTTATCTGGACAGTTAGTGGCAAGAGACAAGGGCAGTGAGATAACAGGAGCACTACAATTAGTATTAATTGACCTAACTCATCAAGAACACATGCCTTATGTTGTTTGTTTGACAAATCCTGGCTGCATGCTCCAGAATCGAAATGCAAACAATTTAAGGTATCACACTGCTTCAGAGATGAAGCAATCACTCAGTTTCAGATGCTAAAAAGGCAATAAGATGGGAGGAAGGAAAATAATTAAGTAAGGAAAAGGACACAAAGATGTGAAAATGTATTAAGGATTGGGTAGTTTTTTTCAATGTAAACACCTAACTGTTTCCAAAAATTAAGAATATAAGGTCCTCTATAATTTAGTAATGTCACAGGTTGGACTATGTCACTCTGACTTCATCCTTATTATATATTCGGACCAAGATATGCTATTTACCTTTTGAAAACCAGCATTATTCATGTTATTACATTTGCTGGAGCAGTACTACAAAGTCTAACATACAACTTAGCAAATATTGAGTGAAATGGTAGTGATTCCAAAGATTATGGGCTCGCTGTACCCAGCAGCAGGTAAAATGCACATTCAGTGGGCTTAAATTGTTTTGTGCTGTGGTTATTTGATCCAAAGGACTAATTTCAACTTCGACATCAGATAACCAGAGGGGTTTTCTTCCAGAACATGAACATCAGAAGGGCTTTATAAATCGGGCCTGGCGTGCAATTAAAGCTTTTGGAGATCCTAAGTAAACTTTCCACGTGGATGCTGAGCCGACTCCTTCTGACATCTGAGCGCGCCTTTTGTGAGGCTCATTTTTTTAGTAGGTCAAGGGATCTAAGCCTTAAATGAAGCAGGCTCTATGAGACACAGCTTTTCATTACCAGCAGGATCATGACCTTGCAGTGTATATTGAATTTAAGTTTAATTCTGTAATGGATGGGACTTGTAATAAAAATTGCTAGATGTTTTGTGGAAGAGTAATAAAGAGTAGATTAGAGTACAGGACTTCAAGAGTCCACTCAAACAATACTGAATTTATACTATCTTTTGGCATTGCTTTTATGGTTTGGAAACCTTATAATAAAACTCAGGCCTTGTCCATTATTTAATTACTTTGCTGTGTTTTTTGGCACTTTCTTAGTAGCTTAATAGGTAGTTTGCATAAATGCTACCACAGTTAAATATCTGTTTGTGCAGCAAGGAAAGCAGTGGTGTTCCTTCTGTCCTAATGTATCACTTAAATGGAGATAAAATAGTGATTACACTTACTCTTTAGGACCATAGACTTGGATTTACTTGCGGTTCCTGCTACATATGTAACCATTTTGGCAGACTCATTTAGGTTTTCAGAAGATCCTGGTACTTGCTGCTACGCTTACTCTGACTTTAAGTGGAGTTTTATTTTATGGTCCTGTCATTAACCTGCTCATCCCTCACCAGCTGTAAGTGTGAGCAATCCCTAGCGGAGAAAAAAAAAAAGAAAAGAAAAAGTAAGATGTTTGAATCCTTTAAAAGGGCATTAAATGCAGAATGGGATTTTTCTGTTGTCATGATGTCTGATGTGGAGGTTCTCTGTAGTTAAAGATATGAAGGTCAAGCAAGCAGACCAAAAATTAAGGATCTCAATTACTGAATTTATTCTAGAGTACTAGTGACAATGAAGCCTTCAGAATTGCACGGGAGAAATGAGCTAAAAGAATGACATGGCAATACAGATTCTTCAGACATCAAAGCTCACATGCTCATAGGAGGTTTCCTTTCATGCTGGTTAAATGCTTCTAAAAACCAGCAAGATCTTCTTAAAATAGGTGCCACTTCCTTTAACTGTATAGACAGTTGCATCTCTTGTTTGTATTTCTATTACTAATAATATTATTTTGTTGTGTTCTGCACTGCATTTCATGTCAGGGATCACGCTAATGAAAACTCTTGAACTAAATTGTCATTAATTATTACTGTAATATAGTGCATCATAAATATAATACTTCCTCAACAGTAACAGCAAGCCTAAGAAGGTTACTAACTAGCTCTGGCAAGGCATGAGATCACAAAGAAGGACACATTAAGATCAGAAAGGTAAAAAGGAAAAAAACTTCAAGTTTTCAGTGTAAATTCTAGCAACCATGACCTTTAAAAAGTTTTCAGAAATTTGTCTGTGCTCAGAACAGACATCCTGCAAGTACATCATAGTTCTTTATTTCACTTCTCCTCTCTCACCCTCTATCCATATACCTTTTCAGCTCTTGAAAAATGCCAGTGTAAATGTGCTGTGAAATATGTCTGCCACATAAATGTTCCTTTTCTTTTTATCCTTCATTAGGACATTGTGATTTATAATGACCGGCTGTTCCGGATTGTGTCAATTGCTCCAGAATGGTGGCATTACTCTTTGGATTGAAGCACAGGACAGGTACTGGCAATACAAGGCACATTTGGCTTGGCAAACGTTGCTGAAGAATAGCTGTGTCCTCCTTTGGGATGGAGCAGCAAGACTGAAGGGAAGATTTAAGCTGTCCTTTCAGTTTTGGACTATTCCAGTAGACTTTTTGTGGGAAGACTGTAGCCTGTACCAGGGGAAGGCTTGGAAGAGGCAGAAGAGGGTTTGTTTTGGCAACTTTCAGGTGGATATCCCCTGGAAGATTCAAAAGCACTCCTGGGAAGGCACACTGTGCTGAAAGGAGGAAGCAGAGACCTCTCTAAGCCCCTCTATCCCTCTCCTACAAAGACCTGTGTTAGGAGCAGCACAAGGCATTTAGACTTCTGCAGAGTGAAGCAATGACAGGCTTGCAGATGGAGAATACTAAGAGGAACTTTTCTTGCATTTTGGATGGAAAGGGAAAGGTAGCTGCAAGCCAATTCCACTGGTGGAGCTTCAGAGCAGCTGCTCATAACCAGCAGCACAGCCTGAGAGGTGAGGACCTCTGCAATCTGGTAGTGGCACTGCTCAGCTCCCTGCTGAAAGGACCAGAATTCTGCTTTTGGGAATCTAATCTTCCTTTTCCGCAGCTAATTCTGTAGCTGTCATGTTTTGATGGTAATGAATTGAGATGGCAACCAGTACCTTGGTCAAAAAGGGAAAGAAATGTTGAGAGGAGCCAGTTGTGATGAGTGCTGTGTGAAGGATGAGGAAGGGCTGGGTCGTTAGTGATGACTGATGCTAGAGCAGAAGCATATAAATGATATAATGAAGTCATACATTAGGGCACAATATGAAGCCCCTCTCGACCTGGGAAATGTATCACCAATCAAATTTCTTCTCTCTTGAAGGTCTTCTCTTAACCTTGCAAGGAGAGCTTGATGGGAATTTCTGTCAACTCTCCGCTTGCTTAAATGTCACTGGATGTTTTAATTTACAGGCATTATCAGCCTGGGAGTGGTAATGGTCTGGCTGTTAGTGGAAAAGAAAGCTTGTTATCAATATTAGGCTCTTTATTTGGGATCATAGGTTTTTTTGATTTGGTTTACTTGAGAAGAATAATTCTGAGATATTTAGAGGAGCACAACACAAGGTCACGATGAATTTCAACACAATTATTTAATGATTTAAGACAGCAGGAGAGCCTAATGTGAAGCCCATTTTACTTTGTTTTCTTGAATAAAAATGAACTGTTGAGAGGAGCAGGATGAAGTTTCTGATGGCTCCTGTAAATCATCTCAGCTGTCAGTGGCACACAGCAGCTTTCAAAGGAGAATATCAGCTGCTTTTTGTACTTATTTAACTATTAAAATAAAGTCCTGCAGGCTCTAAGGGGAAGCTGTCCTGAGGTATTTATATGGCCTTTCATGGCTTTATCACCATCCAGGCTGCCTCCCTAGGTGGATTGAAGCCAGAAGAAAGGGAGTGTTTTCCTTGTCTTGGTTTGGCTGTCTGGTCTGTCAGGGCCAGGAGGGCTTGGACCATCCTCCACATCAATGCACTCAGTGGCCACCTTCTCTTGCCAAAAGCTCCTGACCCTGTCCCTGGGGAGCCCTGCAGAAGGGCGGCTGTGCTGGATTCTGGAGCAGGGCTGGGATTCAGAGGCTGTGCAAAGTGTTCCAGATTTCTGTCATAACACCTGACAGTCCTTTCGTGTCTGTCTTCCTGCTCACATGGGAAGTTCTCCGCTTCTTGATTCATTCAGTGTTTTTAGCAGTTGGCTCAGATCATTCCAAGCATCAAACTACCAGGAGAAGGCATTTGTTGCTTCTCATGACTTGGACTTTTACTTGTGGACTACTATGCTCCATTTGATATTTTGAATATACTGAATAACTATGTATTAAGACATAACATCCTAACATTGTAAATGCTTTGCTTCTTTTGGTATATTTGATCTTAATGTATTATTTAGCTGCTAAGTTTCACTTTATCTGCCTGTTTTTATTGCATTAAGGCCACTGGCTTTCATGAGGCTGATGTCTTATTTTTGGTATGTTGCATAATCTGTGGAAATTAGGCTATTTAAAAATTGATACAGCATAAAAAACTATCTTGTACACATAATAACTTACAGTAGAAAGTGAGGTGCAAGTTTGGTACACATGTTCTAAATTATTTACATTTTCCATAAAAAGGATTGCAGAAAAATCCTGCTAGTCACTTTTTTCCTCTGAGTTTACCATTCTTCTGTCTTCACCTCATTTTGCTGGTCTTACACAGTTATGTCATTAGAACAACCAAATATTAAATCTAGATGAGGATAAGGATTTATAATTTCCATTGTAATTCACTTAATATTTTAATTTTCTGTCCTTTTAAATCGAGCATCATCTTTAAAGAGCTCTGTTGTAGATGGGCTAAGGAATCACTCAAGACATTGGGGTCTGAAACAGGAGCCTGTTTTCAGTCTGGTCATTTCATCAATACAGAGCTGAAGGGGAGAAGTTTGGGCTATAAATCACTGGAAACACCAATTTTCAACAGGAAAAACAAATATACAAAATCTGATCTTGTCTCAGTAGATGTGTTTCTTTCATTAGAAGCCAGACACCTCCAGGTGTCCTCTGCTCTCAGTTTGATTTGAGTCAAAAAACAATTTGAGAAACACATGTTGGTTGCAATAATGATTGGTCAGAGTGCCTTTGACTTGGTTTTGTGGGGTGTGTTTTGCCCACCCCACAAAAAAGGAATTTTATTATGAATTTAGCAAGGTGTATGTATAGGAAATGTGTTGCTACCTTTTTTCTTCTGCAGCTGGTAAATCTATGTACCTTCAAAAACTGCCAGTGTAGGCTAAGATATGTTTTAATCCTCCTTCACTAACGAGTTCATGAATATCTTGAAACTACCCTTCACTGTTAATGATGTAAAATTTCCTAAAGAGCCAATAATGAACTGATAGATTTCGGGGAAAAGATGTTTTATTTACAGGGATTTGTTTAGAGAAATCTTTTTTTCTGGCCAAGTCAGATCAAACATGCTGTGAATAGCAAGAAGTTTGATCTAGGAGCTGGTTTGCTCTTTTATTTATAAAATGCTTGCTTTGGGGATGTTTCAGAAGGCAGGTGAGATGGAGAATCGTGTATACTTGTTGTTCAACACTGGTTTAAGACTTTTCCTTGATTTAATAAGTTCTATGACAAGATTTTCCTTTTTATTAACTGTCTTTTTTCTTTCACATAAAGTGTAGGTAATGTCACATCTGTGTAAATCAATATAACAATGACATTATGTACGTATATTATTATTTAAACATTGCTCTGTGGGGCATAGTTTTGTCAGTCATATTTTATAGAGAGTTATTATAATCATTACAATCTGTGCAGTGGAAAAATCCTGCAAATCCCCAGTTTTTGGGTATTTTGAGGGGTGATGCTGTAGTACAAGTAAATAGTAACAGGGTCTCTGAATAACACAATCCTATAAGCATTACAGGAAATAAAGCATGAAGAACATGCTGCTTAAAACAATGAATACTCTGTAGAGAACATATTAGTGCACAGAATTTTTCAAGTCATTTCCTGTGAGAGCCCCCTGTGAATTTATGCCTGGAAATGCAAAAATGTTAAAATGCATCGGTGTCTTTTGGAAGCCTGTCAAATGCACATTTTGTGCTGTCTTGAATTATTACTTGTGTGTATATTAAGCAGGCATCAAATTGTGCTTAAATCAAAGATAAATGACTGCTGGTTTGGATGGCTTTTTTTGAGAACTGCCCAGAAAGGAGGGTGAAATTGGAAGTAGTAGGCAATCACGTTTCTCCAATGTACAATGACATAGACCTTATAATACATAAATCTTCTTTTGGGTGCTATCTAGTCAGAATGAACTCTCTAAATTTTCCTTCTAGTAAAATTCTTTTACAAGCCAGATACAATTTATTCTAACATTGATTTGATGAGCAACATTTTGTAGATCTCAAATAATTTTCACCCAAAATTTTATTCATGTGCCCCAAGCACAAAAAGGACAGAGATGAATAATTGTTTTCCCCCTTTCACATCACTATCTTACTCCATCAAGGCATTCTTAGGTGAAGATTGCACCCAGGTTAGTTTCATTGCAGCAATATCTTGTGCTGACCTGTACCACATATAATCCTTTGTAGATCATGATATTGTGATGGAACCTAATGCAACCTAGAATACGTGGACAAGATTTATTATACTTGGTGTCCTTCTTAATAATTCTGTTGTTTTAATACATTAAGAACTTACAATTTTTTTTTTCAAAAGTTATTGATGCTGTCCTGACAAATGTGAGAACTTTTAGCCACAGTTATATTTAATCACCATTTATCATAGGCTTCTATTCCACCTTGTGGAAGCACAATCAAACCGTTCCCCCTTGTCCTATCGCTCCAGGTCCTTGTTCAAAGTCCCTCTCCATCCCTTTTATAGCTCCTTTAGGCTCTGGAAATGGCCTTAAGGTCTCCTCAGGGCTTTTCGTCTCCAGATGAACACTCCCAGCTGTCCCAGCCTGGCTCCAGAGCAGTGGGGCTCCAACCCTCAGAGCCTCTTTGTGTTTTCCTCTGGCCTCACTCCAACGAGTCCATGTCCTTTTTATGTTGGGGGCCCCATCTCACTTCTTCATTTCTTTCCATTTCAGCTTCTCACAATGCAAACCTATTTCATATAGGTCCATTGCTGATGGTATCAACTATACACGTTTTTCTTTTGTTTGCCATAAAAGAAAAGGACTGATGGGGATATTTGGTGTAGAAACAGAGCTGAAAAGTGATGGTTGTCAGCAACAAGCTTCAGTTACCTCCCTTAGGATGATTCCACACGTCACACTGACAGGACATTTCTGCTGATGCTCAGTCTAAATATTCATGTGCTGTCCTTGGCTCTTGCCAGCCCTCCCTCTGACACTCCACGTTACTTCTGGGTGTCTGTACCTTCGGAACTGCTGCTGTTTTCCATTCTCAGGGCTTTATTCCTTTCTTGATCAAAATCCTTGGCCTTCTCTTCTGGGGACAAGGCCCAATAGATTCCATATTGGCAAAACTGAGGGTTTTCAAAGCTGGTTCTAGAGTTTTTGCTCCATGACAGTTTGTCCACACCCAAATCTCCTGTACCTCCTGTTTTCCAAAGAATGAATGGAACATAGCACAGAGAGGAAATTGGTTAAAGGCTATAAAAATAGGTAGAAAGTAACCTTAACTTTTTAACTTAATTTTTGAATTATATACAGTACTATACACCTCTTTGGTATATCTTAATTGCAAATTTAAGGGTAAAAATTCAAATAATGATGATAAGTGTCTATCCCTGAATATATACAACTTTCATCATTAAACAGTGCCTCTGCATGCCGTCCTATGTTCTATATTTGCAAAAAACATGTCATAAGGATGACTATCTTTGGATGTCTGGAGTTGCATGAATCAGTAAATTGTTTATTTTCTCAGTGGGAGTTCACTCAGGACATTGAGGAGCTATTTCCTCCTAATTAGTTCCCTTGAGTCCTCTTATAAAAAAACCACCTTAGGCTTCAAGGAGTCTGTTTGGGGTCATTATTTTCCTGATAAATGTACTCCCCACCACTCCAGATTTCCCAGAAGGGAGACTGCAGGGTAGAAGAATGTTGTGCTGCACAATATATTCCATGATTGGTTCAAATTACTCAATTTACCCTGTATTTTCAAAAAACCAATCCGAAATCATCAGTCAGCCACATCCTACTTCCAGTGCTGATGCCAGGCAGTCATTTTCCCTCAGAGCATCATTGAACATGAGCTCTCCTCAGCTTGTTTCTTACTTTGATGAACTGGATGGCTGCAGGGACTGCTCTGAGATTTCAGACATTTCATTTGAGATGTTGCTGGTTGCTTCCACCGCTGATAGCTCTGTAGGAAAGGAGTGGACAACGCTGATTTTGCTCATACCAGGCAGAGATTATTGACCTGTAAAATTTACCATCATATTTTATCAAGCCACTCTGAGATGTCATTTTGTCAGATAGGTGTGCTAATGCAAGGTGATTTATCTTGTCTAATCTTTGAAAGGTAACCTGCAATCAAACCTGAGACACTGCTGAAAGATATTGTCAGTTATGTAGTACATGCCAAAGAGACAAGAATTTTTGTTTTGGTCTTTGGATCAACAAATTTTCGCTCAAAAAGAAAACTATATCTTTCATTTTAGACTCAAATTTTAGCTCCATGTGGTGTAAATGTGTTCATTTTCACCTGTCAAAAACCCTTTCATGCTCTGTATCTTGTGATTATTACACTGTGATCATTCCTTGATAGTTGCTCACCTCTGTGATTCAGAGTTGCCAAGTTCAACGTTGTGTTTTCATTTATTCTTCTGGTGCTGAGCTGACTCTAACAGAGTTTTAGGCTGATTGAAACACTGGGCTTAGGCTCCCATGGCCTAAATCCCCCCTAAATCCCAGTGTTTTACTTTGGCCTCAGCAGACTCCAAGACAGTTGGGTAGAGCAGGCATTGCCAGTGGAATTGCAGATGTGAGACTCTGGACTGTAGCAGGTGTGCTCGTGGGCTCCTGCAGGTGCTGTCTGACCCACACCTGTGCCAGCCCCACTGCAAATAGGGACAAACCTGCTCTGAAAAGTGCTGTGGAGCTGGGGCTGCCCACCAACAGCCCCACCACCCAGGAGAGTGCAGCCCACAGGGGGCTGGGGAAGGAGGAAATGCTGCCTTGGGATAATTTCCTTTTAACAAGGGCTGCTGCAACATCCCCTCTGCACACAAATGCCTCTTAACCCCTCTCTACCTGACATCACTTCCCAAGCTAATATTCCTAGTGTCAGAGAAACACCTTTGCTTTATTTAAATTTGTTTGATTGATGCCTGCATAATAGAAATAAACCTTTCTATTGAAAGGAGATGCCCCCTTTTTTAATCCTGTGACTATGAAAATATCATCCAGACATGTCTTAGGTTTGCAATGTGAGCTTGCAAGCCTCTCTTGCAGTCTGAATTTCATGTGTGCAGCACAAGTCCAGCATCACTGTAAACGCTGAGAACAGCTGTGAACAGAGAAAACGAAAAGCTGAGAAAAACAGATGCCTTTCAATTTGTACACATTATTTAATTCTGAACTGACCCATAACATAGCTTTAGGTGCTTTATTGTATTTGCCCACCTTAGGAAGCAGCTGGAGCAGCAGCAGCAGCCGGCTCAGGCTGTGGGGAATGCAGCCACAATTCCTGCACCCTCTACTGGCTGATGCACACACCTCCGAGGGGCTGCAGGAGTTTTTTCCTCAGCTATAAGAATAAACGTTTCGGCTGGAGCAATAACGTTTGCCAGCAAAAAATTTATAGCATCATAATTAGTAGAAATAGGAAGTTTGGGTGCTCTAGTTGTCTGGAATAGGAAATGAAGTCTGAGAAATAGAAAACCAGTGAATTCTTTCATTTGCCTAAGAAACTAGTTTTTGAGAACCACTGTGCTCACTTTCTACAGCAAGGGAATGCCAAAGTTTGGCACACAGACGAGATTAGGCTGCATTGTGCTAATTCTGAATGCTAGGGAGATTGTTCATTAAATTCTGCAAATGCCAGATGTGGGGGGAGAAAAAGAGTAGTATTCTGCAATCAAGACCTAGAAATTTGAAAATTAAAATTCAAAGTCATGTCTTTCTGGGTGTGGGATTCACTTCAGCCACAGATAAGTATTACAAAGTATTTGTCTAGGTTTAAATTTCAGATGGTTATAGCTGATCTTGCTATAAAAAACAGCTGGAGTTTCAAAGTCCATGTAGAGAGCACTCTGTGGCATGACCATGGTGTAGAGAGGATCATAGACTCTCCTGGGTTGTGACATCAATTAAATAATAGACTTCTAGCCTGCTGCAGTTTCTCCAATGCTGTTTCTTTTCTTTTTTTTTTTGTTTTCTATTTTTCTTTATATTTTACTTTTTCTTCCTTGTCTGCCATGGATGATATCTAAGGCTTCCTGAGGTTATATTGTTCCTGCCATAGCAGACAGAGGTATCTGCAGATGTTTTGCAGATGTTGGTGTGTCCAGTTTTCCAGGATGCCTCACCGTGTAGATCTGGTGCTATCTCTCGTCTGTGTGCAGCAAGAGACACAAAGGCTCATAACCTAACATGCACCCATGAGACAGCTACAATGAAGAATTTTGATGTTGCTGCTTTGCTATTAAATCATTTGGACTGCTAGATTTTACAGGAATATTATTATTGGGCTATAAAGAGCAGCTCTCTTACACTACAGTGAGATTTTCAGAAATCACAAGTGATTTGACCTACCTTTGGTTTACTTTGTTAAAAGTAGTTGTATTTTCAGATGGATTATTGCTCCTCTCATTTCCAGTTAGAGATGGTGCTTCTCTGGGTCCTTCAGTTCAGGAGCCCTTCAGGTGTCTTTGCCTTGGAGATCCTTGGCAATTTCTGTTCTCCCTGCTTTGCCTGTGCTCTTGCCTGTACCTGTCAATTTTGTGTCATTTGTCATTGTGCAGTGAATCAGATTCCAGACATGACAAGCTTTAGGACTTGCTAAGATAAGCAGGTGAACATGTTAGAATGTTTGTACAATGGTTTTTTCATATTGAAATCATCTCCTGGACTTCCCATCCCCACTGATGCTGATTAATACCTGCAAAATACAGGAATGTGTCCTTTATGTAGTGTTTTTCTGCCTGCTCATTATTTCCTATGGCTTATTCTGGCAGAATTTCATAAGCATTCCTCATATTGACTCCTCCACAAAACCAGTCAGTCCCACACAACCCTCTGAGGTGCCTGGGCTCTTTCAGAGGTCTCTCAATTCCCTGCAGGAGCATGGATGGGTCAGTGCCAAGCAGCTGGGGCTGGCAGAGGCTGCCTCTTGACCTCCATCTCCTCCCCAGCTTGGGAATCCCTCCATGCCTTCCCCCTTCTCCTTGGTACGGGAAGATTGTTTCTGCCCTGGTGATAAAAAAATCAAACTGGATTAGACAGAGTTAAAGGCAGGAGAGATAAAAGAGTTTGCTCAAGGTCTCCACCTGCTCAGTGGCAAAGCCAGAGCAGGGCTCTGCCCCTGCTCCCAGCCCAGCACCCAAACCCCAGCACACCCCAGCCTCTTTCAAATGCAGCTCACACCGAGCAGATTGGAAGTGATTTACTGCTCTTTAGGAGTGTTTTCAAATTGCATCTTTTTCAGTTGTCAGGAATTAACTGCAACTGCCTGAGTTTTAATTAATGGATCACGTTATTTGGTGCATCTGAACAGAAAATTCAGGGCACATCCTTGGCTCTATTGGCCAGTAGCCATGATGAGAGCCAGGCTAATTACATCGGTCACCAAGTTATCGGCGCAATCCTAACTGGAGGCAAACACATGCCAAGAGAGGCTGGTAGTAAAATCATGATGTATTTCACAGCCATCTTATTACTGACTGATTTAAATAAGGACCTAAAATGCTCTGTCAGTACAGAGGGTGTCAAGGTTCCAGCAAGTCTTAATTCACAGAAGTTCAAGCTTTCCTTGCTCATGGAAAGGGACTGGTGAAAAAGGAAAAGGTGTGCCGCAGCAAAAGCATGTGGAGAACAATTCACTGCTTATGCTTACAAATGCTGACAATCCAGGTCACATGTTTGGTTTTTTTTACTGATTATTAGGGAAGAAGACTCTCTGATGAGGTTCCTCTGACTTCCATTTCATCTCATGAGTGATGAAGTTGGCCCATAGTTCTCTGTCATTTGCTTGCTGGGTGTAAATGAATATAAACTGCATGTAATAGTGACTCAGAGCAGCAGCTCCATCAGGGAATGTCCCTGTGTTCTCTCAAACGCAGCACGTTGGAAGTAGAATACAGTATGTACTCAACATTAGGTTTCAACTAATTTAATTAAAAAACCTAGAAATTGGTTGCGTTTCACACAGTATGAACAGAAAACTCTTTGTCTAAATGCTTTCCATAATTTAAAAAAAAACAAAGTCTAGCCCCATAATTTCCTCTACTGGGTCACTGCAAACCAAGGTACTGCTGGATTATGGCTCCAAATAATAACTGAAATTTTGGGAAGGAACAAAGTCATAAAACTCCTCTCTAAATGTATTCCCAGCCACATAAACAAGGAAATGGATTTTATAATTAATTCAGAGTTCCCTGGCAAGCACAGTGTTGTAATGTGTTGTAATCTACTGATTAAGTTCCAGTAAGAACACTGGCAATGGCTTTTTTTATCAATATCTGTCTTTTAACAGCACCCAAAAGAACCCGAAATTCTGAATCTCAGAATAACCACGGGTGGATTGTGCTGGATCTGAGCATCCAGTCAACACTTGGAGAGGGGTGAGTCTGTAGGAACAGGGTTTGTGTCATCCTTGGGTCCTGTTTGCTTCCTCTTCCCACGTCCTCGAGCACTGTGTTTTGGAAATGCTGTACTTTACAGAAAATTGCTTTTGAGAAGTTCAGGCTGAATGGGTGTTTGAAACATTCCAGCAAAGCTTTTAATCCAGTAGGATTCTACTTCACAGAATGCTCTGCCATCCATCAGGCCACTGGTCATGGCTGTTAATTAAATGAAAATGCAAAATAAATCTACAGTGCAGAGATACAACATAGCCAATTAAACATCCCAGTGCAGGGTGCTAATGATGAAAAGTGAATGTCACCGAGGACAACCTGTGTGATGTCAGAATGCAAACCCCACCAGATTTGTGCACAAAATGCATCGTGGCTGGGAGGAAGGGGATGGGTGTCACTGAGCACTGAAGGTGCTGAGCAGAGGTGGTGATGGGGCTGTAGGGGATGGGAGTATTGGGGACTTCTGTGGGCTAGAGGCAGCTGAAGTCAGAGCACTCAGACTCATGCTGCCAATTTTCTTGACTCTTGATACGTGAAACTCTGACCAGTCTCAAGTGAGCCCTTTGCCGTACAACAAAAAATTGTATTTTTTAAAAATGTAGTTGTTTTAGAACAAAAGAACAATTCTGAAGGAAGCAAATGATAGCCATGTTTGGAGTGCCTGAAGGGCTGTCAGGGCCCTGTGTCTTTGTGCAGATGTCAGGGCATCTTTGTGGAGATGCTCTGTGAAGAGGGATGGCCTCTTTAAGTGGCTCTTCTTGGCAAGGTTCAACCAAATGAATGGCAATAACTCAGCAGTTACAGCTAACTAAAGCAGCTCATAGGCAGGCATTATAATTTCATTAAAGATCTGGCAATCCGGGCAATCTAAAGAATATAAATGCACAGAGATGAACAATCTTTGGTTTCATGAAATCAAAGAAAATATTTAACAAAGTTATTGCAACACACAACTTAATGAGCTACCTTGAGACAAACAAATTAATGAATATTTAGTATTTTTTGTATGTAAACAGTTCCACCTGTTCTACCTATTAGAAAGGTTAATTTTGTCAGAAACAGTCTGATAAAATTTATATTTGAAAGAAAAACTTGACTGTCTTAAGCTACATATTTCAACAACTCATGAAACTTGTGTTGCATCAAAAAACTTGCCTACCTTCAAAGCTTCAGGTGCATACTTTATGTACCTCAATGTGCATTTTACCTTGGATTGCTAGTTGGGAGCCTCTTTCTTCTTTTTAGCTTTTGATTGTATGTTTTGCTCTTTTTGGAGGTTAGTTGCTTACAATGAGGGTTGTATGAAGGGTTTCATGTTCTTAAAATAGAGAAAAAGGAGCAGAGGGGAATTTTAGACTATTGCAGGATGCTGGCCTTTGAAATTTTCGTGGATTTTCAGTCCATGGAAATTGAGCTCTCTCTTCATTCTTTTAATAAATGCAGATAACACAACCCTATCAAGACTCAGCTGAACTAAATATTAAATAATGCCAGTCTTTAAACCAGCTTTGCATTCCCTAGATTGCAATGTAATTCTTTCTGACATGTAGGGTATTAAAACATATTTAACAAAGTTCTAATCAATTACAGGCACTTCTTCCCTTGTTTCAAATGAATCTAAACACTCTTTACACATTTATATGTAGGCATAAATGTGTGTATATCATAGAATGGTTTGGGTTGGAAAGCACCATAAAGACCATGTAGTTCCAACCTTATTTAAATATTTATATTTATAGATATTAAAGTGTGTGTGCAAGCCACTTAGCTCCTGCAGGCAAGGACATCCTGGTTGTAAACTGCTGGTTGAATCAGCATCAGACTGCATGGATACAGGAATGTCATGTATCATTTTACTATATTAGAATATAATCTATTATTACCACATATGTAGGCTCAGCTATTGCTATCACTTCCCTGTATAGAGGGTTTGGCCCTATACTTTGTTTTCCCAGCCAAATATCCCTTCCTGGACCTGTACAATTTTCTGGAGCTGGTGTCAAATCTTGTTCCCTCCCACAAGTCAGTATCCCTCTTTCTCCAGCAGTATTCTGGATGAGAGGAGAGCTATTGAGGCCCCTGGAGGGAAGGAGAAGGGAGAAAAGTTTGAACACACAGTGCAGGGAAGCAGAGTGAAAAACAGTGGAAAAGTTCTGCAAAGGGACCCCAACCTTGGGGACAGGTCAGAGCAAAAGTGGTGTGTGAATGAGGTGGCATCACACATCTCAGAGAGGGGGTTGAGGAACAGCTGAACGTGCTCAACAATTTGGTGCCATTTCTGCACGAGTGAAGATGGGTTAGGACCAGATGGAGACTCGGTGGCCAAAGGTGGGATTGTTGCAAGTTGAGTGTAAATTGTCAGCTCCTGCCACCCACAAAAGGCATGGTAAAGAGATAAATGGGTTGATTTCCCCCCACAGTTAGTAGGGGATCATCTGCTTAAGTGATAGAGCATTCCAAGGAGATGTCCACATGGTGGCTCAGGGAACCCAGGAGGATTCTCCATCCTTCTTGAAGGAGGGAGAGTAAAACTTTGCACACTTGGATTCCAGTGGCTTATCTAGTGACAAGGAGAGTGCTGTTATTTTATATTTCACCTTTATTTCTTGCTTTTTGGTATAAAGAACAACCCAAAGATCAAGCTACTCCAGGGTTTTGTGCGGATGAAGAATGGCAGAATATCTCACCTGGTATTGCCTCTTTGGTGATGGTTTTTAGGCTGTTGGTTGATCTGTGGCTGGTGGCAAGTGATTGATTTCCATATACAAATTTCATTTCTACTTTTGAAACCTTTTTTTTTTTCATGTAGAATTCCCTTGTGACTAACATAACAACATTCATGGGATTGCCCTGTCAGCAGAGTACGTTCTGCCTTTCCCTCCTGTACCTGAGAGCTGCACACTTTTGGCGACAGCAAAAGAGTTAAATTTCAGAGTACTGAAGGATTCTGGACTTTCCTAATTAACCATGGACTGGAATAGTTATTGAGACAGGCAAAAAACGTGCCCAGGACAGGATTATTCCAGTACATGGAAATGCCACAGGATGAATTGCTGCTGTGTCCTGTCACTCCTGCCATGGGCGTTTAGATCCAGATCCTCAGTGGGACTGAGAGACATAAATAGCCCAGCATGGCTGGGACTGACCTTCCCTCCACTGGGATGTGCTCTCAGGTGAGGGTGTAAAAGCTTATCAAATTTTCGGGCACCTCCAGACCTTGCCTGGGGCTGTAGGCTTGGAAACATGAGTGGGTTTGCTGTGCTTGGTTCGTGTCAATATTTTAACCTGAGGTGCCTGTTAGCAGAGAAAAATACAGATCTTAAACACAATGTGAAGGGAAGTCTCTCCTAAAATAACAGGAGATGTTAATGAGCTCTCTGCAAGAGGCTTAACTCGGGATGTTTTAATGTGTGATTGTGGCTGTTCTTAAAAAATGAATAGACCTATCAGCATTCAAAGGGCTATTCTCCTTTCCCTTCTGATCTGGCCTTCCTTTCTCCCCACATCCCCTGAGTCCTCAACTTTTCATTGTCTGCTGTGGTCCTAGAAAGCATGAGGGCTGGGGTTGGAGAATACTTTTATTCCTCAATTAGAAATAGAAAGCAATGAAAAATAAGTAAAAAAATTCAAGAAACAGCGAGGGGAAACAAAAAGAGTCACTTATATCTTGTGCGCAGACAGCGATGATCCGAGTAAGACAGACCATGGCTTCATCTTAAATCACACCTGTGTGAAAATATTTGAGTACAAACCACATCTCTCCGTATAAACCCCGCACAAATCACGTAATTTGGGTACAATTTAGCGAGAGGCAGCAGCCCACCCGCACGCAGGTGCGTGCAGCATCTCCACCCCGCTCCGGCATCCCTCTGCGCCCCGGTGCTCGGGGGGCTCCGTGCTCTCCGTGCCGCTGCCCGCGGCCGCCGGAGGGACCCCCCATTCCCGCGGCGGGGCCGGGGCGCTGCGGGAGGGTCCCCCCGGAGGCCGGTCCGCCCGGGGCGGTGCGGGGCGGTGCGGGGCCGGGGCTGCCCGCGCTGTTCGCCGCGCCGCCGCTGGGGGTATCTTTGTACCATTTTTCATCCAGCAGCAATTTGGAGTGGAAACGTGTAATAGGGGAAAAAGCAGGGATCTCGGCGGTTTGAGCGAGCCGTGCACGCAGGAGCCAAAAAAGATTAACACCCCTCCGCGCCCCTCCGCGCATCTCCCGCGCCCCTCCGGGCACCGCCGCGGCTCCGCGATCGCCCGCCGGACATCGAGCGAAAGGGATTCGTCTGGAGGGCACTTTCGGATCGGGGGAGATCTATTGGATTAGTGGGATTATCTGCCTGCAGACGGAGAGAAGTAGCGTTTGATCATTTCCATTGCCTGCCTGATGGTCGGATTTACATGGAGGTGGCTCGGCACGGATGAGGCTGGATTCCGGATGGGGATTTCCAGCCCCCCCTTCCCGCGCCCCGATCCCAGGAAAGGGCAGAAAAATATTTAAAAATCGGTGTAATTGGGAAGTGTCCGGAGCGCTATTGGGAGCCCTCCCGCTCCCGGCGGCTGGGAGAGCCGGAGGAGGCGAATCCAGCGGATTACAGCTTCGGCTGCGATTGCGGGAAAGCGGCCGTGAACTGGTAAATACTTTGATGCTCCCGGCGTGCGGGGCGAGCCCGCGCCGGGATGGAGAGGAGGGAGGGGGCGGCCGGGCCGGGATGCAGCAGGGCGGCCGGGATGGAGGAGAGAGGGCTGGAGAGAGGGCTGGAGAGAGGGCTGGAGAGAGGGCTGGAGAGAGGGCTGGAGAGAGGGCTGGAGAGAGGCACCGCCGGGATGATGGAGCGGGGCCCCGGGCAGGGCAGGGCTGCGGGGCTGAGCCCGGGGGCGCTCGGCAGGGCCGGTTTCCCGGCCGTGCGTGCGTGTCGGCGGCCAGGGCGATGCGTGCGGGGCCGCGGGTGCGGGGCTGCGGCGGCGGCGAGCCTGAGCGGAGCCCGCCCGCGGGGATGCGCGGCGGCGGCGGCGGGAGCGGCTGCGGGGGTGCTGGCGGGGAGATCTCCATCCGCACACGCGTTCGCGCTCACGCACGCACCCCCCGCACCCTCCGCCGCCGCCCCGGAGAACTTTTCCTCCCTCCCCCGCCGCCCCGGGGCCGCCGCCCGCCTCGGGCCGGGCGCGCAGCTCGGCGGGCGCTCCGCAGCCCCCGGTGCCTCCCGCTGCCGGGCCTGCCGGGGGATGGCTCCTCTCATTTCTTCAGACATCTTCTTTCTCGCCCTGGTGCTGAGTGCTGGTTCTTCTGCTTCTCCCCCCCCCCCCCCCGCTTCCCCGTCCGCCTCCCCCCCTCATCCTCCTTTCCTGATGATCGCGCTAGAGCATCATCGTTACTTGCGAAAGGAAAATCAATTTTCAACAGGTTTAATTAAAATTAATCAGTCAAATTACTTAATATTAATTGACTTATAATTAAAGCCAGAAAGTTACCTTGGAATCAGGAGAAAGGATGTTATCTGGAATCGTTTTGACGATGCATATGGTTTCAGAGCAATTACATTCAAATAACTGTTTAAATAAAACAAACCGGAGCTTGATGACAGTGCTGTGTTCTTGCTGGTGCCGGTGACACAATCTGGACTGGCCATTTCGTTCTGTAAATTTGCTGACCTTTTGAAGGAATATCATGTTAGTTTGACACTGGGTTTGCTTTCTGGAAGGCCAGTTTGTTTTAGCTCTAACAACTATGGCATTAAAATCCACTAGTATAAAATGGAAATATGCCTTATAGAAGCTATAAATATCGAAGTGAATGTTTTTAGCACGTTTAGATGTTCTGTGAATTTGAAATGAAGCAGATTTTTCTTTTTCTCAGCGTAAGTGTAAGAAATTGTTTTAGGAATTATTTTTTACCAGCACGGCCATCCACTGTGGCAATATTTGCATTTATCCAGAGCCTTAGTGGGACAAGACCGTACTGGTAAATTCAGAGATAATTCACATCTGAAACCATGTATTTTTGGCAATGCTCACAGTAACCTTTTCGTGCTCCCTTAAGACCTAGGTCGGTATTTTTGTTTGTTTGGTTTTTACAGTAGCAGCATTTTTGGTGCATCCACAGACTATTGTTATTGCTGAAAGAACAGTACTGTGAGCTTTGGGACATTTTCCCCTACTTTTTTGGGCTGGCTTAGTTGAAGCAAATGATACTTATGAAATTGCATGTACTTTATTACAGGCACCTGACAAGAGAAAGACCCATGCACGGTATAAATGAGCATTTAAAAATAGAGCCCATTATTCAGGGCCCTGATTTTCAAAGATCCTGATTCCCATTGACTGCACTGAGACTTGTGTGGGCTCCACAGCTGTAACACGCAGACCACTTCTGCATCTTTGAAATTAGATTTGCAGATTGGGAGCCAAATGCTAAGTAGCCATGTTTAGGAATGGTGGTTAGGAAGGATTATTTATTTTTTCTTCTCCCCCCCAACTCTATTACTGGTGCAGGGTTAAAGAAGACTGTTCCTTAGTTACTTTTTGATAAACGGCACCGTTTTTCTTAGGCTGTGGCTACAGATTGCAGTGATGTTGCAAAAGCAGTTTTGCAGTAAATGATTAGGAGATCCTCAGGTCCCTACAAAGAGATCCCATTTATCCTGTGCGTTTCCTGCGAATCATATGCAGGCTGTGGGAAGAAAAATGAGGCTGAGGATAATCATGCTAAGTGTGCTGGGAAGCAGGATTTGGCTGAACACCTCTGTTTTGTGATTAACTGAGGTAGCAGCGAAAGCCATGAGAGTGGCTCAGGCAGTTTGAGGCAGTGGGTGTAGGAGCGAGGAGAGGAGCTGCTGTCCTGATGCTGCTTTGGTTATCTTACCCCCTCTCCTAGAGTAGGGTAAGAAGATAAAATCCTAGCTGTTGATACTTAAACATCTTTCACAAAGTGGGTTTTCTCTGGATTATTTGGCTGGAGGTGGAGCAGTCTGCTGAGGAGGGTTATTTAAAGGCTGGGACAGGGCTGTAGGCAGATAAATTGATTTGCAAGTGAATGGAGGAATTTGAACATGGTAATGGTGGTAGTTGTATTTTTTATCAGTTTACATTTTTAATATCCGCTGGCATGCACGCCAGCATTAACCACTCTAATTGTTCAAATGGAGTCTGGGGAAAAGGGAAGAAAGCAGAGGCTTAGATGTGGTCTCAGTTTGTAATGGATTGGCTTGCCTTTCTTTATTAAAAGCAAATATACATTCCTTTGTAATAGAGATATAAAGCTGTAATACAGACCCTTGGCTAGCTCTGAATTATTTGTTTGATATCATATTTATTATGGTTTTTTAATCACATGAAAAAGAAATTATTTAAGAATTAAATAATGGGAAAAGAAGGGCAGAAGGAGACAGACATTCTTTGAAAGCAAATAATGAAAATAAAACATTTTTTTCTAGAGGTCCAGTAGAAACCTCTGTGGAATTCTTTTCACAAAGGATGGGCAGTTATCAATCTGATCCTGTAAATGATATAATCTCTGATTAGTCCCAGATATCCCTCCATGGTAAGTATAACAGATGATAATAGATAATGGTAAGAAATAGGTCCTGACTGATGAATAAAGGCTGTTCTAGAGGCATGTCTCCATTTCTGTAGTTCTGGTTCTGAGCTCTGCATTGTGAGGAAGCACAAGCACTCAGAGGGGGATGCCTGCCCTGATACCCAGGTGTTGCACAAGAGTTTGTATGGAAGGGAGGGAGAGGGAGTTAGGGGATGCAAAAAACCAAACCAAAACAAAAAACCCCACCTAATGGGAAAATTTCATTGTGTGTTGCATATTGAGAGCACATCCTGTACTTTTAATAACAAATAATGACATTGCATTCCCCAGGATTACTATTGAACTATCAGAATTACAGGGGAAAATAATTTTGGCTTCTTGGTGACTCAGCTGGTCATTTCTACCTTCCTTTGAAAACCCCACGTGTTTTCCAACAGACGTTGTTTCCATAACTATTAATTGCTCATTAACGATGTTTTGTGTGCTCTCCAGGGATGAAAAGTGACTGGTTGGCTGCTTGGTCCCAGGTTAGGTTTTGCTGTGCACCCCCTCCACCACAGCACTTCCCACTAGGAAACAAAAGGTGGAGTGAGGGAGCAGCAGCAGTGGGAAACCAGGGGGCACAGAGTCTGTACTGTAAATATCCTCATGGTTACCAAGCCATGTAAAGATCTGGGCTGCACACAGCAGGGTAACATGGTTTTTCCACTGCTGTGGTCAAATAAACCATGAGGCCATTAAAGGAAAAGTAATTTGAGTTCTCTTTACCCCATTTGTTGAATTCTTCTGTTTTGTCCTCATAATATTTTCTGCATAATCAGTTTTAGTGTTGCCTTTGGGTAGCCTGTTACCTTCTGCTGATGCTTGGTTAGGTCTTTTGCACCATATTAAAGGAGAATGTAGTGCTTGGAAATTAGCAACACGTGACTGTAAAATCGTAAAAGTGGTCAAGGACACTTTACAACTATTGCATTTCAAGTAACTCATATTCCTTTAACGAAGCAGAGAACTTAAATGGCAATTTAAAAAGATGTTTTCTAAATCTCCTCAATCACATCCTGCCTAGAGAAGCCATTAGCTCACTTGTTGAACTGGTTCTGGGAATTTAATGAGGGGAATACATTTATGTTGCATTTTGTGCTTTTATTTAATTACATTTTGTCTGAAGCTTTTAAGTTCAATATATGAATTTAAAGTTGTTCCTTAACTTTTGCCTTTCCAACCCTGTCCCCCAGTTTCCAAAACAGTACTTGAGAGCAGTAAAGTGTTATGTAGGCACACAGTGTTAGAAATATTCATGAGGAGAAAACGACAATTTAGTCAGGAGAAACCTTACAGATAGACTGAATATTTTGACATCCTCAAGCCTGTGCAAAACAGGCATTGTGGGATGAGGCTTTTGTTTCTTCTGCTGGTTTCACAATAATGGGTTATTTCTGTGGAGAATGTGGGCCCTGGAGCAGCCACCATGGGATGCAGCTGCTGGGTCAGGAAACCCTCTGGTCACCAGAGTCGTGGTCAGTGTGGCCAGGACATGACCACAGGGACAGGGAGCCTGGTTGCTAGAGCTGAAATAAGTCTCTTTCTCAGGGACAGGGGTAGAAAATGGAAAGAGGACAAGGAGCTGAATAATAGGAGCTACACGTGAAGTCAGATGGAAAGAGTAAATCTTTGTAGACGTTTAATGGTGTTATATTCTGAGCTTGTGGGAAATTTTATTTGAAATTTTTTTACAACGGTAAATATAGTCTGTGCTATATCTTATTTCTATTTCATGTGAGAGAAAAATTCCCCATCTATGGCACAACACTTTACTGCTACCATTACTGCAGACTTTATAGATCAGAGATGTGTCAGCATGTTAGCTTTAGCTGTAATGCTTTTTTTTTGTGAAACCTTATGGGCCTTGCAGCCACTTTCTCATACTGACACTCATAAAACGTTCAAGTTCTCATATTTATTATTTAATTTGCTTCCTATATAAAGCAGCCGAGCTCTTTGGTACATGAATATGAAGCCAAAAATGACAGGCAGGCATGAATGGGACTAATGAGTTTTAATAATGCACATATTAGAAACTGTTAAAGGAAGTTTAATTAAGAAAAACAAGTTAAGCATGAAATTCATTTTGGAGCAAATGCAAGTAAAGTCACAGATGTACAGAATGCTAGATCACAGGAAACAACCTCTTCAAGCTGATAGATCCCTCTAATGCCAATATTGCACTCAAGTTGTAGTGTGCTCTCTGCAGTTCTGGAAAGCCTGGTAATACCAGTCAAGAGCACTTTCAGAGCTGAGTTAGAGACGCTGGGTTTGTGATTAACAAATTATGTTTATACGTCTGTGAATTTCCTGATGAGTTGGAACTTGATCTCAATTACCCTGATGAAACTGGGACCATCTTGACCATCTGATCAAGAACAAAAAAGCATGGGTTCCTTTTTCTGCCACAAGGAAGTTTGCTGGTCTTTTTCTTAAAAAAAAAAATCATCTTGTTGAAGAGGTGGTTATTGATCTGGCTCTACAACAAGGGTTTTGTATGCTTGGAATTGTTACTGTATTGTATCCGGCTGGAACAACAATTCATGGACAAATCTGAGTTCATTCAAGCATCTTTGTTTGCAGAGTTCTCCCTCAAGAAGTGGTATTATCTGTATTCCAGCTTTTTTTATCTTGAATTACTATTTCTACCAGGAAAATACAAAAGTGATATCTTTCTTATGAATCTGATATGAAAGCTTGCCTTGGGGGCTGAACTAGCATTAAAGGTAGTATTATTGTTGATATTACAGTTGTAACAAAGGTGGCAAAAAAAATCCAATTAATTTTTCTCATACGATTAACCCCAGTGAGCCAAGTGTGAGCCACAAGTATATATCAGGTGGAGGTCTTTGTTAACAATTCTATAGCTAGATTAATCACCTGAAAGACACAACAAAAGGACAGTTAGTTTCAGGAGTCTCTGGGTGGGTTCTGGACACTCTGCTAGAGTGATCAGATGAGAGCATGTGCATATTTTATGAAGTATTAATCAAAGCAACTCCCACTTGACCTGATGAAATGCAATACACAGGTTTTGATACTGAAGCTCTCCAATGAGAAACATCTGGGTTATTTTTTCCTCTGGGATGACCTCTGATTAACATGAGTTCAGTGGAATTTCTGCAGTAGGTCAGGGAATCTTTTTGTCCTGAAGCACAGAGCAGCCATCAACAGAATGGCCATTTGATCATTTAGCTGAATAGTTACAGTACTCAAAAGTGAGGATAATGTGTGGTCCATTTAAGAGTTAACTGTAAGCTGCTAAAAGGAATAAAGGTTCACTTCAGTGCCCATTATATTCCAAGCCAGTGCATCTGTCATTTTTAATTTAAATCTGTATTACTTAGCTGTCTAAAACTTTACACATAAGTGACAGAGTTACCCATTCTTTCTGTTATGGGGAAAATCACCATTTCGTTACCTACTTATTGTGCAAAATGTCAGACAGCTCTAGTCTGCATTAAAAAATTGTAGTCAACTTCTGGTCATATAAACAATTACTTCAGATAAGAAGTAGAACTATTTTAAGAAAAATGATTTATTGATAAAAGTAAATGGAAGATTATAAGACTTAACTGACCCTCTCCTCATGGGCCTAATTTGTCTAATTCAAAAACAGTTTAATAGAAAATTTTGATCAGAAGTCTTTCTGTTTTGGCAAAGAAAGATGCAGAAATTTTTCAAAGTGATTTTTGATCACGAAAATAGTAGTTAATAAGCATTAGTGAATATACCCATTAACAGCAAAGAACAAAAATTTGGTGCAGTTGAAAAATACAACACAATTTAAAGGAGTCTTATGACATCTACCCATTTAAATTCAACTTTTCACTAATTTTGAAGCACTGCATCAAATACTTCATGCTACAATATTTAAATACTATATTTTTCACTAACTAGTTATGAGGCTTAGTGGTCAAAACATCATATTAAATCAAGGGGAGGGCACTCAGGAATCAGTTTCTCTGATCTAGGAGTGATATATTTACGCAACTTGTAGCATTTGGAAATCCTTTCCACGGGGTTGTTTGTGTTCCTGTGTAACATAACCCTTGTAATCTCATCCTAATGTGGGGAGGGACTGTGAGCCCATGAAGATGATGTCTTATTCATACCTTTGTTGGCCCTCTTGGCAGAGGTTCTGCATCTCAATAGGGCTGGATTTGGAGCAGCTTTCTGGAGTAACCAGACCTGTGGCTGCTCTGATGTGGAGGGGGTGCTGGCGTGTGGGATCTGACCAAACCCCACCAGAGCTGTACCCTTCTTACATGTACTTTATATTGCATTCATATATTATCATTTCACACACTTGTTTTTTTAAATGAATATAGTTAATTTCTTGAGTTGAACCCATGCAAATCCCACCTTTTTGAGAAAGTATTTAGGGAAGTATGCAAGAGCAGTATCTGTTTTAAAATATTTCACAGAATGGATTGGGTTGGAAGGGGGACCTAGAGGTCATCTAAGTTTTGTAGACCTTCCCCTCCAGGCTGCTCAAAATCCCATCAACCTGGCCTTTTTTTACTACTAAGTTGAGAGAAAACACGCTGTATTTTGAACTTTCTTCCCTTGCTAACTGGAAACATGAAAGAAGAGCTGGGGAATTTTGTGCTGCATCTCTTGAGGATTTGTCTGGTTATGTTTACAATTGGTGTGTCACACCAACACAGTGTTCATCCTCATCTTTCCTCTAATGGTCTCTGCACCACTCTCCATGTTCCTGCTTGGCTTCATAGCGTGTTTTAGGACAAGGATTTCTTCTTAGAGACATGAAACATCTCTGGGCTCTTACTTCTAAGGAGAGACTGCTGTAAGTAAAAGTGGATGCAAATGTAGCTGGTTCTGCAAAACAGCACTTGTGTTTTGAAATGAAGTGGCGTTGTGTGGTGTTCCAAACTCTTGCAATCACTTTGAATGCTTGTGCAACTGGGATTTACTAGCAAAGTGAAAGTGGAAAGGAATTTTTTGAGCAGGAATATCAAATCACAGAATACACCTTCAGCTGAAAAGAAAAGAGCTTTTTTGAGGGGTTGGGAGATTTTTGTCTTAACAATAATAGCCTTTACCTGTGCTAAAGCTGACATGAAGACTGGTGTGCCACCAAAGGTTTTATTAATCCATTGCAGCTATTGATAGGTGTTACAGATCAAACCATCCCTTAAGATTTGAAGGTCTAGGCATGGGTAACAAAGAGGAGTTGCACTGCTGCAGATTGCAGCAAATGTGACCCATTGTGGGATGCCCTGTGTCATTGGAAATGCAAAGATGCATTGAAGCTCTCCCGGATTGTTCACTCCTCAGCATACTAAATGCTTCTCTAAAGTATTTCAGAATCTGAGCTATAAAGTAATTTGAATTCAGAAAGGAAGATAATAAAATAATAGATAGAAAAAAACCTCTGTATAGTATAGACTGTTTGAAAGAGCATGAAAGTCTTTATCAAATACCTTTTACAGTAGAATTCATTTGTGTTACCACAGGGAGCAATTGTGATCCTTAAATCAAGACAGCAGAAAAATCTGAAAAGGTTTCTCCTCCTCCTCCTCAGATCTACTTTATTTTGGTGCTAAATCTTGTTCCAGATTTATCATTGCTACTCTTTGGTTTATTTGTCTGCTTGTCTCCCTGATCATTCCTGTTTATTCCTTTTCCTTTTTCCCCCCTGATTCCTTTTCAACTGAGTCCAGATACCAAGGGAAAGCCCTATTGTAGATCACCTGCAGAAAGACTGGGGAGAATTTTGTCCAGCATTAACTCTCAACATGCTCCTGGCCAGCTTCCCTGCTTGCTCTTGCACCTAGAGCTCAAAATGAAATTTTGTCATGAAAGTCTCAAAAGATTTGATAAATCTCAGTCTTTTTATTTGCATTGAGTTTGTGGTTTTGATGTGATAGCTTCAGGGCAACCAATGACAGGCTTGAATGTCTGACCTCTCAGTCTTGAAAATAAACTGTTACTTAGACATTTAAAAAGAAAGGCTTGAAAAGAGCAAATCCAAAATTCAAGTTACAAATACAATGAAAATATGTTGATTCAAATCCTGAAAGCAGTTGACAATTTTCTGCCCTTTATAGCCTATCCATCAATTCATGGAGGCTACTGCCCAACAGTCAATTAATTAGGAGTAACAAACACAAAACTGAATTATTTTTTTTACCTTTTTAGCATCCTGTCTCAGAGTAAAACCTTATCCATGGGAGGCAAACCAGAACTGTAGATCATAGCAGAGCTGTTCAGCTGCAAGGACAAACCAGCAGATGGACAAGCTTAGAATTATAGCCCAGCTCTAGGACTGGCTTTGAGTTTACATTGAATTTACCATTTGAGGTGTCAAAAATGTATTACAAGGTTTCTTTAGAACTGAAAACAGGTGCTAAATAAATTATTAGTAGCATCTTGGTAATTTTAATAAGAAACCCAGTACCTTGAAATGAAGAAGGATGTTTTTGTTTGGCACAGATATCTGTGCTGGATTTGGTGAACTCAGACCTTCCCAGACCATTCCCCAGCCCATGTGAATTAGCTGGAAGGCTACTGAGATAAAGTTCCTACTATTTGCAAGTTTGAGTTTGAGAAAGAAGAGAAGCTGCATGGTTCCATTCCTGAGAGGGAAACAAGACCCTATGGGTTTTAAGACCCAGTGGAAAAGGCTGTGGAGGTTTTTGAATTCCACTAAGGAACAGGCTTCCATCTCTCCATGTGCAATGCTCAGAAACCTGTCTGCCTACTCTGTCTTTACTATTTCTCAGGTAGTACTCTACTCCCTCCAAAATCTGAAATGCTACAAAGCAGTAATCCTCCATGAGGGGAATGTCTGCCATTCCATGTAACTGTGTTAAAGTAAATGTAAACACACACATCAAGTTGGGGGAATTATTTTCTGCAGCTAAATTGTTGTGTTTCCAGCAAATACTGAGGATATACAGCTGGAGGATGAAGGACATAAGCCTGTTTGTTAATGCAGTTTCACAGTGAAGGTGTTAGAATTAGCAGAGAAAGAAAAGCAAAGAGAAAATTGCGGAAAAGCTTCATCTATCTCCTTATTGCCTCCTGAGATAGATTGTTCAGAGCTAAAGGAACACTAGACATGAACCAAATCTCCTGCTGTCCTATATAGCTTTTACAATCTCCTTTTTAATAACCCAAACTACAGGGTAGTCTGACTATTAGACAAGCCGTTCTTTTGAATTCTCTCCACAATGTGTATAGACATGATAAAAAAACCAATTCTCATTAAAGCTGCCAATGCTGTTTCAAAAGCAGGTGGTTTAAAATGTTTCCTATACAAAGCAAAACACATTTCTTGTGCATTACACACTGCTTAATAGGGAGTGTAAGATTACACTGCTATGTTGTGTATAACACTGCATCTTAAATAATAGGATATTGTAAGTCGTGTTGGAAATATGTTTCACATGAATATGGAAGATATAATGATATTCACTGAGCAATTTTCAGAAGTGCTGGAACACTGCCTTGTGTGACAACCTCTGAGCTAAAGTAGTTGAAAATAGCATCTGGAATTTCAGATTATACAGTCTCTGATCCTAACTGATTATTTTTTCTAGGATATTGTTCAGTCAGCATGTGGATATATGAAAGATAAGACCTCTCCTCTCCTGTGGGAATGCTTACTGTTTATGTTGTAAATTAAGGATGGTAGGAATTGAGTGCTCTCAACATGCATTTTCATTTTTCACAAAAGTCAGTCTTTTATAAGGAATGCAGGATTGATCTGACGTAAAAATTGTGATATACAGCTCCTTCCCTAGGCTGCCTGTTCATATCCTTTTCCAAACCAGTTCTGAAAAAAAAAAAACCAGCAACCTACAGAGGTCCAGTTGTACTTCTGTGCAAATTCAGTGTTTGCCATTCACTTCAGCAGAAGCAGACTTTGGTCCTTCATTGATGTGAACATTTCAGTCTATCTGTGAATTTCATCAGCAATCATAAAACCTCATAAAGCATGGTAATTCAGGTTATTGTGAATAAGCACAGTAATTCATGAGATATTTTAAAATGAACAAAAAATGTTTGTACGTATTATAAACTGCTTTTAATGAAATAAAATTCATTTGGGTCTTCAGTGTGCCTGCCTATCTTAATTTTCCCATCTTCTGCTTTAAGAAATAATTACTTCCTTTCTGATAAATCAACTTCTGCAAACAAGGTGAAAATTGATTATGAGCTGATTAAGTTAAATAAAATATTAACATAAACACTTACGTAATGTAGCTTGGCAGTGAATTTCTTATTCTTGGAAAGGTGAATTTTAAAAACGTATTTTCTGTGAGTCCTGTTTCTCCTGAGAAGTCTCTATAAATTCAACAGGTGACATTACAGATAATCCAGTAATCAGTGTTTCACCTGCCATTTCATGGACCCATAAACTACTGCAGTTTAACTTACATGACTCTAGCCAATATTAATGTATGTAAACACCTAGTTATCACTCTGCTCATATTAGCTCTTTCATACTAATGATTTATTTTCGTTTTCTCCAGGATATAGACCTGCGGCTAACTGGATTTGATTTATAAGAGGGGCTTCTGCAGTAAATGGCTGCTCTCTTCATATTGCTGCTATGGAAAACAGAATTGTCAATAGGATGTAGTCTGATAAATAGTGCTGAGTGAAGATGCAGCTTCAATAAGTGTGAAATCAATGGAAGATACTTACCACGTGAAAAGCCTTTTGAGATTTTTCTGACAGGCGCCTATTTAGGAAACTTGATCTGTTTCCTCCCCTCGCCCTGTTTTTACACCAGTGGATACAAATCAGATTGCTTCACTGTAGTTACACAACTAATGTGGGACCATGGCCTTTCCAAGATCCATGTGGCTGAACTGTGTATGGAGAGCGACGGTGCTCCGCCTGCTGCACACGGGATTGAACGCCACTTTTGCTTTTTCCATACTTGGATTTTTGCTCCACGCTGCAGCTGTGTCCTCCCAAAAATTGGATGATACCAACCCAGTGGTGACCACCAACTTTGGCAAGATAAGAGGGATTAAGAAGGAACTTAACAATGAAATTTTGGGGCCCGTTATTCAGTTTCTCGGGGTTCCATACGCTGCCCCTCCGACAGGGGAGCGCCGCTTTCAACCTCCTGAGCCTCCGTCTGCCTGGGCAGATATCAAAAACACCACCCAGTTTGCTCCAGTGTGTCCCCAGAACATTATAGAGGGCAGGTTGCCTGAAGTCATGCTTCCCGTGTGGTTTACTAATAACTTGGATGTAGTTTCAACCTATGTGCAAGATCAGAACGAAGACTGCCTCTATTTAAATATCTATGTCCCAACCGAGGATGGTGAGTTAATAGCAGGCAAAACAGGGAGATCTTTTTATTTTCCTGTTCTATTTCCTAACAATATTAATTCACGTGTACTGGTAGCATGCATGGCTTTCTCTGTTTGCATGCCAGGTTACTACATGTGTGCATGCTGCTTTTCTCTGTGTGCATTTGTCCTTGCTTTTTGATTTTTATTTTTTTAAATTTCTTTCTTTCTTTCTCTCTACACTCATTTTTTTTCCCCCCACAGCACGTGTAATTTTTAGGTCAAAGTTGGTGCCTAATTCTCATTGCCACCCACTGACTTCTGGGAAGTTGCATCAACATCTTTTCCATTGCATGTGCAGGCACAACAAGTTGAGAATCTTCCGCACCTAATAAAGCAGGTCATATTTAAGTTAGATAGTGGTGTTGCATGCTCCTACTGTCTGTGACGGAGCTCCATGTTATTTTCTAGTCTTCTATTCATTTTTCAGTCAAAAGAATATCCAAGGAATGTGCCAGAAAACCCGGCAAGAAAATTTGTAGAAAAGGAGGTATGTATAAAGTGGACAAAAACAAACAAAAAAACCGGGGGAGAGATCAAAACCTTGCAAAAGGAGAAGGAATAATTCAGGTGAAAGAGGCTGATTGCTGGTGCTGCAAACTGTCAGGGACTGTCTTGTCCTGGTGGAGAGGTGTTTAAAGAGAGGTCCGTGTATGACAGATGAGAAGGTAACTTTTGTAAAGCTGGGACTCAGTTGCACCTGAGCATCTCTGCCTGGCACTCTCTGCAGTGACAGGGCTGGCAGCTTCTCTCTTGGCCTCCAGGCTCCGGGCAGTGCCTGCAGTGGCACCAGGGGATGGGATGTTGTGTGTGGATGCAGAGCAGGGAGCTCTGTGCCCTGGGATAGGCACTGCCACCACTGGAGGGGCTGGCACAGCCCACAGCTCTCCCTTCCAGAACTATGGCATAATGCCTGGGAAGCACTATAGCAATATGCAGGGCTGAGACCTGCACTGGCTTTCTGCAGGATATTCCCTGTTTTCTTGGAACAGGGTTAACTTTTCTGGAGTGTAGATGTGAAACGTTTTTTTTTTTTTTCATTTACGCGCTTCTAAAAGTGAGCTTTGATTTCCTTTATTCTGTGATTACAGCTCTCTTTGTCAAAGCCCAAAAACTCTTAATAGGGGTGTAGGGAACTGTTAAAATATTGTGACATGGTACTTTGGGAGCTAGACTGCTTTTGGAAGCTTTGGAATCTTGGCTTCTCCCCTTTCTGTGTTAAATACTATGGAAGAGTTTGCAGATTTCTTTGTGAATATTTGCAAATTCCTCAAGCAGTTGACATGCAACAGAGAAGGTCTATTTTGGTCCTGATTCAAAGGAGGCATTTGGTGCTAGTCTTGAAGTACTAATTTTGTACTATGCACATTTTTTTTTGCATCACATGATTTTCCTTTATTGTTTCCTTTAAAATAATGTGTTACCTTAGAGCTGGACTACATGTGAATTAGAATGCTTTTTGGGGTAAACAAAGAGTACTGTGGACATGCACAGTTGCCTATTAGCTGTGATCCATTTATTTTTTATCCTGTTATTCTAAAACAAGCACATTTTAGGAAAGCACATAGCAGAAATGTTTAGAGCTGGGCAAAATTTAACTCTTTAAACACTGCATTAGTTTTTAAGGCAGTATCTAGGCTGTAAATTAGGGTGGCCTTGTTCCCAAGGCTTTAGCTCTTCCAGCTCCCAACTGCTGGTTGCAGCTAGCTGTTAATTATTAATTGTTAATTGTAGTTGCTCGATGTATGCTTTTTTGAGATGTCTAAATCCACTTTCAGTGACTTAGAGCAATTTGTGTTTAAAGTGTCAGGCTTTGAGGCATCCTCTGTTTTCTGTTAGGGAATTTTTGCTTGGTGCTGTAAAAGTACAATTGGTTAAGCTGGGTTCCCAAAGCTGGAAATGAAGATAATCAGGGTACTGTGAGCAACGTCACTTCTTCACACATCATTCAAGTTAGAATAACTGCTGTCATTTATATGCATTCAATTAATGTGCAGTGCTGCAGCAGTTATTACGCAGTTCATCAAGCGTGTGTAATTAGCTGAGCAACTTTCACTTCCTATCACCCAGACGCTGATTCACAAAGTCATAAATAAAGATGCAGATCCCCATCATTGTTCTCGGAGAGCATCTTTCATATGAGAGAGTATTAAAAAAAAAATAATCAGAAAAATAGCAAAAGTCAAGGGAGGGGGAGAGCCCAGCAGCTGAGAAAGTCATGCTTATTGTCCTGTGGGCCTGAAGGAGAATAAAGAGAGTTACTTGAAATTCAGTAGGTACCTTTCCACTTAGATTCATTGCACACACAGCACAATAAAAAGCCTACCTTTTGCTGCTGACAAGTGCAGAGAGCTCCTGAATACCTTCAGCTGGGCAGCAGAGATATCTCTAGCAATGTCTGTTCTCTGAGTAACTCTCACTCTACTCACCTGTGCATAACCTGAGATTTATCCTGGGCTGGGATTGCCCCCACGGCCAGGGGCAAAAGGAGTTGCAGGACAAAGTTGCAGTAGAGTCACAGCAAATGAGCAGCAACCACAGCTGGGAAATGGCATCAGTTTTGTATCAGAAAGAAGAATGGTCCAACACTCTCTCTTTTGCTGGATTTTTAGGTCACAGTCATAGCATCACAGTGATGAAAATTATTGGAAGGAGAAAATCTGGAAATCAGAGGCAGACTCTTACACTATCTTTTTAATTCATAAAGGATATGTGAGATGAAAGTGGCTGAAGCAGCAGCCATATGCTATCCTTACATGTGGTTTGATTCCTTCTTACTACATGAAATAGATTGTGAATTAAATAAATTAGTATTTATACTTAATTGTCAGCTGAGGGACATTAGAAAATTAAAAATTTTTAAGAACAGGGAGCAATCTGATTAAAATAGATGTGGAAATGAAAGGAGTTCTAGCCATGAGTCATGCTAGAGATGGTAATGAGCATTATATCCATGACCTCCTGTTGGGATTTGGATGTGCCCACAGCAGAGACTGCAGAATGATAGGCTGAAGCTGGGTGAAAAGAAATGACACAATTCAGCATGTTTTTTGCAAAACATGGAGGCATGTATTCCAGTTACTTGTCCTTCGATTTACTTATTCAAAAATAAAGAAAGAGCATCTGGTTTTGTGTCTTTTCCTTCAGGTACGTCAAGGTCAGAGGCTGCTTGTTCTGTTTCGGGTATGCAGAAACTTGTGTTTGCAAGGGCTGGCTTTGGAAAATCAGTGCAAAGGTGTCTGAGTAATTCTGTGTTACTTTTTGAGTCTCATTTTCATAACTAAATTTTAATAGACCCTGGTTATATTGTAGGTTATACCATTTTAGTGATTGATACTAATGATATTGTCTATTATCTGGCATTTCCTGAATTTCCTGACAAACCTTTGCAGCATTTCTAGGGATTACCTGAATAGTATTCTACTCTTTGGCATTTCAGTCCTCTGAATTTACCTTGTAGTCAAAACACAGATATTTTACTTTGTGATCCAGAATGTTTCCTTATCTCTTGGGAGGGCAAGTGCATCCTGCTTTAGCTGCATACCTGTGGTGTTTTAATATTGCATACTAATTTCTTTCTATTGCAATGGTCTGCACCAGGAATTTCCTAATTACAACTACATAAAGAAAATTTGGAAAGGATCACTTATATGTCCACTAAAAGAACCCCCAGGTGTTGTGTGCTCTGCACTTGGGATGACAGTGTGCTCTTTCTTAGGAACCTGTACTAAATCTTTCATGCTGCCTGAAGATGCCTCAATGTGAAAATGTGGAGCTGCAGGTGGTATATCCTCAATGTCATGGAGCCAGGCAGATGCAGTTTTGGATAAATTAGTATTTGTAGGAGATTTAGGTGTAGAATAAGGGAAGAAATCACTTGATCCTTACTTTTATGTTTAGGAATTATCGGCGGCTCAGAGACTGCCCAATATCAGTGACTTCCCCACATGTGGATTCTGTTTCTTATTCTAGTCAGGGCAGTGAATAAATTTTAAATGCGAAGACTCATGATCTGAACTACCTCATTTGAGAGTGTAGGATTAGACAGCTCTATTAATATTTATGCCTCCTAATGGGCTACTTGATTTTCAGAGCAAAGCTCCCCACACCATACTTTCTGGGTTATGGCTGTGGTTACTATGGACGCACGGGAGCAAATGTACATACACACAAATATATTCATGGAACTGAAACACAAATCACACTGCTGTAATCTCATCCTGCTTTGATCTCCCTTTGTTTTCAATAGAGAATGTGTTACATCAGTTCTGTTTTGTAAGAGGCTCTGATAACCTTAGGGCTTTAAGCTTAGCAGTGTGAAATGTTCTTTAAAAGACTAAGCAGAAATTTCACCTGTTACCTTGTGTTTCTGTAGAGTGGTTGTTCCATTTAACTACCCTAGAACTGTTTATTTATCATCAGATCTTGGAAAAGAGCAATTAATAGAACTTGTGCAGATCCTGTGGACTCCCTTAAACGAAGATCTTTCTGTAAACCCATTTCAGCTCTGAAATCAACCAGAAAAGAACAAGCTGAGACCTTTAAAATGTGTCTTTCCACTTGCAAAGGTTGTCAATTTATTTTCAGTATTCTTTTTTTCTAAAGATGTAATTTAGAAAATAATATAAAAGTAATGGAAGAGTAGATGGTAAATTGTCCAAAATTACTGAAATATTCCTTTCTCTATGGCCATGTGAGTGAAAAATATGAAATCTAAGGTGTGAGCCTCCATCACTGTAGACAGAGCTCTGTCAAAATAAGTTATGTTGTCAGTAGACTGAAACCATTCCTTTGCAGACCTTGCCAGAGCTCTGGACTTCATGAGAATGAGTTCCAAATGTACAAAATATTCCTTTGTGTGTACTTTGGGGGACATCAACCCTTTAAAAGGGTTTATGTCTGCATTAGGCCACTTTGAAAATTCCTAACAAATTATTTGTCTGTAGTATATTTGTGTCAGTATTTGCCTGCACATACTTGAATTTTCACCCCATCCATGCTGGGTCCTGGCTGGAATGGCCTCGTCCTTACTCCCTGTGGTGTCAGCAGGCCCAAGTGTAGCCCATAATCCCTAACTCCACTGCTACTCACCAAGACACCGCAATTGTTCCATTTTTCTGTTCCTTTTTGAAGACCTGTTTTTCATTCCTCCACCTCCACTGCAGCATTTCCTGCTCTACTGGTAATACATGGAAGAAGATAATGAAGCAAACATTGTCTTGTACAGACCTTTTCATCCTTGCACAATCTAAGGCTGTTAGTGTCAGTTAGCAGCATTTTCCAAAGATGTGCAGTAGATTTTATGTCATATTTGAAATAAAACGCTTAAAACTCTGATGTACTTTCTCCAGCCCCCTTTCTGGGTGAGCCAGTGCTTGACAATAGAAGACTCTGCAGACTGTATTTTAAGACTCCAGTCATCTTAAATGCCATCAGCACTGGTCACACTCCCCTGTAAATGTCTGGTTGCTCGGGCTCTGGGCTCTTGCTGACCACACAGCCATCGTGCTGTCACTGCTTTGTTCATATACCTTGACAGTGCTTATAGCTCTAACAGGTCTTAAATTCTGATCTAATTCCATTCCTTGTCCATTATTTTACTGCTTGCTTTTCATTTTCTACATCCTCCCCCACACAGGCTCTAAAATAGCACTGCTACCCTGATAATGCTAAGTCGGATAAAACTGGTTTGTGCTTCTTCCCCCGGCCTTTGTTGGCTTGGACTGGTTTTACTCAGTAAACATCTGTGAGATGGTTTTCCTTTCAATCTGTTAGTTTCTAATTTATCAGTTAAAGCCAGAATGGATAAATCTTATAAAAAAGAACTGCATAAGTGTATTTGTGCATTTTCAGGAGGAACTTTTGAGTACCTAATACGGTTTTTGGATAACTATTATTTTCTGCTTGTTTTCCCCCTCCTGTATTATAGTATTATTCCTTTGCTCTTCTCTGTGTTAATGCTCTTCATCTTTTTGTTTCCTTATAATACACATGGATACAAACACTTTTTGTATTCCTTGAGTATTTTTTAAGCTTGAAACATGGTGCTTACATGTGTCAAACTATTCTTACGGATCATCTCACAATGTTAATAATCTGCTTATAACTTGAATATTGCTCCAGTATAATTTCTTTTCTTTTCTTTCCAAATTATTTTCACTCATAATTCTTTAGCTTTCTTCATTTTTACTTACTTTATGATGTCAAATTTACATGTCTTCTCCACTTTGATATGTATGGTATTAATAATTATACTCAGCATTCAGGAATCAACTGCTTTAATGAGCTTACTGTAAATGAGATTTGTTTTTGGGATATCAAACCATTTCCTTCTGTTTTAATATTAATATCTCCTATTTTACTTTCTCATGCTTGTAATAATGGGATTTATCCAAAGAAGGAGCAGCACTGAACAATGCAAGGCTAAGGGAAGTGGGACAAAGCTGAATTTCTGCCATGTTTGCACCTCTATTCCAACACAGTGCAGGGACCAGAGCGGCCTCTGGCTGCAACTGGAGCTTCCTCAGGGCTGCTCTTGCAGAAATTGCAAGAGACATGGAAATGGCATAGTCCAGGTGCTGCAGCTGATTTCCCCTTCCAGAGTTGTGCCAGAGTGTTTTGGAACATCTCAGCAGCAGCAGTAAATCATGCTGCTAATTCCTCTGCTGTGGGAATTCTGTTAATATCCCTTAGTGCCATCACAACAAGAATTAATCTGCCCTGGCAGAGTTTTCTGCATGCTTTTTATGAGGCTGGATTTTGACTTTCCTATTTGTACTAAGAGTACAGCAAGCACACAGCAAGTTCAGTCATAGCAATGTGTTTGAAGGGAAAGGAAATTCCCTGGGTGAAGAACTGAGGGTTTTTTTTCAGCTGACGAGGCTCTGTAAGTGGTTCCCTTATTGAAATACCATTGCCCTGGTGAGAATCTATCTTTTGCTGAGTTTCTGTGTTAATGAGGGTATAGCCAGTGGGTTTGACCAAAAGGACACATTTTGGAGGATGTGTACCAGCAGAACAGTTTGTATGTTGTTGTAGGCAAAATTCACATCTTCCTGCCATTGACAGACATTTACAATTCAAGTGAGATGCTGACCTCTCCTAGAATTATTAAGTTTGGGCTGTATTAATGCCAGAAGATCAGGCCCTGCAAAATATTGAAGTCTCTTGGTATGATTTAATATTTAACTAGTTTTTAAATTCTTATTTTATAATCCGTTGAAAATCATATATATATATATAGAGAGAGAGATAATTTAGTAAGGCAGAAATGACAGGAGAGAGGCAGCTATTTGTTATTTGTATTTGTTTTCTGAAAAGCTTCCATTTGTTAAATTTCCCCCTTTTTGTAAAGGCCTTCTTTAATTATTAGCTGAAAATCAGGTATTTATGTAATTACCATAATTATATCTACATATCTAGTGTACTTGCAATTATTTCATTAAAAATTGTAATTATTATACAATTATAGGGGATAATGATGCCCTTGTAACATATTGCAGAAGCCCTAATTAAATGGTAGCATAAATGAGTTGGAAGAGATTTTGAAGTTTTGAATATTGTTTTATCAGAAATATCAGAAGTGAATCATCCACATTATGAACTGGCAGTAAAACCCCTGCAAAGTTATTTTGAGAAAATATTTCACAAAGCTCATGGAAAAAGATTTGTCTTTATTGCCTTTCTGTCTTCACTTTCTGTTCTCCTTATTTTTACACCAAAAACTGTCTTCAGATTTTTAATGGAAAGGTGCATTGTGTAGGAAGAAGATTGCACAGCTTGCTGAATGTTTCTAGAAGGCTCAGCCCAGAGCAAGCACAGTTTGTACTTACACATCTTTCTTCTTAACAGAGGCAGAAACTTATCCAACAGTTGGCTGAAGATGATGAAAAACCTCCACTAAATATGAGGAGGTTTTTATTATGTGCTGAGATTCAAATATTTCCTTATATATTTAATGAGATCTTACACATTCAAAGATCTCCTTATATATTTATTTGGAGTGTCCAAATTTTGCACCTCCAGGTGTTGGGGAAAGAGGATAAAAAAATCCTCTCCTAGTACAGGTTCTTGTGATGCTCCAGACACAGGAGATGGACTAAGCAGCATGGAAACAGAGGATCCCTGTGGAGCATCTCCTTTCTCTCCTGCAGAGTGGGTGGGGAATAACTGGCAAGGATAACATATGCTAGAATCTACCAAAACCTCAGGATCACAGATTTCTCACCCTTTTTTCGTGTCAACCTTCTGGAGCGTACAGATGATCTCTCTCCTCTTCCTTCAGCTAATTTTAGAAGCCATTAAAAATGGCAGTAAGACATGTAGAGTTTTTCAGTTTGCTGTGTTTCACGTCTGACACAGGGTGTTGTTCACTGATGGGCGCACAGCCCTGACCCTGTGGCAATGAGGAGCCACCTTTATCTTGTCACCCACTTCAGCTCGGCTGGGGACAGCCCCCCAGTGATGCTGGGGGCAGGATGGGAGCCCAGACCAGCTGGGGGGGCTCCCACCCATCCCCATCTTCCCTCCCACCCATCCCCATCTTCCCTCCCACCCACCAGCTGGCTCCTCCTGCAGCCCTTGCTCCCAGCTTGGTCAGGGCAGTGACTCATGCACAGTCTCCCCACTTGCTGCAGATGCAGTCAGGCAGGTTAGACAAACCTTCTGCTTAATTCACCTCATTCACTCAGCTCGGCTCAGGAGGGCTTGCAGGGTTTGCTCTAATGCAGGGTTTAAAACTCTTGATTTTTAAACAAAGCGGTGGGGGAGAAGCTCTGAGGAATAGGGGATCTTGGATCAGCAATAAGGTCTTGCCATGCCCTGAGCTGAAGGAAGACCATCCACCCATGGAAGAGCTCTCTGTTTATCCCACCTTGTGTCAAGGTTTGTTGCTGAGGCTGCCATGATTTGCTCATATTTTTGGGAGGTTTTCCTGAGGACTTGCTGCCCTTTAACGCAAAGTTTTGCGCCAGTCTTCTTGTCAACCTCCCTACAGTGCCCTTGCAGGGATTGTTTTTATTTCCTGCCCACATTACTCTTCTCTCTTAATTTAATATTCTCTAGTATATTACTTTTAATGCAGTGAGCAGGCAAACAGAACAGAACCAGCTGCATGTAGCTGACCCAGTGAGAACTCATTTTCTGAGAATCCTCATTCCCAAAGCAATAGTCTTAACGAGATGGACTCAGTGGAAAGGGAATATGAAACCTGCATTTGTCTACGTATATATGTACATCTAACAGCCATAATCAGATCTGAGAGCTCAAAGAAAAGCTGGTACAATTTGTCTTACTTGATTGCAAAATTGATATTGACTCATATGTTTTCATATTTATTTTAAAGTCACAAAAAGAAATGGACTTTAAAAAAAAATGACTTAATAACTGAAGGCCATGTCTAAGATACCTGTGTGAGACAAGCAGAACATTTTGCACATTTACCAATCCCAAGACTGTTTTTATTGATAAGATTTTCTGTGCTTTATACAGTACTTTGGATCCATGAAATATTGCTGTATATGGCTGTTGGAGAGGCAGGTTTATTTAAAGGAATTTCACAAGAAATCTCACTGTAAACATAGATTTTAAAATCTTAATCCTTCTCTGTTTCTCTCTGATGTTAAATGCAGATGAAGTAGCTCTCCATATGAATCAATTAATAGCTGTGCTCTGTGGAACAGGAGAGCAAATTAAGTGTGTTTTCTACACTTTTCAGTCATTTACTGAGCCATTGGTTAATGAAAAATAGATTACTTTTCCTTGAAACAATGACTTCTGAAACAATAAATAATTGCTATACTTAAGAGCTGGAGCACCTGCCATCTCTCTGAGATGGAGTCTCCATAGATGAGGTCTCACACAAAGGAAGAAAGAAAAGCTGCATGTATTGTTTTTTCTTTAAAGCACCATGAAACCCTTGATTAAGTGCCATCCTTGCCTTAGTGCATTTGCAGTTCAAGTACTGAAGGCATCACCTGGCCAGAAGCACATCATGATACAGGACCATGCAGAATGGGTGCTGGAGTTTGTTACAGAGTCACAGATGGTTGCTGAGGAGGTGAAATTCCATGCTGCACCCTGAATTTGGGGCTGTTGGTGCAAACCCCTCACACCCCATTCCGTGCCCATTTCATTCTCTGCCACTCAGGTGTGGCAGAGAGCGCTGTCCCTTGGACTGTGAGCCAGTGTCAGGCTGATTTTGTTTCTCCTCCTGACACCTTTGAAAGATGGATGCTCAGATGTGCTTGGGCAAGATGGGATGCTGGGAGACAGCTGATGAGCTGGGAGCAGCAAGGAAAGGGATCTGACAGCAAAGGAGGCTCCTGACACACATGTTGAAGCAGGTGTACACTGCCAGGCACTGTGCAAACCAAGCAGAGAAATAGGATTAAAAGGCTCTTTCCCTTTAGGCAAAATAAGGTGAAGAAGAAGGCAGTGCACAATTCCACCCTGCAGTTTTTAGTGGCAGAAACTATTTTTCTCTCCAGAGTTTGCTAACATATATTAGCTGCTGTTTTTCTGCCCAGAGCTTTGACATATTCAACTACAAGGTAGTTTGGCTGAGTATCAGCACAACAAACAAGCAGCAGTCAAACAAGAGAGGAAGAAACAAATAACTTCTCAGAAATGCTCCATATACATCCCATGCTTGATATTTGCACTGTGCAAGTGGCCTGGCTGTCAGCCCTCTCTGCCCAGCCACCTGTGTTAGAGGACATAGCACAAAATACGTTTCACCTAAGGTAGAGCAAAAGCCAGCACTTAATATTGCTCCATTGAAAATAGATAAACTCAGCAGTAAGTCAGTTTTTGGCCCGTTGTTTGAATTATGAATATTCTTCTAACTGCTGTCACTTCCTTGAAGAAATACAGTGGTTTCCTTGAATTTTAAGTGACTTTGGATTGAAATTCTTTGTGAGTGATTATCTGGCTCAGTGAATACTGTTGTTATCATTAGCAATTTTGGGTGTTAACCTTTTCACTGCTAAAATTTCTGAGTGCTGCCTGACATTGTCCCTGCTCTTGGGAAATAAAAAGGTTAAGAAGCTGTTGAAATGCATTCAGGAAATGTCATAATTTTCAGGCTGATGAAGGGCTAGCCTGGAAGAGAACAAAGAGCTGATAATAATAATTACATTTACTTTGTGCTTGCATAGAAGACAGTTTGAAGGAGCATGGGCCACAGACAGCAGCTCATTTTTGGTTCTGCCCCCATTAGTTATGTCACATTCCTGCTTTCCTTCTCTAACCCCAGAAATGGGCTCCTTTGGTTGCAGAGGGATGATGTGGCACAAAGCCATGTGTACCTTTCCAGTGATTCTGGACCTCAGTAGCTTTTTCCCTTTCCCTCCCTCCTCCCCTGGCTAAGCAGCATCTGGCCCTCTCCCTCTGCTGAACTTGTGTGACTCCATTTCAAGTATAGATTTAGTTATTAAATCTGGAGATAAAGTATGGATCTGTTCCAGTAATCAGATACTACAGTGATTAGAGCCATAGAAGTACTGGGAGAGATCAATTAGATTAAATTATCAAATCATTATAAGCAAACTCTTAAAGACAAAGCAATAGAAAGTAATTTTGTGTCACTATTTCTTTGGAGAATATTTATATTCCCTTATTGTTTGTTTGCATCTGTTTTCTTTGTGTGTGTTAAGATCACAGTGGCATCCAAACCTCTTGCTCAGAGCTGGGCTGGAGGACAGAATGAACCAATTCTGCAATAAAGCTCTCTCTATGATGCTGGTCATAGGCTAAAACACATTATTGCTTGTACTTTGGGTGAAAAAAATACATGCACATGGTAATCTTACTTTATAAAGCAATTGGGCAGTTTCTTGGGGGAGCTCATTTCAGATCCCTGGGGTTAGGCAGAAAGCATTCTGTTCTCTCACCAGCCTTTTATCTCTCTCATCCCATTCTGTATTTATTATTTTGACTGTGTAATCTTATTTTGAATACTTTTATTGCATAAACCCAGTGTTATGAACCAGTGCCGGCTAATTCAGATAAAGGTTTGTGATTCATTCTTTAGTAGCTCGTTTTCTGGGCTCCTCTGAAAATGGTTTTCTAGTGTATAATAGCCATAGTCACTTCTGAACCTGGAAGTTGTGTTTTCTGCAGCCTGCAGTGTCATCTTCTTAGCATGTATATATATAAGCTTTTCTTTATTAATCTATATTTTAGTAACTACTCCAGCTAATGCTAATATACTGCTTTCATGAGAGAATTGGCAGAATAGTATACATCAAAGGCAACAATTAGTGTATTTTCATTTGACTTGTTCAGCCTATTAGGTTGTTAAATTTTGCATAGAAAATCATTAGCATGTTTAATTTGGGAAGGAAGCTCTTGGAAGGGGAGTTGTGGATGTAAATCAATGGGTGAGGAGGCTTTCATAAAACAGCAGCTACAGCTCTGAAATGTCAAGAAATATTTCCCATATTATTAACTGTAAATGCAAAGAGATGAAAAAAACTGCAGGATTATCACTGGCTTAGGAGTTAACAAAGAAGCTTCTGATGGTTCTGTCTAATATTAAAATCTGGAGCAGATTGTATCACATCCTTTTCTCACTGAATGCTGCCATAAAAGTACAGCTTTGGAATTTCAAAATACCTGCCCTTTTCTCAGGGAAGGTGAAGGACACCTGAATCAGGCTTGACATGATATAGCTCCTGGTTTTTGGGTTTTTTTTCCTTCCCTAAAACCAGCTGAAGAACTGTTGCACTGGAAGTCGTGTTGCAGCTGTTAAAGAATGTTTTTTACAACTCCAGAATTAGCTGAACTTGAAGAAATGACAGAAAAAACCATGAAGTGCCTTTTCCCCCATCTCTTCTGGGAATTTGGCAATTCAGAAACTGTTGTCTGGTGTTAAATAAATTCAAAAAGGCTTGGATCTTGACCAATTAAAGTCAAAGAAGAAAGGTCAGAAATCAACGCCAAAATAGAATTGAATATTCCCTCAGACAGCAGCTAATCAGTGCTTTTGTGTGGCCTGCTGTGCCAATATCTATTCAGAGGCTGGTCATTATGCCTCTGTTCTAGGAGAGTAATAATTTTGGAATCTTCACTGCCCTAAAATCAAGCAATTTACTGCCCTTTTTTTTCCCTGTGTTTTTGTGATGTTTTGCCTGATAAACATTCAGCACTAGGCAAAGTGGCTTTTGGTTTTGTCCCTGCACTATTCAGGTTCAAATTTCTTTAAGTGCAATTACTATTATTCTTTGGTGCCAAAGTACTTGACTGCCTTCATAAACCAGGAAATTTAGCGGCAAAACTGACATAAGCATCAGGATTATGTTATTGATTATTTGGAAGACAAAAAATCCATACAGTCCTTTGCATTGTGCTCCAGTGGAAAGCACCTGGAACCATGTGCACTCACTGGGTCAATTCATGGCTATAGAAAAGTCAGCCTTGAAATTCAAATCAAGTTTTGCAAGATCAGGCCCAAATTCCCACTTTTAAAACATGAACAGACATAAGCTTAGAGACAAATGCAGAGAATTTGAATGTTTGGTAGATTTTGAAAATTTGCCTGAGATAGATGACTATCTTTGTACTTTGTTGCTTTTTTCTCTATTCTAATTTTCTTGATATAATTTCACATCTGTCTCATATAACAGCTTCTCCTATAATAACAAATCTCTTTTATCTTTTTTTCTGTATTGTTTTCTTTTCCTGATTCTTGCTCTCATAGTCTTATTGTGTCTTATTTGTCTTTATTCCATGTTTCCACCTACTTTTTTTTTTAATTTTAGAAGTGTGTAATGTTCTTTAGGACTGCAAAATCATGAGTTAATATTTGCTATTATACCCTTTATTTCTTTCCCTTTCCATTGAAGATGGAAAAATTAGGGCAAATAGTGGTCTTCTGCAAAGTCAAACACACAGAGGGAAAGAGAGAATATCGTTGTAGAGCTGAAATGGAAACATCCCATTCTTTTTATTGCAGTTGATACTTTGGGGCTGGGCTGTTTATGATGCTCCTGGATCACTTTTATGATTGATGTACCTGAAGAAATGCTTCTTTTCTTTAATTTCTGCACGAATTAATCTTGCTCTTTCCTAAGTGCAAGTGTTTGTCAGTCAGTTACCCCCCTCAGGGGTGCGAGTCACGTCTAATCTTAGCCCATGAAATATTTTCTGCCTCCCACTTGTCTTGCTGCCTTACAGCCTCCAAATAGGGGAAAAAAGAAAGGGCTGCTGCAGCTTTCATTAATTATTTAAGCCCTGTTATCAAACATTCCTAGAATGCCGTAAATTTACAGGCTTTAGTACAAACTTGGAGAAAGCAAGTTCCCTGCTCTGGAGAATTTACAGTGAAGGAAAGACGAGAGAGGTGAAGATGTAAAGGCAGTGGATGTGGTGAAGTAGTGCAGAGCAGGGGAGTTTTGATAAGAAGGGATTGCCACAATCCACAGAGTGAGGGAAGGGAGAGCAGGAGCGCCGGGTGCGTGCACAGAGTGCCCGAAGAGGAGAAGGCGGCAGCAGCAAAAGCCAGTAACAAATAATGCACAGGGATTACAAGGAAAGCAAAAGGATTGACCTGATTTGTGTGTTTACCACTCAGCATCTTAGCAGGGCTCTTTCAGCTCCTGGCTGTAATCGTTGGGCTCAACAAGAGGCAGAGGAGGTTTGGGATGGAGACGGACGTGGTCGAGCAGGTCTCTGTCCCCATCACGGGGAGTTCCTGTGTGAGCTGGGTAGGGACTCCAAAAAGACACATGAACAGTGAGAAATGGCCCCTTCAGGGGGATTAGTGACACATCCAGCCCCCAGCACATGGTTGCCTTTGGGCCACTGCAGTTATGTCCCTCACAGAGGCAAAGAGCAGCATCAGCTGCCCACCAAAGCTGGGTTTTAAACTCAGCCTGCATCCTCGTGTAGAACCAGCAGAGTTTTCTTTGTTTTTCTGATATGGTTTTATTTTTAGATGCATGAGCACAAAGAGTACAAGTGCATCTAAACAACACAGGGTAACCAGAGGTGAACAGGAAAGACTCAGCTCACAGAAACCCACAGATGATATTTCCCAGTGACTTTATTATGTTCCTAAGTCTTGTGTAGCAGTGCTCATTGTGTGGCAGTCTGCCATTGCCCCACGTGGTGCAACTGCTGCTATGGAGATCCCTTGAAATAATGGAATATTGAAAGGTGTAATCTACGATGGAACTATCAGGCACCACATAAAAAAGTGTGTTCAACTACACATCTTTTCCCAGGAAAAACCAACATATCTGGGTGCCATACGTTCACACCTTGTTCTGCTCAGCGTAAAGGGCTGACCACATGGTTGGGAACTTCTCCTTTTCTGATAAAATGCTGTTTATTGCACTGAAATGCTGCAGAATATATTCAGATACTCAATCCATGTGTGTTTAAGGCCTTCACTTATGCATGTTTCTATGGAGAACAGTTGTGGAACCTGGGGTTTTTCCAGGGGTAGCTGAAGGCAGGTGTTGATTTACAGCCTTGCCTGGTGGAAGCATTGCTGTTCACTGTTATAGGAGCAGGATTTGTCCCATAGTTTGTTGAAACTGGAAGGATGACTCCTGGGGACCACAAAAGTGGTTTAAAGTGGTGGTAAAATGTCTGCAAGTTTGGCTATAACGTTACTATAAAATAGGCATAATTGTAGTCACTACATGAATTCTGAGCAAAACAAAGATGTTTATGGTCATGTACTTTCACCCTGAGCGAAAAAGATTTTTCTGTTGGCCTCTACTCATAGCTGCATTTATTTGCTTATTTACTGTAACTTTTTTGTCACAAGCTTTAGGAGGGAATACTTTAAGGTAGAAGAGCGACATGTACACATCTAAGCCTGTGGACAAAAATATCAGCCAAAAGCTCTACATGGGAATGAATACATAATCAGCAACTTGTACTTGTCTGTTATAACAAAATAGCATTAAAGAAAAGAACGTTGAGTGTAATGTAAGTTGCAGTTCCTTCCCTGCCAGGGCAGCAATCCTCTTGAGGCTGTCATCTATTGCAACTTGAGCGATTGCTAATTGCTTTTATGAAAGCACCAGCTTCAATTATATTTTTAGTGTGTCACCTGTACAGCTTTATATTTGCATCTATTTAGAAAGGTGTTCATGCAAAGCTGAAAAAATTAGGAAGGGGTCCTGCAAAACTGAGGAGGTTCAGGTTGGAATTGTGGCATTAAATAGGCTGAAGGCGCAGAACAAACCTGGCGTGCTGATCACACCTCCTGCATGGGAAAGTGGGGAAAATGCCGTGTTTTGCTGACTGCCCACACCTCCTCAGGTGTGCACCTGGCTCCACTGAAGTGCTGGCCCACCCTGATGTCCCTGACAAATGGCTACTGAAAGTAGGAAGGGTCTTAACACACCTGGGGATCACAGAATCATGGAATGGTTTGGGTGGGAAGGGACCTCTAAGATCACCAAGTTTCACCCCCTGCCATGGGCAGGGACAACTTCCATCATCCCAGCTTGCTCCAAACCCTGTCCAGCCTGGCCTTGGACATTTCCAGGGTTGCTTCTCTGAGCAATCTGTGCCAGGGCCTAACTGTAAAAAACCCTTCTTCCTTAAATCTGACTTAAATCTTCACCTTGAGCTTTGCAACACTTCAGATTTGGACCCAGACTGCCTGGCTTGAGCCAATGCCTCCTTCAAAGAAGAGATAATTAAAATGGCTTTTATGACTTTCTCAGAGTCATCATGTCATTTGTTCTGGCAGCAGATGTGACAAAATTACTGCATTTACTTTAATTTTTCTATATTATCTTAATGGCCCAGGATTTTTTTACAGGAGGTTTAGAGTGTGTGGCACACAACGACAACTGCACTAACGCCAGAGTCTCTAGGAGCGTGCCTTTAAAATATCCATACTCGTTTTATGGTCTGTGGTAGGCAGCCTTGAACTGCTTTATCATTTTGCTCTCTTTTAGTGAATCAGAGTAATTCCTCACAGTAATAAAACAGAGACCTGAATTAGCAGAAATCTGATCCCTAAGTGACCTTATCTTGCTGCCAGTCTGATGTAATCCAGATCCTGACGTGATCGTGTCCTCCTTTCATGTGAATAGTGAAAAAGTGCTCACTCTCATGGACTAAAAAACTAAGTTTTTAACAAAAAATAAAACAAAAACAAAAAACAACCAAACAAACCAAACCCAAAAACTCCAAAAACTTTCAGACAATTTTCACATTGGAAATATCTTTTATTGGTTTCTACAATTAAAATTACTTGAAAATTTTAAATGGAATATTATTACTGATATACTACTGATATATTGCTCTGTATTCTTGGATATATCTGTGTCTTTGTTAGTGGGAAAAGTCTGCTCCAAGTGCAGCATAGCAGCTGAAAATACTGGTACAAGTTCAGGAGACAGATGTAGGTTTTCTTTCTCTCTATTTCTTTTTTTCTTTCCTAAGCAGGGAGAAAGAAATTGTGTTATATATTTTTAACGAAATGGTATTGAGATTAAATAATTATAAGACAGCCTCATAGTAACCTTCTGATTGCTTTGTGCCTGAGAGTTAGCCTTGTAGTAGCTGAAATCATTGGTGAAATGATGATACAGAAAATACACGTTATTAAAAAACCATTGCTAGATGAAATTAAGATGAATTTTTAGGCTTTGTAAATCAAAACAAACTAAAAATAAAAAACAAGACTACATTTTCATGGATTTTCAATCCTATTAATATTTATTAAGCTTCAATTCTTTGGGTTTCTGTGTCTCAGATAGTCTGTCATGAAATAACACAGGCTTGTCTGAGACGAAAATTATCTTGGACCCAACTGAAATCAAAGTGAACTGATTTATTTTCCTTCCTCAGACTGACAGTACTGCATAAAGCAGAAAAGCCAGAAAAACATAGTAATTAGACTTGAAAAGTCCTTGCTACTTTATACATCATGGATAGTTTTGGGAATAAAGATGTGCAAAGTTCTTAAAAAAGAAAGTAAGATGAAAAGCCCTATTTAATCTTGTATTGCTATTAAAATTTAAAAGCAATGCAACATTGAGGATTACAATCCAGCCTTCCAAAGAGCTGCTGCCATGTTGTGTCAGTCTTCTTGTCCACATCCTCTGTACTGTTCTGGACAGTAACTTATGGAACTCCAGATTTTCCAGGAAAAACAAAAAAATCCTCACCTGTGTGTAGCAATTGCATGGAAGGAATAATTGATGGTGTTTTACCAGCAGTGGGGAAAACAGGTATTTTATATCCACACAAAGGCATTCTCTATTGACTGATTTGATTTATAGATCACTATACATGTGTCTTTTAGTGGTTTCATTGCAATAATTTGAGATGTGCTGGCGAAGTACCTAACACAAATATTCAATAGTAATCTTATATACTATTTGAGAAAAAGAGAAAAAAGGGACCATTATTTTCTCTATCTGTGTAAATACTGTTAAAATTGTGGAAATCAACTGCTTATTTTGCACAAAGGACAATATTTGATTTAGCTAGTCACAAAGCTTTTAGGGGTCAGGAAAAAATACCTCCATTATCTACACTGGGATTCTACCTTTAATTAAGAAAATAGGGTTTAGTTGTCTAAGATATTTTGTTGTTCTTAGTAGTCTTGCTTTCAGATATTAAATTTGACTCTCTGCCTCTCAGTTAATAAAATCTCTTTTTCCTACTGTAGGTCCATTTTTCTAATATGAAAAACAAAATGAGGAGCTTCTGAACTTAGAAAGAGTTTTGAATACAAAACCAAACTTTTTCATATATAAAAGAGAGGGAAAAGGGTATAGCCTCTTTGTTTCTTTTATTCTCCTCTGCAGATCATATTTGAAATTACTCTGCCTAGTCATATTTCTTCTTAGACTGAAAATTTTAGTTATAAATCAAAATTAATGTTGGAGCAGAAACTGAAAAAAAAGTAGTTGTCATTTTAAGTGGGAAATGCAAGAGTACCATGAGCACAGGCAGCAGTAAATTGTGGTGCAAAGCTGAGGAATGGGATGGGAAGCAACTTCCTTCTTTGAACAATAGCCATAAATGTTTGTGCTTCTGAAACAAAAATTTCTGGTACACAACAGCCATGGAACATCCTGTGTCAATATTTAGAGCTGTATTTTTTTTAACCCTTAAAAAAAAAAAACCCCAAAAAACAACAAAAACAACCCAACACCTAAATCCCAGGGTGCTTTGTGGGGTAGTTTTCACTCATGGCAGATCCAGGACCATCTCATCCCACAGTGCACCACTGGGGTATTTTCAGGGTCCCCCGGATAGAGGAGGAATTCAGAATCTCACTCCACATTCTTAGAAGGCTAATTTATTATTTTATGATATTATATTATATTAAAGAATACTATACTAAAACTATACTAAAGAATAGAGTAAGGATACTTACAGAAGTAAGATACTAATGAAAAACCCGTGACTCTCTCCAGAGTCCTGACACAGCTGGCTGTAATTGGTCATGAAGTAAAAACAATTCACATGAAGCAAATCAAACAGCCACCTGTTGGATAAACAATCTCCAAGCCACATTCCAAAGCAGCAAAACACCGGAGAAGCAAATGAGATAATGTTGTTTTCCTTTTTCTCTGAGGCTTCTCAGCTTCCCAGGAGAAGAATCCTGGGCAAAGAGATTTTTCCAGAAAATATGACAGTGACACACCACCTTGTGCCAGCTGGTCCCACGTGGTGTCCATGGCTCCTGTGATGGCACTCAGCTCCTCTCCAGGATCACTACAGGTACTGACAGTAGGGATTTCTGTAGCAGCCTTGCTTTACCCATTCCCTTGTTTTTCTTATTTTTTTTCTTAATTCTATTTTGAGCAATTAAAACAATCCAATGTGGCTGGATTTTGTGGTCACAGCTTGGTGTGGAGACCTTGGAGCTGTTTGCTGAGAGAAGGCAGATCTGGACTATTTTGCCTTGCAAAAATTAGAGCTGTTTTTTGGAGGCTCCTGGTTCCCCCATGCTCCAAAGTAAGATGTAGATGGGAGCATGTAATTATGTGACTGCAGATTGTTTCATAAGGCATTTGCATAAGGAGCCAAATTTGATTAGTTTAACTTAATTCTGGTGTTTCCTAACCTCCCGGTCTTTGACTCAGCAACCTTAATGTTATTTTAATGTAGTTTCTGGAGATTAATACAGACAAAGAGTCCCCGTAGGTCCTAGAAATCTGATAAGCACATGGAAAATCTAACAGGAGATATTTCTGAGAGAGAAAAGGAAAATGCTTGTTCACATGGAAATGGTGGCTAACCACTGCAAAAAGAAAGTGAAATCTTCATCTCTTTGAAATCAAAGGGATTTACTTGAGAGTTTATGTGATTAACACACAGAAGATATCTGCTGTAGTAGAACTAGAAGGATTTGTAAAAAAGGCCTTTAAAGTGACATAGTAAACTATTAAATTCTGTAGATTTCTTAGTAGTGTTGGTAGAATCCCATCATGTTTTTTACTGCAGAAACTCAGTTTTTAAATATGCTTATTTGCATTATTTATATTCCAAGGGCACATTCTAGACTGTTTCCTTCAAAGAAGTCCATCATTTTTGTGTGTTAGTTGGTGCCTGAATGGTTCTGCGTGTTCACTTAAATTCTGGGTGGTGTACTGGGGGGAAGCTCTGTAATTTCCTTACAGATTATATTTACATTGGATTAAGAAAGCCACAATAAGAATAATCCACTTGTTCTTCCACAATTAAGCATTAGTCTGGTGTAAAGCTTTAAAGTATCAGACAGTACAGCAGTCCAAATATTAATTAGCATTGTAGCTGATGCATGTATTGGTGCTTACATGACATAAACATGCCAAGGGCCATAATACCTGTATTATTTTAATGCTTGTGGGGTTTTTATTGTGATGTTAATTATAAATCAGGATGACAAGAGTTATGCAGATGTTATTCATATTAATCAAAGGAAAATACACTAAATTTTTTTTCCTCTCTATGAGAATAGTAAATTGGAAACTACTTGTTGTTTTTGAAATTGTAGAAGAAAATATATTCAGCTACTTTGCTGCTTTCCAAAAGCTTTGACTTCAATTTTGCAAGGTGTTTTTAAGAATATAAAAGCTGAAATTTTCATGTAGCTTTGACTTCAGGAGGCTTGAAAAATGACATGAAATATGGTAAGGGCTGTGATTTACAAACAAATATGTCTGGAGCATTAGTGTGACAGTGATAATCTGTCACTGCAAGGGTACAGCCTGCGTTTCTCCCCAGCCCATGATGGCCCTTGGGTGTCTTCCAGCTTTTGGGATGGCACAGAAGGGAAAGTGCACACAGTTTTCTCCCAGAGATTTTTACATGGATCATTACATTTTCAGGAGTCTCTGGCCTGGAGCAGGGACACCTCTGTTAAAGGGAGGTGTGACTGCATGAATCCACGTGTGGAGAGGTTTATGGCAGAGAATACTTCTCAACTTAGCCAGTTGCTCTTATTGCAGGTTCTATTATGCAGGAATCCCCTTTGGGTTGCAAAATCTCCATCCCTTCCTCCTCTCATTCCCTTTCTTGCCTTTCCCTCAGCAAAAAGCACATCCCACCAGCAGAACTAGCAGTGTGACTTCAACTGCAGAGCTGCATGAGAGAGAAAGGAGGTTAAAAGCCCTTAAAACATATGGCAAGCTTGGGCTTAATAGGAAGTAGGTGGCAATCTCCGCAGGGATGCAGCGTGGTTTTTTTGAAGCATTTGTTTCCCAAATACCTTTTTATGATTTTTCCAGCACAGGCAGGCAGTAAGGGAGTGTAACTAGAGTATAGGCTGCGGCGTAATAGGCACCTTCTGCAAATGTGACAGTGATGAATTTGATGAAAGAGGAAGTGGCAACCGAAACAAAGACAAAAAAGTTCTGTAAGGACTATGTAGAAATTAAATGGAGGTGCCATTTAGGGTATTGCTGTAGAGCCTGCTGATACTGTTTACCTCCCTGCTGAGGTAGAAATCTTTCTTTGCTAAAAGCCTTCATAAGAGCACTGAGGATATGCCTGTGCCACAGCGTATTACAGGACACACATCTGAGAGGAAAACTGTTAAAGCCCTCTTGTAGTTTTATTGAATTATTGCTGCCCTGAGAAAAAATACACTTTAAGAAAACCCCAGCTGTTAAACTCAGCACTTTTGGAGTGACTGTGTTTACTTCAGCATGGCATTTAAACTCAGTTTATCCCAAAATCAAACAGCAAAAGCTACAGCACTGGATGCAAGAAAAAGATTTACAGGTGTGGGTTAGGTCTCCTGCACAATCTGGCTTTGAGGGTACTTTCTTCAGTGCACAGAGAGCAGCTGTGGCTGACCTTGCAAGTGCTTGGACTGAGGGAGAAGCAGGGGGGCTCTGCAGTGGTTCCCACCCTGCATGGCCACAGTGGGTTTCAGGGAGGATGCTGAGCTCTCCAGGGCTGGCAGAGCACCAGGGGGGCGCTGGGCTCAGGCCAAATGACAGGTTAGAGATGGCTGAGTAGCTTGTTTACATCTCTTGCCTCCCTCCCTCCCCATTCCCTCTGGTGCCGAGGCAGGATCAGGGAGCCTGGAGCATCCCGTGGCAGCTCACAGAGCACTGTGGCAATTAGTGTTTCTTTCATGACACAAAAATTAAGGGCTCCCATTTCCCTGCACTGTGACCATACGCAGTGTCTGCTTCTCTGGATAAAAAAGGTAGAAAATGGAACGTGTTCCTGTAAAAAAGGAGGCAGAAATTTCCACCATTGTCTGGAAGCCATCACAATATTGTGACTGCCGTGGCAGGTGAATAATGAGCCACTATGCTGGGCTTCCAGCTAAATGGGGCTTTGTCCTGGCTATGCTGCAAAGGCATCCAGAAGAATGCAGAGCAGTTTTCCAGTATACAATGAATCACTCAGTGAGGCCAAATGACACTCTCCGAGCACTCGTCCCAGATATTACAGCTGTTGAAGGAAGCTGCTTATGAAACAAGGGTAGGCTCAGAGGCTCTGTGACCTTACAGTTCCTGCACTGTAGGAAATAGTTGGGGTAACTCTCTGCAGGAATGGAGTTGATTTTAAACCCGTAAAGCTCTGCAAATGGAATTACTGGGGTGTTAGAAAGATGTTATGTTGGAGCCCGACCTGGCAGGATGTACTCTGAAAACACTGTAGTAGCCATTTCTATCGACTGCACAAGGTTCAGGAGAGAGAGAGCAGTTTAATGCAGCAACCTGGCAAAGCCAAGGGAAGATCTAGCAGGAAATGGGAGATTTGTCTCACCTCAGCCAGGATACCAATTGCAGCTGTGACACAGAGGGAGCTGTGGCAGTATTTAGATATATAAGTGGGAATTTGGGGCATTTTACAGAAAGTTTAAATGGTACAGACCTAAAATAATCACTTGGATGGGTTTACAGGGTGGAAGGGCTCTAGGTGTTGTTTCTGTGACTGCTGTACTATGGTGAAATGCTGTAATGTAGCTATTATCCCTGGTTTTGCTGCTCCCATGGTCAGTCACTTAAGCTGTATTTTATATTGCCCTGTATAAGCTCTTGAAATGCTCTGTGAGCAGCAAGTCACTCTCATGCATTAAAGCAATGGGAATATATTATTTACAGGTTATACTTGCCTTCAATTTCTGTCCATTTTTTCCCTTGAAAATTTCATGTGCTTCCAAAGTAAGTACAGGCATAGGTAAGACTGTTCTAGCTAGATTTGGGGAAAAAAGGGTTCAGTATGACCAATTTCCACTGTGGCATCCATTTTTTTAGTTCATGGACAATCAGTTTGTTGGTGTTTATGATGTACATTGTTAAACTTCACTTCCATTCTAATGAATTTCTGTTAAGAGAGATTGTGTACAGTGATTCACAGTATTTATGCACCTGCATAAATCAGAAAACGGGAAACTGTACTATCAAGGGAGTTATATTTGTCCACAGCCTTTTTCATGAATAAATACTTACCTGGGAAGCAATGAGAATATGTCATGCCTGTGCAGACACTTTGGGTGAAAAAAACCCAAAATTAATGGTATAAGCCAAAATTAATGGTCATTGGTTAGGTCTGTGCTAATCACATATGAGCAGTTTCTGATAATTAGAAATTATTGCCTATGTCAGTAGCTGAGTGAGGTCTTGCACTTTCTTTCTGCCCTTGGGATTTAAACACAGTGCACCCAGCAATCATTTCCCTTGCCTGTGCTTTTCTTGTTTGTCACAGAGCAGTTTCATTTCCCTTTTACTCCTCCTACTTAAGACACAATTTTTCTACAATCCTGTGGCCAGATCGTGATAAATCACACATGCACTCACAAAAACAAAGATGGAGGTGCTACCAGCAGTGAAAAATGTACCTGTGTACTCAAACTGTACTGTGTTCCTTTCTTTGGTGCATAAATCTGTGCCATTTACTGGCCTATTGCTGCACAATATGAAGCTGCTCATGGTGTTCATTAGGGAAAGGGAAGGGATGCTCAAGGTATCCATGGTCACCCCCTGCAGATTTGGGCTCTGCTGCCCACCTGGATGCTCTCCAGAGGGACACAGATCTCCCCCCGGTCCTGTGTGCTCTGCCAGTCTCTGCAGATGTCCTGGACGCCCTGTGGTGTCTAACAAGTTGTGAGATGTTCCTGTTCCAGGTCCTGATCCATCACAGGATCCCTGTTCCTTGAGCTCTGGGACGTGGCACTGAACTTTTCAATCATTCTGCCCTCAGAGCAGTGACACAGAGTAAGCACAGATGTGAAACTGGGAGAATTTTTTCTCCTGTGCCTCAGTCCCCTCCTGTGCAGCAATCAGGAGCCTTTGGAGGCATTTCAGGTTGACTCTGCTGCTCTTTTAGCTCTGTATTGGAATAGCTTCATTACAGTCAATGGGACTATTCCATTGAGTAGCTTATTCACTGAGGTGAGAAAGAAGCTCATAATGTGGCCATAATAAAAGGCTCAATTTTGTCTTCTTTAAATGCACAAAATTCTATTGTCTCCAGCTTAAAAGGAAACAGGGATATCAGGCCTAATGCTGTCAGTCTAAATGTAATTCTACCTGATACCTCTGACCTTTATTTTTAGAACAATTCCGCTTTTAAAGGAAAGTGCAGAAATATAGGAGCATTTTTTTATTTATATAGGGAAAAAGTGAAATCACTACTTTTGTCTGGGTGCAGGAGCATGACAATGTGCCTGCCAAACTCTATGTGTAGCTTGGCCTTCAAACCAGACAGCAGAGCCTTAAATGAACAAAAGACACAACAAAAGCCTTATTTGAAGAGTAGCAGGAGGATGTTGGGGACTGGAATTATGTTTAAGGATATCAGACTCTTTTTTTTTTAATGTCGTATTGAAAAGATAAGTCGTATTTGAAAAGATTCAGATGGGACAGAGTTAAATCCTGGACCAAAATGAATAAAGTCATCTGTAATTTTTTACATTGCAGAAGGCGTGGTGTGTACTGTTACATTTATTGGCAATGTCCAAGAATTGGTGCTGGAAAGGCTGCAAGTTTCACTTTGGTGAGGATAAAGCAGCAGTTCAGCGCTGTTGTTCTCTGATGTTTAAATTTTTTTTTACGTTTAGTTGAGTACAAGGATAAGCTTGATGCACAGAGCCTGTTCTGGTACCCAGGGCTGCAGTGAGGAAACAAAACACGAGATGGCAGCCAGGAGTATTCCTGGGAGTGACTGCTGGGGAAATGGGGCTGGAATTGGGTTAGAACAAATAAAACAAAACAAAAAAAACCCAAAACAGTCTCCTCCTCTCGCCAGCGGTGAGCGTGTTTAGACCGAGCCCATCTCTTATTTGACTTGTTTCTTACAGCCCTTCTCCTGGAACGGTCTTGGATGCTTTTCAAAATGATTGTACTCAGTGTTATAAAAAGCCCTGCATGCCTGATCTCGTAGCTCTACAAAAATCAATAAGCTGCTATTAAAAATGCCAAGGTACAGAGTGAAAGCCTGTGGGCACAGACCCAGGAGCTTCCCTGGCACGGCGTGGGTGAGTCCCTTTGAGAGCAGCTTGTGTCAGGATGGGACACTTCCATCCAATTACGCTGGGGTTGTCTCTACCAGGAATTTCCTGTCCAGCTGTGGGGATGTGGTTCATACATCAGTCATGTCAGAATCATAATTCTGTAGTGATATCTCGGTATTCTCACAATCTAATACCTCTCCCTCTAGCACATGTAGCTGCTTCATAGCCACTGTGTGGGCTAAGCCTGACATCCCTCTGCAGGGCAGTGGGACAGGCTAAAATCCATAAAGGAGAAATGCAGTTTAGGAGATGTGATTTTTAAAAATTGATTATTAATTAAAATCTTTGTAAAAAATAAAATTCAAACCAGAATTTTCGCTCTAGAATTTATAAATGCATTGCTTCCACAATAATAATGCAATTTATATGATCTTTGCTCTTTATATAATGATTGTCACATTTGTCTCTCTTAACATATTGATATACTTTACCAATATTATATTCTTTTTTATTTTTGTTGATGCTAGTTATTTTGGAATAACCAAGCTCATTTCTTTGACAGACAGTAAGAGATAAGAAGAAACTTTTAAATTAATTTAGGATCTTGAATCACAGATATGAACTGTAATATCTGGATGTGTTTTGATATACATTTGACAAGAAATCAAACCCACAATAATACATCCTAATGATGCTGAAAATTTTAGGGCTGGGATCACTATGGATTGCATTTGAATACATCTGAGACAGCATTTCACCTCTTCTATGAAGCACTAAAAAACATGTGGACTCAACCTGGGGCTCCAATATTGCCCAGTCATTAAGTGGCCCTCTGAGCTGAGATGAAATGAGTGCCATCCTTGTTTCCCTGAGCTTTTGGTCCACTCTCTGACTTTTGGAAGGCCATTTTTAATATCTGTTTCTCCCAGCTCATTGCAAGCTTAAATACTTGGTAAAATCTGCAGGGGAAATGTGATGTTTTGTGCAGTGTTGAGTCTATCTTAGCACAGCATAATAATTACTCTGCCAACATTTTAGCTAACCCTACGTGCTGAATGCTACCCCACTGTGAGTGATTCTAGTTTTCACTGTTGTCTTATTAAATCAGCCTGTAGTTTGTACCAGAGCCAACACATGACCCAGTTTACCTTCAAGATAATAAAGAGCTCCTTAGACTCTTCTCAGATTATTATCAGATCCATGGAATATCCCGTTGTTACCCTGATAATGGGAAAGCAGTCATTTGACCTAGGAGAACTTCAGGAGGAATGAATAATAAGGGCAGTCTATAGGAGCTCTGAGTCAATCAGATGACAGTCTGTTTTCTAGAACTAATTTAGTGGTTGCCAATAATATTGGACTGAGGTTCTTCTATTCCCCATAAACCCACACAAAAAAAGCTCTGACAGCTTCCTCACCCAACCTTCTCTCTCTACTCTCACTGAATTCACTTGCAAGGGTCTTTTCTATTATTGTGCCTGTACCTTTTCATTAAATACCCCCAGAAGTGGCTTTTTTGTTGTTGTTGTTGGGGGTTTTTGTGTGCGTTTTTTTTGTTTGGTTTGTTGTTTATTTTTTTTTAATTTTTGGTGGTATTTGTGACAGAGCCGTCTATCAAATACAAAGCAGCTCCAGGCCATATTCTTGTTTTGCATGAAACATTGGGTAGCTCCAGTGGTATCTGCTTAAAAGTCACCACAAATATCTTTGCAAGTTCTTGATCCATCCATTTGCCTAATGACTGTACTGTTTAAGAGAACTCAGACAGAAAATAGCTCGCTTTCACTAAAAATAATGCTGCAGTAATTAGGTGTTGTAAGTCATCTGAATGCTGTGAGAGCCATTAGGCTCCTTTGGCACATGAAAGCAGAGCAATGGGAAAGCTACTTTAGAAAATCACATATAAAACATATTCAGAAGTTCTTGTCGAAAGGTATTGCAGAAAAGCATACTTTTTATACGTTGAAGTAATAAGTAGTTTAGCAAATCCTTTGCAAACTTGTCAAAATGTCACATCCAGGTACTGGATTGGAAAATTAGTAACTGCTGAAGTGTGTGAGTGTTTAAAGGTGTCACTGTGTGTGGCAGGCTGGCGGATTTTAGCTTCTGGCTTTAAGGAGAGATGTTAATCATTATGGCTGATGTTTAAAATGTCAGAAGACCTTAGCATGAAGATAAAGGATTGAATATGAGACTCTGCTGTACCATGTTTCCTCACAGAGAAGGAGGATCGGCACCTGTTCCTTCTTTCATTCTTTTTTTTTTTTTTAATTTAAATTCAGTGGCACTGTAATAGCTGAAGCAGCATCCCAAAAGCAGAGTGTATGGAGGTGTGTGGTGGGGAAATGGATTGCTTAGTGTTCCTTGCTTTTTTGGAACCATCCTGTTAAATCCTTCTGTAGCTCCTGTACTGCCTCAGCAGCACCTGGGAATCGCTGCACCCAGTGGCATTGGCAGGGAAGCAGGGCTGGAGGAAGGGAACCTTGATTTATCTCTTCCATCCTCACCTGCCTTCCTTTGCTTTGGCTTTGGATGAGGCTCTGAAAAAATGAAGGAAAATTTTCTTTTGCAGCAAGTTTTTTGGCAAGCATTTCAATTACCTCTTCTTAATGCTTTCTAGGAGAATACTAAGTAAGCAAAACTGCAGAATTGCTTTGCTCCCACAGCCAGTGCTTTTAAACTACTTAGTGAGAGTGGTCTTAGTGGCTAAAGAAGTCTAAAAGAGAGTAAAGAGGAAAAGTAATTTATGATTTTTTTTGTTTTGTTTTTCCTATTCCCTTTTAGCAAAAGGCTGCAAATGTGCTCAGGTAGCTGAAGCTTTGCATTGTTTTAATTTAAGCATAGAGTTTTCTCTCTGCCTGGTTAATTCTGCCCAGTTTGGTAAAATTAAGTAATCATATATGAATTTCTCTGCCTTGTTGTTCACTTCAACAACCTGCTGCACTGGCACTCCTGAAGGATGATATTTGTTAAATGTTACTGACATGAAAATGATCTATAAACATTGAATGACAAACTGTAATATCCCATTAAGGAAGTATTCAACCATTATGGATAAATATATAATTATATAATCATTATCTTGGTGTAAATATTTTAGTTCAGGTTCTGTTTTTTTCCTACCAAATCTGATCAATGGTATGAACCAAGTTGTCACCAGATAAAGTTATACAAAGTCACATAAATTTTTCATTTTTAAAGACGACAGAGTTCAGAGAAAGTGTTTTGTGTACTGACTAGCATTTTATATGCGAGGAAATAGAAGAAAAGACAGAATTTTTTGCTTTTGGCAAGGTAACACAGAGGCTTTGTGGTTGGTGTTCCAGCTTTAAAAAGAGAATGGAAGAAGATTGATGTCTTGATGAATATTAATTGATGCCTTTCCACAATTTTTCTATAAAACAAGTTATTTCCTAAAACCAGTGATGAACTTTAGGGCTGTTACCTTGGTACTGTTGTGAAGAACTTTTGATTCCCAGTCTTTCATCAGCATTTCTAGCAGGATGGGTGGTTTTGTGAAGAGAAAAATTGTGCTTGGAGAGGAAGATTTGGCATCTGAGTTCACGAGGTGAATTCTGTCTGATTTACTTACCCAGGAGTTTCTGATGACCTGTCTATAAGTGGGAGGTCATCTTTGTCCTGTGTTCCTTTGTTTATGCTCTACAGCAAAAATTGTTGTTAGTTAATGACTTCATGGGCAGCTTCAGTGGAGAGACAATGAACAATCCCAGGATGGAGTCCCTGAATTTGAGTGTTGAGCTGAGACACACCAAGGCAGCAGTGTTCCCTTCTGAACTTACTCAGTAAGGAAAAGCTCAGGTGATCCAAAGCTCTGAAGTACCCAGGTATTTCCACCAGGCAATGCCCTTGTCTGTCTGCTCTGGAGGGAGCAGGAGCCTTTGTGCAAGGGGATTTTCCAGTGTGGTTTAACCCGTCCCACGTGCTCTGCACAGCTTCTGCCGTGACCCCGCAGCCAAAGCACCACTGCTGGGACCTGCAGGGTCAGGTGAAACCTGAGCTTACAGTCTCCATAAGGAATTTAGTTGTGTTTGTACCACTGTAGATGGAGGTTTTGGTTGGTTGTTTCTTCTGTTTCCTCAATGTGATGTGGAGCAGCTAAAGGCACATATTTCACTATGGAATGCTTCACATTCAGCCGAGGTTTTTAGTGCTCAGCCTTATAAAATTACATTTCAATGTGTTTAGCTTTTCCTGCATGCATATGCATTTCTTCCCATTGCTTCCTCAAATAAAAGAAACCTGACACGATTCTTTCTCTCCTGACAATGTGCTGCCTGTTCCTCTCACTTCCCTCTCTGTAGCTTCTTTATCTTTTGTTCTCCCAGTCCTGCCATTTACTTTCCCAGTAGCTGAGAAACAGGAGCTACAAGACACGGACTACAAAATTATTTTACCAGAAAACTCAATGGAAAATCTCAATAATCCTTTACAAGTTATCACACATGAAAAAATAATGCACAGTCTTATTAAACATGGGATAAAGTACTTGGCAGTCAATACACTGATGGAAAAGGGGTTTTACCCAACATGAAGGAAAGTTGAATAATTAGTAACACACAAAAGGCAGAAATGACTTTTCCTTCCCTCAGTGATAACAGTGGATGCTCTTGGTATGAGTTGCATTTCTCAAAGAAGAGAAGACCAAGGAAAGGGAATTTCTGCTCGAACATCATCAGGATCAAAACATCATCTATAATTTCTTGGTGTGTAAGGCAGTTTTGACGAGCACAGACCTGACAGTCAATGGTCAGAACACATTTAATACATCTTTCATGTGCTGAAGTTAGTAGGTCTAAGGTCTCCCTGGGGTAATATGATGTAAAAGATGTTCATGGCACTAATTTACTCACAGACCATTAGCTCTCTGTAGATGCAAGACTCTCTAGACCCATGTGCAAGGACCACACTCCTCAGATCCCCATATTACACTGCAATCCTTCATTTTCTTAATGCAATTTCCTGCAGCTGTTGGTCATATGGGATGGAATGAAGAGTAGACCTCGGCAAGCCATAACTCTGAGTAATAGGTCTTCTTATTTTGCACTAAATATTTTGAGTGTTTCATTCCTTAAGCAAAGAGGGGAGATGAAATTTTAAATGTAAAAATGATTTGTTGTAGTCAGTTTTGACAAACAGTATTCTCTAGTGTTTCAGTGCTTTAAAGGAATTGGCACAGAAAAATGAAATGTGAACTATCGTTATGGAGCTTTTTTTTATAGTCTTCTTGCCTCTGTTTTCAATTTTAATAAGGTGCCTGTAAAAAAATGAATAATGAAGCAATATATAAACAATGTTACGAAGGCAGCATTTCCTCATTAGGTTGAGCACCCTACTCTTTTATAGATAGATATTTTTTTTTAATATTCTGAAGGTAAATTTGGGATGAAATGCCAAGAATCCATTGAATGATATGCAATGATGGAGAATTAATGTCACACAGCAAATTGTGTTGCTGTTTGAATAGTGTATCATGCAGTTCAGTGCCAGCAGATTTAACAAACATGTCAGCCATCATTATTCAAGCATCCAAAAGGTCATCTTTCTATCCCAGCAGGGTTGTCCAGTAGCTTACAGCATGCACATAACAAAAGATGATGTGTGGATCTCCAGCGATCTTTTTGATCAAGAATCAATTAAAATAAGTTGCTGTTAATGTGACACTAGATATAGACAAAGTGTGATACATTTGACAGCCACTAATTACAGCAGGCAGCCAAAAGAGCTCTGTAGAGATATGGGGACAGAAATGGCTAAATTAGTAAACTGTGTTGACACAATCACTCAATATTTTTTGATGTGCAAACACAGCATATTCCCAGGTCTGTTGAACCTGACAGGCATGAGTTACTGAAACTTTATGAAAATGAAGCTGAGAATATGATTTTTTAATTTTTTTTTAGATTTTACAATTAGAGTAGCTCAAAACTAATTATCCCAGCAAAATGGAATGAGCAAGCTGTCCCAGCAGGGGAAGTTTGCACTTGTCAGTGGTGCTGCCTGAGTTTAAAAGCAATCTCGAACAAGATGCTTTTTAACCTGGGGATGCCACCAAGAAAATGTGCCTGTTCTTTAAAGCAAATGGATCCTGACTTCTGTCCCACTCCCTCACTCCTTGTGGTGCCCAGTGGGAATGCTACATCACCTTGCTTTAGAGCAGGAATTAAAGAAATGTAAATCTGGGGTAATTCTGCCCAGCTGGATCTCAGTCCAGAGCTCAGAGCTCCCTCGGCATATGCCCTTCTTTGGGACAATGTCCAAGAGCAGCCGTGTTCAGATGCCTGGGGTGGAGGCAGGGAGCTTTATTTTGTTGGGTTTTTTTCCCCTCCTCCTTTGATGGCTTGTGAAAAGTGCCAAATGATCTTGTCATGTTCCGGGTGATTCGGTGTGCGTTTCATTTGGAGCTGTGTATGCCCACAGGAGGTTAACTGGTGCCTTGTAAGATGGATCCTGATAAAAACCTAACCCAGCTGTGCCACTGTTTTGAAACTGAATTCTGGATGAGAATCCCAGGGTGTCTTATCTCCTGCTTTGCCAGAACATTTGTGGACATTTTTTAAAATAACTCAGGGATTTTATGAGACTGGAATTGTTATTCTTCACTGCATCATGAAACTTCCCTACATTTTCTTAGCAAGCAATTTTTACAGCCTTGGACTTCTAATTGGGAAAATTGGGACTGCTTTAATGCCAGGGCTGTATTTCAGCTAATGGAAGAACCTGACGCAGCACTGAGGTCAGCACTTTCTAGTGTGTTATTCATATTGTTTTCAACCTCGGGTTGAGCTCAAATCTTCCTCCTTCCCTTGGTCAGATTTGCCAAATCAAATCTGTGAGTTTTTTCCTTTTCTCTGGAATCTGACCATGACCCACTTTGGTCTGCTGGGTGCTTAATGTCTCTCACAGAGACATAACCCCCTGTCTATTTATTAGCTTGATCCCAGCCTCACCTTGTTTGCTGTAAGCTCATTTCTGGTTCCTCTGTGTCCCATGGCCCCCAGTTCTCCCCAGAACAGAGGGGCACCCCACTGCAGACTCTTTGTCCAAATGTTTCAATTCTTTCTTTCTGCTGCATAAACTCCCAAGCTTGTCATTTTTTAAGTGTTGTGTCCTATTCCCCATGCTGGGTGAATGCAGAGTATCATGGGGCTAATGCCTTTTCCTGTCCCTTAAATAACAGCCAGAGTTTCTTGTAAGGTTTATCTGTCTGAGGTCAGGTTTTCATCAGGTTTCATATTCCTAAATTTTTGACTAAACCCTCTCTTACTGAGCTGAACATGAATTAGCAGCATAAATTTATGTAAGACAGTTTTGCAAAGGCTCTTCCAAAGGGTTCCTTCAGGATCAAGGTAACCCCTGAACAGCTGTGCATCACGATTCCTTGCTGAAATTCCAGTGCTTTACCAATAAGGAGGAAAGACACAGACCAGTGGTGTTAATAAAAATATAAATGGTTTTCAGCCCAACATCGTGTGCGAACCAAAGCTGAGGATTGAATCACAAATTCATACTGTAAAAGATCAGAAGGAAACATCATAATCCAATTTGATTTTCTGTCCACAGACCTTCACCCAATCAATCCTGTGGTATAAAGCTGCTGTTTCTAACCTAGAAAAACCCAAGTATTAGGCTGTGTTGCTGTTGTAGACTGAAGCTCAATTTTTTTCCTATCCTAGGAAAGGATTCTATAATTTCTGAGGAAATGGAAAGTATCTCACTAGTTGATTGTTAAATTGTTCAACAAATTGAACATGTTTTGAGCTTGAAATGTGAGATACCCCAGAAGAAGTGGGGAAGGTGGAATGCAGATGATAGAAGTACTCTTTGACCAGGAATTTACCTTTTTCACTTATACTGAGCCAAAAGCAAGCTAAAACCTCTACATGCACTTTCAGTTCTGCATTAAATATGAGTCTGAGAAGCCTGCATTGTATTTTTCTTCATTTCTCCCAAATGGGATATATGTAAAATGCCTTTTGCTTTCTATTTTGATGTAAAGAACTCTTGCTATACATTTCATTTTTCTTTGCAATACAAAATAATCTCTCCATCTCTTGAAGTTTGAAGTTTTGTGGAGGTCAGGGGTAGTTTTTTCCATACAAATGCTTTCCTTTGCATTGAGTGAGCTCTGACTGTGGTGTTCTCTGACATTTTCCCCTTACCATGGACTGTTCTGTATCTCTTAAAGGCACTGAGTCATTCTGGGACTGATGTGACAAGACATGACAGGAAATTCCACTGAATAAAACAAATTATACACTAGAGATGTGCTGAACTGACTGAAAACAATTTGGACACCAGGGGCAATGGAAGGTGCTGAGAAGGCTGAGAGTAATGACATTTTCTTTTGGATTGTATTTAAAGTATTTTGATGCAGGATTTGATGTAAATCAGTTTGTGGGTTCTTTGGGTTGTGGCCCTCCAGGCTGTGCACGTATGGTTGTGAGTGCGCCACATCCATTAATTAATTGTAGCTGATAATGACTCATTATGATTAAGAGTCTTATTGGAAAATATATATATTCAAGTCTTCAGTTTGTGAATCACTGAATAACATTTATGAAAAGTGTCGCAGACATCTTTTCATGAAAAATCCTTTCCTTAGGATTTTTTCCTCCTGAGAAGCTGAGAGGCCTCAGGAACAAAATGTAAACAATGGTTATCTGCTGCTGTGGAATGCAACAGGTGGATCTGTGATTGGGCTCATGTGGTTGTTTCTAATCAATGGCCAATCACAGCCCAGCTGGTTTGGACACAGAGCCAGAGCCCCAAACCTCTGTTATCATTCTTTCTGATTCTATTCTTAGCTTAGCTAGCCTTCTGGTGAAAACTTTTCTTCTATTCTTTTAGTATAGTTTTAATGTAATATATATCATAAAATAATAAATCAAGCCTTCTGAAGCATGGAGTCAGATCCTCATCTCTTCCTTCAACCTGAGACCCCTGTGAACACCGTCACAAAAAGGGTGGTGTTTGTACCCAGGTTTTAATTCACAGTGTAATCAAGCAATCACATGCTTGTGTTGCAAAGCAAATTGTCCAACAGGTGTGATGTGATCAATGGAAGAATGTTGTTGAAAGTTATTTTACTTTAAATAGTGATAAAGAATTTCTGTCTATTAAATGCAACAATGAAAGACATAGTTGATGTGGGAAAGTATTTAAATACCCCCAATAGGGAACAGGAAGAAATCTAGTAAATGAATTAGGATTGTTTGTCATTTATGTCTTCCAGCTTCAACAATGAGGAAAATTTACTTGATTGGTCTTTGGCGTCTGTCAATTTTAAATCATTGTGCGTCAGCTCCTTTTGTGAGGCACTTTGTAAGTGAGACACAGGTGATGAGTTATTGCCAATAAACCAGGATTGCCATTTGGGCTGTACAGTAACAAAACATAAATTTTGCTTAATGTGCCTTTAAGAATGTGAGCTGAGTGGATGCGCTGCTGGCAATGAGTAATGATTCACAGCATCAGGACGAGGATCCGTTTGTCTGTCTCATCTTGTCATGTAAATGTTCGAAAAAACCCCGAGCAGCTAATACAGCAATCTGGCAGCAGTCTGCACTGAGCTCTGTGAGTCAAAGGCTCCTGCAGCAGAGCAGGGCGTTCACGTGGAGGCTCTGCTTTCCCTGCTACCCTTTGGATGACAGATGTGGAAGCAGAGCAGCCTTTGTGGAGCCAGGCGATCTTGCACCCACTGGCAATCGGTCAGTGCTGCTGGGAATGGCAATGGAAAAGAAAAGGGTGGAGATATTTTACCACTTTATTTGAGGTGTTTTTCTATGGTATGCTGAAATTAATCCCTAGAATGATAGAAATGTTTCAAGTAACACCCAGGGAACGTCATTTGAGCTTTACGCTGACACCTGTTCAGAAGGAAATGTCAGGAAAACATTTAGGAAAGAGCAGATCAAGCTTTGTGATTTGGAGTTTAATTAATACTTGAGATTTCTGCCCTGCATCGGTAGAAATCAGCAATGACCATTAGTGAACCTGCAGAATTACTCCCTTGAAAGTCAGGTTGGAATATTGTAATCATTCCTGCCTTGATTTTCCTGTGTGTATTGCCAGGACACTGTTCCTAGTAAGGCTGGGTTTACACTGGGATTTGACCTGCCAGTCTTAGTGGAATGGCTGAGTTTGATGACAGGGATCCTGTTGGGGAGGCTTTATCAGCATCAATCCAGGCTACCCATGATTACCCATTAATTCAGTGCTTTGGTATTTATTACAGTATTCCTAGACTGTTCCTTTCATGTGAAATTCAGTAAAACCAACAGATTGAAATATGCTATTGCATATGGTGCTGTAATATTTAGGTTTTAATTGCATTTCTGAGAAAAAGTACAAACTTAAGTGCTTGTCTCGATGGAAATGTGAAGTAGATTGCAACCTTGAATGAACTGCAAAGCAGCTGAATAGATGTTCTTGGAAAATACAGAGGTACAATTGTTTATGCATATGGGTATATCAACATGTGCAAATTATACTGGTAGCACCAATTATTATATTTATAGACAGATATTCAAAGGTGTATCCTTGGAGGTCAAGGAGCAGGCCAGAACAGCTATAGAAGAGATACAACCACTTGCTGTGGTCAGTACCAGGTGCTTCATGAACAGTACAGCTTTTTATAGCAGTGTTTTACTACCACTGATGGTCAATTAAATTAATAGTTCACACATGAGTAACCTTATCCCTTATTCCGTGGTAAGAAGGAGCTCCTGTAATTTTTCCAGCCATTGAAATGTTTTTCTGTGTAATAAGAATCATCAAAATCTGTTTCTTTGGTCTCCATAACAATTTTGCATGGGGAGTGCAGAGATAAATGTATTCTCAAAACACAGTGATTTATTTTTGCTAAATTGTTCATGTTTTTGGTTTTACTTGCAGTCGAAGAGTGTCAGATTTTGTGGAGTTGGTAAAAATGCTCGTGCCCCCGAATGCGCCGTTTTAACAGCGCTGGGCTTGTTTCCCCTCCCACGCGGCATTCTGGGAACGAGCTGCTGGTTGTGAGCAGGATTGTCAGCTTTTGCAAGTCAGAAACCAGCTCCAGCCATCCACAAATGACAGAGAGATTTCTGAACATCCTTAGCAGGGAAGACAAAAAGAGAGGGGATTTGGGCTGTGTCTCCATGGGCGTATGTGTGTGTGCAGTGTAAACGTCCACAGAGCGGAGAACATTGTTCCAAGTGGGTGTTTGCATTTCTCAAGAGATTTGAAATACCAGACACTGAGCACAGGAACGTACTTTGTGTGCCAGGAAACAAATCTATATTAGCAACTGCAGAAAAATCAGTAGATTGTATAGGACTGACTAGATAAAAAACTCTTAAGGCAGAGTGCATCTGAGAAGAATTTTCATAATTGTAAATTAGATATTGAAAATATTTTTTCCACAGACTAAAAATTTTTTTTCTGCTCCTGTAGCCATTAGATTTGTCATTAAGCTATGGAGAGTTTGCTTTGTTTAAGAGAAAGACCTTCTAAAGAATGAAAGGAAGAAACAACTATTGCAAGCCAAATGGTAGAACACAAGATATTTGTTCATAGCAGGTTCAGTAAATAACGTTTCTGTGACCAGTTCCAAGTTCTCTGTATAAAGGAAATATTTAACATTTTTGCTGCCATTAGAATGTAACTTCTTTGACTGTGTAATGGAGTTTTTTTTTCTGTTTTATGATCATCTTTTACATCAAGTCTAATTATACTGCTTCCTGATATTGCTAAGAGCCCATGTCAGATTCTCAGTTCATTGTCCTGAACCACTTGACTTCCTTTCCCCAAGTTTCTTTGGTATTTGAATTCTATCTGGGGGCAGCATCTGTATGCAGCTCATATTTTAGGGTTACTAAATAGCAAACAGTCATAGGGCACTGTCCTCTAGCTCTCCAGAATTACTTTTTTAACATTTAAACAAAAGAAATAACCCTAAATGCCAATATTAATTCACAGTGTCGTTTATCACCCAATAATAAATGCCAAGTGTTAATAGTAAATCTGTGGAGACAGTGCCATGTTTTGTCATCTAAATACCTTTAACTACCACAAGGTCTTTCAATATAATTAGTAGAGAATATTGAGCCCAGCCAGAAATATGGGATTCATCATTAAATTCAGAGGCTTCTTTATCTCTGTGAGTCTAATCATGTGTGCAGACAAATTGTTAATGGCATGGGCTTTATTGCTCTTAGATTTCCTCTATTTGAAATGGAATAGCCTGCTTTGTGAGAAATAATTAGGTTTCATTGTTCTACCTGCATCAAGTCTTGTTGATAATCTTATGGTTTTAGCAATTCAGATTCAGAGAGCAGTTGGTGGTGGTGATGATATTTCATTTTAAATCACAAAGTATTGTTATTTTTCCTCCTTCCTCCTCTATATTTTCTTCCCTTTCCTGTGCCAGTAAGAGATGTAATATCACTAAATTTCAATGGCTGAATGTCAATAATTAACAAATGAAAACCATTTGGGTTTGCAATATGCAGATTGGAGAATATATCTCCTTTGGTTGGCACACACTGCAATATTTTGTAGGACACCTCACCTATGCCTATGCAATCAGAAATATAAAGCCTCAAGGCAATGACAGTCTATTGCATAATCATATACAATTCTCAGTGATTTGCAAACTCATTGTTTGACCTTGTTTTTTTTGGTTGGGTGAGTTATGATTATGCTTAAGGATTAATTAGCCTTCTGGTACTTGTTCACATAGAAGAAAGAATTGCTTATCTGTAGCAAGGGTCATTTGCTGTGTCTTGAAGTCTCTGGAGAAGCCTCTCTCATGTCTTTCAGTTTTAGGAAGTCCCAGAATTAATATAAGCTGAGGTTTTATATGAAACCAAGGGACTGTGTGTCAGGGACATTTAACAGATTTGTTGCTTGTAGCTCCAGAGGAGGGATTTTGGCTCTTTTGGCATTAAGTACCAGGTCTCTTGTTGACTAATACATTTCAAAATGATTTTTAGAATGAGATTCTTGTCCCACGTGCACAGTAGGAAATAATAGCAATCTGACTGAGAAGTCGCTATGAGATGCATTTCTCTGTCTCCAGGGTGGATGACTATATATCTTTTGTCCAGGTCTGCATTTCACGTTTCCAAACACATTCCTAAGAGATTTCCAAAACTGTTCATTGGCACTGCATCCTCCAGTGTCAGGCTGTGCATCCTCCACTGTCAGTGCCCTCTGGCTAGGAGAGTTCTAAAGCCCGAGGAAAATACCTTATATTTTTTTTACTTTCTTATAACAAGGCAAGTTCTTTGAGAATTTTTAATTGTACTAATTCACCCTGTATTAGTATGTCCTGACACTGGTCTAACCATGCCCCAAATCTGCTGACCAATTCTCAGATAAATTTTAATTTAGATCTATTTTCATCCTAAAGCCAGGACACTGCCAACACTTGTGGGAGTTATTCAAGAAGCAGCTCCAGAGGGGGTTTTTCAGTCACTAGACTTGTGGGAAGGTTTTCCCTATTTTAATGCCTGTAGCGTAAACAGACACTGACATCTACTTACAAATACTTTCATTAAGTTACAACTTCCCTGGGAAGACGGGGAACATTAAAACATCACAATGAGAGCTGTTTGTTGTGAAATATTGGGTACTGGCTGTATGAAATGCAGGACTCCGAGCGCATACGAGTGGACTTTAAAATCCCTTGCCCAGCAAGAACAGACTCTAATCTATTTTTGCAGTACAGTCCCTGTGCTCCTGAAGTGCTGCTTGTTCCATGACACAGATCCATCTCCAACCCAAGGCTCTTTGGGATCCTCAAGAGAAGTGATGTTTTGTCTGCATCTCCTCAGCTAAAGCGTGGTTGATGTGATGCCTGCGCAGTGTATAATGGCCGAATCGGGACTCCTGAAATTCATACAATATTTCAGTAGATAGAGCGCTCACCCAGGCTTGCAAGACTGAAACTCTGGGCTCTTTATAGCCTCGGGGAGATCAAATCCATACCTTTCATTTCTCATCAAAGCGCCCTAGGTATGCAGCACAGAGGGCATTGTCCACTCCAGTTACATCTCTGTCATTCTGCTAAAAACCCCTGCAGGTCCTGGGGCTGAACAGACACAGTATGTCTGTGGTTCACTCACCCAGGCAGCCTGGGTCAGCAGAGATCTTGGCCCAGTTACTAATCCAAGTTCTGAGTGCCTTTGGGCAAAGCATTCCTTGTAAAAATTATGAGCAGTCTCCAGAAGAGGCCTCAGCCCCCAGCTCCCTCTTCCCGCTTGTCCTAAATAGGTGTTCTCACTCCGGGATTGCAGATTGTGCTGCCCTGTTGGGCTGGATGAAAGTGAAACAAGAAAGTCTCACAGATATGTATGCTTAGCAGAAAGATTTTTAAATGATGAAGGAATAGAGATGGAAGCAAGTTTTGATATAGAAGAAAAGAATTGCTGAGCCAGTCTCACTGGGTAACCAAGGAGGCAAAGGGTGTGTTGGTTAGAAGGGGTGTTTTATGACTTAGAGCAAAGGATAAACCCACCCTAAACAAGAAGATGTTTTTACCAAGCAGGAAGACAGCACAGTCAAACAAGTCAGCAAATGTTGCAAGTAGAAAAAAGGTCTCAGAATTTTCCACTGCAAGAAAACTGAAAAACAACTTCCAGCTTAAACTGTAATGTACTAACTTTTAGTGATTGCAGAATAGTAACATGAATATGGTAATTACAGTAGTTATGATAGGCTATAGATAATAGCTAAGGTATAGATTGGTTCTACTGTATTAAGATGCTCAGCAAAGAAAAGTATATAATGCAATGTAACCAAAATTAAAATATATAATGCATTGTAACCAAAACCAAAGGGTCTCCAGGGCTGCCTGCAGCTGGAGCTGACAGCTGTGGGCACAGCTCTGTCACCCATGACCCTGGACTGCTGTAACCTCTTAGATGGAATAAACTGCATTTCGGAGAGCCCCTGGAGTCCCACATCCCTCGTTTTGGCTCTTACACTGCCCTGCCTTGGTTCCACTCACAGAGGTATTCCACAGGGCTGTGGAGAGCAGAGAGTGCCTCTCCCTGAGGGCAGGGGGCTGCAGCATTGCAGAAATGGGGAGAAGAGGAGAGTTTGAAGCCTTTCGTGCTGAGAGCACTGTGCAAGATTCACCTCTTTTTCTCCACAGTGTATAAAAGAGAAGTGACTCATATTGCTTCCTTCCATTATGCTGGGGTTTTTTTATAGGAATGACCCTTGCTCACTTTGTTGAAAGGAATGATTTCAGTGCATAAATGGAGTAGCAGATGATTATTTTGGGACTGGCTCTAGCAATACATGAAGTAAGCACCACGCTGCCTTTTTGCATTGTTACCTATTCTCTGTGAGAGATTACTGCCTCCAAAGCAGAGATCCTTACTCCCTGTCAATCCAGAATCAGCCAGGTTAGCCCGAACCAGCATTAAAAGTGATTTAAACTAATCTGTTTGACTTGTTATTAAACTGGCCTTGTAACATTCACCCAATCTGACAGGAGGGCTCTGCTCTGTGAAAGGCAGAACCTCACTGAAGCCGAGGCAGCGTGGAGCAGTAACTTCTGCCAGGGTTTTTCAGCCTGTCTGCTAGCTCCCTAAATCATGGAGCCTGTTGGGACTCTGAGATCCTGTCTGACTCCTGCAGCCCAGAGTCAGACATCTGAGCCCACAGGGAGCTGGGATTTATGGCACCCATTGCTTCAGCGTCCCCCCTGAGCTACTTGAGAGTGTGAGGTGCTGTGAATCCCTCACGGAGTGCCCAATTCCCCTTCGCGTGCTGCCACAAAAAAACCTCTTAAAATGTCACAAGTTGCAGCTTGGAAGCCAGTTCCTTAAATTTAAATTGCTATGTGACCAGTGTGGAAGTGCCCAGATCTTTCTCTATATTCAGATCTTTATGGTTTCCCCCTCATTTAGTGCATTTATCATATGGTATTTAGTAAAAACAATGAGGAAAAGAAAAGGACCAAACAAATAGGGCTGTTCCATCCCACCAGTATGATGGAACAGTTAAATTAATGGCTAAATCTAATTAGGAAATGAAAAATTACAGCTTGTCTGCTGCCAATACTAAAGCAAATGGACTGTGAGATAGTGCTATGGTTACACTCCAAAATTATCTTCCCATTGTTGAATCTTAAGGTGGCTTTGCTGCCTGCACTTGGAAATAAAATAATCCTAGCAATTATGGTTGGCAATTTGTGAGTGGTTTGAAATGTAGCGGCCTTTACTATAATAAATGGATTATTGTGTGTGACAAAGTAAAGGTTTAATTAACAGTGACAGATAAAGTTACTGCATTTAAAAGCTGTTTATATTAGAAATTACCTGATAAAAAGAGAGGTTTAAGCATTCTAAATACTCAGTTATGCATTACCATCTTGATCTGCTACCATATGTATTGAGCATTGCTTGGAATCACAGCAAGTTTTTCTGAGACATCAGACTGTCATAATAACTGATAGATCAGTGGCTTGATTTACATATTTATTATGGAGCAACTGCTTGTTTTCATCAACATAACTTAGATCTTATGCATCTTTTGTCTAAAGTTAATTTGAAAATATTAATTTTCCAGTGACAGCTCAGTCTCCTTCCTGGTTAATCCCTTAATTTCCCATCTACCTAGGAGTGACATTTAGTGAAATGAATGAGAAATGGTAGCTTCAAGATGTCATTGTCCTTACTGACTAAGAGCAAACAGGCAGCCCAAGAGAGGTCTGGGTAGCTGTACAAAATATATCAATCACAAAAAACAAAAGCTAATTGCTTTCTATTTTTATTCCTTTACGTAAGAACATAACTTTAAAAATATCTCCTTCTTTAGTTTATTAATTTTCGGAAGCCTAAACCCACATATTTTTAGAAAAAAATAATCCTCAAAATGAAAAAAATGTGCCATCTGTCAGAACTAGGAATGTTGTTTTACTCTGCACATTTTGTTTTCAGCATCATATTCAGCATCATCTGGATCACAGTGTCTTAATCCTTCAGCACAGGAATTTGCACAGAGGCACTCTTGGATCCCAGGGAAAATAGCTGGGGAAATATTTTAATGATTAAAAAGCATTTGTGTTTCTCAATTTTGTTAATTCCACACTTTTCCCTAATTTTACCTATTTCTGCAATTCAAGGTAGCAAAGCTGTTCAAAGGAATACAGACAAGCTGTGAGGAAGGAAATTGCTGAAAGGGAGTGGCTCACTGCTTTCTGTGTTGCTGCACTTTGTGTGGTAGAGCTGAATGGACAAGGTAGGGAGAAAAATAGAGGAATTACGATGAGGAGGTTAAGAGATTGGAGTATAAAAGGACAGAGTGGACAAGGTAAGAACAAAGGATCACAGTCTTGGGGATGTTGGTAGCTGGAAGTGTTGGCAGATACTTCACCCCTTGGCAACAGGTTTAGATCTCTTAGAGATTAGAAAAGCTTAAAAAAATCAGCTTGAATTTCCATTGCTGCTCATGTCCTTACAGATTCCTTCCATCAAGGTTATTTCTCATTTTATTTTCTGCTGGTGTGCATCAGGCTTTTCTTTAAAACAGTGCTATTATTTGCACAGTGCATCCTGCATCAACGCCGGGAGTTCTGCACATGACCTAAGGGTAACTCCACCAGGATCTCCCACCTTCTCCTGTGTGGAGGGATGGAATGTAAGAAAATAGTGCAGAAGGTAGTAGAAAATATGCAGAAGGTAGTCTAATATAAACTGAGGAGTTGCAGCTGTACTAATCACCAAAGATTAGGAACAGGCCTGCCCATAATAGTGCCACAAAAGAGTGGGTTAGCTGGGTGAGGAGAGAGTTGGAGTTGGTTGCTTTGTCAAGAAGTAGAATTCAGTGCTGTGAGGAGCTGCCTGTGAGAAATCACTGAGAAGGTATGGAACTTTTGCAATAAGGTGGCAACACTCCTGGGTGAGCTCTGTGCAGCCTTACTGCTCATGAGGATTTTACTGCGCTGCTCATTTTTACTTTACTGATGGGACCCAAATACCTAGTTTGTTTGGTAAATGGATTTTAAGAATGAAAATGAGATTTTTTTTGTTTTGTTTTGTTTTCATATGCCATCAGTTTAGCACCATACATCAAGTGTGTGCTGATAGGGACAGTGAACATGATTTTAGCCTCCAGCCTGTTACTAACTTTAGTTTAGTAGAGGTTCAATCTAGTTCACTTATTTAGCTTGCCTCTGTTGCATGACTAAAGATCTAAGGGAAAAATGCTTAAAGTCCCAGCATCTGTTAATTTTAGCTATTTAAAGTACAAATGAATCAGAGGAAAGGATTTTTAAAAAACAGTTTCTTAGAGGGTTTGCTCCACTCACTGTGTGTGCCTATGTTGAAAATCACAGGAACTATTTTAAAATTCCAAGTTACAAAGCAGCCATTAGAAAAATGATTTTGAGTCAACAATTATCATACCTCCCATAATACAGTAATGTGTTGCACTGGTGGGAAGATGCAGTGGTGAGCCTGGAAATGCCTGTAAGGTATCATTCTTCCTCCCAGACAAAAGCCCCGATGGCTGCTTAAAATTGTTGTATGTCATGGATGCTACACAGGCACTTAAAGCCTCCCTGAAAATGCACTGCTTCTGGAGTTTGTAGGCACTACAGGAAATTTAATTGAAGCAGTTTGGGTGGTGTTATAGGACATAAAATTAGAGATGTTCCTTACTCTTATTACATACTTAAAAATATTATCTTCAAGTGTTCCCTAATAGTTTCTTATAATTTTGCCTTGGTTTTAAAAAGCAATGTCTTTGAGTACAAATAGATGAGAATTCCCTTGGTAACTAGGGTAATTACAGAGATTTTCAATTACCAAACTGCACGTTCACTGACTTTTCATTTATATCTTTCTCTTAAAATGAAGTTGTATTACAAGATGAAGTAGATGCATCCTCTGTTTTGGCTTCTCTTCATGTTCTTGAGAATTTGTTTTTCCTTTGGGTGCTTTTCTGTTGGCTCTCTGCTTATTTTTTTTTTCCCCTAAGTGTTCCGTACTGTGAGAACAAACACACCATGACTGCATTCTCCTTATGCAACCCTAACCACTGTCTTTCACTGTATCTGTGTGATGTGGATGTTTCTTTCCATTTTGGATAAGGACATGCATTTTTATTTGTGTATGTGTTCACAAACACATACTCAGAATTATACATATACATTATGTTTTCTTGTCTACACAAATCTATAGCTTTGCACATTTTACAGGAGCAGAAATATACAACAAGCCCCTCCACAGTAGGTTAATGTGAGCTGAAGAAGCTGAAGTAATTGCCACAGATACACTTTCAAAATTAATGTTTTTGAGCTGCATGTATTTAGGGAATATTCTGAAATAAGAGTTCCACATTAAGCCAAATGAACTGATAATGAAAATTGGAGGATAAAATAAATGTTAAATTTGCAGTGTTGACAAACTGATGGTACCAATAAAAAAAAAAAAGCTGAAAATGTTGGGGGCCAAACTCAGGGATTGTGTGAGAAGCACCTTGTTATAGCCCAATCTTTTCAAAATTTACTAATGCACTTTCAAGCATGTTTTTCAATTAGCTAAATATCACAGCTGCATCTTGCACCTCAGGAAATCAGTGTTAGCTCTGCTTCCATGCTGAGAGGCCAGAGGGCTTTGATGCAGAAGGGAAAGGAAACCAACGTGAAGCTTTAAGGCAAGACTGTTGGTTGCCTTTTTTTTTGGTTTGCTACCATTCCTCCATCTTTCTGGGCATGCAAATAACACCAATTTACATTAAAAATGTATGCAGATAATTTTTATTCCTGTTTATGCCACCATTAAGTGTGACTCTCCGTGATTTACCGTTGCGGTTTTAATCTCACATTAATTCAGCTGATTGTAATTATTTGTCTTTTCAATTGAAATAAAGTTAGGATAGAGAGGTTTCCTGAATTTTTTACTTGCACAAATATTTCTACACTGGTTTTGAAGTAAACATCTTGCTGGGGTGAGAGGGAGTGGAGGACAGAACAGCTCCATGTAACTGCGCAGTTTGTTATACAGTTGAAAATCTCAGTAAGGGCATAGCCCTGGAAAAAAATTACAGGTTTCTACCTGTGTTGCAGTGGAAGAAACAATCTGTGGAAATACCAAACTACAGGATAAAGTCTTTTTTTGGAGCAGAATTATTTAGTTAGCCTTGCTTTACTTCTTTTGTAGTGGTACACAATGCCTATTTTTATTTTACTATATTTATAGTGTGCAGTTATGATTGTCTTTAAAAGCTGTGGGGTGTGAAATAGGAATATATGTATTTTTTACATTAAAGGGTTCAGAATTGCCTTTCCTGAGGAAACTGTCAGTGATGCTGGAGAATATCAAAGTCAGTGTGAAGCTGTTATGCTAAAAATTTACTTTTCATTCAATTTCTCTGCTTCTGCATTTGAAATCTTGATAAAGGTTGAAAGTTTAGAGGTGACTGATACAGTTATGAATGCAGCGACTGTTTAGCTAATTGGCAGCACTTTGAATAAAGGTACCATTTATAAATTATTCATTGATCTATATTCCATGATTAATAGGTGGAGCTTGGCTCTTCAGCTCATTGAAGAGCATATTCAAATTGTTTTAGAAAATCCATAACAGATGCTACTCTAACAAATTGTTATAAAACACATTATAATGTGTAGATATAACTGAAGCAATATATATCATTTCAGTGTTATTCAGTGTCACCGTCTTATATAATTTCTCACATCCCTGTGACACTGAATAAAGTAGGTTTTTTTTTTCCTAATGAGGAATAAAACCATATCCTATTTGTGAAATGCCAACTCCATTAAATCCCTGGTGAAATTTCCACTTGCATTACATGTTCAAGAGTACAATTCAAATTTCAGTGCTGCAAATTGGTGTGAGTGTCCTGATGTCACTCTAAGGAAAGGTTTATGGATAGAATAATAATGTTGTGGTTACTGTGTATTAAAGTTACTTCTTCGTTGCTACTCCCAAGCCACTTTTTTTGAAGGAAGAACTTAAGTTTTCAGTGGTAGTTCAAGACTTGATTGTACTCATTCAAACTTTCCTCCATCTTTTCTGTGGAGAATCATCTTCTGTCAGTCTCTGAAGTCACTACAGGCTTTCTTGCTCCTCCATCAGTGGGGGATGATGGTGGAAAATATTTTCTGCTGTTGTCAGTCTCCATCCTTTCTCTCACCCAGATTAACTGCTAAAGAGGTCTCATCCTGCAGATTTGTGAACTGTAGTGTCTTTTGTAGGATCCCACTGAGGAAATATTCACATCTGTATGATGCAGGAATGGCAGAAGGACTGAGATCTTGGTTTGGAAAATCTCATTGCTGTGGTTAAAATCTGTCCAAACACACTGAGAATCCATAAGTCAGAACTATTTTGGATTATTTTCACATGAATCTTCAGTTGTCAAGGATACTGAATTAACCTATGACTCAGAGAACATGAAAATGTGGCAGTTCAAATAGTTGTACAAAGTTGTTGTATAGATTAATATATTTGAACTTTTCAAGGGTCCCACAGGTTATTGACAGGCACATTCAGGGAATTCAGAAAAACAGATGGTCAATATTTACAGGAGAGACTAAAGCAAGGTGATTAGGACAACAAAAAATGTGATACAAAATTCAGCCTGCCTGTGGAAGAACGACTGTGGAGCAGGTGGGGAGAAAATGACAGTGTGCCATTGAAGCAAAAGCTCAGCCTCCTGCTGTGGTTTGGGGGTGATTGCTGTTTTGAGGAGGTGGGTGCAGTGATGTGTAGCCTCCCTGCTGGACACCACCCCATTTACAGAGAGGAAATTCATGTCATCAGCTTCACAGACAAAACCTGAGGATTCCAGAACAGCCCGTGCAAAGCTGTAATACACATTGGATGATATTTCCCCAGAATTTCTCTTCATAGCTTTCAAAGGCATCCTTGACTTGCTAAACTCATCATTAGGAGCACACTTGCAGACCACCAGCTATCAGAGGAAGGCAGCACGTGTGGAACAACCAGTGTAGCACCTGCAAATGCATTTCCTGTAAGAAATAGCTTCTCACCCCACAACTATCATAATTCATGGATTCTCTCTCTCTTTATCTCTCTCTGTCTCAGACTCCATCATATTTCATCCCGTGCACCAAATGTCCCCAGGGAAAGTGTGGGTGAACAGAATCCTCCAGCACTAAAATGAATTCACACAGACAGTTGGTGAAAAAATATGAAAATCATATTTTCCCCAAGACAAGAACTCCATTTCCAAACTCTCTTACAAATCCTTAGGGAATGTCTACAAAATACCTTCAAGAGGCTCTGTTGGGAGAGTAACTCACATCTGTTGGACACTAAACCCAGGGACTCCACAGAGGTTTTACTGCACATTATAATTTTGATTTCCATCAGTTCCTTGTATTGCAGAGGCAACAATTCCCTGCCTTATTCTCCTGTCCTGTTGTCCTGATCATCTTGTTTTAGTCCCTTCTGTGGACTATCTTTTTCTGAATTCCTTAAAAAGCTTAGGTGAATGTGAACAATTTGTCTTAACCCCATTCTGCTGCTGCTCCCATGGCAAAACTGAAAGAAAGCTTCTGTACAAGTCTCTTCTTTTTTTTTCTCACAGCCACCTTACCTGTCCTAATGAAACTTTCCTTGCAGCCCTTATTTCACTTAAATCCATAGAGGGTGTTGGTTAAAGAAACAATATTATCCCATCCTTGGGAAGAGAACAGTGAGCCCTTTTCCCTTCTTTCAGCACTGTGCTGGGCAAACACATGTGCCTATATGAATATATATCTATCTATATATGTATCTCTATATCTATCTATGCATGTATCTATGTATTTTCAGTGGCCAAATGGAAATGCAGGTGTTTAAGTCCAGAACTCGTGGCTGAAAAGCTCCAGTTTTGCTTTTGTGAGTACATTGCTATGGTGTGTGGACAAACACCAGTCACTTTCAGCTGTGTTAGTGAAAGCACTTTTTTGTTAAAATACAGAAAAAGGGTGCCCAGAAATGGCTGACACTGTGTGAGTTTGGGTACTGAAGGCATTGCTCTTCTCCAAATGCTGCAGCTGCTCACTGAAAACCTTGGGGCGTCTGTGCTGTGACTCAGCATCTCTTTTTTAGGGGTTTTAATTTCCAGAATTATGTTTATAACTCTATCAAAAAAGGGCTGGTTACACAACAATCCAGTGAGTTTTCAAAGACAACAGCTAAATGCTAATTTTTAAAATGTAAGAGAAATATTTTTTCAATAATTCACAGTGCTAAATAATGAGCTTATTTATTTCAGGGAATTTCTTCTGAATTTTTTTAGATGTAATAGGGTAAAAATTCCCTTGGTATATTCAGAGGTCTGAACACAGCAAATTTTTAATATATATTTATAAAAAATCATAACTACTTGTTATGTCTTAAGAGCAGAGCCTGGTACCTTTATACAAAAGACAGTGGCAATATGGCTCACTGCAGATTATGGGACTTTCTTCAAACCCATAGAAGTAAATATTACTTAAAGACAATTGGATATTTATGAAATCAGAGCTGGGATTAAGCCCCCAAAACATTAGATTTTTTTTCTTTGTAGGATTATTTGGAGGAAAATGGTTCATATGGGTGGGAAACTTTCTAAATTAAGGTTGTCTCAAAAGCCATTCTCTGGCTTCAGTTTAAAAGAGTGTTTTATTGGAGGTGTGTTGCTAAAATAACAGCTCTATAAGGTTTCATATTTCAGTTATTTCCAGGGTTCTGTTTCCAAGTTAAAATGCTGGTTGGTGGGGCAGAAAAAGGATTTTAAGTCAAAGGTTTTGTGAGAACTTTCCACTATAGGCACAAGAATAATTTAATTTGGATATGAGTCAATACTTGTTAGTCAACCTTTTTAATTAGGGTTTATTTTTTGCTTTTGTCCTTTTTCTGTCTGGAACTCTCAGATGAGCAATTGCCATGTTTCTTTAGAAGGATATCATAGCAACCAAGACGTGGGGAAGGCAATACATGAGAAAGCACAGTCCAGCAGTTTGTTTTAGCAGAGGTTAATCAATGGAACTGCAGCTTCGATTGCAGAGCCTGAATTCATTTCTTGTATTTGATTTTCCTTCCAGCCACCATTACAATTTACTTTATATTAAATGACTTCTGATGAGAAGATGACTTTAACCTCTTTTCAGTCCCGTCCATTCAGTGCATTATTGTGGACTGTAGATTAAACAAAACCTACCCTGACAGAAGTAAATTTAGGCAATGTAGTTTCATTTTGTGATGCCAGAGTAACTCTTTGTTACCAAGTACCTTTCTTCATTAGCTGAACTTGATATAATCTCCCCTGAAGTGTTTATTTTATCCTTGTATGGGCCTATAAAAGATTTACAGAAGAATAAAAAATATCATTGGCACAAAAAGATGTAATGAAAGCCTTTTCCCAGGATTGAGGCACATATATATAATAGCCAATATTCTTTTCCCTCCCTTCCTTCTCAAAGGAATTGTATCTTTTTGCTCATAGGTTTCATGGAGGCACAAGCTTGTAGGAATAGTCAGCTGGGTCTGTATTTTTTGTGTTCCCTGGTCAAACTTCAGAGTTACCTGCCCCTTTGAGGTGACTCTTCTAAATTTTTACTAGATCAGTTGCCAGCAAGATATCTGTTTAATCTCTGTACAGGATGATCAGGATAGAAGCGTTCTCTACATGGGACTGATAAGAAATAAATAATCTCACAAATGAAATATATAGCCTTTCCAAGAGGGAGGATTATCACTTGTGTGAAGTAATACTGGGGAAAGCAATCAATTGAGATAAAATAATCTGTGGGCAGGCAGTAGGAAGTGCATGGGGTCCAGAATCACCCCTGGGCAGTCAGAGAGAAGGTGTAGGACACTTACAAGTTAAGAACGAGTAGCAGCAAGTTTGGCAGAGCAAGCAGTTAAATGTCTGCTGTGACTGGTTTTCCCTGAGGAATGTTGTTGTTGTCCATCAGTGGGAGCCCAGCTGTGGTTCCCTGGAGCTTTGCTGCCTGGTCTGCTCCAGGGAAGCGGAGCTGGGCTGGGGGAGTGCAGAGGTGCCTGCCCTGTGTCTGCTGTGAGAACAGACATTTTCTGCTCCATCTTCTGCTTCACCTTGCCATGGACTGCCAGCAGAGAAATGGAGTGGAATCCTCTTGTGTTGCATTTGTTTCTCCCTACCCTTCCTACCTGCTCCTTCATTCATACAGCTGTGCATTGTCATCTTCCACCTCTTGCTCTGCCATCACAAATTCCCTGTTTCTTTCACCCATTGACAGAGATGAATTTATTCCTTCCATTGCCTCTTGCCCCTTGGTTAATATTCTACTTTTATTCACCATGTTTCTTTCTTACCTGTGAATTTATTTTCCTCAGATTTTTGTATCTTTTTCTTTTCTTGCCCTAAGTTGGCGCAGCTGCCATCTGACTTTTCTTTTGTGATGTATCTTTTTTCTCTATTCTCATGTTCTGCAGTGTGTGAAATGCACTGAACTGTGGAGTTGCCAAGAAGCATCAAACAGTGAGGAAGAGATAAAAGTATTGAACTACAAGAGTGTACTTTAAGCTCTGTGTGCTGCCTCAGACAGGACTCGTTCCCTGTTGTGCAGCTCTACTTGTGTTGTATAAGTTTTAGGACTAATTATGACATATGTTGCTCATTCATTTTTGCTTTCTTGGGCATACAATCCAATTCCATCTGGGAGAAATGTTCTTTCTGAACACTCTTTTCACCTGTAGGAAAGCCCCAGAAAGAAAAAGAAAAGCAGTGAACCAGAACAATTTAAAATCCTAGCTTTGCAGCAAATCCAGTAAAATCCAGTAAGATACATTCTAATTGTCTATGCATTTTAAAACTTGACTTTAGTCAAATGTACATATTACTATGGTAGGATGGTAGAAAAAATTATCTTCAAGGGGTTGTTTTTTGCTTGAGTACCACTTGCATAAATATTTCTAAAGCACGACTTTAGAGTTTGCACAGACTTTTCCCATCCCTGTTACGCTTTAATCCTTGCTTTCTAGCCAATTTAGGAAAAGAAACCTACTACAGTCAAAGCATTGCCATCACTCCAAAAATGACTTTAACTTGTATTTACTGAAAAATTGAGAGGGAACTTGGAATGACTATATTTTTTTTTCTAAATTTATGAGAAGAATAATTTTAGAACTACACATATTGCATAAAAGCAGTTTTATTGGCCTTGTATTGTTTACAAGATGCAAGGGAGGTTTAAAAGAATAAGATGCAAGGAAGTTTTAAAGGAATATCATCTAGTGTACAGTAGCAGAAGGCAGGAAATTAAATTTATTGCAGACTTCCTCCTCTTTGTTTCTTTCCAGAGGTAAACATAAAATTTTCTACCTGTGCAACTGAAGCTTGAAAAGTTTAAAAAAACCCCAAAAACAAAAACCGCAACACTTCCCCCCTCCGCTCATATTTTTTTTTTTAAACAGTGATATATGTACTGCAGTAATATAGGCATTTTAAAAAGTAGATATTTTATATGTAATTATTAGGAATACTCAGTTGCAAAGAACAAATGTACAAAGTTAAAAGTTGTAATGGGAAATGAGAAAACAAGTGGGGTTCAAGAAAACGCAGGAAATGCAGCAGTGAGAGCTGAACTATTGGCCAGGCACTGAGTGCTCCTGCCAGCCACGAGGGACAGTCTGTGCCCTGTACTTGTGTGTTCTGGAGTGGCCTCATCAGTGATGATTTAGATTCTCTGGGCTGTTAAACAATTAGGAGGTGACAAAAGCACACCTGAGCAGGTTATTGCTTCCTGCCAACTGAGAAACTCTGCCAAACAGAGCACCAGGGAGGAATGCTGAAGCACTTGGAAGAGTCTTTAAGTTTCCTCCTTGCCTGGGTAAGGATGGCTGCAGGCTGGTGTCTCAGTGCTCAGGATGGTGTCTGTCCCCCTCGGGACCCGTTCTCTCAGCTGCTGCTCCTGCGCAGCTCATCCCCAGCAGCCTGGTCCCAGCAGACCCACTGGCTTCCCTGTCTGCCTGTGCTGTTATCTCAGTGTGTGACTCCTCTGTGCCAGCCACCCCTAGCGAGTCACTTCATTTAAAAATCACTTTTCCCACTTGGGGAAAGAGTGGCGCCTAATTCATAAGCACAGCGCTCAAAGTTGTTGCAAAGCAAAGTTAAATGAGGAGGTTCATAAGAACTCACTATGCTTCATTTCCTTGGCAGAAATGCATCACATTTATAAGAGAGCCCGTAGTTGTAGGAGATGAATTTGGGCAACTCAGCCCTCCAATTCTCTTGGAGAACAGCAGAGCATTGCTTCTTCATTCGGCAAATGCTCAGCTGCTGTTGACCTCCTGGCCATTTCTTTCTCTTCCTTTCCTTCTGTGAGATTTTGTCCTCTTTCCCCACCAGCCCAGCCCTTACCTGACCTGTGCCCTCAAGGCCAGATCTATTCAACATCATTAAAGGTATGGTTTAAGATTTCCTGCTGCTGCTGGAAGTGGCAGTGAGTTGGTTGTGCTGCCCGTGCTCAGCTGTGTGATGCCATTTGGAACATGACATCTCAGATGTGATTCCTTTTCATTGCTGACCGTGGTCTCCCTTTGCATCTCAGAAGTGTTTTCTGATTAGGTGCAGTTTTAAGAGTCAAGAATGGGTTGAAAAAACTCAGTTTTTTCCAAGTTTCCTCCATGGTAATTTCCAGGAATATAAAAGCTCTTTAGCTTGCATGCCATCGTTCTCTCTGGTTCTTCTTGGTTTCTGTATTTGTAGGATCATCATGGGTATAGACAGTGCAACAGGAATTTTCATTTCCAGAAGAAAGTATTATTTTCTACTCTGCACATGTTTTAATAGGTCCCGAGGCCTTGCTGAAAGTCTGCAGGGGAAGGATTTGCCTTAAAATACAGTAACTCCACTGGTCTTCTAGATTTGAACTCTAGCAAGAGCAACAAAACTCCTTTTAGTTGGTTTAAGTGTCTCAAGAAACAAAGACTTGAACTTGACTTTTGTGTTCTGAAATACAAAAATGCAAATCTGCAAACAGCTTCTCACAAGTTTTTCTTTGGAAGTTGATACCTTGGGTGCATATTTATTCTTTAAACTGCAGTAGCTAGCAACAGAAGCTGTGTAGGTGTTAAGGAAAAGAAAAACAGATTACATTACAAAACAAGATGCACACTGTTTGAATGCATCAATAATTCCCTTTTTCTTCTCTTTTTGCAGCAGTCCTGAAAAAGATGCAAATACATTCTGCAATTTAGACTTGAACTGTTTATGGCAGATGTACATTAATATAAAATCCTTTTCTTCATGCATACTTGGATGAGCCAGAATTTTTACAGAAATAATTGGGCTAATTAAAATTGAGTGAATGTTTTAATTTCCTTTAAATACAACAACATATTTTCTACCTGTACCAGCTATATGCCTTTCTTGCTTTGAGTTACTGGAAAGAAGGCAGAAAAACTGACTGCATTACATGTAAGGAGCTAAAATTTATCCAACTCTTTAATATTTCTTAGTTTAAAATGTCCTGTTCAATCAAAATAATCTCATCTTAAACCTTTGCCCCTGTCACTTTCTTTTTTTTAATGTGCATATGGCATGGACATTTATTTAGGTTAATGACAACCTTGGCATACACAGTGATTTAATTTGTAGTGTTTAGTAATGAATGATTGGGCTTTAATGAGGGACAATTACCTGCCAATACATTTCAGATTGGTATGCAGGCTGGAGACACTTGGCTTGCTTTGTGTTCTTCCTTGGGCTCGAGATATTCAGTCTTGGAAAATGCAAACTTCACCATGTCTGGTTGCTTTTAAAATGAAAACAGATTTACTCTTAAATTTCACTTTTTTCAAAATTGTTTTGTCTTGCTGCTCTTCATAGTGGATTAAGAGGATACTCAAACATCTATTGATTTCAAGAAATACTACATCAGATACTCATTTATATTGTGCTAGCATCTGTTTTTTCTTACAAAGTCACTCTCCCTGCCCATCTTTTCCATTTGTACTGTGTCTTTGGTTACATCAATATCACCCAACTAACATTTCACAGCTTTCATCAGTCCTGCTCTATTCTCAGTATTACACTTTGTCTTTTTCCTCAATATTTGCTGCTAATGATGATTACCTGAGTCCTGGTCTGTGTGGGAGTTTTCTAACTCTCATTAATGACTTCTCATCTCTGTTGAATCGTGCTGTTGGTGTTCAATAAATATGAGCAAAATAGAATTATACAAGGTCTTTTTTTTTCCTTACTGCTTCAGCAGGGATGTAAATTCAGTTTAAAGGGTTTGTTCATCTTGCTTGGGTTGAATGCTTGCCTGTTAAACTCAATGGAATTTTGCCACTTTGTTTTGCAGAGCTGTGATTTCCTTCACTGTTCCCTCCATCACCCCCTTTCTTTTCAAATAAATTAACAGTGTGATTCACCTCAGTGTGGTCCCTGGAAACTCTCATTTTCCCCTTTCTCCTCTTTACTTACATTTTTCTGTTCTCTTCTTCTCCAAAAGCTGTTGTGAGCATTCCTGATCTGTGTTACTACTCATATCAGAATACCCTTGGCTTTTCTCTGTCTTCTGATTAAATTTAGCAAGATTTGAGTATCCTTCCTCCACAATGGTCCTTTACATTGTATGTCCTGTGAACAGGGAGAGTGTTCAAGAAATTATCTCTTAAAGACAAATATCCTCAACTAAGTATCTCTGAAAGTCACTTGGATCACTGTGGAATATTGCTTAGGTTTGTGTAGGGTCCTCTGAAGAGATTAAGGCTTCACATGCAGAGACAAGGTACTTATCTGCACTCACAGTGAAGTTTTGTAGCCTCTCAGTTCAGATGTACACAGTTTTCTTCTTCAGACTCCTGTCTGCATCACTGCTCAGTGAATATTCTCCTGCTAAGATCAAGATGTGTTGCTTACGTTGGGGAGACAGAAGAAGACACACCAAACCAAAATATATTCTGTGACTGGGGAAAAGTAAACAACTAAACAGAAATTCTGCTTCAAGCTGCCATTGCAGCTCAGCGTTTCTATTTGGGTGAGAGGGAGTTTTGTACCCTGAACATCTCTTTGAAAGGCTTCAACAAAACTGCTTCTCATCATGGTAGAAATGCCATGGATGAAAAAGCAAAAAATTGCATCAGTGCAGAATGAAGATGTGCAGCACCTCAGCTGGAAAGTGCTGCACAAACAGGGACTGCTCCTTTTGGGGATGAGAGTTGGGAGTTTGAAAGGAATATACAGTCCAAGGCACTGCAATTTTCTGGTTTTCTTTAAAAGAACTTTTATGAACTTAATTTCCCTTTTAATACTTTTGCTGTAGATATGAAAAAGAAAGTCTGTTACTAAATTCTTCTCTATGGAACTGTTGCTATCTCTAGGAGCATTTTTGCAAAGAAATCTTATAAGAGAATCTTCACATTTTTCATTGGGCTATGTAATACACTGAACCTCGGGAGATATTAAATGTGTGTCTGTGGGAGAATGCAGTGTTCCTTGCATAATTTAACCAGCATTATTACTCAGCAGCTGCCTTAAAGGAATAACAATTTCAAAGCTCTTTTGCTTGTTCTGCATTCTGTGATCTGGTGCTTTACTACATTCTTTGCTAGCTAAATTAAAAACCTTAGGAGTCTTGAACCAGCACTACTGTTGCAGCACAAACTAGACAAGGAGAGATGAAAGCAGAATTCTATCTGGGCCTTCAATTCAAGAAGTTACTGGAGAGAAAAATGCATTGTGATACCAGAAATTATTTTTTTTCCCTGGTAATATTACTTTATTATTCAATGCAGGTTTGTGGAAACGTATTTCTGTAAATCAAACATGATGGGTAAGAACTTAACCGTGGTAGATTTCTGCTAATCATTCCTATTTTTCAGTTGATCCTTAGTAAATTAACCTTATGACAGCACTCAGTGCAGTAGAAAGCCTCCCTGAGAATCTGAAAAGCTATTACCAGGTACCTGATGATCTTTTCTCCACTGTGTGCAACAGAGTATTCAGGGAACAAAAGATATTGGACTTTTCTTCTTTCCTGTCATTTTTGATCCACTCTTAGTGGACATGGCAGAAGTGTACAGAGTTGTGTGTGCTCGAGCTTATGTGCTCAGTTCTGCGTGTGGATTTGATGCATTTATCTGTACTTGAGGCAGGCTGGAGGTATTATGCTGTGAGATGAATAATCTGCTTAAACAGTAAAGCACCGGTAAGCAGCATTGAAAGCAATGAATGTCTTTCTTTGATGGCCATTTCCTATGTGGCCTGAATAATATTGCTAAGAACTGGCAGCCTGGCATTTCAGGCTCAGAGGAAATTTCTTCTGGTTTCATAGGGCATAGAGTTTGTCAGGTATGATGTGACAACACTTTTGTAAGGAATTGAATGATTACTTTGTGCTGACAATTTGGCTGGCTATGAGAGGAGATGGCATTGACTCTAGTTTAGGTCAGTATTTTAGGTCTCTGTGGGAGCTGCTGTCTGGGTTTTAATTTTGAAGTTTAATTTACAGCAAGCCATGTTCATTCTAAAGTAGCTTTTACACCAAGGCTTACAAGAGGGAAGAAAAAAAAATTAAGTTAGAGTTGACATGATGGACAAACTGTAGCAGCAAAATATTGCATTTGTAGAAACTTGAGGGGGAAATCCAGAGGCACATGAGAAGAATAAGAATAAACATGGTAGAGCTGCTGAGTGAAGGAGATGGGTCAAGGTTTCTCTGCTGAGAAATAGGTAGAGCTTCAAGCAGAATAATTGAGCTTCTTGAGATCTGCTGAAAGTCCGGTCATAAGGCTTGTTGTTCTACTCTGTGTTGTAAACTAGGCACTAAGGCCATGGGTGTTACACCTGCACAGGTGATAAATGAACACATCTACAGAAGATACCAGAATCACACCCAGTCTGGGTGGCCCAGAGCACAGGAGTGAGGATCCTGTGCTTTATTCCTTAAACAACTGGGTGCATTAAAGCCATGAAACATTAACAAACTTAAGGAGTCTTTCCAGTCTGCTGGATAAACACGTGCAACTTTAAAACCTCCCTGCGTTTGGTCTGCTAGGTTTTTGTATGATTTCTAGATCTTGGTGAAAGTGTTAAGTACTAAATAGTAGCACTGCTCTGAGGGATGTTAACAGGCTCAAGATTTTTGTGTAGCTGAATGGCATGCTTTGTTCCTGATTACTCTGCTTTGCTAGTCTTTTGCATGACTCAGTTTGCAATTGTGTGCCTTTGAGGGTGTCTGGATGATTTGAACGGTGATGAAGGTGCTATTGTAAGGAATATGTGGGAGTAGTCATCCACAGGAACATTTAAAAATATGTGTATACACACCATCTGGTGCAATGAGGTGTATTTCAAAGGCAAAATATTTGCTCTTTGGAAGTGTCTCAGAGTTAAGAATATTATTTTTTTTCTTCAGAAAAGATGGTTTGGCAATTTCTAGAAAGAAATTCTTCATTCGGGGGAAGACACCTAACCAGGATTTGGACATTTTATAGTTCATTTTCTGCACCCTCTCCATATATTTTAAAAAACTCCTTTAAAGTACCTATTCAAGAACTGGAGGGTGCTTGAAGAATAGGATCATTAAAATTTCATACAAACATAATACCATTTAGCTACGGCTTCTTGATGTTTGTTTATACAACCAGGATCTATGTGAGCTCTCACAGAAAATGTTGAATTGATTATCCCTTTTGATGGCCTTTTCAGAGCTTTCCAGCACAGAAGACTCCAATCAGGATTCCCCTGTGTGAAGGCTTTTTGTATTCATAGCTCTACAAAACGTGGTATATTAGGCAATATGACCTTATGATTTTCTTGAATTACTGGTAAAAGTACTATGAAATTGTATAGGGCCAAGAACAGATGTTCAAAGACCCATAGCAGCAGCACCTCTAGTGAGCAATGAATATCTCACAATAACTTTCAGAGTTGTCAGCCTAGCATAGTAATGTGCACATTTAGCACATCTAAATGTGCCACTTTAATTCTGTGTAATGCTATTTTTTTATTAGAACATTGTGTGCTTCAACATTAAATGTCTCACAGAGAGATTTTTGTTGTCAACTAAAGCTGAGAGCAATTTTTTGTTTTTTGGAGAAGACTTAAAAACATGTTTTTTACATAAACCAAGGTGAATGGCATGATTTTTTTTCCCTTCCAATTTCTTTACTCAGTTGGCAGCTGGTACCTGTTTTGCTCACGATCAAAGTCAACCCGATGAGTTGCAGGTAGAGATTTCATTTGCTTTGCACTTCACAATTTTTTTGCCCAAAGAGTTTAATTTCTGAGTCTCCTGGAATATCTGCAGTATGCCAAGATGTATTAGAAAGCAGATAATTCTTGTAGATGATGTGAAACATTTTGCTCATTTTTAAAATCTGCCATTATTAGATGACTGGTTTTCTTTAATTACTGTAGGCATAAAACTCCCTGTAAATGAACTGTGTAGCATAACCACATATCTTTTATTTTTCCACACATAAACAGGAGTGCTTAGTGAATAATCATTTTTATGCATCTTTATTGATATTTTGAAAATCCTAATATAGTAATGGATGTATGCATCACTGATAGATTCAATTTCCTTATTATGCCTCACTTTTTGCTACAGAGTTTTTTTTATTAGAGTTTGCCAGCTATCTTTTTGACTTAAGTTTGAATGCAATGCAATCAGGATTTTTTGTTGTTTTAGAGGCATATATTTTGCAGTGCTGCTTTCCCTTTTATTCAGGGTGGCTTTTTAAGTCAGTCAATCTTCTCTTGTAATAATGGAATTACAGTTTGTTGGGTTTCTTCCTCCTGTAAGAATTAACAAGTCCAGTTATGGTTTATGTTTATGGATAGGCCTTGTTGGGCATGAGCTGTGTCTGCACACAGCAAATGTAACCAGGCTGTGATTATTTATACCTTCTTTAGGGATATTTGAGTAATGGCAGCATAGGATAACTCAGATATGTCTGATGGCATGTTGGATAATGCATTTTTTCCTCTCTATCATACATGTTAAATGCTGCTCCTTGCTCTAATGCTGGGCTCTGTACCACATGTTAATGATGCTGCTGTCAGATAGGACTCTAATCCATTCCAAGATGTCTGATGTGTGAATAATTTGGAGCAGTAAGGCTTTCTCTCCTCAGCCCTAGATGGGCTTGCTGTTCTCCCTGATTGGGCATATTTAGAGACTTATACACTGCAGTCATGAATCCTCCCACCAGATTTTGATAATTCTGATTTTTGTCTAATTTCTCCTCAAATGGAAGTTTTCCCTCGTTTTTGGGCGGACATCAGGCTAAGGACAACTTATTACCTTTACAATCTTCAATAATTTGATACATTGTTCCGTGACTGACTATCAGCACTTCATTTAACCTCTCAACGTCCTTGAGTTTTGGGGAGAAACTAATTCTCTCCTAACTTGTGCACATAGTGAGGCATGTTAGGGATTATGTGTCCTCCTGCTGGGAGGTGGATTATCAGCAGGTAAAGCATTTCCAGTTGCTCCAAGGTGATGTGAAATTTCCCTATATCCAAACCAGCCCCTTGCAGGGTACCTGGGGAGGCTGGAGCTCTTCTCCCTCCATGGGACCCAAAACAAAATTTCTCAGCTCAAAATTTCTGCAGCCTCACTTGAGGAGGGACAAAATGAAGGCTCGGCCACCCCAGCCCCTTTTCTCATATCAGAGCTCCTGCTCCTCTTTCCACAGTGGCTTTTGATTGCTTCATGACTACAGTTAGGTGATGCCAATAACTATTCCAGGTTCTCCTGCTCAAATTGCTGCTCCTGGTAGAGCTTATTCCAGTGGAATGTTTTGCATTTCTCCAGCAGGCCAAGGAATGCTGAGGGGGGAAAATGAATGTGCAGAAATTATGTGAAACTTCTACTCTGTATCTAGAACAAAAATGTGTTTAGCCCAGCTGGGTGCAGGATTTGGCCCAAGATCCATTACCCACGAGGTTGCAATGGCTACTCCAGCCTGTGTCATAAATCTGTTGATTATATTTTCTTGGAAAGGAATTACTGCTTCAGTCAGACATGAATCTCTCATCAGATTTTATTAGCTTTATTTACATTCCTACTTGGATTAAAAAGAGCAGTTAAATAGCATGAATTAGCAGTTTGTCAAATTTAAGTTTTCATGGGCCAATAATTTTCAGGACGAGCCGTCTTGCGCTCTGCCTTTCACACTCCCTAGCAAGAAGTTTAATTCTGACTTGTAAACAACAGCAACACAGGCAAAACCAACAGAGACTGGCCCTTTGTGCCAGGGGTGAGTTTTTCCAGGCTGGCTGCAAACATCTGGAAGCAGGGGTGGGTATAGAGGGGCCCAGCCAGACCCTCATCCCTGCCCACACCACCTCTGGCTGTAGGTGCTGTGCAGTTGCCAGGGTGGTGTTGGCCCCATCAGCCACAAACACTGCTCAGGCTTGTACTCCAGGCTGTGCAAAGTGCCTCAGAGAGAAGGTTTTTAATACTAAAAGTAGTAATATGGGTCGCCTGTGTATGAAAAACCCAACCCTGGTGTCTGTGGTGCTGCCCCAGGTGTGACAGTCACTGTTCTGCAGGACAGTCTGAGCTGAGGGGACAGGAGGGCCTGTGTGACTTTGCACCTTTCTGTGTTTGTCTTTCCTCTTGTGAATTGGCAACAGGGAGATGTTAACTGCTGCTTCAATTGGAGTGTGCAACACTGGTGCATTGGTGTGCTCTGGCTCAGCAGAGCTGTGAACTCCGGGATAACATCTGAGACTTTGCTTGGGGATAATCAGGAATGGAGGAATGTGGTTTTACTCAAGTGTTAGCATGAACCAAGTATCCAGGTCAATGCAATTCTGGGATCAGCAGATCCTGTGGGCACTTTTTGCCCCCCACCTCTGTTTACAAACAAAGAACAACTTCTGAGATTGCTTTCAGCCCCCAGGAGAGCAAATTAACTGTTCAAACAAATGCGTTTTCCCTTCAGTTGCTAAATTGCAACCTGTCTGGTGACAGGGAAGACCTCTTTACCCCTGGCAGTGGTAAAGATTTTTAAATGCTGAATGTTAAATTCTTATTAGTTTACCTGAACTCGAGCTACCTGTACACCTGGGAGCCCTTGGAAGGAGACATTTCACCTGAGCATTATGGCTGCAGAGACGTGCTGAGCTCCCAACAGGCCCTGGACTGTGTTTGACCCCCTCCTTGCCTCACCTCCCACTGCCTGAGGGTTTTTTGCTGTGGAGAAGTTCCTTGTCCCTGCTTGACAGCTTTGTTGGAGGCTATTTCTGCTTCTGCCCTGGCAGCACCCCGTGGTGTGGGATCGGCATCTTCTCAGCGCTGGGGTGAGCCTGAGCATAATGCACGGTGCCTGCAGGGTGCTTTACAGCAATGGAAAACTCTGTGCAGTCAGAATCCATTGTTGCACTTGGTGCCAGCCTTTGTCTGAGTGCCACCAGTGTTGCACACAGCTATATAACAAAGACAGGGAATTAATGATTGTTTTCCATAAAAAAAGAGGGATGACAGTACTTATTTATTTCTGTGAATGTCAGGGAAGAGATCTCCCTTTTCTGGTAGCAGTGTTCTCAGTGAGTAATGAAGCAGATTTGCTGTGGAGTAAGTTGAAAAACTGGCTTTGGGGAATATTGTGAAAAAACAAATCCCAACTCTTTCAACCTAACACGCGCTATGAAAATGTGATTAGGAAAGGTGTGGGGCAGCTCTGGAAGCAGATCTGAGCTGCTACATGAGGCTTTGGAGAAGATCTCTCTTGGAATATTATCCAGGACCTTTCAACCTCAGGTTGTGCTGGTGACCTCCAGCAACCAGAAGCTGGTATTGCACAATTGCATTTATGTTCAGGTTTCTCTGTTCCTGCTTCAGCATTGCCTGTCAAAAAGCCCAGATCCCATGCTGGGAAAATGACTGGATGGATTTGTCCTAAAGCAGGCACCAAAGCTTTTGTTCATGGGCTGGCTGTCAACAAAATGCTGAGATAAGCTGGTTGACACTGGAGTTTCTGTCCTGCAGATCAATTGCAATAAGGGTGCAGTGGCAGAATGAGAGCTTTGCACTCTCATCTGCCCCATAAATTGCTGTCTTTACATTTTCTGCTTGTCTATTTTACCATCTTGTAAAATTTGCTGTAATCGCCATCAATTGCTCTTATTGCTTCTGGAATGTGCTGTACAACATCCAGAGTTAGGGGTTTTTAACACTGAGCGTTTCTGAGGGGAGTCTGTAATGTGTGCAAGGGTTTGCCCTGGTGAATTCAGGCACAGAACAGGGGTGCAACTCTCTTAATGAGGACGAAATGCCCAAATTGAAGTTGAGGACTGCTTAGGGAAGTATAAAACAAAGTAATGCTGTTACTGCTGCTGTCATCTGTGATGCTGCTCAGCCAAAAGATTGCTGTTTTCAATAGCTGGAGGGTTTAGTGTAGAGGAGGCAAAATGGAAATAAATAGGTGTGCATTTAATATCTAGGTATTAGCATTGTGTTGTCTGTGTCTTTTATGTGATAGCAATCTCAATAGCTGGTACCTCAATCTCTTTTTTTATGAAACATCCACTTTTTTTTGTGTATTGCTCTCACATCTCAGTCTGTGTAGTTTTGCTACAGGGATGTGCTCATAAATGTGGACGTCCCATAAATGTGCTCAGGTTATTAATTCCTTGTATTCTTACTTCTCTGAGTAAAACAGAACAAGGAAGTCTAGCAAATAATAAAGTCTAGCATAATATATAAGAAAGAACATTTAATGCCTACTAGTGATAGAGTACATACACCTCCCTAGCTGGGTGATGATATCCCAGCAGCAAAAAGAGAACAACTGCCAGCTACAAGTGAAGAGGCAGAAATTAGAGCAACTGCTGAAAAATCACTGAAATTAAGGACCTGCTCGTTTAGTGTGATTGGAGCATGTAAATATTAACTCTAATGATGACAACACATAAATTGGAGTGCTCAATAAAATTTGAGCACATGAAACTGAAGTGCCACAACCTGCTTTATTGATAATTTTTAGTCATCTGCATTTAATTTGCCACACTATTTACATGTGCTTCCTGTTTGTTTCAGTAGAATTTCCATAAGGAAACCACCAGTCTTCCAAAATTCACACTTACGGGTACATATAAACAAAAAAATTCTATCTGCAAGTTATTCTAAACTTGGAAGATAATTAGGATTATGAAATTCTTGCATTTTACTTGTTCTATAACACCCTCTGGCTTTGCAAAAAGATGGGAAACAGCAAGATAGTTACAAAGTAAAAGATTTCTGACATAGTCAGCTTTCATTTATTAATCAATAAAGATTGTAAAGAGAGGCAAATACTTCTCAACTAGCCAAAATGTAGTTCATATAAATAGATCCTAAACCTTACAGGGTCTAATCTGCAGTGAATTTATCACTGTAAATGAAAACTGATTGAGGTGCAAGTATCTGGGTTTGTTTTTCATGACCAAATAGGATTTGGTGTCTTTCTATGGGCCCTAATTTTTCAGAACTGAGCTTTATACACACAATATTATAATGCTACCTTTTGGTCCCTGACATTCTCCCAAGTGCAAAGGCAATAATTGAAGTGACATTTTCCCTGTGAGGATTCAGCAAACAAAGAGCAAAAATATCACAAAAGTGCATCAGCAATGAGAACGCTTCTTAGATCATTCAAGCAGCATCTTTAAAGACATTGTGCGCTTTGTTTGGGCAGAAGCCTTTGTGTTTTTGTAAGGCTTCTAGATCACAGACACTGAAGAAAATTTTCAATCTTAAAATTGAAAGAGTTAACTTTCCAGGTTATTTCCCTCATTAAGATGCCATTCCTTTTATGAATGATAAGCAGATGTGAGTGTGAGGTTGTCTGGCACGATTAGAGACTTCTAGGTAATCTTTGTAATATGAGAATCTTTAATCTGCCTTGTAAGATTTAAAAACACCTACAAACAGGAACATCGGTGGCAAAACTGTGTTTTAGGATTCCAAAAGGACACAAAGGCTGTGTGCCCAGGCCAGGGACAGTTTTGTGTCAGGAGGCTGAGGGGCCTGGGTGCTGCATCTTGGCAGGGTTTCCAGCAGTGGCACTGCGACAGAGCAGCTCATCCTGACACATGATGAGGTTTGCTTCCATTAGCTCATGATTTAACAAAAGACAGGGAAGATCATGGGCACCTTCTGTCCTCCTGTCAAAGGCCTTGTACAAAAGGGACTTACACTGAAGGAGAGATTTCTTGAGAATTCATAATTAAGTTCCAGACTGGAGTGGGCAGAGCTATATGAATTAAAAATGAAAACTCTTTGTACAAAAGGAGCTAAGAAAGGATTTTTATAAATCACTGAAACAGTCACTTGTTGACAAAGTATGAGCACAACCCTATCCTTCTGCAAACATTCACTTATCCTATTAAATGATGTTATCACACTTTGTGTACAGCAATCTCACTAATGGTTGCTTTTTTAATTAATTCAGCGTTCCCATATGTAATGGAATGGAATTTTTGCTCATCCTCAAGGTGTAAAGTGTTAAAAACCTTAAAGCATCATGACAAACAATGAGAATTACTTGGTTTTCTCCCATATCAATATTGCAGCCTTTGAAACTGCTCAGAGGTTTGCTGAAAGGTGGTGTTGTGTTCTGTTCTGCAGTACTGTGATTGCAAAATAAAGCTGCTGTCTCTTAAAAACCTAATGGAAGTATGGGATAAATAAGACAAATCACTGACCTGCTTGATCTTTAAAGAGCTGGGAAGAGCTCTGTGCAATTCAGGATGAGATTGACTGTATTTTATGCTCTCAAGTACTAGGTGAAATATGTGGAAAATAATGTGACACAGGAGACTTTGGGGGTTATCTCTGTTTTCCTTCGAGCCATGCTTGAACAAAGGCAGTGGTTGCTAAACTATGTATGTCTCTACTATTGGAAAAAAACCCCAAAACCCTCAAAAGACTAAAACCAAAAGCAAAGAACATGTCAAACCCTTCAGATAGTACAAACAAGTCTCAAGTCTTGTGCAATCAGACTTGTAATGCCAGTCCTTGTCCGGGAGTGCAGATGTTGAGCACGCCTGGAGTTTGTTGCCTGCACAGTGCAGCACTCTGTCAGCAGTGAGAACACTGAGGCTTGCCTGAAAAATCAGCAAATAAAAGGATGGGAGGGCAAGGATGGAGGAAATTAATTATTCTGGAAAGGGTGAAAGCTGAAGGAGAAAGGAAAGGAGCTAAAGGAGGAAGCAAATGGGAAGGTGAGAACTGCAAGAAATGCAAAGGTAAAGGATGGGAAAGGAAGAATTGAGTGGGGCTGGAAAATATGAGAGGATGCAGAGAGGTGCTGAGGCGACGGAGGGATAAGGACAATAGAAAAGGAAGTCTATCACACATAAAAGAATTAATTTAGTTTTTTAAAAGCTGGGAAAAAAGGAACATTAAGGGGGAATTAAGAATGCATAGAATCCCTCCAGAGTCCAACATGTTTCACATGTTCTTGGAAAAGCTCTTGATTTCATCTGCTTATAATTTCTTTAAGACAATTTAATATGCCTTAGCAAAAGCTGATAACTTTTTTGGTGACTATTTCTTGTTCAAGAGGATGTGTTCTGCCTCAGGCTGTGTGGAGGTGTCTCAGAACCCTGGGTTAGCTGCACTCATTTTATGCCTCCATGTCTTAATCCCTGGAGATTTGCAATTTGCACTTAATGTTGGCATCTGTGACCTGGATGGTCTAAGATGAGAGGCATTGAAAGTCTATGAAATTACCAGATCATTCTCTTCTGTGCCAGTGCACAGTAGCTTCTTGCTATGGGTTTTGCTAGAAAATAACATGAAATATTAATTTAGCCATATATTCTTCAATAGTTTGAAAGCTAAACCCACTGTAGTGGGCTCTAGATAACTTATTACCCAGTGGAAAGTAAAAAGCTGTGTTTCCTCTTCAGCATTTCAGTTTCTATTGCTGAGACCAGCTGAATGGCCTGAAACTTGCAATTTCCTTTTAAGAGGGTAATAAAACCTGTGATATAGAATATTTATCTTGGGAAAGCTTGCCTGGTTTTCATGGGGTGCAGGAACCTGAAGAATCCTTTCCTTAAACTGCAAGAAAATTGTTCAGGATGTGAGAGATATTGAAATACTTAGGCCAGATTTAGAGAAGTCCTTACCAAAATATTCACCTGCTCTCCTCAGGGAGGCAGAGTTCAGGGCTGATTACAGAACTGGGATGTGCCCTTTGGCACTACAGGTATTCCATGGTAATTTGCAGGGCTTGAAGCAATAATTCTGGTTTTGGTGCATTTTCTGAGTGTGTATTTTATGCACAGCTTTGGGAAGGGACATGTTAGCAAGTAATAAGCTCTGCTTTAGTACTAGAATGTTGAAAATTGCTTTTGGGTGTCGAAAATTTATTTTTCTCATTTAAATTTTATGTTGATATTAATATTTAAACTGTATCAGCTAGCAAGAATGGTTTGAATGAACAGAATAGAAAGTCTTGTCTAACCATGGAAGACAAATGCTTTAATTTTTCCCATTTTAAGCCTTTTCTGATAAACCATATTATTTTGTCATGTTGTTATACTTAGTCATTTTAATATCAAATTCACTATAGTTTTGGCATGTAGATTTCAGTAAAAATTAAATTTATTTAACATTTCACTATATTCAATTTCTTCAATAGCTAATTCAATGTATGTTCAAGAACAGTAAGAAATATATTTATAATGTATTTATTGTATTTGGTGTCATATTTTTTCTTCTTCCATGAATTGGCTAAGATTAATGTATTATATTTCATCAGATAACTATCCAGTGCTCATAATATCTACCACAGTAAAAGCAGTCAAATTTACTTATTTTTGTCACATATAGCTGGAAAAATGATAACTTTATAGATCCTTTCGTAAGTAAAAACGCAATGGCCAGAGCTTGCACCAAACTGGGGAGTTTTATCAGATCTCCCATCTCTGTTCTGTCAGTCTCTCTAAAAAAACTGATCTAAAGGTTATTGAAGTCAATGAAAAGACTCCTATTGACTTCAGCGGGTTTGGCTCACTCCCTAAATGCCAGTGAATAAATGTGGACTTTGCAAGATGCCTAGAGAATTAAAGAAAAAAATCCTGGGAAAGATGAAAATGTGTTACAAAGTCTTTCTCAGCAGCCCAGTCCCGTGAGTTCCATTCCCATCTATATCAAAGGAGCTCCAACTCTGCTTCCTCAGTTAACCCTGCGTGGTTTTTCTCATTTCAGCTGGAAAAATGATTGACAGAAACAATCAAGAAGTGTTTGTCATCCACCTTCATTTTGGTTTAGCTGTGAACTAAAAGCAATGGGGGATTTCCGCTCATGACCTTCAATTATTGCATCCTGGAATATAAACCCCCAGCCAACAGTCATGGGCCAGAGCCCCAGTGGAAGGAGACAGTTGTGGAGTTTGTTTTCCCTTATTCTTGCTTGATATTTCTTTATACATATATATATAAATCCCTATATATGTGTATATATATATATATATATTATTTTAACACCAAAAGCTGTATTTGCTAATACAGACTTTTATGTCTGGCTCTTCATTTTTTAATTTTTTTTTATGAGAACTTGTCCTTGCATTTGCAAGACTCTACTTTGTATATACTTCTCAAAAACTGGAGGTTACCAGCAAATTCCAAATACCTTTCCATTTTAAAGTGCTTTTAGTTTATCTTTCAAGCCTCTTACATTCTAAAAAGTCTTCTGTTCAAGCGTAGCTTCAGAAGTACTTTCTGTGAGCACTGAACTTTTGTGAAAAGCCACTAAACACTTGCTGAAAGCTTGTATTTTGTGTTCCAGGCCATGCTGTTTATGGGGATTACTCTACCAACCTAAAAATATTTCCTTCTAAAAGAGCATTTAGTGATATGAATAATGTCCCCCACATCTGGTCAATAGTCTTCTGTTGCTTATCTGACAAAGCAGAATTTGGCTTTGCTTTTAGTGGGACTGTTTATTTTGTTTTAAAACATAATTTTAATCTTTTGTGTCTCTAAAGAGATCTAGGGGTTTGGGGTTGAGGTTTTTGAATGTTATGACGGTCATTAGATCATCTCCAAGTTCACCAACAGGTAAATCCTATGTGTTTTCCTGCTGTATTGGTTTTTTAAAGTGAGTCTGGTATGTTCTTAGGACAATTGGTAAATAACATGGATGAACTTAACAGTGTCAGTGCAAGAGCCATAATAATAACCATTTAGGATCTGCAACTCAGAATTCAGTTGGAGAATATTGAATTGTTTTCTACCATATTAGCTGCATTTCATAATGTGCTGCCTGTGCTAACAGGATTGTATATACAGAATATATTTTTATGCAATATCAAAGCAGTCCAGCCCAGCTGCTTCTGTGATGGGCAAACACCAACTAAATGCTAAAAGGTTAGACACTAAAGGGTTAAAAGCAGGAGCAGACTCTATGGTTTTGCTGTGGCATGAGCTATTTATGATTAAAATGACGTTTTGTTCTCATATTAATTCAAATGGTGAGGGAGGACATTTTGCCTTAGATTCACATACAACCTGGCATGCAGTTAGTTGGCTTAGATTCATATGGAAAACACTGGGAAAATCAGTTCACTTACTGATTCTTTTCCAATGTATTTAGACTATGTATATACAGCACTTAAGTTCATTGACTCCTGTCAGCACAAACATAATATATAAGAAAATTGCTTCACTAGCATTCAATTATTACAATTATAACCTTATTACATTGGATCAGCTTTTTGCTCACTGCTGTAAATAAATAGCATTCAAGGTTTGTTTATTTTTTTCCTATGGCAGTGGAAGCATTGCCTTGTGTAAGAAGAAAAGAAAGAAGCAGAGAGCATATAAAATATGCAGGGAAAAGGCCATTGAGAAATTTTAGTGATGTGGTAAAATGAAATGAGGGCTCATTTACTTCTGCATAGCTTTACAAAGCTTGCCTCTGTATTTGAGGATTTGTGACTGCTATCAATTTACCATAACTTCTCCTGGTATAGTCTTAAGGGGAAAAAAAAGGGTGAAATGCATGACTGGTAGAATATTTTAGGAAATGCAAGGTTCTACTCTTAGTTCATTGCTTTATTTCTGTACTCTTTCCTCCTTTACCTTGAAAGTTCATGAAGTGATAAATAGTTACTAAATTACAAGGTTACTTTGGCAATGATAGCCCACGATTTTTGCCTTCTGCTCGTGTAGCAGGGAAAAGAGAATAGGGTTTTATTCAAGGGTCCTTTTTCCTGTGGTCAAACTAATATCTAAGTCCATGCTAAGTTAAAGCTGGAAAGAAAAACTTATGGTTCAATTCTGTGATATTACACAATTGTACCATATTGCATTTTTTTAATGTTTGTCTCCTTCTTTTTCCAACAAGCCTGCTAGACCTGTTGGAAGATACTACCATCTTTATAAGCCTTGCTTTTCTAGTATCTGATTGTTAGGGTGATACAGTGTTTGTCTTAGGTGAGTGTCCAAAAGTATCTATCTGAAATATTGATGAAATTCCAATTCTCCCATATGTAGATGTCATCTGTGGTTCCAGGGATTATACAACAGCTCTCATCAACCTTGGTGGTAGTGATAACAGATCCAACAGTTTTTCGATCCTGACTCATCTTGGGTTTGGTTCTAATGCTGCATAGCACAGTCTGGAGCAAAAAATTAAAAAAAAAAAAAGATCCAAAGTGCACCTAAATTTAATGTGAAATTATTCATCCTTGATCAAAGCTGAAGGGAAAAACTTAAAAGAATCATCATGGTATTTTAAAGTAAAATAGCAGTGAGTTAGCTCAAATAATATTGCCAAATTAATCCATGTCAGGTATTTCATACCAAAAAAAGGAAAAAAGAAAAAGGGATTATGTAGAACAATTTATTTCCTTCCCTGTTTATTTTCAGGTCTTAAGCTATCTGAGCTGAAGTTTAACTTTTTTATCAAGAGTACTCCAACCAGTTACATCCCAGATGGTTCAAATCTGACCTTTTAGAAGCTGAAGGGATACCTCTTAAGAGAAGACAAAATAGCCTGGTAATTCCAGATGGCATGTCATGATCACATTACCTGCTGGTTTTGTAGGAAGAGCTGGATTTCTGGCAGGAGCACATCACACATGTCACTGTGCAGGCTTGGCTGAGGCACAGCCTTGGGTTAGATGTTCTGTCAGTCAGGTGGCAGAGGTAAAACAAGTGGCTGGCACAGAGAGGCACAGACACTGGGAAGTGGCTTGTGCATATATATACATATATATATATATATATGACACATAGAGACTCACATGTACACACACAGTGCTACTTTTAACAAGTTTGGCTCCTTTCTCCTACAGCTGAAAGTAATCTGAGTATGTTCATGATATGAAACATTTCCACATGGCTTTGTAGAAATAGGATAGAATGGGCCAGTAATGAGCTTATATATTTATCCTATATGAATAAAGGGATGAGCGTCACCATTGATTTGTCATTTTGCCTGGTTTCAGTGAAGGGCTTTGCAGCATCAGGTAACAATTCTGGCTGTACCTGTGGTGCTGGTGGGTGTTTTCCTGGGTGGATTCTGCACATTTTTGGCCATGTCAGATAACAGTGGATCCACTGCATAGGGCCAGGGGGAGGCTGCAAAGCTCTTGCCTGACCCTGGTAAATCCAGAGTGCAGCTCTGCAGTGGAGCTGCAGGGAGGAAGTGGGAGAAAACAAATAGATATAACTTGAAAATTGAGAAGTTTCCACAAACTTTTGGCATAGCAACATTCCCAAGAAAATACAACCTTTGAGTTATGTGCTGAAATCCCAACTCCTGGAATACTTTGCAGCTTTGCCTGGAGCATGGCTTTGTGTGATTGTATCAGCAAGCACTCTGAGGCAAAATAGACAACTGATTTTAGGCAGAAGCCTTTTGAAATAGCTAACAGTTTTTTGGAAAGAAACAATTTATTTGTATCTTTGTGCATTTTCAGTATAAAGGAGTGAAGATGGTTTTTCACTTTACCCAAAATGTGGGTACAATTTTGTATCCTGTCAATAGCTCAGCCACGTGTCTCCTCCTTTGTGGGTTTTAGTAGTGCTGTTCATATGAATATAAGGGCCACAAGAAAAGTCTTTGGCATTTCCTTTTAATAAAAATTTCATTTTGAGTAACATCTATTGTAAAAGTCTCAGTGCCCATTATCATTATAGCAAGCCACAAGAATCAATGCTACTGATTAATGAAATATTGCATGTTAATGAGCCATGCTCCCGTATCATGTAGAAGGTTGTATCCTTGACACATATTTAAATAAATAACATTAAGAAGAAAGAAGCCTTCAAATAAGTAAATGGTTTTAACCTAAGTCCATAAAATCAATGAAAATGGAAGCTAAAGCTCTTGCTTATCTATTAATTCTGCTCTGTGCCTTCTCCAGGTCAGTGTTACAGCACACATGGGACAAAATACCCTTGAATGATTTTGTACAAGATTACTGCAATAGCCAGACACAGGGAGATAAGGTACAGATAGACTGATAGGCTTAACTCTGAATGGCCTGGTTTCATGGCTTTATTTCAAACCCCTCACAACCAGCAGTTCCTCTGTGTGTTGTATCACTGCTATAGAAGCCTTTGCTTATTTGGCCATTTAATTTGTAAAGAAGGTAACCTTTAAGCTGACAAGCAGCTTTAGAGCCTTTCTGGTCCCAGTACTGGGGGGGGAAATATGGGCCAAAATGTGACCCATATAGTGTAAATGGGATGTGTCTTAATGATTATGTTAGTAAAAATCAGTAAGTGTTTTCAAAAAAATTCTGTTTAATAGAGGCATAAGTTTTCCTTATAAAAACACTTGTTATTTTTAGTCTGCTTCTATTTGTATTTGTGGCTCTTTGCGTATCTTCACTGCAAAACAGTTTTCCAAGGAATAACAGAAACTGCAATACTGACCTGTGTTGCATCCCACATAATATTTGGGGCTATACAGCTTTTAAATTTCATTTTTCTGTGTTTTCCTTCTGCTAATAATATTCCTCTGCTAATAATGCCCCTCCTTTATCCTTGCATCTTTTCCACCTATAAGACGACCGAGCTACAGAAGTGAATTTTACTTTATTGTTATATTTATTGTTATTATTTATTACTGTAAACTTCTGTGGTGTAGACCCAAGCTGAAGTCCTCTGTGGAAACAGCCCTGTCTCCCATAATCATCAGTGTCATCTTTGAGGATGGCAGCTTCAGAGCTTCTGGGGAGCACTGTTCTTGTGAGATGTTATTATGGTGAAAGGGAGAGCTCCCAGGGGTGTTTTAAATCATTTCCTTAGAGACTTCTGAAGTGCAACAGCAAGACCTTGAATTTGACTGAATATTCTGTGGGGAATTGGTGTAGAGAAAGAAGGAAAGAAAGAGGGCTGGTATGTTGTAAGCTGTTGGTATGACTGAGGAATTAAATGGCTACATTTCAAGCTCATTGAAACCTTCCATTCATGTCTATGTATAAAATCATATTAAAAAGGAAGTCATGGCTTAGCCAAGGGATCACAGGCATCAAGGAGTTGATGTTTTTTTCATGCAGGACCATGCCTACCATGGTATATTTACTTTCACTGCAAATGTAATAATTTTGGAATGGAAATTGCTATGAGCTTTTGTTGGTGGGTGCTTTCAGAGAGCTCTTAGTATGGCAGTCTTTTGGTGTGTATAAGATGCTGGGCCTTTACTTCTGGTCATCTAGACAGTTTTTTGGCTTTTTTGTGCTATTAGAGTTCATAATTCAATATTGGTTTAGATTCCTCTTTCCCTCCTTCCCCCAGTTAATTGTAATTTCTAGTTAGTTTATTGTGGGGTTAACACTCACTGCCTCTGATCTATATGTGAAAAGTATGCTAGCAGGAAATGTGACTTTGTAGATAGAGTTATATATTTCTCATTTATTTTGTAGAAAATCCATGCTATTGAATCAATAGTAAGGTTCTTGAAATAAAGAGCAAATTGAATAAAAATGAGTGTGACAGGTAATTTAATACAAGCAGGAAAGACAGAACCATTTCTTTAGTAAAATCTGTGTCATGAACCTGAATCTCCAGCCACAGTAATTGCAAGTGAAGTATTTCTATTCTGGACAACCAGCTGATGGAATGGGTACAAAAGTTGCATTGTTTCTCTGATAGTCTCAAATATCTGCCTTGGACACATCTCTGTGCAGTTGCAAAGTGTTACATGGCATCACATTGTGATTTTAGCAGTTGAAAAGGGAGCTTTGAGGTCTCTAATCTCACAAGCCAGCTGGCATTTAGACACTCTTTGTTTCAGCAGGGAAACAGCATCCATTTGTTTCCCCTGGAAATCTGATCTACCTTGGAAGAAGAGTCTTTTGAACAGGAGATGGTTTCAGTGATCGACCTTTAAACAAATTTCTGCTCTGGCAGCTGCATTGAGAAGCCACCCTTGGACAAGTTCTGCTTTTCTGTCCTGGTGCTGGTGCTGGCAGCACTTGTTTGGTCCACAGGATGTCAGGTGTCACCTCCACAGTCCAGGTGACCCTCTGGGCTGAGATGATCCACTCTGCTTTGTCAGAGAAGCACGGGGAAATTTGTCTTTGGGGACCGTGGAGAAATGCTGAATAGCTGTGAGAGGATTATTTTTAACCTGAGAGGTTTAGCATGTCTCAGTGCAAGTCACATGGATTGCTGTTCTGCAGTAAACAGCACTGTGGTGTTGGACTGTCCCTAAAAGGATCAACAGCAGTGCTGTCATCACCCCACACCTGAGTGAGGACTTTTGCTGTCTAGATGGGAAATTGGTTACAGAGACAACCAGGCAAGATCCTTCCTTAACACAGCAGTGAAAAAAATCCCTTAATCATGATGGACTGGATAAATATAGAGCCAGGTTTGATTTTTGCTGGTTTAGGAACAGCTAGATTGTAATTGACTTTTATAAGCTCGATAGAGTGACAGGGGAATAAATAAGAGGAGTAGGAATTTACAGTTGCACTGTTTTATTTTTTTGGGCGACCAGTAATGCTGACCCATTAACATTTTGTATTCCATGAGAGCTTCAGCTCTCCCTTTCTGACAAAGATATTAAAAAACCATTGTAACCATGCTATGAAATCACCAGGAGACACAAGAAAATAGAAGTGGGTTTGATGGAGTTAAAAGAATAAACATTTATTCCTTAAAATAGATATACTTTACAGTGACATATAAAAGCACTCGTAAGATGCAAGACATAGATATAACTTTCCTAGAACCTTGGAAAGGACTTTGAAAATCAGCTTAAAGGATAAGATTAAAAAAGAAAAGGAAATGACCATACAACTTTGGGATCCCCACAGGGAACTTTTGTTTGAAGATGATTTACCAACTATAATGATGAATTGAAAGTTAATCATCAATTGCCAGGATAAAGTGTTCTGAACTGTAATGATAAAGACCTGGATTTAATTCCCAATATCTTGATTCCTTTCCTTATCTGTCTGTGCTTACCCTTTCAGGGAACTGAGCAAACAATACTCTCATGTACTCTGGCAAGGGTACTGTAACACTGCCTAGGATGGGACTTCAAAAGAGGCTGCAGCACACAGAGATTAGCCACTGAGATTTCCCTAAGGGGGCAGGAAATTGCAAAATACAGAACCAGAATCATAAATGTAGTGAGATTTGGATTGAAGTGGGACCAAGGCATGGAAATATAGGTAAAAGAATATTCTATTGACATAGTAAAATGTAATTGAAAGCAAATAGAGAAGGATTAAAATGCTTCAAAATTTAAAATGTTTGTATAGACACTGACAGACATTTGGAAAAGTTCGAGTGGAAAGAGAAGGAGAAAGGAGTGGGAAGAATGTAATATTCAAAATTACTATCTTGGTTCATTATTGGACTCTCTAGCAGAGATTTGCCTTGCCTTTATAGGATATGGGAAATAAAGGGGATATATTAATTGATTTTTTTGATGTATCACTTTTAACACACAGTTTTCATAAAAGCTGGAGGTTTTGCTTTATTTTTCTTCCCACTGTAGTGACACGTAGAGAATCAAAAACATTCCAGTAGCTTTTTCTTAGCAAGCCTTGTGAAATACATTTCAGCCAGTTAGCAGGAAAAGAAACCCCAACAGCTCTTTTATCCTAGGTGTTATCAAAAGTGTATAAGTGCTAACAGAGGGAGTTTTCCAGGACCAAAGTGTGGGAGACTGAAGCCAAGTCTGAACGAGAGGGAAGTCTCCCCTTTTGCAGTATCACCTGTGCCACCTTTGCATTAGATACACGTGCAGGTCTGGGTTTGCTCAGGGAAGTCAGATAATTTTTTTGGTCAGTTTAGCAGATATATTAAGCTTGAGATATGCTTTCTAGATGCTCCACAGGTTTCTCAAAATTAAATCCCAGAGCTGACATGTGAGAGCGCAGATAGATGAGGAACACGCGCATGTGTGAGCGTGGTGCAGTCCCCAGGGGAAGGCACATCCATGGCAGAGCCATCCTCTGCTTCCTCTTAGCCAAAGAGCCTGCATCTCCAAGCAGGGTATGGCTGTGTTTAGTCAGAAAATATTAAAATACTAATTTTAAAAGGTCCCTTTTAAAAAGGGACCTTGAAGGTGGCCTTGCACCAGCCCCGGTTGCCCAGGGAGGAGCAGCACTCTGGTGTGTGCCCAAGGCACAGCAGCAGATGTTACCTGTGGAGGGCTGTGCAGTGACTGCATCTATTGACACAGAGTAAGGTGAGTTTGTGCTGATGCCTGTGACTAAAACCAAGTGGGAAGGCACTGTGATGTTGTCTGAAGGGAGATGAAGCAGTACAAGTAGCAGCTGGATGTTCACCTGTTACAAGTGTTCATGATTTTCCATTTGGGGAGTAGAAAAAGTAATACTTAGAATAACTTAGAATATTTCTGTTGTCAAAAGATGCATAGGATTCAAGCCACACAACTGAAGAAAGCAATTAACAGGAGAGAAAAAAAGATAAAGGGCATCCACTTCCACTGAATGTGAAAAAACTTAGTTTGCACTGTGATTTTTTTATTATAAAGAGGCTTAAATATGAGGCTTTGCGAGTAAGCATTTAGACTATTGTTTCTTCCTGAGGTCTGTCTTGCATTTCTTGGTTAATCATGAAGTTACTTTTCCCAGGGTCACAAAAAAATGCAGAAAATGTCAAAGCTTACCGTAAATGACTGCAAAGAAATGTATTCACTGGTGTTTCTTAGAAGAAAGGACTTAGTAAAGACAAGAATAAGAAAAAATATACTGAATAATAACACTGCTGTAGTGTTTTGGTGCAGGAAGATAGAGAAAAGGATGTTGAACACTTTTCCCAGAAACAGAACTATTTAAAACTGATCGCTGATGACCTGAACTTTTTTTTTGCAAAATGGTGCACAAATAAACAGCACAGCATTAACCTTCTTAAGGTTTGGGGTTTTTTTGCAAATCAGACAGATGGTGGGTATAATGATCTCACTTTTCAGTGCTCAGAATGTGTGCAGGCTTGGTGAAGAGGAATGCACAGTGACGTGAGAAATTTTTAAACCACTTCTGCCACACTTTTATGTGGCCTCAAGCAAACCATTTCATCACTCACCTATTTTCCATTCTCCAGATGGAAATGCAAAAACATTGGTACCTCAGAGGTGAGTTGTGCTGTAAAGTCATTCATTTCTAAGATATACTCGCACACACAGGAGTGCTGTAAGAACAGTAATAAATACAAGAAATGTTGAAGCCAGAAAAGAATTGAGGCTCAAAAGGCAGGGAAAACAGGAGTGCAAAACTCACTTCTGGGCCTCTGAAAATTCCTCCTATGGTTCTAGCTCAGATCTCAGAAGTCCCTGAGTCTATATAAGCCCATACATTGCATTTAGTATTAAATTTGCACAGTACTTGAATCTTTGACTTTATTTCCCCCTGCTCAGCCTTTAAATGCTGCCCAAAGCTTCTGTTTCTGACCACTCAGGGAGAATTATGCTTAAGTCACCTTGTGCTAAGCCTAGGTTCACTACTTAGATTTATTTCCCTCCTGCTATTCCACTTACATCATGTGATGCCAGTATGTTCTGGGTAATCTCAAGCAGTTTACTGGCATACATGTTTATTTTCTCATTTCTGTTACATATCTGTTCAGTTTCCTGTTTCCTGAACTCTAGAAATTAATTTTAGCATGGTGGTATCACGTCTTGCATTCACAGATCCTGACTCATTTCTGGTGCCATCTGTTGCACACTTGGAATCTTTGCATTGTGCTGCGTAAAATCTGAGAGTCAGAAACAGCCACATTACTCCCAGTACTGCTTCAGATGCATTTATCAGGCCCAGGGGCCTGCCAGGTAGTGTTAGATTTCCTATTCTCCTACAAAATGCATGGTACCACACTGCTTTTTGAAATGCATTTAGAGTTTTTTTTCTATAACCTTGATATTGTGTATCAATTTAATAACAAGGCATTAATTACAGCAACATTTCTGACAACTTTTTAATTCACTATTCAAAATTATGGCTTGCAAAGGGCATAGCTCAATATTTTTAGCAGAAGGCTTTCAATCCCAAGTGGAGTTAAATGCAGAATTTAAAAAGTAACTTGTTTATTTCAATGCTGTGTTCACTATGCTTACAAAGTCTATCAAATATTCATGGGGTAATGGGTTCTCCTCTTTCAAAGGTGGAATTTTCTCTTTTGCTGCAGAAGAGCAGTGCAACTTGCATGACTTCCGGCCAGTATTTGTATAAAGATAGCAGTGGAGGGCTTTCCAGTCCAATGGGGCTTATATGGGTGGTTGGGATGTTGGAACAGGATTCTTGTTTGTCTTTCCAAGTCACAATTACACCTGGCAGAGCTGGGGTTTCCTGAAGATGGCTGAACACCTCCTGCCAAGGCAAGGAGACAGTGAATTCCTTGTTTTGCTTCCATTTTTTTTCACTTGTTGCAGAATCACAGAACCACTTTGTCTATAATAACTTGAGTTGTTGCAAATCCAGTTCAGTTTTAAGTGCAGAAATCTCAAGGAATACTGGCAATCTTCTTTTTAATATATGCTCCCTCCAAAGGAGCAGCACAAAGCTGCCTGATGTACATTTCTCAGCTTTATTCCAACTCCCCCAATAAAACAAGGAGCACGAGTCCTACCCAGCTGCTCCAGGAACTCTTAGCCTCAAGGAGCTGGGAGTTTTACACTAAACCAAATTCTCTATAAAGGACATCCAGCCTTAGTCTTACTCTTAACAAAGGGACCAGGAAAATCCCATTTTGACCATGCTCATACTGCTGCTGGAAGAACTGTTGGGAGCAGGCAGCAAGTGGTCAATCCCTTTTCCTCTTGCAGACACCTCTAACCACTGCCTAGGGAAAGGATAAGCCACATCCAGTAGTTCTCTTATTTCCATTTCTTCTTCCATCCTCCTCTTGTGACCTCTGTTAATCCCTTTCATCCTCCAAAGCCAAACCTACATCTAAAGTTTCTCTTATCCTTTAACTCTTCCAAAAATAAAATGTTGTAGCAGCTTCTGAGAAATGCTTTTAATATATGCTTAAGTGCCTGTGATATTTCTGCAATGATCTCAGACATTTGAGTGCTGTGTGAGCTACTTATTCTTAATAGCAAAATATTGACCTAGGACTGTGGGGTGTGTTTCAGAAAACACAGCAAAACAGAAATTCATCCTTTTACAAAAGGCTTATGAGCCACGTGATTTCCACTTAGCCTTGTAAAGTAGGGCATAACTGCAACTTGCTTTTGTAATGTGGCCTTGTACTGGCTTTCTGCCTTTTTCATTTTTAGAAAAGACTGTATTTATATTTGTTTGGGGGCATTTTACATAATCAGGGAGTCATGGATTACTAAAATGGATCTGGAGTTGTAAATGCAACTCCAGGGTTTTCAGGGCACGGGCTGAGTGTCAGATTCATCACTAGACACAAAATCTCTGTGATTCTTCTTCATTATGTCGATCACTGTTGGTAACAAGTAAATAATCTTGTAGCACATTCCTAATATTCATCCAAGTGTGTTTTTCATGTTTTTTTTTTTATTTTTCTGAAAGGATCATATTTCCAAAGTTGCCAAAGTAACTGCACTTTTCCTTTCACAGATGGTAATTAGCCTTTGACTAAAGTATCAGTAGGTGTGGGAATTTTTCATACATTAAAAGTAATGGTGATTTTATTCTCATGCATTTGCCCACTTGAAGAGCTTACTGTGCTATCAGATCACAGAAAGAAGAAAGGGGAAATGATTTTATATAGCTTGAAATATTAACTTGCTTTTGATAGCACGTCCTAAAGTTTAATTAGCTCTTTTGGAATTTGTTTTCTAGGTTGCCTAGGATTCTGCTGCTATGCAGTGGCTTAATCTCTGCCTCTGCAAAGTATTTAAGAAAAAAAGTGTGGTTAAGGTATAATTTTACAACTTTACATTTATTTTTTAGAGAGGTCTACACAGAGCTTTAGGCACCATAATGCATAATTATTAACCTAACTGAAAAACACCAGCATTGGTAAAATAATTAAAAGGAATCAGCTGGCAACTCTCTACAGACTATATCCTTTCTCTCCTTTTCCTCAAAGTACGTTTTAAGGCTTCTGTGAATTGTCTTCTCTGAAGTGTTTTCAGAAGATCCTGTTCATGTAAGCAGGATGAAGTCAATGATGCTCACAGGAGTTACTTGTGTATTTAAAGCTGCTCAAATGCTTATGTCTTAAATGTTTTGCCACACTATTACTGTAGCCTTGATTTCCCATCTGTACAACCTGCCTTAGGTACATGAGGTGATTTTCATTTCCTTATTTTACTTTCTATGAGAAACTGCTCAAAGAAATGCCTCCTTTGAGCCTGAGTTGTACTGTTTTGAAAAGTTTGTTTTCTTTATAAATTGAAGACAAAAAAATCAACAGTTTTAAAACAGCTTGATGGCTTATGATGGTAATAAAACATACTTTCTCTTAATTTTCAACAGTTCAGACTTCTATATTAGCAAATAAGCAAGTATGTGATCATTATGGCATAATGTTCTTCTACCTAGTACCATTTTAGGAGCTGAGATTTGCCTCTGATTACAATCTCAACTTCTTTTTCTATTCATTAGCACTGTTAGTCACCCAATTAGTCACCTGATTATCTTAAATTAATGCTATCAATAGATATGTTTTCAGATTTGAGTTTGAAACGTTGTATTTCTGGAGAAGCGCTGCGATAATTATTCAAATGTCTTTGTTAGATGGAGGATGACTTGATGCAAAGTGCCCTCGTTTTCCTTCCTTGCACTGAAAGCAAGGAAATCCAAAGGTTTTTGATTCTACCAGAATTGTTCTGCACAATTTTACTCACAACAATTTGAGAGGGAAACTTCATTGGTTTGTACCAGGCAGTGATTTAAGCAATCTGTGTTGTTCACTGCCCGATCAGGATGGGCATGAGGAGGAATTTGTTTAGAGAAGGAAATGGACTGTCCAGGGAGATGGTGGAGTCACCATCCCTGGAGGTGTTTCAGGAAAGACTGGGCATGGATTCAGTGCTGTGGTCTGACAGGAGGGTGTTTAGTCAAAGGTTGGACTCGACCATCTCAGGGGTCTTTCCCACCCAATTATTTCTGTGATTCTGTCAGGAGCAGATGCAGTCACATCCATGCGCTTTCCCCTCCTCATTCTGCCCACCCTGCCTGCCCCCCACGTTTCCTCCTGACACAAAACCAGGTAAACCCAGGTTTACAGGACCCAGAGGAGAGAGCAGACACGTGCTGCAGGATGCCTGAGCCATTCCCATCACTCAGAGCCTGGCTTAATGGAGATGCTGTTTTGTCTGCAGCAGGGCCTGCCTAGTGCCATGCCATGGCTTTTTGTGCTCTAAAAAATGTTAAACTGGGAAAATCTGTTGCATTCAATATTTGCCCCCTTAGAGGAAATCTTATTTCTGTGCTTCATCAACCAAAATCATGAAAGCAGTGAGGGAAGATGGAGCTGTTAATGTTGGCATCCGTTCTTCTGGGAAGATATTTGTGTTTTAAGAGTGATTTCTGTGTTATACAGCTTACTAGTCTAGTAAGAAACTTGGATACATATTTACAGACATTCATTGTGACTCATCAAGTAAATCACACTCATTTTCCAAATTAGTACTGTATGCCTATCAAGTATGTACTTTCCAGACAGCTGTGGTCCATTAAATATATCATTTTCTTCTTAAGAAAATTAAAATTCAAAGTTGAAATGAAACTTTGTGGAAAATTTTTAGCAAAATTAAATTGGAACATTTTTTCAAGTGAGAAATTTTATTAGGGGATATAAAAGGACAGGTTATCTTGGCCTGAGCAAGTGGGTGTAACAAGACAGATGTAAATGTAACTTCTTGCTGCCAAAGTGATGTAGGTTTCTAGATATTTTGTTTTTCCTTCACAGGTAATGTTATTTTTACTTTGAAGGATGAGGGGAGAGGAGGATCTTTATTTCAAGCTTGAAACCCAAAATAGACACTGCAGTTTAATATTTGACATAATAGATATGACAGATGCAACTAGTTGGAAGACTTTAAATGTTCTGTGAATTTTGCATATGACACACACTGATTTGAATCACCCATCTGTGCTTTCAATGACATGCACTAATTGCTCAAAACAATAGAATATCAGACTATTATATAGGTGTGATGCTACACAATGCACTCATTTTAATGAGAGCTTATATTCAGTCCATCCTGTCTGCATGAAATGAACTGCACAGAAAAAAATAACAATGAATTTACTAATTTTATTGAACTGTAGAATTGATTGTGGCAAGAAATGAAGTTGGGAGGGATCTGCAGTGATGTGGGCTGTGTTTTCTATAGGGTCTGTGCTTGCTAAAATCTCTTACCAACATGGTCCTTGCTTATTTAGCTCCCATGTGGGAGCTACATTGAGAGTCTATAGTTTGGGGGTGTCACAGAAGGGCTAATGAAGTGTCAGTGCTTTCTGCTCACATTGTGACATAAATTTCATTGCTCATCAGTGGTTCCAGTGGCAGGCCCAGGGGAGGGCACCTTAGAAAACAAAAGATGCACTAACACTGCTGAGAATTATGTATTTCATTGCAGCATTTATTATGTTCTTTGAGTAGTTGTAAGCCAGTTCTTGTGGCGTTTGTGTCAGCTCCTCACAGTCACAACCATCAGCGGAAATTTGAGTTCTGTGTGTGTTACTCAGAGTAGAGGAGGGCCAGCTCAGGTGGGATTTGCACTGATGTCAGTCACACGTCTGGTTTTGGGAAGCAGCCTCTTGCAAGGAAGGGCTGCAGCTGGCTGGAATCCAGAGCCAGCTGGGAATCTGCCAAAGCTGCTCTTACACTGGTGTCATGTGGTGGGCTGGGATGGAGTCAGTGAAGTGAATGGGGAAGGAGAGTGGCCAAGGAAGAGCCCTGACACTCCTGTGAGAGCAGCTCCAAGCTGAGGACACAGCCCAGCTCAGCAGACAAGCACTGGAACCTCATCCAGACCCACAGTGAATCGTGACTTTATGTAAAATGCTTTAAATTTACAAACAGTGCTAATTGCAAAGTTGGGTTATTGCTTTACATTGAAATATAAAACAACTCTAATTTTTCACGCTTTCTGACAATACAAAACTATTAAATTTCTTCTGTTAAATGGAGCATTTAATTCACGTTTGTCCATTTCTACAAAACATGTAGAAGCAGACAAAAGTCTTTGTCTATTCTACAAACCTTTCAACACAAAGAGACTTACTGAATATTATTGATCAGTAATGCTGGCTGGTGTGTTTTCCAGGAAACCTGGTTTCACCGATAAAAGACAAGAAAACACAGTTTATTATTTATTTTTGGGGAGCTGATGTCAGTAAAAGGTTCCTTTTCTTTTGACTTCAGATATTCTGTCGTAATCTAGTCTTCCTCCAGCAGATATACATAAACTGTGCACAGAAAATCCCAGGAGAAAGAGAATTATTTTTTTAACTCTCACTTTAGCAAAAATATGTAGAAGCCATCTATGCCTACATACATTTCTAAAACTTTCTCCTACATTTAAATCACAATGTTAAAATACTCTTAGTGCATGTATATCTCTGAAGGCATGAGTTAAAAGCTCTCAGAAACAATTGAAGTTAATTGGATTGTTCCCATTTGTCTACATTAAATACCCTGCATTTACAGTTCAGTTAATAATCCCTTAGCTAAAGAGCTGGAATGAATCTGTCTAACACTGCCAAACATTATTGAATCCACAATGCTAACAAACTAACTAATTGTACAGGAAAACTGTACATTTTAAATTCTGCCTTCTACTGTGGAAATTACTGATTACTGCTGTGGAAGTGAAAATGAGAACCAAGATTGTCTGTGCTGTTGGGTCCATAAGCAAAAGCAATCTTTGCTGCCCCATAGGAACAGGCCAGCACTGTCTGTTACAGGAATGGTCTTCACTGCCCTCAGTGGTTTAGGTGGTTTGATAGTCTAAAGTACAGTCCTAGTGCCAGTAGTTGTCTGTGCTTGCTGTAGGCATTCATTGTGCCCAGCAGGATGGAGCTTGGACACTCTGATATTTTATTCACTGACTTTGGTTGACTTGGGGAAGGATCATAAACACTGTTTGCTCAAAGAGTCTCAAAAATATTCCTCACAGATTTATTTATTTTTTTTTACATTCTATTTAGAAGATGCCACTGGCCACTCTAAACAAGCCAAACTTAATTATTACTAAAGAGTTCAAGAGGTTAGAAAGTAACTGCTGTGTGCGTAGTCCTTGCAAAATGCCCTGTTTAATTTAGCCAGTGATTTTGTTTCCAAAAGAACCCATGCATGAAACCTTGGACCATCATAATAATTTAGTAGTGCATACTCTTTATTTAATTTATCAATATTTGTTAGGCAAAAGAAAGTACATTTTCCCCCACTAGTCAGTGTGAAACTCCTGGTAACTGTGCCCCTACTGTGATCCTAGGCAAGCTGACTTCCAGAAGGAAAATAAACAAAAACAGAAGTGAGAGTACCTTTTGTCCAACACCGAGAAATGTTATGCCTTTATCTGCTCTGCATTTTGTTGCTTTCCTCCAGAGAGCAGGGTTATTGTCAGTAGATAAAGAATTAGAAATGTCATATTGTCCCAAACCTGTCAGCTCTCACCTAAGTGGCTGTTGTGAAAATGGAAGCAAGGGCTACTCTGACATTTTGCTTTTAAATTTGCTATGCTTTTTGTAAATAATATATTGTAGTTCTAGACTTGACTTTTTTTAGATCTGTTTCATTTTGATGATCATTTTCTATTCACCAGCTTCTGTGTTAAGATACTTAATTATTCAACAGGAAGCATGAAGGCAAAGTTTCTACCAGAAGGGTTTGGAGCCTTCTTTCCATATAGGAGTCGACAGTAGCTCTGTAAATAAAACTCAGTAAAACTGGTCCCAAGTATCACTGCCTGTCTGGGAGTTCTGCTGGATTAGAAGTGATGTGCTGATTTCCTTTCATGCTCCATTCAGTGTAAGGACTTATTTTTTCTATTCTTTTGGGAATCCTTAATATAACATGCAGAACAAGTCAACTGTACTTTCAAAACAGGTACTGTGCTAACACTGAAAACATGTCAAAATGAAAATGATTTTTCTTATGACAAGTATTTGATCCCACTAATCTTCAAGTGCTGGCTGTGCTGTTCTGGTTTTGTGGCTGCTTCATTGCTGAGATGTTTTGAGATCTCCTGCCTAAAATTATGCTCTTCTAAAAATACAGAATGTAAATATGGGAAGATAAGTGAGGCCAGGCACTTTCCTTCTGACAGCCTTTTGCGTAAATGCTGTCCCCTCAGCTCTCCCGTCGCCATTTCTCAGAGCTATGCACTTTGATTCTGTCAAAAGGTGTGGTAATGAGAGCAGATATAATTATCTTTCTAAAAGCTGGTGACCACAGTCCAAATAAATGGCCTTAAAGAATGCTTTGAAAGCATCAAATAGCAGAGAAACATTTGACTTAAAGTATCTTGTATTCTTTCTAAGATCGAAGTTAATGGAAAGACTGTGGTTCTGAACACCAGGTTATTAGTATCAGTATTAATTTCTCTAATGTATTTCTGTTTCAGTGTTGCTCAGAGCTTCAAAAGTGTAGGAAGAAATCCCTGTGTTAAAAAGACACATAGGAGAGCCTGCTTGTCTATGTGTGTACACATATATTTATGTAGCCATATGTAACTAAAAGGAAATCCTCCACCTCCACCTTTCAGGAAGAAACTGTGTTGGGTGAATGTTTTTCAAAGCATTTGGACATGACTGTACATGCAAATGTAGAAAATAATCAGAAGTGCTATTTCTGCCCTTGAGATCACAGGAGACCAGCAAGGGACAGCCCTGTGACTTAGGTACCACCATCAGCATTAGGCAGGGAAGTTCTGGCCCCTGCTGGAGACAAGCCTTGACATTTGATAACAGAGGGTGCAGTTCTGCCCAGTTTAACCTGCTGGGAAGGACCCAGAATACACAACCTCCTTGGTTTCTTGCTATAGAATCAGATTTTCTTTATGCTACTCAGAATGTAGCAAGAAATGCAGTGATTCAGAGTTGGCACAAGGGCATTGAAAGGGTGATCAATAAGAGCTTTACCTCTGAACTCCCTGCCCTTCTGTCTGCTGAGCATTTGTGAGGACAGGGTTGGATTACAGTCAGCTGCACGAGACAATTTTCTTCTCCCCTTTTCCACTTTTCTGAAGAAATTCAGCTCTGTGAGGTAGCTGGATTCCTTTTACTGATAGCGGCTCACTCAGAAAATGGAGAAAATGAGTCTTGCATATCATATCATCCCTGATGTCTGTGGTTGCAGGAGTGTGAGTTTCTAGACTGTAAAACACTGCACAGGTTGCAGTGAGTTACACAGAGCTCCAAGCATGTGCCTTGAAACCAGATGACGTGAAGTGCATTGGGAAGAGGGGTGGGAGAACTTATTTCATTCCAAACTCTATATGAAAATATTATGCACAATTAACTTCATTTTCTCTGCAATGTTCAATTACATGGTTACATGAAGACCAATTTTGCTCTGCTATTTGGGTGTTTGAAGCTGGGCCTTGGGAGAGCTGGACTGTATGCTCAGCTGTGCCATAAACAAACCCGTGGAGCTGCTACAACACCAGCCCTGGCAGTTAGCAGAATTAGTCAGGAAAAAGGTTTTTCCAGCAGCCAGGGCTGTCCCTACCAAAGGAAATTACTTGTGGAGGAATCTCAAAGTGATCTCACCTGTCGAGACTGCTGTTCTGGGATCTTCTTTTTGCAGAGAGAGATTTGGGGATGAGATTAGAAAATGTATTTATTCAGTTGTTTTGGGCTGAGAACAGAAGGCAACAATGAAATAAGAGGGAAATAATATTTTAATGTGATTTTTGTATATATTTTTTGTATATATTTATTTTGTATATATTTTTTATTTTATTTTATATATTTTTCATAGTGTAGCTTATACCTGCCTTACCTGTCTGAATCAAGATAACACAAATTCCCCCCAAAAGCAGAAAAAAATAGAACAAACCTTACCAGTTCACCTAAATGGATGGTATTTTTTTCAGCTGTGTCTTTGTGTGTCCTTATATAAAGAATGCACTCACTGCATCCTGACTTGCAGTTATTACAACAATGCTAGAGAGATCTTCAAGGGAATGTGGAGATTAGTGTTGATATGTTAATGGCAATTGTAAGTCTGCCTTTAGGAACTGAAAATTTGGATCTTAAAATTTCAGATCTTTAGTTCTATTGCATGGGCTAAATATGATCAATTTTTATGAGCTGGTAGTCTAAAACAAGTTCATATCTTCTTTAAAATTAGGAAGCAATTTGATTATGAGAGCTGTGGAAAATGAATGCAGAATTTTATTTGTATGTACACAGACTAAGAAGAAATGCATTTATAAAAAGACAATTTAATTTCATTGCAGAGGTTTGGTAGTGTGTTCAAGAGATTGAAATTCTATTTGTTGATTCGATTTATCCACAGAATAACTGAGGGAAGTTGGAAATTTGGGATGCTCCTTTCTGTTTATCTTTTACTCCTGAGCTGACCTTCTGGCCCAGATGCAAATTGAGCAGTTCTGTTAATGGTAGTGAATCTATCTTAATATTATTGGATTTAACCTGTTGACTTGAGAGAACTTACTCAGAGGCTTAAAGTTAAGCATGTCCATAAGTCTTCATTAGGTCTGGATTGTAGTCATTACCTGTAGAGAGGGAGAACTGATTCATGATCTCAAAGCTCAGGTGGTGGCACAGCCATGCAATGCTGCATCCAATTCCTTACAGCAGAGTGTCACCCTGAGCGGGAGTGGCTGTAAAACAGTATGAATTATTAATGCAAACAGAAGGGTAAAATCTGCATGAACTTGTGACATAAACGAGTGAGGTGGCACTGAAGTCATAAATGCTGATGTTAATGCCAGTATAACAGCTTGCAATTTCCATTTTCCATGTCTCTCACCCACCCATCCCTCAGTTCTGGAGCACTCCAGCTGCAGGGCTCCTGGCCAAAGGCATGGCCTCTGCTTCTCTGTGCCCACCTAGGCCAGCAGAGTCTTGGTCCCTTTGAAACATTCCTTTTCTCCTGTCTAGTTCTGGTGGGTGGGACACCCACTCCTTCATCCTGAGTGTCTGCTCCATTCCTCACTTCCACTGGGATAAAAAAGTGAATAAACGTCCCTCCTCTTTCCCCTCTCAAACATATTTTTTTCCCACTGGCTAGAGCCAAAGTTGGAGTGTCTCAGAAATTAGGATGTGTAGAATAACTCCCAGGGTTTTGGTTCTTCTATGGAATAGCTTCTCCCCTGTCCTAGATGCACCCTGTATGAGCTGTGTGTTCACCCCAGGTGTGTCAGGATCTGCCAGGATATCCCCAGACCTTGTCCCCTGTGTGGGTGGGGACACCTCACCCACCCACCTGCACCTATCCTGCTTTCCCTGGAATGCTGCATGGCTCCATGCAAGGCACATCATGGAAACAAAACCCCCTGGAAATGGAACTGGATCTGTGGAGTGACCTGTTTTGAACGGAATGGGATTTACCGAGGGAAGCAGAAGTGAAACGCTCCCTATGTTCCCAGATTCTAATCTTATTTAAATTCACACATATCTAGCATGCAGTAATGAAACTCCTTCAGATTTAAGGGAAATCAAGATCCAGCCAGTGTGATTAATCTTGCGAATAAAAAGGTTTGGGATTAGATATTCTTTCTGTGTGACACTTCAGCAATATGCTGTTATAAAAGGCACAGCAGGAGTTAGTCTTGAAGTGTCAGAATAGCTTCTTTAGTGACAAAGCATTTATACATGTAAATTTTCAAAGAAAGTTGGCAACCCTTTTGTGGGTTCAATTTGTACCTGTCACTCACTTGCAGATGCAAATTTGAGTTACTTGCAGCTCTAATTACAGAGCTTGATTGTCATCACAAATCAGGTAGTGAGATGTGAAACTACTGAGGTTTGTGCCATCATTTGTTGTTAAAACATGAATGCAAATGTTACCATCAAAAAGCAAAGTCGGCCAGGGTTTTGCCCTGCTGAAAAGTATGAATATTACAAATAAGTGCAATATGGAAATAAAAGGAATTCAATGAGTTGGGGGGGGGTGTGAATAACAAGGAAAGCAGTGAGTGTGTAGTGAAATCAGGATGGTAAGAAGGGAAATAAAAAAGAAATAGAAAGATTGTTTTGTCTGTTGCAGCAAAGTACAACAAAAGAAGGAAGTTTGTTTTAATTTTATTTAAATGTTTCTTAGACCCAGCTGCCTTTTGTACCTTCCAAATTTATCTTCTCTAAGGAATCCTAGTTCTTTTATTTTTGCTGAGAGCTTTCTAATTTTCAAGTGAAAGAAGATGACTTTATAAAATTATTCATCAGATAACTATTGTGCTGTAACTTTCTCTTCTGCCATTACATATATAGAGAGAGTTATATTTCGATCTCAACTTAGACAAATTTGATTTTTCTTCACATGTTGAGGTGTGAAGATTGTTAATTATAACCTGTCATTAATTTTTTTTAAATTAAAAACTGGATATAGGTACAACATGTTATTGTGCCTCAGTTAACATCTGCTAGACAGTGATAATTCAACACAAGTTTGTGGGTTTTTTTAGTTGGATAATCTATTGGACAAAAATGATGGTAGAAACAACAAAGAATTGATTATTTTATATTTGGAACCAAAGGTAGAGTCTAAAAAGATGAGGTAATTTCACTTCAGGGACTTTCAGTGCTTAATTAAGAAATGGGCTAATGAAGAAGAAATAGCTGGTTGGGGGCACTCAGATAAGTTTGAAGATAAATGTGTAATATCACATTCCACAGTGTTGCAACCCACCTGGTGAATTTTGCTACAAGTATAATTTCAGCAGTCAGCCTCAGCCTTGTCTCTCCCCCTTTCCATCCAGCAGAGACACCTTACCTCAAAGAATAATTATTGCTATGGTGATTTCTAAATTACTGGATCCATGGAGCCTACTTAACCTGATGTAAAAGGTCCTTTTTTCTTCCCCACTTTCCTCATTACCGAAGGAGAACATTTTGGCCCGAACAATGGCTGTATACATCAGCCCTGATTTATTAAGTTTAGAGGATTTGCACTGTTGTTTTACAAAATGGTGTCAACTTGCAGCATGACTCTGTTTGATGCTGAATAGCTTTCCCAGGCCAAAGAGCTAATGGCATCCAGAGCTTCCGTGCCTCCCGCACTCCTGCGGCCCGAAAGGCCACGGATAATTTCTGCCGAATCAAGCCCATAAAGAGAGAATTTATAATCAGCTTTAATGTATTTGGGAGCTAAAGTACCTTAGTCCTTCATCAAAGGGAATGATAAAAACCAGAATTAATATGGCTGGATTTAATTATTTCTGAGAGCGTAATTACTCTTGAGCTAACTGGACAGGAGGTGTGTTATTTCTCTTACTTTGAGCGGAGGAAAGGCATTTACAAATCACCATCAAGATCTAAAAATGCAGCATGGTAGTGCCTCAGCATTGATTGCAATACAAACAGAATAAATATTTGAATAATAATTTAAATAATGCAAGAACTATTTTTAAATTAAGCGAGTATAGGCTTCGTTAGGAGTGCCTTCTGCACAAGGAGTTTCTTCAGCTTTTGCAGTGAGACTATTCCTTGCCTGTAGGAAACATAAAATGCAGTAATCACTTTCCCCCCTTTTTAAAGTGACTTAGGGGTCTAATTTCCCATTAGCATTAATGAGAGTTATGGGTATGCAGCAACATGAGACTAAACCTCAGAGAGCCTTTTGATAAGTAAATCATCTTTGCATCAGCATTTTAGAGGCTTTAGTATCCTCTTTTTCCCCCATTAGTCATGGTACCTGATTACTTTGTTGATATTTAATATTTATTACATAAACTTTAACTAAAATTTAGGCTGGCATAGTATGGCATCATTAGCTGTTTGAAGGCTTGTGAGTTAAACATAGTAAAATCGTTTTTTTTTTTATAATGGATGCCCATTTTTGAAAGTGAAATGCTCAAAAAGTAAAATTAATTGGGCCTTCACAAAAGGTGAAGAGAAGGCTGGAGCAGAACAACAGTGAAAAGTGACTGAGGACAAAAGACTTCTGGCAATCATAGTTTTGTAAAATATTCCTTTTTGTTTCACTGGCTCATTGTGTCTTAGTATCAATATTCTTAAAATTAGTTTCTGTTACCTGAAAAGAATATTAAAATGATGGAAGAACCCTAAAATATCATATATTGAATGAACAGTCAGTGCTACAGAAATAAACCTAGTTGGGGGATACAATTAATTTACAAAATCATAAGCTATCTGTAGAATATTAATTGAAAGCTGCAGGAAATATCTAAAAATTATACACCTACTAAGCAATTTTAGTTCTGATTTATTTTTACTTAAAAAGGCTATTGCTGCCACATTTTGTAGGTTCTTGCCATAAGATTTTATTCTGTTTATCTGATTGTGATTTCAGAGTGTTTTCCTGCATAAGGACTCAAAACATCAATCTTTCTTTATGATCATCCAGACACAGCGAGGCTGTTAGTCAGAGTAATCAGTTATCTGGAGAATCAGAAGCAAAAGCCATTTCTTACTGATTTTAGAATGAGAGTTATTGCTGAAAGGGGTGGAATTCTAATCCTGTGCTTCTCTTAATACCACTTTCATGACTTCAGAAAGTGTCCTCAGCATCTGAACGTGGAGCAGGCAGCACAGATCATAACAGGGCTCTGCCTCCTGCCAGAGGCTGAACCCCTTGATTTTGCCCTTTTAGACAGCCCTGTGCACAGTGGGTCTTGAGCTGATGCTTCTTTTAGGAATTGCCCAGCAATATAAATTAATCTTCACAGCACCTCTTTGTGTTTAGATAAAATATGAGGAGGTTCACACCTCCTCCATGAGGGTCAGACTCTGCTTGGTCCCTTGGACTCGGGGCATTATAGTTCCAGGAAGCAGAAAACCTCTCTGAAGATGAAATAGATTATATTTGCAGACCAGAGTGAACTTGTGGGAGAAATAATCTCTCATCTGTTTCCCAGGCACTGTGAGTGGTGCCTGGTGGCTCTGCCACGTGTCTCCACAGGGATGAGTCCTCCTGCTCGGGGGATGTGGGGAGCAGAGCCCTTGGATTGTGAAACAGAGCTATGGCTGTATTAAAAACATGTTTAATTTATGACAACTTAAAAATAGGTCAGCCCCTTTGCAAAAAGGAATTGTCAAGCACTGGAACAGGCTGCCCAGGGAAGTGGTTGAGTCACCATCCCTGGAGGTATTTAAAAGATGTGTGAGTGTGGCTCCTGGGGACATGGCTTGGTGGCTGCCTTGGCAGTGCTGGGTTAATGCCTGAGCTGGATCTTAAGGGTCTTTTCCAACCTTAACAATTCTATGATTTTAAGAAAGATGGTCTAAGTTTTTTTTGGGTTTTTTTTCAGTGTTTTTCAGAGAATTTCAGAACTGCATAAACATGATAAATATCCAGGTCATTTTTAAAGCTAGCCCCAGTCATGTTTTACCATATTATAAAATCAGAAATGGTAGGAGACCAGACATCTACATTGAGATGGTTGATGCACTTTGTAATTGAAGTTGAGATCTGGAACCATGAGCTACACAAAATACCTGCCAAAAGCCAGCTATTAAAAATAATGTAACATACACAATCTTGGTTTCATCTAGAAAATAAATTGCCCATCTCTGTGCAAGTTGTTTGGAGAAATGTGTGTTGTTTAGCTTTCCAGATGCCACTTTGTACCTTTCTGGTGACTTTTAAAATTCAAGATATAAGAAGCTACTAAGAACATGTGTGTGTGTATATAAATACATATATCCTTGCCTGTGTTTGCATCTGTCTGCATCTCCATTCTTAAGTACACAGCTCTTACCATTCTTAAATTTACCTTTCCTCTTCTCTATGGTGAAAACCCATCATGAAAATATCGTCATTCTTTGCATAGAGTTTTTATTCTTTTGATTTTATTCTTTTTAGAAATAAAGTTTTTATGGTATGAAAATGCTGAGAGATATTGGAATGTGTGTGTTTGGATCAGGGCACTCTCCAGATACCAAATATTGCAAAGATTATACTCAGGGCTTGTAGTAGGAAAAACCTGCATCCACCAAGGCTTTCAGCTGAAGAGAGTGATTGTTACAGGTGTGATGATAAAAATGCTTGTGTTTTCTTTATGATGTATAATTCCAGTGTTCTGTATTTAGAATGAGTTAAAAACTATACTCCTGACTGATGCAGGAATTAAGGTATTGAGTTTTGGCTTTCAATATTACAGTCCAGTTCCTACATTCACAGTTAAAGTCTCATGGTACTTCATGGTTTTTTTTCTTTTTCTTAAACCCATGCACCTGGTAAAAGCATTTTATGATTTTTTTTAAAAATGCATCACTCAAATACATGGTATTTTGCCTATAAAAGATGAGTTTAATGCTGAATGACTAATATCCTGTAAAATAACAGAGAGCTTTTTAAATACAAATGTTTTAATACTCCACAGTGCTTAGATTTAATGCATGTCTCTTGCCTACATCTACTGCAAATATCAACACATACTGTTCATCTCTTTTTTTGTTGTTGTTTTTGTCTATTGCTATTTTATGCATGAGGAAGTTCTTGTTTTCTACTCTGTGCTTGGCTGGCTTTTTCTTTTTTTGTTACTTAGCCCTGTGTTTCTACTGATTGCTTTTTCGCATGCAAATTACAGAATGTCATGGAAATGAGAGAGCTCTGAAAAAAAAGGAAAGATAATGCTGAGTTCCAACTGTCTTTTGTTTGTGCGTAAGTGTGTAAAATATATGACATGGAAATATTTTCAGAATGGCCTTTGACTTTCCTTCTGGTGTATATTTTTATTTCTCAGTAAAAGAGTGGGTGTTTTTCCCACTGGAAAACATGATAAAGCCATAAATACTTGTTAATAACACAGGTGTTGGGCATAAAGGAATTTTGTCTCATCATCCTTTCACAGAGATAAGGAATTATGAACCTGGATGCTTTGCCCAAGCTAAAATTTCAATTCAATACAACTTTTTTTTTTGCATGAAACTCTGGCCCCACTGAAATCAATGGCAAAAGTCATTGTCTTCAGTTGGTCTAGGATTTCACTCTTGTTTCTGGTTTACATATGGATTTTCATGTTTCTTTACAAATATCTCAGCAGGTAGTCAAAGGTTTCAAAGATATCTACAGTTCTATTTAAAAGAGAATGTGATGAATGTGTCAAAAAAACCCCAAAATTAAAACTGTGCTTATCTTTATAGAAAGCATGAGCTTAAATGGTTGAATTTAGAAATGTGAATTAGCATTTGACAGAAAATATTGTTTTAACCAACTGTCAAGCCTTTTATTAACCACCTTATTGCATCAAGTGCAAGAGGTAATTTGGCAGTTCTTGTCTCCACTATTCCTAATAACAGCAACAGGAAAAAACAATTAAATGAAGTGGATAACTACAGTCTATGGTGGGGTATGCTTTTAGTAAACAAGCTTTAATTCTTCATTTAAAAACAATAAAGCACTGGGCACTCTCTGCTTCTTGTGCAGGATGTTTCTAATAGCCATACCCCCGAGGGAAGGTTTTGCTGTAATGTTTGAAAAACTTAATGAAAAATGGGTTGTTATAAACTAAGATTTCCCTCCCTGAAAATGTTTTTCTTGAGACGTCCGTGGGAATTTAATAGTCACTGTTTTTTTTCCTCAGTCTTGTATATTCTTGAATTGTCTTTTTTCCTCCATTTTCTCCGTTCTTAATCCTAGGTCCCCTTACAAAGAAACAGACAGATGATTTAGGTGATAATGACGGTGCTGAAGATGAAGGTATTTTTTGCCGCCAAACTGATTTGCATGACAAGGATCCCTGAAAATCTTTTTTCTCCCCTCTTTTTTTGACTTCTTGTCTTCTTTTGAAGAGTTTTTTTGTTTTTTTAATTCCCATTTTTGATGTGTTTTGTCTTCTTGCTTGTTGTTATACATATATATTTTTAATTTTTTAAAAGAGATAATGTTGTTAAGTTCTACGTTTTGATGCAAAACAGTAACAATATTTAAAAAGGAGGGTTTTTGTTTTCTTGAAATGGACTTTTGATATGTTGCATCCCACCTTTTGACTGAATTTTGTCCATACTATTTAAACTAACACTCTTTTAAAGTTTCTCTGTACACCTTTTTGCATGTTTTCTAACCCTATGTATTTCACCAAGTACAAAGATGTTTCTTTTTTTTCACTGACTGATCTCAGTTTGATAAACATAGAAAATATTGTGTTTATAAAAGGAAAAAATTCAAAAACTTCTTAAAAAGTGTCTCTTAAGCAACAGAACTTCCCCAAATGCCAACCCATCTGCATTTAGGCTGCAATGAAAAAATATTAATATTAAAGGCTATCCCACCTCCCTCCAGAAGGGAGGCAGCATTGCCTGTTGGTGAAGCTCTGCGGAGCTAAACTAAAACTAAAAAAAACTCATCTCTTCTGTTTTCTGCATACAAAGATGCTGCTCTTCTTGAGCTGACCCTTAGAAAACCCTATTACCAAGTAAAATCAAAAGTTTGAAATGTCAAGCATATTATTCTGTTCATAAATTATGTCTGTTGATCATGGAGCTATGCAGATTTGATATTTTTTCAGGGCTATGAAAATGGTAACAAGGGGCTCTTTTCCTGAGCAGTCTCATCCCTTCAGGTAGATGTGCTTCAGAGTTCTGAATCTTAAACACACACATTGAGTGGTTTATGGTCAATGAGTAAAACAAATTACCATATAGGACTGGTAGAGTTGCTGCTTGCTTCTCTCTTAATATTTGGGGTGGTAGGGGGAAGTTGGCCAGATGGAACTTCACAGGTAGACTGAAAGGCTCTTTACTAAGAAATTTTTCATCACAGATAACATCAACTACTCAACTTAAACAGAAGCACAGAGTCTTTCCAGAAAGGATTAAGGAAGGTAAATTTGAGTGTTTAACTTCTTACCCAATAATTGAACACAGATTTTGTCACCATTTTATGACTGATTTATGATCCTCTACTGGATCTGTGTGTTAAGCATATGAATGAAAGCCCACCAGCTGGGCCAAAATTTGCAAGATTTGATGGTTTTGATAAATTGGAAATCACCTTTGAAAGCTCTCCTGTGGTGGTTTAAGCCAGCAGGCAGCTAAACAACACAGAGCCAGTCTCTTCTCCCTGAGGGAGAGAATTGTGGGAGGAAATATAAAAGTAAAATTACTAATTGAGATAAAGACAGTTTAATATGACAGAAATGAAATGAAATAATAGCAATAATCGCAATAAAACAATGAGGACATGCCAAACCTGTGGTGCACAGAGCAATTGCTCACAGCCCCTGGCTTGGATGTTCAGCAGCTCCTGAGCAGTGACCCCCATCCAGCTTCCCCCCAGGTACATGCTGAGCGTGAGGCCATAGGATATGGAATATCTGGAGTTTCCCTTTGGCCTGTTGGGCTCAGCTGTCCTGCCTCTGTCCCCTCCTAACCTCTCATGCCCCCCCAGCTTACTTGCTGGGGGGTGAGGAGCTGAAAAGTCCTTGCCTTGGTGTGGGCACTGCTCAGCAACCACTGAATATCAGCATTATTCTCACCCTGAGTGCACAAATTAACCCTGTCCCAGCTGAAATCAGGCCACACAGAGCTAGTTATGACAATTCAGATCCTCCTGGCTTTATGGAGTCAGGACATTTGTACACAAGTCCATTACAATATTGCAAAGGACATTCTTATGAAATCTCAAAAAATCTGTGATAGTGAGTTAGCCATTGCAAAAATGACTGAATACCAACATTATTCTCACCCTGAATGCACAAATTAACTCTATCCCAGCTGAAATCAGGGCACACAGAACTAGTTATGACAATTCAGATCCTCCTGGCTTTATGGAGTCAGAACATTTGTACACAAGTCCATGGCAGAATGTTGCAAGGGACATTCTTATGAAATCTCAAAAAATCTGTGATAGTGAATTAGCCATTGCAAAAATGACTCAGTCTTGTTTTAACAATATGTTTTAAGAAACCATTTGAAATTTGGGCTATTCACCCAGCGGGCCTTAATAGCTCTCCTAAATTGCTGTATAATTGCCAAGACAGATGCTAATAACATCAGGTTTGTGGAGTCCTTCTCTGCTTAGAAGAGACTCCCCAGTTTACTGAAATTCAGCAGAGAGTGGTTGCTGTCAGAAAGTGCTTTAGCAGGTAGGCTCAGATGAGAGGAGGGATCTCAGTCTGCTGAGAACAAGTGTCCATGTCAGGGAAAACCTGTCTCCTGCTCTGACAATTGCAGGAGGGAGAAGAAGGGCTGTAAGAACACAGCACTCAAACTAGAGGGGAAGAGGCACATTTACAACACTAATAAATCTCTGTAATTTATAGGACTGGGATTAATTTTCTCTGGCGTACAAGTGACAGTTTTGTTCTCCTTTCTGTGCCAATAGAAGAGTGCAGGCAGTAATTAGACTTTTACTGCTTCCGAGAGGCACAGAGAGACAGGGAAAATTTAAATTTTTATGATCACTAGACACTCAAGACTGCTGGGATGTCTACTGGGTTGAAAGAAGCCCTCTCTGCTGAGACCATGCATTTCCCATGGGAGGAGCAGGATCAGATGTCCTGCATTTTTGTGAACCTGCTCTTTTGTGGAACTCTAGCACCTGTTGCATGTGCAGAACTGAAGAGTTCACAAACTCAGTCTTATGTGTTTGGGTATGAGTAGCAGGAAAGAGAGAGGCCAAGCAAAAGGTCCCCTTAGCTGGCTAGTTTTCTGCTAAGCTGTCCTTCAAAGCCTTCACTTTTTCTAGTATGGTAGATTTTAGGCAGTGTAAAAGCCTTCAAACAAATAGCTGTAGAAAAGATAAATGCTAAACTGAATGAATGATGAAATTGGAGCATTAGGGAGAGTGGCTGTACATGGTGCAAACCAACTGCTATCAGATATCCATAGAGTCCATGTTATATAAACAAGGCCCAGTGATTTCTAAAATGCTCAGGATGGTCTCTACATGAAAAAATCCAGAGATCTCATGTTATTTATTGTATTATATCTTTCTAAAGAAAGATCTTCCATAGCAACTTCTTGTAGCAAATGTCTGGAGAGCATTTTGTGTTGTGCCACTCAAATATCTGAGCTTGATTAGAAGATCTCCCTTTAAAGCACTGTTCAATAATCCTACTCCCATCCACTACCAGTGTTGTGGTCCAAACCTTGCCAGCACAGGCACTGGAGTCAACAATCAAAGTTGGTGTGTGCTGCAACCAGTAGACCAGGCTTAATTAGATCATTTTTCATTTTTGTTTTCAAAAGACCCAAAGGCAGTAGTGCACATTACCAGCTAATGATCTGCAAATTTGCTGTTTAAAAAATGAAGGTGTTTTCAAATTCTATGAGTGTGAAAAGTCAGAAATTATAGAAATGCCTTTTTTCCCCAGTCTGGATGCATTGTTCTTTCTGTTTAACCCTTTCATTCCTACACTTCTATTGCTTACCTGTTTTTAGTAAATATTGAACAAGCTGAGCAGGCTCCAAAACCAAAAGTGGAAAAAGCATTTGCAGCTAGGGAGCTCTGGAGCTTTCCCTTTTTATAGCAGTGGTGGATTTGCCCATTTGCTGACCTGCACATATGCAATATCTAGTGTAGATGCAAGATTTACCTTCAAATTGCTCAGCAGTTACACAAAGTCTACCTTCCCCAGTCTGGAAACAAGGCTTAGTTTTAAAAAGTAAAATATTTTAATGTTATTGTCTTCTCTTAATCTTAATTTTGGTCAGGTAACAATTTAAATTGGCAAAAATTTAATGAATATCAAAAATCAGTGACTCTTATGCACCCTTAGTTCCTATCCACTAAAATCCTAAGCATGACCTAAAATATGGCAACACAAACTATTAACCAGCCAATGCACTCTGGGATCAGAACTGGACTTCTAAGTAGTGAGTGTTGTATGAAATATCCATGAAGGATTGCCCACAAATGAATTCTCATCCACTGCTCTATCATACGCACCTTGCCTGGCGCATCAATCTGTAAGTCTTAAATCCTTATTTAGTCCCCAGAGCTGTTTGAGCATCTCTCAGTTTTTAATGCATTCAGCCTCACAGCATCCCCCTGCCATACAGGAATGCTGCTGCTCCATTTTTAGAAAGGAAGAGTGCAGATGCCAAGTCTGAGGAAGGCAGACACCAAGTCTGCTGCTGAGAGCACATGGCTCAAAGTGGGGTCTGCACTGCAGTTGATAGATGCTTCTGCTCTTCCCTCCTCCCTTTCAATTTCTCCTGTGGAAAAGGAGACAGATTAGGAGCAGATGCTGCTGTTTGCTCACAGGCTATAACTGTGATGATTCTGATAATTTAGTCTGGTGCTCTGTCTTGTATGGGCTATTGGACTTCATTGACAGAAGGAAGTTCTTGGTCCAGAGCATGTTTTAAATCAAAAAAGCCAAAAACCAACTCAATTTTTTCTGCTAATGATGCAGAATTTGTCTACAAATCCCCTCTTGTGCTTAACAGCCTGCAGTGCCATTGGTGTGAGGAGCACATTGCAGAGCTGAGGCTCTCCACAGCCCCCTATCACTCCACTGCTACTAAAATACTCTGGGATGCCAAGTCTGGCATTTCATCTGCCTTCAGCTGTCATGGTAAGAAAGAGGGGGAGCAGCACTCTCTCTGTCTAGCACTGGTTGCATGTTTTTGGACTTGGGAGATCAGCAAACAGCAGAACACTATTTGTCTGTCCTGCAAAGCAACCACATGCTCCAGCCTTGAAATTACAATTTCAAATGGTTTCTTAAACATGTTGTTAAAACGAGAGCCAGCCAGGCTGGGGGAGCACAGATCTGACCATTTTGGGTGGTTGTTGACTGATGATCATAGCCAAATTCATGGTTCCTGTTCCCCTGTCACCCATTCATGTTAGCTCCCTGATTTCCTCTCCAAAGTACAGCTTCCAGTGCCACTTGCACATTAAATTGTGCTGATTATATTTTCCCTTTACACACAGACACTCTGTTCAAATTGTGTCAAATTTTTGTGGCGATGTTATTAATACTTGAAAACATGCATGATAAAATTCTGACAGACCTTTAATTTAAGTACCTCTTTAGGGCTTCATTTTACTTTCAGCACTGCCAAGCATTGCTTGTACAGTGAAGAGTCTGTCAGCTTTTGCAGTTCTAACCATCATCCTTTAATAATTTAAAATGAGTGCTTACCTGGCTATTGAGGTCCTACTCTAATGGGAATCTGCTCCAGATGTTTACCTGTAAAAGCTTTGGGCTTTTTCATGCTAGGATAACATTCATATAGTCCTCCATCAGGATCTCAAATAATTTTCAGGTGAAGGTAGTTAAGGGTTTGAGAGTGCACAAAATGATCCCCTGGTTTGACAGGCAGGAAAACAAACAAAGGGAGAGAATTCTATTTGTCTGAAGCCTGATGGATGCAGGCTATATTTTAAAATAGAAAACATATTTGAAACTCCTCACAGAAGCTCAATAGTTACTTTAATAGTCTCAGAATGTCTAGTTTTATATCTCATTCTAAAAACGTGGCATTAATGGATGTTTAAATATTAGGACTAAGTGCACTAGTTTATTAAATGGAAGTGCATCTATAAGGCATCTGATGGATTCAAACTGAAAGGTCAAATGTTGTTAAAAGGCTTTAAAATTATTAAGAGTGGCAATGATTGGTACCATGCTCTACTTAAATATTTTCTACAAAAGGTTATGGAAGAGTTACACACATATCCACATAACGCCCTATGGAGGGCACACACAGGTTTTGCACTAACCAATCTGAAAGTTTTCCACTGTTCTAGCCTTGTTTCATGTTCAAAGCCCAAGATTCACTTAACAATCTGCATCAAGCTGTCACAATTTTTAATGCCATCTAGAAAAGCAGTGCTTGTGACATCGGTGCTAAACTAATTATCTTTTTGTGTGAAGTTGTCTCAAGGTAGGCTTTTTTTCCTTTCCCATTTTGGTTTTCCAATGCAAATTATGCTTGTTAAGTCACATGGCCAATTTACAGCAGTTTTGAATGACTGAAGCTATAATTATGTTTTGTTATATATGACAATTGTGACTGATATTCACAGTCAGACCTGGTTCCCTGTTGTGTAATGTAACAAACACAGGATAAAAGTCAGCCCTATTCCTTAATTGTCTGTAACACAATTAAGATGAGACATAAAAAGTAGATGCAACAAACATTAGAAAGGTACAGAAGAGAATGAATAATATAAATAATTACAAGAAAGTTAATGTATATGTAATATAAATAAGGTTATTCTCTGCTGTACAGTAAGATCTACTTAGATGTTTTATGAACTAGCAATTTAAAGCCAAACAAATCACAGCACTCAAAAATGATCTTATGTGTGACTGAAACCAGAACTGAGTTGAATTTGAGAAGGATTTTTAACAGTGCTGTCCTTGCATATGTCTTTGAAAAGATGAATGTGTCTGGTTTTAATTAAAGCAGCACTTAATAAAAGGCAACAAAATTGCAGAACACAACTAAATTAAATCAGTCTATAAATCTACCCTTGGCAGAAATGCCACATTTACACCTAAAGTCTTCAGGTTCAGAATGAGCTGCAAACACAAATAACTATTAATCTGCATCCATGAATAACTATTAATCTGCATATGGAAGTGTAACTACAGTGTCCTGAGATCACTCCAGCACATGCATAAAAAGGACTGACACCAGCCTGAAGAAAAAAAAGAGGATGTATCATTTATGGTCAGGTTTTGAAAAGTACCTGTGTACCAAAAATGTCAATTATTTACTTCAATGAGTTGGATACTTAACTTCAATAATCAATTTGAAAAGTGCATCTTTCTGCCACTTTTGTACCAATACACAAAACTGTTCTCCTCACAGATTATTACCTTAATTCTTCCTCCGGTGTAGTTCTAAAGGATGAGAGTTTTCATGGAGGAATATTTTAAGGTAGGAATCAATTCTTGATTAAAATTCTTGATTTTTTGCTCTCTTCCTTCAGTCTTATCATTTAATAACCTCAGCTGCTAATAACATATGTACTTAAACAGCACTCTCCCAGCTGAATATTTGCACCTTTCAAATATTCCTGGTGTAGACTGGCATGAAACCTCTGACCAAAATGCAGTGATCTTCCTTTTTCCCAGGAAGAGCTTTGTATAATCCATAGCCCAAAGTGCCACCAGCCTCAGCTGAACACTGCATACCCTGGCTGATGTCTCCAGCACTTGATCTCTGCCCAAGACACTCAGAGGCAGAGTTTTCCTTTTGTGGGAGGGATTCCTCTTATGGCTGATGGCTTTGGCAAAGCAGCATGAGGAAAATTCATTCTGCATGTCATTTGCTCTGACATGGCACAGAGGCAGAGCTGTAAACTGGCCTTCCTTTATCTATCTGATCTGTAATCTTTACAGGGATATTAGTAGTAGAAAATAGCAGTATTGTAGAGACAGAAATCACTCAAATAATAACTTCCTTATATATGAGATTTTTATTCATGAATGTGTGCTCCCTTTCTCAGATAAAGGACACTCATTCTTTTCTAAATATTCCAATATTATTTTCCAGATATACAGGCCGGTGATACCAACATTTCATTGCTGTTCACAGTTGGTGCTCTGTAATTCTATGTAATTTTAATTAAAGAAGAATTCTGAGACAGTTTCCCCCTGTGTTACCATCAAGCATACAATTAACTGTGTACAATTTCTGCTGGGAACAGTCACACAGTGATTTCAGATTAATAATTTATTATTGCTTCCATATTTGTAGCAAAAAAAAAGGCAGCATAGACTAAGAACAAGCACCTACTAGAAACAGTATATGAATTTGGAAAGGCTTTTTTTCAGTGTAGATTTTAAACCTGAGAAGCTCATAACTCCATCCTATGGACAGTGAAGATAAATAATCTCTGTAGCTTTACACTCTGGAAGTTGTATGTTGTAAAGCCCTCACTAAAAGCACAATCAAGGAGAGCAAAACAAGCAATTTCATGCACAACCTTTCATCATCTTTTTGGTCTTGAATAAGTGATTTTTCTAGTACTTCCAATATCGAAGGTCCAATTTCTGATCTTGACTGTTCTGGCGATTTCTTCAAATCAGAATCAATATCAAAGTAATAGTAGCAGTTGGCTTGTTATAAACAGAAACATCTGTGCTGCTGTTTTTCAACTCATCCCAAAAGCAGGGTTTTTAGTGAAGCTGCCCCCACCTACTCCTTGCAGTGCTTCAGAAACAATTCCAACAGTTCTGCAGAGAGCTCCCTTGAAAGCTTCTGAACTGAGATCCTCCCAAATCAAAGGAATAAACAATACATCTGAGGTTTCTTCAAACGCTGAAGGAAGCAATCAGAGAAGTTACTTGAATACTGTCATAATGACAAAAAAGTGTTTTTGAATCAGAATGTTCAGAACAGTTCATCACTGGGAAATTTTCCTATGCTTTCTTGCTATTGGCTTTTTTGATTTTGAGGGACTATTATGACATCTTATGATTTGGGTGGTGGAAGAGACTCAGGCACCCAGTAAATCAGAACAAAATGCAATTTAATCAGATGTATGAGTTTAAATTTACACCTAAGCTGATTTATTTCCTGTCCAACAGAAAACCCCCAACTTTTAAAAACATATCCGCCCATGGTAACTGTTTTGAATTGGTACTCAGGAACAATTCTCCTCAAGAGCAGTGACACTGCTCATATATTCAAAATTCTATTCTGAGTAGATGCATCCGTTTGCAAATAGGACTGTTTGGGGGTGGAAGGATACCTAAATCCAAACTCAAACCACTATGACAGTATCTAATTTTTTTGTCAGAGAGAATGGCAGAGCTCCTAACATTTTAAAGCTGTTCCCTGCCTTCGATATCACTTTTGATAGCCTTGCAGGTTTTTTTTTTCTGAATGCAGGGTAGAGATTCTTCAGTATTGTTTCAGGCAGTTATTTTTTCAAGTATTCAGTCCTTTTCATGATTTAGGAAACTAAGAAGTACCCATGCACCTTAAACCTCAGGCAACCCTGAAGTTATCAATAGTCTTAATTCAAGGTCTAAGTGCTAAAAACCTTACAAGTACTTTTCGAACTCAAACTGCAGAAGTTATCAATAATCTTAATTCAAGGTCTAATTGCTAAAAAAACTTACAAGCATTTTTTGAACTCAAACTGCAGACCCATCCAAAGACAGCTGTTTGTACACACCTTTTACAAATTAGTGGACAGGAAGAAATCAACACTTTCATGGATGAGCAGGAATCTTGGTTATCTTAATGTGTTGGATTTCCCTCAACTAAGAGAACAGAAAGTTGCACTGAGCTTTCAGAAGTGTTCAGCCAAAATGAGCTCACTCTTATGTTAGTAGGCATTACACAGAAGACACCCAATTCAGCAGGGTCAGAATCAGAGCAATGCCTCACTGCTTTTGAGCAAATGTGTTACCATTTTCAGTTCCTTTCTGCTTTTCAGAGTGTTTCAAAAAAAAAAAGGAGTTTTAGTTACGGGCAAGCCACAAAGGAACACTTGTGCCCACCTGCCCATTTCCTTATGTAAAAGATGTTGCTTGAGAAACACTTCGAGAAAATAATAACCTCACTAAAAGAAAAAAAAAAAATTAAAATATTGCATGTATCTTCTTTGGTGCTTTCTTGAGATAAAATGTGTCTTAATATTTTTTCCAGACATTCGGGACAGTGGGGGACCTAAGCCTGTCATGGTGTATATTCACGGAGGGTCCTACATGGAAGGCACTGGAAATTTATATGATGGCAGTGTTCTAGCAAGTTATGGGAATGTGATAGTCATCACAGTCAACTATCGCCTTGGGGTGCTTGGTAAGAAGCTTTCAGCTTTCCACTAATCCCTGCTATCTGCAATGCAATTCATATTATATGTGAGAATGTACTTTAAAAAAAAAAAGGCAGAAGAGCAGCATCAAGTATTTTTAAATCTTCTTTGTCACATATAAGGTTTGTATGCTGGGGATGGGGTATAAAGACATTGCAGGTATTTTCTGGAAGAGCCTGTTGTCATGCTGCATGAAACAAGTATTGCCATTGCTGAGCTGTCCAGGCAGAAGAGTTTCTCTCTTTGTTTTTTACCTTTTTTTATTTTCTTTACTTTTGTTTGTTTGTTTGTTTGTTTCTGTGAATAACACTGATGCTTTAATTCATAGACAGGTAAATTAATTTTTAAAGAACTTTTAAGCCATAGAGGGTAGAGTTTGGTAGTGGAATGAAAGAGACTAACTTTTAATTAGCACAATCTTTTCATGCTTTGAGAAAGTGAAGGATGTTATGAAAACATCTATTTAACTGTTTGTTTGGAGCTTCTTTGTGGTTTTGAGAAGTGGTATGGGTGTCATTCAAGCACCTCCAGTATATCTTTTCCTGATAATGAATTAGAGAATGACAGAGTAACTTTTGATTGTTTCAAATACATTCAATAGAATGTGCTTGTGCTGTTGGTAGAGGCGTGTGGTCTCCTTCTGGTACCTTGTGTTTATGGAAAAAAAAATAACCACTACTCTGCTATTTTCTCAGAATGGTCACATGCATGATGAAGTCCACCAGCTCTTGAGACAACATGATTGTTAGGGGGTTTTTCTGCATACTCTACCAAAATATTGCATGCTAAGACTCCTGAGAGCAGGAGCTGGGTCCTGGGACATAATGGAGACCAGAACAGTAACTTCAGAATACTGACATAGGTGTGAGGGTATTCCCTGGAACATCTGTAGCAGCAGGGAATTTATTCTGAAGACCAGTCAATTTTATTTTCAAGTGTCTGCTACTCTGCTTTACTTTTGGGTTGTTGGTTTTTGTCATTGCTCTGTTCTTGGTGTTCTGAATTTGGTCAGCTCAGTCCCCAAGCGTGTCAGTTCTTCTTTGCTCATCTGGGTAATTGTCTTCCAACAGTTTCATTTTTGTTAAAAATTTGACTTCCTGATTTCAGGGAGAGGGAATGGATTTTAACTTGAGATTTTGAATTTATTCTACTGTGATTGTGTTTTACAAGGGACTGAATAATTTCCAGAGAGATCATAGCTATTATTGTCTGGATTTATTTCCTTGGTATTGGAGGTTTCATTTGTGATGTAACTTTAAGTAAGGAAGTTCTGGTATTTTGTATGGTTTTCTTCCTCTTGTTTTCTAATTATGTGAAGTCCTGGACACATATTAGTACAGGAGTTGATAATCTGCTACCTGTGCCTCTAATCAACATTTTACTTTTGCACCAGTGCCAGTCTTTAATGTCTCAAACAATATTTCTCTGTATTATATGCCAGTATAAAAGAAAGTATCTATTATCTGAAAGGGCTGTTTATTTTTGCATATTATTTAGTCTGGTTCCTAAGTCATTAGTAATTGCAGTGTTCAAAGGGTCTAGTTGCTTGAAAGATGAAAATTAATATACCTTTGTTGATGATAATGGTTTTTGCACTTGTAAATTAACACTGATCACTGAGGCAACCCACAGTTAACATCTCATCAGCTTAGGAGGATTTCATTTTTGTTCATGTCTTTGTGATTCTTTGGGCTTCATGGTCTTTACTGAGCCTCAAGGGTCAAAGAGCTGACTTTATTTTAAGTGGGACCTATTACAGTAAAACCTCTAAAATTCACAGCAGAATCCAGTGATTGGTATGAATACTTGGTACTACATTCTGCAAACCCTGTAACAGGTTTGCAGGGTTTTCTTAGGAAAACCAATGCTGTTTATGTAGAAGTCATACACATCTACTCTATTTGGTGCAATGCCTATCTGTCATGTATTAAATAAATAATGATTAAATAGGTAGTGGAGAAACAGAGCAACAATCAAAAAAGAAAGTTTGAGCAGTTTACATTTTGCCTGCTTTTCCTTGTTTTCTATTCTACAGATACCATCAGAGTAGGACTGTGCAGAATCACAGTAGATACCAGCTTTTAACTTTTTGATATTTTGAAGCTCTTGTTCCTCCTTGTTCCAGCAGCATGTTACCCTTTGCAGTCACATTAAGATATAGATTTTCAAAAGCATAGGGGAAAAATTCTCAGCTTCCCTTTCCTGATCATATCCCACAAAGGTGAGAGGTCCAGCTCCAATGATTGGTGCCTGTGGGATACCTGGATATCCCTTCACCACTGTGTGAAATGCCTGGCTTTGCAGGCAGAAGGAAAATTCAAGGAATTATTAATCACGTGAGAAGATGTAGGGATGAAATAAGGTCTGTCTTCCTTTCACATGACCTTTATTGATCTTGTATCAGACTTTTGTGGATAGACGTCTTTTTATAGGTGATCTTTGTTAGTCGTCTGCCGTCATTTCACTAAGATGTGAAACTTTTCTTAAACAAATAAACTGATAAATCATTATCACACAATAAATGTTTAGAGCTGAAATAGTAACATCTTCTTCCAGATCAATCGTGATGGGACTGGGGGTGTGTTTTGATGTTAGGTTCCTCACAGTACTTCTATTTAGTCCACAATAGACAGCTTTTGATGCAGTTCAGATTATTTTCCTGTTTATTCTGAGTTGAAAGATCTGTTGTTTTTATGGGCTAATCTCCTTGAGGAGCTGCGTTCTCTGGAGATGCAAAATTTACTTCTACATAAAATGTTAGACAATGCTTAAGAGTGAAATCCATTTGGTAAAGAGAAAGCAGTAATAAAAATTAAAGACTGATGGACCAAGTGCATCGAAAATAAAAATAAAAACCAAAACAAAATAACAAGATATACTAACCAAACAATCCAACAAAAACCCAATGCCCTGGTGAGTTCCCTGGCCCAATTTTGTCTTTGACACAAGTCTGGGGATGAAAGTCTGTTAGAAACTGTCCTTAGATAAACATGATGGGAAAGACAACTGCTTGCCCTGGGAAACTGGGGACTACTGAATAAGAAATCATTGGTAACACGCTATGTCTTCTTTAGATTCTTTCTGAATGCAAGTCTTGTGCAAGCAATTTCACCAAGAAGGAGCACTGCAGAAGCAGTCTAGCAGCCTTGAAGGACAGTGCAGATATATCTTTATGGCTTCTTTGTGGGAAAGGACACATATGAAGACAAGTTTGGTTTTTAAACTCAGCTGATAGAAGACGTCAAATGTTTACTCAATATATATCCCCCTGGTAAAAAGCGGGGGCATTTTATTTAATTTTCATTAAGAAGATGGAAAAGATTTATAAAAGGAGTCTATTCAACATCCAGCAAAGATCATGACGGACAGATTTAATACTGCCAGTGCTGTTTTCTGTGTTCTTTCTTATGAAAGGTTTATTTAGAGAAGGAGAATGCTTTGGGTCACCATTGGCTACTACTGCTTTCAATTTCAATAGTGGAGAGAAAGGAGAGAGCTGGTTTATGCTAACTGGGAATTTGTTTCTTCATTTTATTAATTTATACTCTTTGTTCTTGGTTATCTTTAAGCCACAGGACTTTAATAGAACTTTAATAGAAAAAAAGCATTTGTATTGAAGCTCAGAAACTGAACAGGGAGCAGAAATAATGACTTAGAGAAATGTCTAGTTTGAGCACTGCTTTAAATGTCTCATTTTTTCCCTCTTTAAGAGGCAGTGGTTGTCCCTACAGAAACAGTAAATTGTCATTCCAAGGGTCTGGATCAAAGGTGGTAATAAATAAAAAGGAAAAATGGTTTGTATTTTGTATTTTCTGTTAGGAATTCATGTCTGCCTTGGAAAGGCAAATATTCGAAACTTTTAGACCAAAATTCATGTCAAAATGGAAGCAAACCCATGAGTGAGATTGTCCTCGTTATGCCTTCTTTAATTATATGAAATTTTCCCTTTTGAGGGGGATATAGGAACCTTTACTGTCATTTAGCCTTGCATTTGTACTGTCACCCTCTAGTTTGAGAACATTGTCTGGGATTACTGAATAGAAAACACTTATCCAGGTGTTCCACCATTTCAGGTTTTCTTTCCAGTTGGTACTTTTAATGCTGCAAGGAAAGTCACTGCAGCAGGCTGAAAGCTCTGATAACATTACTCAGTACATGATTTCCCAAATATCTGCCCTGAAATCGATGGGGCTCTTCAGTGCAGGGCATCCCCTCGTGACAGAGCCTGGTTGCCCATAATTTGAAGTGATGTGGTGAAGAACAAGGGTTCTGGAAAGGTATTTGCTCCTCCTGCCCAGAACTGCTTCTGAGAAGAGCTGTTAGAATTCTGTTATGTTTTCCAGCCCAAAATTCCATTTTTCAGTAGTGTACTGTGTGAGCCAGCTGTGCTGGGCCGCAGCATTCATGCCAAATAAAACACACATTAGTGACAGAAAACAAAACAAAGAGAAAAACACTGTCACAAAAGCCCTTTCTTAACTTTTTTTGTGACTGTTGGAGCTTTATGGATAAATTAGTGACAGGATGAGTCTTGTTATGCCATAAAATGTTTTGCTGCTGTGTGTCTGGATACGTTAGGAAAACACCTCAGGTTTGAATTTGCTGCTGTGCAGAATGATGCCAACCTGCAACCTCTTATTGGCCAAAGAGGTGCATGAAATACAAGGACACAGCTCTGCAGTGAGTGCTGGGCAACTCTGCCAAGCCCAGAACCTCTGCCCTCATCCATCCTGCTCTCAGCAAGGAGCTGCACATTCCCAACAGGCCAGGAAAAATAAAGCACAACCTTTCCTTTATGAGCAAGTTTATGTGCATCAGCAATTCCAGGATGCAGCCTGGTGAAACCTTTCATGGGATGAGAATCATCAGTTGACCATTTGCAGGTCACAGAGATGAGAATATATTATAGTGAAAGCTACTTCAGTGCAACTTGGAAATACCTGCCTATTTCAGGAGGCTAATTCCATTGAGATTGACTAGAAGGTACTGTCTTGTTTTGTTTTAACACTTTATCTTTTTTAATAGAGTAACATACCGTCATTTTTGCCCATTGCTTTCAAACTAGATCTGCTTTTTTCATTGTTACTCTGATTTGTCAAATTTATTAATTTAATTCACCCTAATTTTGGTAATGATTTACTTTGGATTGTCTCCATCCCATAGTTTGGATGGGGTTTTTTAACTGCCTTGCTCTTTATTTTGACAGCATGGTAAAAATAATGAAAATATAAAAAAGATAATTAAAAGTAATATTCAAACTACTGTATAAAATTTAGATATAAAACTTTCAAAAATTGCTTCATATGAGATTAAAAAGCTTTGGTCAACTTTATAAAGATACTGTGATGAACTAGTGTTTTGTTTCACTTGACTATTTTTGCAAAGAGAGCCTATTATGTTCTTTATTCTGCAACCTGGAGAGTTGTGTCTCCTGAAGAGAAGCCTTTTCACTTCAGTAAAATAAGCATCTCATGGCATAGTGGCTATTCAGTGAAAGTAACAGTGCAATAAGAAGGTTTATGTTAGTTAGATATCAAAGGAGATAAAAAATGTACAAAGACTCTTTTTCCTACATTGCTTAGACTGTGGGGTTTTCTTTTATAGTTCACAATTTAATATCCAGTAAAAGTGGGAAAATGTTTGATCATTAGCTTTGGTGACAAGCACATCCATTATCTTTTTATGAAACCTTAAAGGTACTGTCAGGAGATGGCATTTTATTCCAGCTTTGCTGCACCTCTAAGGGGTCTCTGATGAGCCTCTTCTCTATTATCCATTTCCTAAGATGTTTGAGTAAAAGTGATAGATGAGCAGAAGATTATATATTATTGCCTAATTAAAAGTACATTACATTGAAAGTAAAGATGGAAAATTAATAGCAAAACACATCAAAATGTGCAGTCAAAAATCATTCAAGTTTTCTGAAGTGCAAGAACATGCAGGGAATGTTAATCTACTAATCTCCCTAAAATACTTTTAGGGATCCCTGGCAGCCTCATAACAGTTTTCCTTTAGATATAAATGAAATTTTAATATTTTAGGACTGCACAGTAGAGAAGGTGTCTGGAAGGCCTGATCTGATCCCACCTTAGCCTGGGGCATCACAGAGTCTTGGAATGAAGCCCTCCAAATGAATTCAATTCTAGATAAATGGAAGGAGTTAAGATAGAGAGAGTACTGCAGTTATCTATTCCCTCTGGTGCTGTACTTCACAAGGGCTGATTTACACATCCTTAGAATTCTAAAAATGTATTAGACAATTCTTATTTAATCTAGCAGGTAACCTCAGGGCAGCCCAGTTTGCAGGAGGCCCAAGCACAGCTCATCAAGATTTGCAGTGTCCTAATTTCATAGGTCCATTAATAGAATTAGCATTCAAATCTCAGACCAGCTGCCATTAATGATATTTTAGTGGGTTTTTGGTTTTTTTTTTGGTGATTTAGTGCCAGCCAAAGGGAGGTGAGGAGCAGAGAAAGAGAGATTTCCACACGTGGGTCTGCACCACCAAAATGTCAAAATGGATGTGAGGTAAACAATGGGTTATTGACTAGAGATCTTTAAAGGGTGAACTGCAAAGCACAGCAGGCAAGATATTTATGAAATGAGAACCCTCAATAAATAGTGCACTCTTGAAATGAAGCATTTCTTTTCTATTTGTGCTTTTTCTAGCACAGCCAATTGACCTTTTCCACCTGCTTGGATAGGTGCATACACACACCAGTTCTCTATTTTTTAGGACGCAAAGACATAATTTTATTTGCCATTGAATAGGTTTCTATCTTGGTACAGGTACCTTTTAAATAACATGTTTACTCTGATGTTCTAGACATCTTTTTTGGTAAACAGAAAAATAACAAATAACAAAATTTAAAACTATTCATTTTGGCATAAGAGCAGTTTGTGTCATTTCTGTCAAGAAAAATTACTTTTTGGTAAGATAAACTTCCTTCATCAATATTTAATCATATAATAAAAGTATCCCAGTTTTTCTAAATAGCAGATTTATCTTTGAGAGCAGAATAAACTTCAGCATGATAATATTTGCAAAATAGGAAGGAGAAAGAGCTCACCCAAGACAAGTTATAAATACCTCACAGCCTCAGAAAAAAAAGTCAAAATCTTTGACCCTATTATCCTACATGGTGTTATTTGTAATTTTTATCATCTAGCTATGTGTAACCTTCACTTTGCTCCAAGTAATATCTGACCAAATTACTTTTGCACCATCACTGATCGCCATCCAAAACCTTAAATCTACTGTATTCTTAATGTTTCAGCTGTGCAACAGTACCTGCATTTTTCACTGTACAATATCCTAAGCCTTTGGTTTTCTTGGGATGGGAGGGGATGGGAGACTTCCTGGGGAGCCAGATTTGGCCCCATCCTTAGAAGCAAACAGAATTTAGGCTGCTCTGCCTTTGCCAGGATGCCAAACTTCCCAGGAAAGGATCTGTCTGACTGTAAGCCAAGAGGGGGGATAAACTGGGATTTTAATGCAATTTGTATCTCACTGCATGGCATTCCCAAACAGAAATAATCCCCTGAGTTCCCAATATTCTGTTTTTCAACCCAAGCAGCAAGACATTTAGAAATTCTCTGCAGCTCAGCAGCCAAGTCAGGTCTGTGCCCAGCCTTGGTGGGTCAGGAACTCTGCACTCCTGAGTTTTATGCAGCTGTAATTCATGCCCAGAAATGAATTCATGCCCAGGTGAATGAAAATTCTTTCAAAATTTATGATAGAAGTAGCAGGACAAGTAGATAGAATATTTCTAAATTCCCAGTTGATGGCATTTAATTACATATACTAAAATAGTTTTCTGAAGCTTAAATTAAGCACTTCTGTATACTGTGGGGCTTTGGAAGTAATAGATAACTTGACAGGGATTTCCATTGCAAATATTGCTCTCATTTTTCATACATTTCAATTGCATAAAATTTCTCAATTTATGGGTTTTTTCGTGTGCAAATTAGTTTACATATATGGGTACTAGATCAAATATTATTCTGATACTTCCTTGATGTAGTACCTCGTGATATTTTTGAGTCAGTTGAACAGGATCTGTATTTTAAGGTTGTAGCAGCACTTTTTAATGGTTAAAAAGAGTAATGTGAACAATAGATCTAAAGGTACAAAACTCTCTTGGCAGCAGTACTGGCAAGAGAGAGAGTCCTAAATTTTTTCTTCTATTTAATCTGTGATCCATGTGTAAATGCCTGACTCAGCCAACCTAGAAAATACTACAGTAAAAATGTTGCAATTTGCATTAACTTCTAATGGAGAATATATAGGAGACTGTTGTTTGATACTGATTTCTTATTTCCCAAGATGTACTGGCAAATAAATATTATTTTGGCAAAAACTGCATTTGAATACATCACTGTATGAAAAACTGCTACATGAAGATCTCTGAAAGGCCAGAGGAAATGTTGTATATTGGTGGATATCCCTTGTTAAGCAAAGTATGAAAATTGCCTTCCAGCAAATATAAATACTAGCTACTAATGCATTTGTATAAGTATTTTGAATATATCTTGTGTTGTATATGTTGCAAGCTAAAAATATTTTTGAGAAAAGAAAGATCATTTATATATTTTAATTAAGAATTTGAAATATATCCTCCATGTTTCAGGGGGTTTATTGCTTGAGAAACAAATCTTACTGGCATTTTTCATTGTTCTACAGTAATTGCTCACTATTTTTTCAAGATCCTAATGAAATAGAATGAAAGAGATTTGAGCATCCTCTGTATGGGAGACACACATTCAAGAATCCTACTGATTTTAAGGATAATTTTTGCTGTATTTTTTTGTCAGATCTTGGATTTTTTTAAAAATGAAATATCCCTTAGTCATTATAACTTATTCATTTTCTCAAGGTGTTCCTCCAGGATTTGGGTTGAGGGATTGTAAATTGCCATAGCTGACAAATTTCCCTACTATTTATTTTCCTATTGAAGAATGAACTGGTCAGTACAGAAACACAAATTAAAAGGAGGCAGAGCACCATATAGCTCCAAATAATTTCAAAAAGATTAGGCAAACATATCCCCAAGCTGTTTTGTTTACTTAGGTTCCAACATCCAATGAGTTTGGTAAGCACTTATTTCTGACATCCAACAGGAAACACATGGAGAAATGAATTTCTTCCCAAAATTTTTGTTCCCATCTCTACTTGTAGGTGTAGTTTATCACCCATTAATTGCTTTCCTTCTCCGACAGAAATTTTCCTTTCAGCTCCAGGAAAATGCTCTGCCTCCACTGGAGATGGGTTTGCATTTCATCTGCGAGGCTTCACTGCAGCAGTGGCACCACGGGGTGTCCTTCCCTGGGCCCCCTGTGTGCTGGGGGGCCAAAGGCCATGTGCTTTCAGCTACCCACGAGCCACATTAATGACCCTGTAAAGTGCACTCCTGAGCACCCTGGGGATGTTTTAATTACTCACTTCATTATTACGTGCCTCTTGAAAAATGTCCTCTAAATATTTTCCCTTTGCCATGATATAGCTCTTAACAAGGATGGCTAAATTAGGGTGGACTGAAAGGGAAATGTTCACATTAAGAGGAATATTAACTTTCTTTCCACCATTTTTTCAGATCATTTACTTCTTCCTATGGGGAAAGATTGAGAGAATTGGGTTTGCTCAGCCTTCAACTCTGAAGCTTTAGAGTGACCTAATTGTGGCCTCCCACCACCTGAAGGAGCTGCAAAAATGGAGAGGGACTTCTCACAAGGGCCTGGAATGAGAGAACCAGGGGGAATGGCCTCAAACTGAGAGTAGGTTTATGTCAGATATCAGAAAAAAACTTCTGCCCTGTGAGGGTGGTGAGGCCCTGGCACAGGGTGCCCAGAGAAGCTGGGGATGCCCCTGGATCCCTGGAAGTGTCCATGGATAGGTTGGATGGGGCTTGGAGCAACCTGGGATAGTGGAAGTTGTCCCTTCCCATGGCAGGGGATGGAACTAAATGATATTTAAGACTCATTCCAACCCAAACCATTCTGTGATTCAATTACTAAAAATTTTCTCTTTTGATACTTCATGGGTTTGCACATCCTGTGTGTTCAAAGCTTAGAGCTCCTTTCATTATTGAGTTTCTCCTGTTGTACCTGAGAGCTTATTGGATGCACATTGTTTGGATTTTGATTATCATTAGGTTCTTGAACTGCTATTAAAGTTAACTTAAAGGTACTCACTATTTCATTTAGGTACTCACTATTTCATAAAGGTGCTCACAATTTCATTTATTTTCTTTTTGAGAACAAAGAAATCACTTGACAACTACCTTGCTAGCACAGAGATTTTCTAGTGTGAGTTCCCTCCAGCTAAAGAGGTGCTTTAAAAATGTTATTGAAAAATACAAGATATTACCTGCATTTTCCAGCAACAACAAAATTCAACATCTGTGGAAGTGCCTAAATTTCATCTTTGCAGTATTTCTAGGTAGATGCTGTAGAAGTAGTGATCACAATTTCAGGTTTAAGGTTCCATTCTTAAATGGCTTTAAAACAATGCACACATTTCTTTTCCTTACCCCATCATAAGCGCATAATGTTGCTTTTTTATCCTTTGAAAGTTCTATATAGTTGTTGGCTGGTTTCTTTTTATAAATATTTCATAAGTAGTGTTTTGATCTCTGGTTCAAATTCAGTCATGGCAGCAGATGTTCTTGTTGATAGGTTTCTTTTGAAAGCGCTATGTACAAACAAATTTACAAACAGGAGTGTATTCAGTAGGTGTTGTGGAACTGATAATATTGAAAAAGTATTATGAAGAATAAATTCTCAGTTTTAACCTTTTTTTTTTCTTTTCTTGAGATGTGCAAAATATGAACAAAAAATATCATTGCTTGGCTATGATCAAAGATCATTGCTTGGCTAGGGTATCAAAGATGCAGCTGAGGGTTAGAAAAAAGTCTGGATCATCTTAAAAACATTGAGAAAAGCCCTTGTCTTGCAGACAATGTTGTCTTGCAAACAGATCCAGCTCCAGGCTGTCACAGAGCAGCTCCTCTTGCAAGGTGGAGGTGAGCAGCTGTCATTAGGAACCATTAGCTTTGCTAGAACCTGATCTGTTCTTACCAGGACCAAGCACAAATAGGAAATATATTATGTTTGTACAGACGAGGTTTTGCATCTACAGAACAGCCTGGTGCAGTGTCTCTGAAGGAGGTTTTGATTCTGCTGCCTGGAGCACCAAGGAAAACTGGCTCCATGTGTTTGTTTCTGTCTCTTACTCCCATTCTTGCAGGCACCTCTGTGGCTCACCATTCCTGGAGTCTGCAGTGTTCCAAAAGACTCTGAACAAATTCTGGGTATTGCATTCAGAGTGTGTGAGCCTGGCTCTGCTTTTATATGGTTCCCTTACAACACTCCAACAAAACAATTTTGAAAAATGAGCCCGAGAGGGTTTATTTCCCATTAATGACTGAATGCTGGCATTTGGATGATGGAAATAGATATGTTCCTTTGTGTGACTGTACAGATGAGAGCTTTTGTCATGAGATTGTGCTTTTCATTTGCATGAGCTCTTCCTTTTCTGCTGCTAAAACTTTTTAGTCCTTTAAAAGCTTTTCCCATCACATTCTCTGCAGTTTCTCAGTGTTTCCTCCCAGGAGGTCTCTATGATTTAGGTAAAGATAATCAATCTCACTGAAAGAAACAAAATTACTTGGGGTGATCAATGTGTGCCAGCAGTTAGTTGTTAAAGTCATCCAGCAAAGTTGCAGAACCCAGCAGAAATGTATTCAGAACCTGGTTCTTAACTTCTCCCTGCCAAGCCAGCAAGATGCAAAACCAAAAGGAAATCAAAACAAGCAGGTAAAGGGGTGTGGCTTTCTTTGGCTTCAATGAGAGTTTATAAAGAATGAGGAAGATTTAAAAATACAAACTCAGACCCTTGGTGGCATCCAGCAAAAGGAGAAGTGGCAGTGGGCACCATGCATAGAGGAAAGTCCAAAAATAAAAACCTTGTTTGTTCTGAGGGTGGCCAGATGCTGGATCAGGTTGCCCAGGGGAGTCTCCAGTGCACAGAGGTACTCAAATCCTGAGTAACCTGGTTGACTTGACCCTGGTCCAGCAGGGGAGGTGGTGAACTGAAGTCCCCACAGGTCCCAGGTACCCTAAGGCTGTGATTCTGTGATGGTAAGGCAGAGCAGTGGGTCCTGAGTACTGTGAGGGAGATAAATCATTCTCTAGACATCTACCTGGTCTTTTAACACCTGATTATATTTCATATTTCTTTACTTATCTTTTTTTTAACACCTGAATATCTTATTAAACCTTCTCTCTCCATAGTCTGGACTTGCTGGGAAACGAATTAGCCCATTATAGTTATATTAGGAAAAAAAAACTTTTCTGCAAAGCAATAACCGCAGTACTACCTATTTTTGCTGTATCATCTACTCACATGAGCTCAGGTTTCAGCCTGTGGCTCATGGGCACAGGAGGGATTACCAATTCCACCATCCCAACAGGGAAAACTGGCTCTGTTTTGACAGGCTGGCAGTGAGAGATAATGATCTGCCTCCTGAAAACTTCACCACGCTTATGCCCAGAGCAGAAGTGCAGAAACTTTTTCACACCTAAGCCTTCCCAGGCCTTTTGGTAGACCCTGCCCTTACTGCAGCATTGCCCAGGACGTGAGCAGGGGGAGGGAGGTGGGCAGGAAATGGTCACAGGCTGGATCATGCCAAGGCTTCTGCTGGAGCTTTCTCTGCTGGAATTTGGGTTTTCAGGAATGGAGCTCCTGATTTTAAGGAATCCTGAAGATTGCCTGTATGTTATAAGACAATGGAAGACTACATTTTCTCTCCCTTCCTTGTCTTTTTTTCTTAGGAAAGGATCCAGTGTAAGCTGTATGTTGTCTTGTTTTAGTTTGGTGTCATTTATTTAGGTTCAGCACCCAACCACTTCTATCCCAGATTTTTCTTTGTTTTTGTCATGCCAGGGTGTTTCTTCTGTGCTGTCACTCATCTCACTGTTCCTTTTCCAGACAATTTGGCAATTCCTGAGGACATTCTGTTTCACATCTCTTGATGCACATTGAAAAATCACATTTTGATAAAGACCAATATCTTAAGTAAAATTTGCCTGGGCTATGGATGAATGCATCGCTTAGGGTACATTAGTGAAATTCTAAAACCTTACTTTTTGGAAGCTGATCATACACTAAAAGCAGAAAAAAGGAGGAAAAAAATTAAATTGCCAATTACAGCTAATAGCTTGCTGCAATTGACATGAACGAAGCAGATTGAAGGTACTTTTAAAAGCAGCTTCTCAGTAAATCCAAGCAGTGAAATGTTTTGGAATGAAGCAGTTGCAAAACTGAGGTTAAATATCCTGTGCTTAACAACTTGCAACACCCCGAAACCTGTTTTAGAGACATCTTTGGGGATTTCTCTGTAAGAATACAACTGATAAATGGGTTTGTTTTCCCTTGAAAGTGTTTACATATATCTGATGTTATTTGCTGCATCTCCTTAAAAAATCCTCTCCCCCAAAATTTTAGTTTTAAAAGACTTCAAAAAAAATATAACCCAATGCTAGTGACAAACCTTATTATTTCATTAAGTCTTTTCAATATTATGGACTCCTTAAAGCAGTATTTCTAAGGTGAATCCAACAAGTTGAAGTACTTTTTCTGAAAGCTGAAAATGTATTCTTTATGTTAAGTCACTAATTTTTCAGAAGGAATGTTATAGTAGTTTTAAAGATGGAAGAGTTTTAAGAGAAGCAAAGAGCTTGTTATACTGTGATAGGTAAAGGAGTAAAGATGAGTCACCAAAAGAGGGCTTTCTGAACATTTTTTATATTTATATTTCTCAGCACTGTGTAAAGCACAGATGAAAGGTTAAGAGAGTAATAAACAAAGCTGAAATGTGATTTGGATGGGTAAGCTGCACTTTGATCTTCAGACTATAAAACATTGCTACCTGGGTCAGAACTAACACCCGGCAGGACAAACAATCACTTGTTTGCTGTGCTATAAAATTCACAATTCCTTTTCCTATGCCATGCTAGCAAGCATTCTTTGGCACTAAATGATGGAAAGAGAGAAGGTAGGAGTTTTAGCAATTTGTGTAATTTAAAGCAACTTTAAACATGTGCTAAAGTTTTCTTTGAAGTTCTCTGATCTTTAACAAATGGCACTATAGGAATGGATTTGCAGCAAATATTGAGCAACTTTAAAGATCTTGAAAATACTAAAAATATATGAAATTGTTTAAAACCAGGAATGAAATTGTAGGTTATGTGAAGAAGAACAAAATCAGTGCTGCTCTTATTTCAGTTAGACAAGACAGCATTTCCTACTGCACCAAACTGATTCCAGAGAAACATTGAATATCCTGATCTGGAAGGGACCCACAAGAATCATCAAATTCCAACTCCTGGTCCTGCTCAGGACAGCCCCAGGTTCCATTTTCTCCTCCTCATTCATTCCTTCAGAAAGATGACTAATTCTTTTTAAGTTTCTCGGTTTCACTGGTATTTTCCAAGCACAATTTGTGCTCTCAGATGTGAAGCTGTGTCATTCCTGTCCTGGGACTGTTCAAAAAGAGGTGGAGCTGTGGCCCTGGGGATGTGGTTGAGTGGTGAACACAGCAGGGTTAATGGTTGGACCTGATGATCCTGGAGGTCTTTTCCAACCTTAAATATTCTGTGATTTGCACATTGCCCCACAGTCTCACCTCAGCCTGAAGGAGAGGAGAGTCTGAGATAAAAGAAAGGCTATCTCAGGAGCAGGATAGACAGAAAAAGTACAGGAGGAAATACAGATCCTTTAAAAAACATGGGTTTGATGTTTCTTTTGGTGTGCCTGGCCTTTGTTGCTAAAATAATTTTTGTGGGTTTATAACCTCTATGGTTTCTGTTGGTCCTGATTAACTATAAATATGAGTAGTTCCGCTGATTGCAGTTAGGTTGCTTACATGGATAAAATTAACATGGAATAGATTTTTATCCGGTCTGACTTTTGGAGAATACAGCAAAGAAAATACTGAAGGTTTACTCTGAAGGTAACTGGAAAAATAAATATTTTTCCCTTGGAATCTCAGTGCAGGAAAAAGTGTGATTTCCACTTGACCAATATTTGGCCGAGGTATCAATTGTGTAATAAATATTAGTAATTATAAGGACACTTCATTATCTTAAGCGATTTTGGCATTTTACTGGATCACAATAGTACAATTTTTTTTCTAATAAACAAAACCCAAATATTGAAAACAACTTTTTTTTTTTTTTAATGAAAACTACCTCATACTGACCTTTTTATATACAAGATAATCACACTATTATTACATACTGTGAGTAGGGTTATCATAAATGCATAGATTGTGCTTAAAAGTGCAACCATATCTTTTAATTATGTCCTTGATTCTAGCAAATTTCAGGCAATAAAAAACTCATTAATTTTAATAGTGTTGGATCAAGCCCCATATTTATAATGTGATGTAATTGTCCACTGCCTTCCTGACATCTGGCAATAAAATTCTTCATCATAAAGCACTAGATTATATTTATTGGTGCAGGATTAGCCGTCAGGCAATGGTTAGTCAGGAACAAAAAGCTATTCAGAGAATTCCTTCATCAATGATTAGGAAATTAAGCATAAAGAATAAATATTTATTTATATTTATTTAAAAGTTACATTCCTCCTGTCACAATGATAACAATGTAAAGCAGATACAAGCTGTTGTTCTTGACAGAACAACTCCTTTTCAATCTGTTAGGGGTTGAAGGATATGCATATTTATTCCTTTTTTTTTTTGTCTCTTTAGAGATTTCCACCACTGAAAATTTGGCTAGCAGGAAAGAATTGATATGCCATAAGTTTGAGCTGGCATGTTGTATCACAATGCTGGGGGTGTCCTTTACAATTATTTTCAAGTAGAAAAGACAATACTGAAAATACTCAGATTGCTAAAATGACTCTGGATTACAGAAATCCCACTGCATGCTATTTATCTCTTTGTTAATTATACCTGACTAATTAATTAATGACTTTCTCTTTGATTCATTACGGAGAGATTGATGGAGCTTAAGACTCCGAGACTTCCAATACTGTATCTATGTACTGTCCAAATATTTGTTTCCTGGGATGCAATAGGGAGATTCAGATAATTTATCTCATCCCACACTTTTCATCTCGATGGCATTTGTTTTGTCCCTCAGCCAGGGAGCACTGGCCTGGCTGTGCTCAGCTGAGTGGAACCCAGGAGGGGAACGATCATTGCCCACTTCTCTCTGGTTTTACACCAAAGAGCAGGTGGTGGCATTTTCCCTTCCCTTCATCCTCCAGCCAGTCCATGGCACTTTACACCAGTGAGTGCAGAACACTTAAAGCTGTTGTAGCACCAAACACCCTCAGGGATTCCACTCCAGGGCTTCTTGTCACGGAGCTCGAGAGCTCTGAGAATTGTGTGACACACAGGGAAGTCAATAAAGGACCTGTGTCACTCTGAAAGCCAGAATTTACTGTACCCTTACATCTAGTATTAGAGGAGAGATCAGAGATCTGGCATCATGATCATGGTTTTCAGGATGCTTAACCTCTTGCTCTTCACATAAAAAAAAACTAAATCAAATATCACAGCAACACGTGTATTCTCCCCCCCTCTGCTGAATGGCTCATCAAAGTCTTTAAAAAGTAAATAATGATGGCTGGAAAAAATGACTTGATAACTTATTTAAGCAGTTTAACCTGTTGTAAGTTTTTATGGGACTGACCTTTCCTTGCTACGTTTTTCCAGACTCTAGATTTGCATCTGATTTGTATTAATGGAAAATGGACAAAGCAAATTTGCAATTGAGTAGTTTTTACAGGGAGTCCTGTTGCTGTACAGCTTTTGGCAATATTTTCAGAAACTGACTATACCAGTATTTCCATTTTTGTTTGAGAGAATAATTTTATTGTAATGCATAAGGCTATCTAAAATATTATCAGTAAAGTAAGCAGCCAGTGTGATATGTGTCATTGCATGAGTGATGGAGCAGGGGAAATAGAACAGTAATAATGGAATCATTCTTTAATTTAGCTTAGATTCATTGTTGTTTCTGAGCTATTTGGTTCCTAGAGACAAACAGAGGGAAGTGAATGTTAAAGGGATGTGTATACACGACGCTCAATGGCAGATGTGGCTTTGATGTCACTGGTTTTGGTTTGAAAGTGTGGTGTTTCTTTCAATGCCTCCTTTTCTTCCTCTCATCTCAACCATTTTTAGCTCTCCTTTTTGATTATAGAAGATCTGTACCTGAGAAGAAAGGTTCTTCCACCCCCATCTGCATCAGTTCAGTAAATCTAGGTGTCATCTGCCTAACAGCATAATGAGCAGTAATAACTCATAATGACCATAATGAGCACTAGCAGCTGAACATGTCAAATATACTGGAAAAAAGAATAGCTCCCTATGGGACTCCAGCCTCCTCAAAGTGGAAGTACAAAGTGCTCCTGCAGAGAGCTGTGAACTACTGAACTGCAGTGCAACCACAGCTTGTTCCAAAAGATCATTTCTAGAGGGAGACAGCTTTTGTTGACAGTTTTTGACATTATATTCATGCTAAAGTTAGATTTCTCAGAGGATTTTGAAGCAAAACAGCTGTTTAAGTTTCTAATCAAACCTGAAGGACAAGTTCTTTCCATCAGGTCAAAACCAGAGTGCAGATCTCACACTGGGCACAGGGCAGGACACTGATTAAGGTGGGACCACGTTTTATGACAGCAGCTGGGACATTTAAGGTAAAATGTGACCCAATGTATTACTGGGTAGCTCTGTATGTATAACACAACCAGGTTTTGGGAGTAACTGCAATCAGGTAGGCTGTCTGCCATTCCCAGTAGTGTTTGCAGCTACAGATGTCCCAGATTATTTTACGTGATTTATCTTTTACAAAAGTTTGTTGATTTTGCAGTTCTCATCTTTTAGGCCCCTGGGAATATTCTGAAATTCTGTATGAGGTTTTTATTGTTGGGCTTTTGGGGTGTTGTTTTTTTATGCACCACAGGAAAATATTTCTATATTTACTTGGAAAATTAAACTGTTACAGATATCATCATGCTTCCCTTGATACTGGCTGATGCTCTATGCAGGAAATGGTATCAGTAGCACTATTTTCTTGTAAAATGAGCTTTTAAACCTCTGTAAAAATTCAGCCATATTTTGATCCATTCTATTTGAATTTTTATGTGTGAAAATTTATATATGAGACGATGAAAATAAAATGAAGCGCACAGCTTTCAATCCCATGATTAACAGTGAGAGAAACTGTAGGAAACAATGGGATGTGTTATCAAGTGTATCTTCAAACAGATTTTGGGCATCAAAGATGTAGCTGAAATAAGGCTGTTGCCTAAAATTGATGCAATGTTCTTTAGCTGAAGTACTCATCAAGTTTTTAAGTGCATGCATATTTTTCTCAGTGAGTGGTCCAGTTTGTTTCACCTCAGTTAATTGCAGTCATGGGGATACGTTTGCCACATCAGAGCCTGAGAGTCTGAGAGTATCAATATTTGTCAAACAACAGGGAAAATGAAGGAAATATAAGGAAATATGAAAAATTGTTGCTTTACTAATCAGCAAGAAAAGTGAGCCCAAATGTCATCATCTCCTCAACAGTCAGTGTGATGTGGTACTAAATATAGACAGATAAATACACCCTGAGCAACTGCCTGCACTGGGTTTGGAAAACATCCTTCATGAGACCTGTGTGGGTAGAGATTTTTTTCAAGGAATTCCAGTCTATTGTTTCTGTAATGGGAAAAATTATGGCTGATCTCAAAATTTTTTGTTGTTGTTTTTCCTTTGGCTCATTGTTTAGCCCTGAGTTCATTCCAACAGGGCAATCCCACAGGGATAATGACCAAACCCCCTGAAAACACTGGCCCAAAAGAGCCAGGCTTATCAGCATGCCACTAGTCCAGATATCTCATGAGCTGCTTTTGCAAGTCCGTCAGCCAACAAGAAGATCAAACATAATTTTCAGGAGATGGGAACCATTAAAGAAAAAGTAATTTTAGTCTTTCAGTCACTCAGAAAGGGATGTCTTTTAGAATTGTATTTGATTTATAGTTAAACTTATTATTTTTAAAAGAAGTATATGTTCATCCATAATATAAATAAGGTACTTTAGGTGAAATATTCTATATTTAGAGCATCCAAATGTTTGCTATGATTTTTTTTAACCCCTTCACAAGTAGCCATCTGCTTCAAAGCAGTTTTTCACACACTCTTGATTCTGACCAGGAAAGGATTTCTTATAATAGCGTCCTATTTCTGAAGCATACATGGAGTAGGAATGCATAAAGTGAAAAGGGTTTTAAGGGATTAGTAAAAATGGATGAAGTGGATTCCTAGCTGCAACCAAGTTTTTCTTTGTGCCTTTAAATGATTACTTGAAATGTAGAAAATCTGTCCTACAGTAGCTAGCGACCAGTCTTTGAAATATCAGCTCTTTACATGTCATTGCCAATGGACAAGTGTCAGTAGGAAAGAAGTCTCCAGCAGTCTGAGTATTTTGATTTTTGCCTAGAATTCTTAGGTTAGTAATGCCCAGCTCAGACTTTATCTCTAGGTCATAATTAGAATAAATGGATCTGAAATGTAATTTTTTTTTCACCTTCTGCCTGTTGCAAACCATATATAAATAATGTAAATTTATGTCCACTTTTCCTCCAGGAACTTAAGGGAGAAACAAGACTTCAAATTGTTATTGAATTTTCCTGGCAACACCAAATCTAATGGTATCAATTGGCCTATGAAGCACCATGAAAAAGTCTTGGTGAATCAGCTAGAAAATCCTTTCTTGCTTACCTGAATGGAAAACTTCCAATTCTGGGCAAGATTTTGCTTTTAAATAGAAAGGAAATAAAATGTTACAAAATATAATGCTGCATGGAGTCAGCTGCAAAGCAGAATTCTGTAACCCAGGTGATGCAGAAATCCAATGGAAACCAGGATGAGTCAGGCCTTAAAAATAAGTGTGAGCAGCAGCCTATTAGGGCAGCAAAACTGATACACAATCAGCCATATTAAGTTATTATCCTTGGTCCTTTCAACTTTTGCAGATACTATTTGACTTCCTCTCCTTCTATTTTTATTCACCTTTCTGAGGCAAAAAAGAGTAAATTAGGGATTCTGTTAAAGACAGGTTTTACAAGAAAAAAAATTCTGCTGACCCTGTTCATTGTGAGGCAAAACCCATAATTTTTGTTTGTAAGTTGTTTTTATAAACTGGGAGGATTTGGGGCGAAAGAGTGTTGGTTTTGGGTTTGTGTTTGTTTTGTGTTGCTTTTGCCTCTGGCTTTTCTTGTGTTCCATGACAGTGCTCAGGATAAATGTGCAGGCTGAAAGGATAACTTTCCTTCTGACTCATAAAAATGCTTGACTAAATTACTCTTTTTAGGTTTTTTGATGGTACAGAATATAACAAGTGGCTGTAATTTTGAACTTGGGATTTTTTGGGGGTTTTACTTGTTTCTTTGTTTGCTTGCAGTGTTTTTGGTTTTGTTTTTGGTTGGGTTTTTTTGCTTTTGGGATTTTTTTTTTCTGTTTTCTTTTGTTGTTGTTGTTGGTTGTTTTTTTCTTGAGGGGAAATTCCTAATAGATGTTCTTTTTCACTTCCCTTCTTCATTTGTCCCTCTTTGATGTTAGTTTTTAGTAATTTGTAAAAGAACAGTATATGATGAATGGTAGGAAGAATTTTAATGTCATTCCTTGGTTATAATTAAGAAAAAAATGGGAATATATTTCCTTGTGTATGTCATTTATAACAGCTTGGGCAATTTTCTGGTGTGCTGCTGACTGATTACCTTTGGGGATATGAACTCTGCACATGCCCTATAGTCAGACTCCAAACTTCGTTTTTTGAGTTTTTGACTCTGTCTCACCACTTACCCTCTCTCTTGAGCCATATTAAGGGTTTCCAGCAGTGAAACCTTGACTGAAGTGCTATTACCACTGAAATATAATTGTGCATGACAGTGGGTTGCTACCACCTACTGCTGCTCACAAGGCTGAGCTGACAGGAATGAAGTTTTCTGGCAACAGGCATCTGCCAATTTGTATCATGACACTGTGAGTGCTGGTCACTGGAGTCACCTGAAAAAGCCTGGCAGCTGATAGGAGGGCAGACCTTGGGCTCCCTGACATTATTGAGAGTTCAAAAGGAAATAAGTCTGCTTGGGTCATGGCCCTGATGAGAAGGGTTCCCCCTTTTTGTACAGCAGAGTGTTCAAGAGAGCCTGAGCTGTGCAGAAGAGTGCCGTGTTTGGGAAAGCTGTTGTATCCCAGCACCCTTGGCGTACATCTAAACTCTAAAGAATTGTATCTCCTACTTTGTGCTGAAGTGACGGCGGCGAGGGAAGACATGCGATCAATCAATATGATTGGTAAAGCAAACTTCGGTTTATTTCGAGTACAGCAGCACTTTTATATGTTTTCAGTAATTATTCGTACTCGTCAGTAATTATTCACACTCATCGTTAGTTCATTGGTTTAAAGCAAAAGGTTATTTTTACATACTCCTCCTACTTTGTGGTTTCTAACACAGGGTTCTTCCTCATTTTCGTAGCTTTAACTTCTCTATTTTTATATTGCAAAACCCCTTTTCTTCCTTATTTTTGCTGTTGTCCTTGCCCTTTCAACCTTGTCAGCATCTTTGCAATCTTCTTATCATGGCATGAGGCCTAGTTATGTCAAGTAAGGCTGTCATGGTTTGACACTGGCACTAGGCCAATGCCCCATGAAGGTACACTGTCCCTGGTGTCTGCTGTGAGATTTCGACCAGGAATAAGAAAAAAACAGGCTCTTACTTAACAAGGGAAAAAAAACCATTTATTAACTAAACTACAAAAACAATAACTAAACTACACACAAAAGAAAAAGGAACACACAAGGAAAATGAAAACCCCACAAAACATTTCCCTCCTCCTCCCCTCAAATTCTCAATACAATGCACTTCCCAATTCATCTCTTCCCAACTCTCAGTCCATCAACACTCTGTAGATAATCAATTCTCAATTCATCAAGAGGAGAGGAGTCCTTCTTGTGCCAGGATGACCTCTTCCTTCTTGTTACGGTGCTCTCACCACCAGAACAAGATCAGGGCTGCTTTCCAGGGTTGTCTTTTAAGGATATTTTGTCCCATTCCAAAAAGAGCACAGTCACAACTTTGGGACACCTGTCCCCCCCATATTTCACCCCCTGGGGCCGAGGGGCTAAACACAACCACTGAATCTTCTTGGGTCTGGGGCATTTCTCCCCCTGGACTCAGTCTCTGTATCACAAGGAAGCAGGGCTCTGTCCATGGCTATACAAAAAGAGTCCAGCAAAAGCCACTCCAATCATCTCTCTTCCCACCAAAATTCTTCTCTTTCCATCTACGATCTCTCTCACTTGCTTCACTTGCTCATTTCCTTCTTCTCTCTTGCACTCTAACTCCTTTCTGGGAAAGGTTAATGTTCTATAAAGTTTTCATTATCCAAAAAAAAACTTAAAGGCTCCTAAAAGCGGCAGGACTCCTTCTCAGTGCCTTCTTCCCCCCCTTCTTCTCCACAGACCAGGCATGCAGGCAGCCCATATCAAATTCCAAGATAACAGTCCAGTCCGAAATACCAGGTCTCTCTCTCGCTCTCTCTCTCTCTCCGTCTCCCAAGGAGGGGGGGGGGAACCTCCCAGCAGCTCCTGGGGTCTCTTTTGCTTCCACCCTTGTGGGGCGGGGGGGAAAGGCCAGGCCTACCTCTGCTCTCCCAGGCCGGACCGCATGGCCTTTCCCTGCCCCGCCCAGGCATCAGCACTGGGCGAGGGAGGCTTGCTCTCTCTCTCCCGTCGAGTCCCAAGAGCAAGTGCTTGGAGAGATACCCCTGCTTTTAAGCAGTGTTCTCAGAAGTGACCCAGATTCCCAGAAATCCCATTTCCGGGTCAAACCATCACAAAGGCCTACTTATGCTAAGCTAACACGCAGTGCGGCCTACCTATGCTTTTACTCATGCTAACCTAGCATGGGGTTTGCTTGTACAACTTCTCCAGGGACCCATGGCCCTGTTCATCCAGCCATTCTTCCGCACTGAAGTAGCCGCATCTTGTGCTTTTCATTTCCCTCCCAGATTGCTTTCTGAGTGCGGAAACTCCTTTTTTCTGGCAGGAAATCTGGGTGCAGTTTTTGTCAGAGGCAGAGCGGCAGAGTCTGTCCCAGCCCTCCCCTGCCCAGCGCCTCAGCCCCATGCCCAGCCCTGTCCCTGCTGCTGGATGTGCCTGGTGACTGCTCAGGAACCACGGCAGCCCTCACTCACATCTCCCTCCCAGCCTGCTCTTTGCACAGTTGTGTTTGTAGGCATCTGCTTAGACCTGGGAAAGTGCTCCAGCTCACCCCACTCATGGCTGCTCCCTGGGCTGGCTCCTTGTGGGATTTCTGGGCTTTCACAGAGACCAGGCAATCCTTAGATAACCACTGAGTGAAGGAATTCTGATCCTCTTTTCCATCACAATGAAATGGAATATATTACCTTACCCCATTGTTGTTTCTGTAAAAACCACTGTAGTAACAGTGAATAATTCTCTGGTTTGAAGTCTCCCAAGAGAAAAGGAAAGTTTTTTAAACAGTCCTCTTTGGTTTTGAAAGGAGAGCCTTCTCAAGCACTTGCAAGCACTCCAGACCTGTCAAACTAAATCACTCCATCATAAGCCTCACTTTCTTGACCTGCAGGACCATCTCATTGTAAATTCACCCCCCTCTTCTCCACTGATAATATGTTCCCATATCCAGTTTTTATTATTCTGAGAGTTCTATCTCTGCTTTACCTGAAGGAGATACAAAAGTTTTCTCATAGCAGCCTGGACATTTTCAAGATTTTGCATAGCTCTTCATCCTTTTTTCTGATCAGGAAATTTTACTGCACTTACTTGTCTCAAATTACTGCCTGGTATGAAAGGCCTAAAGCAAAAATGGACTTTCATAGTTAGATATATATAGCTAGGAAATATCACAGAAATTGTGCTAAAAATCAAGAAGTTATTATTCACTTCCTTAAAGCATATTAAGATCATGGACACTTATTTTTGCCCCTATAGATTAGTACTGCTCCTTCACAAGCTCCTGAAATCAATCCCTAGATGCTCAATCATGACTTGTGAATAGCTCAATCTAAGCTTCATGGGGGTTTTTTTCAAAAGAATATACTGTCCCAAAATTACATCTAAAAGGCATAATTTCTGAAAGAAATGTGAGGTAACTAGCACTTCAGCAAATGGCAAAAATGAAATACAAATTTGCATGAAGGTGAGTTGTAAACAAGGTGATTTCATTATTTTACATGCATATTTCTTTAATATAAAAATAGTGATTAGAAAAACATATTAATTTTTATTAACTTTTTGAGTAGCCAAGGCCATCTTCATTTTTCTCCATCTACTCATCATGAAACATCTCCAACAGGGAGTCTTGAATACAAGACATAGAATACAGTTTTTAAAAAAATCTCTGTAATTTTTTTTCACTTCTTTCAGAATTATTTCTAAGAATGATACAGGCACACCATCCTCACTATGGAGGCAATAAATGGTTCCATATCAAACACAAAAGAAGAACTTTCTTTGTAATGCAAGAGAAGGAATAAGAGTTGGTTTCGTTTTGCTTCCTATCCACTTCTTGTTTAAAAAAGATTGTAGTATAATTTATTCTTCTGTAGAATAGAAAATTGTTACTTATAACAAATTTTTATAAAGCTGCCATCATTCATTACTATTTTTAAAGTGGTTTGAGATCCCCAGAGAGCTGTATCCTGTAAACGAATTTTCACTCCCTCTAAAACCCCAAAAATATTAATAATTATTAATACTATTTTTAAATTTCCTTGATCACCTGAATTGGAATAGTATATATTCTATTTCATTTAAAAAAGAAACAAATGAGTTTTCCTCTTTGCATTCTCAAGGCTGGCTAAAGCAACAGTGCTCGTAATTTCATTTTTCAGGGTATATCCACAAATTCAAAAAGTGAAAAAAAATATTTAATTCTCCTTCTAGGATCTTCATTGTGCCAAATAATAATACTCTTGGATTGAACCACTGCAGCTGTTACAAAAACTTAGCCTTTGTTATACTGAGATTTGTTTTTAAATACTGCCATTTAGACAGGCATTCAGGGTATTCCACTTTCCTTGTCCCCTCTGGCTGTTTTTCTAAATAGGCCCTGTTTTTTATCATGGGTTATCCTACTGTAAACACACAACTTTAATTTCCAAGGGCATCTTCCTTCCGGACTCCTATGGTAATCCTCAACCTGCACACTATTGGTTTTCATTTCCTTTCAAATGTCAACTTTAAACCCTTAAGTATTGAGTCCAAATTAATATTTTATATGGACTCCTTATTCATCACATGGAGTAAATTGTCTAGAATAGATCATTTGTGTAGTGCTGGACATTTCTCTACAACAATAGCTTTGGAAATAATATTCTCCCATCTTGCTTGGTCTCTGCTCCAATAGTCATTTAGAAATGGTTACAATACAGTTAAGAAAGGCCCTCTGACAAAACTTTGGCTGGGACTTTGGGAGCAGACAGTGTGGTCTGTAAAATACTAATTGTTAGAGATCGTGCTGATTTCGTGCTTTTTCTCTCTCAGTTTGAATACACTGATGAAAGGTCTCGAGTTACTAACCCTGGAAATTGGTTATTTAGTCTGAGTCTGGTTCCTGATCAAGAAATCACAGTAAAACCTTCCATGAAGCATCTTCTCTCCTGGAAGTGAACTGATTTTAAGTGACTTTGTTTAAAGGGAAAATGTAATTACGAACAACAACAACAAAAAAAATCAACAGCCAAAGTTTTGTCCATCCATTTTGTTTCAGTATGGACACTTGGGCAGCTGGAAATAGAAAAGACAACTGGGTGAATGCCACAGGCAGTGGGTTATGCATTCACACACCTAGCCAGGATCTATGCAGGGTAATTAAGAGATTTGGCAGGTTTTATTCTGATTAGTATTGATATCAACACTTCACAACGAAATTTGAAAATTAAGGAAGATTGAGTCTAGTAATACCCAAATATTGCATTAATATTTATTGGCTTTAAAGTTTGCTTTCTATAGAAAAGAAAGATTTCCTCAGTGTCCTGTAAAGATTTTTCTGTGCTTCCTACAAGCTGAAGTTTAGTACAGATTTTATTTTAATCAAATTGTCCCTGAAAATTCAAATTATTCTTCCATCATTGGAGACCTGTTGTCAATACACCATCAGAATGCATAACAGGAAAATAAATCCCCAGCTGTTAGATTTAGAAATAAGGTAATCTGAAGTTTTCCTGTGAGAAGTTAGAAGGTGCTAACCTGAGTGCAGTATTTAGCTGTGCAGTGGCTGGAATTTGGAGAGGAAAGAATGGGTACTGTGGAGCCAGTTGGCTCCTGTGTCTGGCTGTGAGTAGTTTCAATAATTTTTTTATAATTCAATGAAGGGAAACTTGCCCCAGTACTGGTTTTATTCCTTGCTGTGGTCACTTGTGGGAGGTTTTCCTTCTGGAATTTTTGTCTGTTTGATACCAGCATGACTGGGGCTGTTGTGGTGTTTTAAACACTCACCCACTTGGTCTGTGGACTGCCCATCTCAACCTAAATCAGAAAACCTCTGGTGGACAAGAGCCAAAAAGGAAGAATAGCTGGAGAAAACAACAGAAGGTGAGTATCATAATAACTGTATCATCTTTAACACAGTACAGTTATAATAAATTGCTAATACATAGTATTTAAAACAAAACAAGTTACAACATAGGTCAATCTGACCTATAGTCGGAAGGTAGACTGCCAAATTTAATTTTTAGATGGACAAAGAACATTTGCGTGTTGGTCAAGAATTCCCATAACCCCCCAGTTTTAATTGTGAATTCACATGAAGAAGAACATTGTCTCTCAGTTGGAAAAATACAATCATTAGTTACTAAATTAATGACAGGAAGGGGCACTTGGTGCTATGGTTTGCTGGACATGGTGGTGTTTGGTCAACAGTTGGACTTGATGGTATTTGAGGTCTTTTCCAACCTAATTGATTCTGTGAAAATTGTCTGACAGCTAATAGATGCTTAGTGGATTATCATTTACTGTCATTTTTAAAATTCAGAATGTGATCTTCCATTGTATTTAATCTACTTGCTCATGAATTAGAAATTTCTTTCCTCAAGGGCAATCCCTTATTATAATAAAATGCCTTTACCGAAATTGTGACATGAAGAGAACACACAAAACTGCAAAAATTTTAAATTCTAGAATTTTGTTACTTTTTTATTGTCATTCTTAGAAAAATACACTTTTTAAAATCATCACATTTCACTCCAAATACAGAATGGACCTTCTAACTGCCTTGAGTCTTCAGATCTCTCTTTGCATGATACATAATATACAAAATTATTTCTTTTACTTCTCAGAATAATATTTCAAGGACATACAGTGCAGCTTTTACTCCTTGGGAAAGTGTTCTGGCAGGGAAGAGTTTACAGCATTCACATCACACAAGAATGTCTGCTGATTTTTCATGTTCAGCTTGAGAAAACCAAGGGGAGACTCTTGGAGATGTTGCCTGGTAAAAGTGGTAATTAGATGTTACCTGGTAAAGAATGGTAATTCTTTCAGCTGAAGTCAAGGGGGGCAAGTGGCTAAATCTCACCTTTGTTGCCTCAGTTTACTCGGTTTTGGAACACATGGATTTCAGGCTGTATAAAAAAACAAAAAAAGAGTTAAAAATAGAAAACAGAGTCTTCCTAGCTGAAAACTGAAAATCTAAGGAAGTTCTGCAAGCACTTACAAATGCAGCAGTGAGGAAGTGGTTTGTATGGAGAACCTGCTGGCATAGCAGGTGCCCACTGGGAAGGAAGAAAACCTCATTTCATGGCAGTGCTTTACCATAATCTACCTGGCTCTCACAAGATGAGCAGCCAGTTTGCCCTCTTTAGTCCAGATGACACCACCAGGTTTAAAACGGCATGAAGCAGAGTGTGTTTTACTTCCAACAGGGTGCTCTAAGCTACAGGAAGAAATATTCCATTTCCTCACAAAGAAAGCACTTAGAAAACAAATGGAAAAGAGGTGATATTCTCACTTTGTGTTTCACTTGGGCTCTAGCTTGAATAGGCTGGAAGGGATGTGCTTTGTGAAAACAGTGTATTAGAGAAGATAAAATCATTTGAAGAAATGTCATCTGGGACTTCATGTAGAAGAAAAAACGATGGCACAATCCTCTCTTTCCTTCCTAGAGATGTTTTCTATGACGTGAACGGGGAAGCAGAGCTGTCCCCAAAGGTCATGGAAAGCAAAAGGAAATATTTTCTTAATGAAAAGGGCAGTGCTTTTCTTAAATTTTCCTTCACTGGCCTGATTTTATGTGAAACAACTCTGAGTACCAAATAGTAAAAGCAGCATCTCAGAAAGATTTTATTTGATGTGAAATATTTGCCTCTTCTTTAACAACAAAGTCCTGCAAATGTTAAATCTTTTGGCAATATTGTACCTAATTTAACATTATATAACACAGTAAAATCATTCTAAAAGTGGAAAGTATGAAATATATAATTTTCCCTTGGCTAAAACAAGAAAAGCAGCTCCTTGTCCCTCAACAGGGGGTATGTGCTGTCTCAGAGAATTTGTTTCTAGTGACTGTGGGCATATTGCAGAATCAGAGAACAGGAACAAAAAGCAATTTATTCTGTACTCTGATCTCATTTTTCACATTCATATATATATTAACAATAGAACTTCCAGCTTTTAACACACATAATGATGAATTTCAGCAATATAGCACTTAATTCAACATATTGGTGCATCTGTTGAAGTTTAGTCTAAATGTTATTTTTATGAGTAGCACTAAATTCAGTGTCTCAAAATCTATAGGAACTAGACTCATTAATATCCAAGGGGAAACCATAAGAAGCAGATGCAAGCTGATATTTTGGTTTCTTCTAAGAACATGAGCTGAGCTTTATCAGCATATTTAAACAAGCCAAAGCCTTGTTTTGATAAGCATTATTATATTTTCATAAACGTGTCTAATTTAATTATGCTAACATCAGGAAATCATTTAACCATTGTAACTGAATCAGTGCTTGCTGGAAATCGGCTTTACTGTGCTAGGACTTAAGAGAGAAGAAACTCAAAAATCCAAACTGGGGACAAGAGTTTAAATTCTGACTTTTAGTCCACTATGATTGAGGTCACTTTTACTTAGAAAATTCTCAGAATCCAAGAGCACTTTGGGTGTAAACACCTTTCCTTGGCATTGTTGCTATCACACTAATGTGTCATCGCAGCACTTTGAGAGGCAAGACATCCTACAAAAGCTTTATGCAGTTTGTTCTTCACTACACAGCATTTTGGCAGAGGGTGAAACCAAAGTCACACCTCACAACCTCTTTGAACAGACACATCTTGCCACTGACACCTCCAGAAACCCTCAGGTCACCTTCAGATGCACTTCATTGAGGCTGTGCAAACTCATTTATCTAAAATGCTGTGAAGCTCATTTATCTAAATGAAGGAGTTTCTTTAAGCATGACAGTGGGAGAGGAGGGATGGCTTGTAGTCTTTGTTTGTTTTACTTTATTCTCATCCCTCCTATTATCTTGTCTTGTAACCTTGGTTAAGTCCATTAACCTCTTGATAGCTCTGTGTCATTTCCCATGTGTTGTCCTTTTAGTCTGAGTCACTTAGAGCAGGTCTGTACACTCAGCACAGGCTCACCAGGGCCCTTAATGCCTCTGCAGGAGAAATTGCAAATAATTGAGGTAACCTATCAACACCCAATAAGCCAATGCAGAGCTACCCAACCATCCATGCCATTTAATTTTCAATCTAGTTAATGTTTTAATTATTTTACTCCCCCTCTTCTGCTCAGCGTTGTCACTGTGGACGTGGGAATATTCAGCTTTGTTTCTGCACCAAGCCACCAACTGCTCTGGTGAGGTTTGAGCACAGGGCAGAGGTGGGCTGGGGCTTGAGGGCAGCAAGGTGACATTGCCAGAGTGAAGAATATTCCCAGAGAAAGGCTTCACATTTCTGGCAACTGAACTGTGGGAGTTTCTCCATGCTGCGTATTTGGCACCTTGCCTTTCAAAGAGGTCAAAAATCATCAGGAATCTATTGGGTCCCCAAATTCTACTGTGGAGCATGTGGCCATTTGAAACAGGAATTCTAATCTTACAAATTTCCCTGCTCCATTCTGTCCTAAGTGGTTGTTTCCACCTCCTCTAACAATCCATCATAGTAAGTAATTTGTTGTACTTCACAATTTTTATCAGATTTTTTATGGATAAAGGAATTCTTTTCATGCTTTTCTGAATTAAGACATGCATTTTAATTAAGATTGAGAATTAGTGCTTTCTGTGTCTTTTCAGGTTTAATTTTCCATTTTTTAACCTCTTATGCTACTATTTCTTGGTATTAATATTCATAGCACAACATTCTGTTTTAATTACCTCCTCCTTTCACTATCTCACCTCTGTATGCATGTCTTTAAACATGTAAATAAAAATTTATTATAGGAAATCTGAAGCAAACAAATTAAGAAAGGAATTGTCGGATTTGTTTTTATTTCTCTAAGTTCTTTATTAGGTGATTTGTTGTTCTATGGGCTTGCTCTCCTTTGGCTTGGGTATATGCTATTTCCTTTAAATAGTTCATCTTTTCATTAAGTTAGTGAGGAAACTGTCCATATCTTACAGCACTGGATAAGGATAAAGTCTACCTTGTTCACCTTGTTCAAACTAAGAGATTTGTCTCACTTTGTCTCAGTATCCTAACATGATCTTTCTAATTTTATTAATAGTTCATAAAGCCCAAATATATTTGCAGAGGAAGGCCCAGATATCTTCTCGGGGTCATTTCATAGACAGAGGTTCAGGGTATGCCTTTAAATCCAGTCTTATCATCTCTTTTGTTGAGGTTTTTATTTCTACAAAACTTTGTAAATCACTACTTGAGATTTCCAGTGTTTATGTGCATGTTTGCACTTTTCAGCATAAATTGGTACCTCCCCAGTCAAAGCAATCTCTTGCAATGATGAATTACAGGAGCACTTTGAGAATACAGCTTCAAAGACTTTGTGTGCTTCCTCTGTTGAATGAGAACAGGCTCCTGCCTCCATCTCCCTGCCTAGAAACACTTAGGTAAATTGTAGTTAATTAATTTAATGTAGACTAATACCATACCCAGATTAATTGATTGGTTATATTTGAAATTGATTATTTCTCCCCATTTATAGCCTGGAAGATTTGGTGGAAAAGGTCTAGCAACTTTTGAACAGTTAAAAGTATTTCAATTTTCAAATCCCTGTTTCTCATACCCAGACATTCATATTTTGAAGGGCAGGTTCACTGGTACAGTCCATTTAGCCACAGTTACATAGTGGCTGAGGCCACAGAGTAAGTACAGAAGATTGGAGTTCATTTCTGTCTCATTTACTCTGCTCTGGCCACAAATATATCTCATGTAATGGCCTTACCCAGAAGCAAGAATTTTAAAACTTTTTAGAATTTCTGACCTCTGGGCTTTTTTTCTTCTAAGATAGTATAAAATATTTATAGCAACTGCCAATATGAAAAAAGAAAAAGTGTGGATCATTCCTAGTTCTGTTCGCACAAAGTTGAGAACCGCTCTTCCAAACCGAAACACAACTGTTCATCTTTATATCATATTACAAATAAGTCAGGGATGTTGCTTTGGCAGCTTCATTCTTTATTCCAGCTCAGATCCATTCCTAAAGACAAAATGGACTTTCCATCCTATTTTTGTCCTCCTCTACAACGCACCCAGAGCCCGTGAGCTCCCTGAGGCTCGGTGGCAGTGGCCCTTGGTGCAGAGCTCCCAAATACTCAGGGTGAGCTGCTGGGGTTGCAGGGCAGCGCCAGGACAGCTCCTTGTCCCCCTGACAGCTCTGCAGCTTACTTCCAGGATTTTGGTCTTTTACTGCAGCATGTGTTAAATTTTAGCAAACAAATAGAAGGTCTTCAAGCTGCTTACTGTTTAAATATTTCATCATTTTCTCCCCCTCATAAATATAGATGTAGTCTAAGTGTGGAGAAAATAGAAAAATCAGCAGGTGTAATATTCTACCCAAGTCAGTGGAACTGCTTTATGACACCTGGGCTTCCTTTGTAACCTTTATTACATTATGGTACTCTACAGCACACTATTAAAGTAAATCTGGTCTCTGGTTGCAGGTTCATCCTGCTTTTTCACAGAGATTTTTTTTTTTTTTTTTGTACTTTCTTGACTAAATTGAAATATAACAAAGAGCTTTTAGGAAACCACACTACTAATAAAGTACATCGTAGTTCATGAAAAAATGATCTACTCTCCTGCCAGCAGATTATGGTTTGAGTGGAAAAACAGGAGTAAGCCTGAAGGAGAGCCCTGACTGGGCTTTTAAGACTTTCCATTTCACAACTGCAGGATCTGTGCTGATGTCCCAGTGTGGGCAGTGCCCAGCCTGGCATTGGCGTGTCAGCATTTTAACCTTGATCTCCATGGATTGCCCTAACCCAGTGCAATTGGAGTGTTAACAATGCTTGGTTGTTCCTTTTTAAATTCCAGTTTCAAGGCAACCAGCTTGCAACTAATGTAAAATATTAGTTTATTGCGCCGAGTTTTGAATCATTCCACTTTATTAATAAAAATCTCTTGTGGTACTCTAGCTGTATAATATGTCAATACTTTAGAAGCCAAACTTAATTTCTCTAAAGGTTGTCAAGAGAAGTTAGATACAAATGCTTCTCTGCTTCTCTCTCTACACTAGCATTAGCACAATTCTGACTTTGTAATAGTTGTCTTGAATTTTCTCAATATCCAAAATGTATTTATATATTTTGATAATATATTTAACATATATGGCCCACTGAGGTTCTGGGGTGATGGTATGTATGAAAGCTGTCCCAATGAATTTCTGCTTGTTTATGCTGGAAAAATATTTTTCCATCATGCTCCTATGTGGCAACAAGTTGCTTCAAAATGAGGGAAAAAAATACTTGGGTTATACTGCATTTTCATCTTTATTATGGTAACTGCTCAAATATTTAGATCAATTTTAAGAATCTCTTCCTCCCTCACATACTTCATCATTTTCTCCCATCTTAATCAAATCTGCCAGCTCTTGATTTTATATTCTCTAGTTTCCTTGAGGACCTACTTGTATTTTAAATCTATTACTATTTATCCCTTTTCTCCACATTTGATGTAATAATATCCTTTAACACTGCCTAAATAGCTGCATTCACTTTTGCTTTGAAACACATTGTTTTGAGTTTGTCATCAGTTTTTAGAAAATTAAGTTTTGCCATTCTTAGTGTCTTATTTTGAGCATAGAGGAAAATGCTCTTAAGCAGTTGACAATTATATTTCATTATTTTCTATTTGAATTGAGCACCTACTAAGTCTCTTTATTTTTTTCCCTGCTTAGCTCTTTCTCCAAAGCTATTTGATTCATAATATTTTAATCATTATGCAATTAGTGATTTTAATGAAAAAGGCCAGGTGAATTGCCCTTACTCAGGAGCACTAATCTTTTCCAGAAAGGTCTGAATGTAGTTCAGGTTGAGAAAGAAAGGAAATGAAGGAAGGAGATGGTAACCTTTCCAATCAAATGTGTTTTTCTCGGGACTCTAACCTGCCCCTACAGCCCTAATACATATTTTTGAGGTAGGAGACCTCCTCCTGTAATTTCCAAAGTTCCACTTTATTTCCAGCAGTGAATTTCCAGATGACCTCTCAGATGTAGCTCTCCCACAATTGTACAATTGTGTCTGTGCATATCACAGTCAGGTGTTGATATACCCCTTCCGTTTGATGCTGTGTAGCAGATGATAACGGGGACCTTATCTTTGTTCAGCTCTAGTGTGCACCCACAAGCATTCTAAATCTTCTGCTTCTCTTATTTAGGGCCCATTAGTCAAATAGAATCTTTTTTTAAAAACAGTTCTCCCATGGCAAAATACAATGGGATCACAGAGAGTTATGGGATGGACTGTGTCCTTCTTCTCTGGACTCCTTCCAAATAGAGCTGGCACAGATTTGGCAGCCTCAAAACAATTGGTTTTCTATAATTTTGGCTCATGTTAGCTAGGAAAACAGTTATCCAAGAAGGAATCTAGCAGTGCCTATTCTATGAGATGCCAAAGAATCCCTAAGGAGGAGTTTTTTATAAATGGTGACCTGGGGAAATACTTTCAGCCCAACCGATGTTATCTTCGATGGCATCAGACACTCACAGGAAGATCTCTAAGAGCCCAAGCTTCATTAGTTATTACAAACACAGAAATACCTGACAAAGAATATTATTATGCATCCCTGTTGCCCCACAGCCCTCTCCAAAGACTTATTTTAACATCATTTTTGCAATTACTTTCCTTCCTCTGAGTTTCAGTGGTGTCAGCCTGGTCACACTTGTGTTCATGAAGAGGCAATTCCAATGGTGCTCCTTCATTTCCCAGGCATCTCATGGGGAGATTGTCTTCCACATTCCAATGTCCTGGGTATATTTTGTTCTCAAGATCTAATTTAGACCAAAATTAATGCTCCTTATGCTTTTCTTTAAAAATTATTTTTCATTTTCCCCTATGTTATGTTTCCAGAGAAGCTTCTGGCTGCAGTGAACCCCCTCACTTTCCCCTGAGTATTTGTCCTTGCAGGTCTCAGTCACTGCTCTGTTGCTGCCATTTGGGAGTCCAGGTGTTTTTAGGATGTGCTGGTGCTGTGCATGTCTCCTATATATTTCCACCTCTTCCACAGTGAGGATGTGAAAAGTTTATTGGCCCCAACTCTTTCTCAGGAACCATGGTAATAAGTAAAATATTTTGAGTTTGCTGTTTTGCTTTGTTGGGTTTTCTTGTTTGTTTTTTTCTTTTACTCTTACAGATCTTATTTAGGTTGAAATTAGGAGGTTTTGGGAGCTTTAGGGGTGATTTTGGGAAAGCATCATGCAAATTCCTTTAGAGTTAAATTCAGTGAGAGTCATGCTGGGCTGGCACAGAAACCAGGACAAGTAAAACTGTGTTAGTACAGCTCTGTCTGAGTTAAGTAGCTTTGCTGAACAGCAGGGCAGAGGAGGCTGATCAGAGGACTGTGCTAATTCAGTTAAATCCTTTTCCATTTTGGAGATGTCACATTTAGAGCTCGTATATTTCTGTGCAGTGCTGTATTTTCTCATGCAAACATACCCTGATAAATCTTTCAATTCTAAGGTCAGTGACCCATTCATGGATGAAACCACATTTTTTTCCCCAGCTAAAGCATCCAGATAGCACTGTACAGAACAAAACACACAGTGATGAAGCCAGGCCCAAGGGCACCACTTTAGCTGATGTCTATTATGCATGTACATGTGTGAAGGTACATATCATGCAATGACAGGCTTTTAGAGGCTTCTAATCTACATTTTTCTTAGCCCAGAAATGTATGAATAGGAGCCTGACTTCATTTTCTGAATCCAAAAAAAGCACATATCTTTATCCTATGCTTTTAAGCATCCTTTCATTTGTGCTCATTTGCAGTCTGTTACAATTTTTCAAGAGTTGTATGCATACATTTCAGAGTAGAATGGTGGCTTTTATTTTTGCCTGGACTATTTTCTCCTCCTCATTCCAGAACAACTGCTCATGTGGCAGGAGGGCACAGATATATCTCCATGGATGTAGATAATCTGTGGTTATGAAAGCTATTCAAAATGTTTCTCAATTTTTTTCTTTTTCTATATTGTTTCCTGTACAATCCTTTTTGTACACCTGGGAAAGTGTTGAAGCCTTTATGTTTCACCCTCAATATGAAAACTCTTCCAGTGAACAGTGAGTTCATTTTGAGGGAGGAATGGTTCTTTCTGCAGCTTCTGTTCAAATCCCAAATGCAGGTGTATGATCATGGCAAGGATTTGTGTTTGTTTCTCTGCCTGTGTGTTTTTAATGTTTTAACAGCTGAAAATCAGATTGCTTTCAATTTTCACTTTCTGAATCCCATATAAGCAAAGGGATTTATTTTTCTTGATTGCTTAATTAAGTAGGATGTTCACTCTAGAAACTGAAATATTCCAAATTCTTAACAGCTTAGAAAGCTTTTAGAAAACTTGTGATTTGATGTGAATAGAGTCAAACAGAGGAAACTTACTTTCTTTAACAAAATTCAATTTGGAGGGCCGTTAAGGACTAATTAACTAAATTAATTGATATTGGTTTCACTGAAGCAGATGATGATAACAGTTGTGTGTCTTGCAGTCCTGCCACTCTTATTCCTGTGATGCCAGAAGAGCTTGTGGGATTTTTTAACCAGAGAGATAATAAAACAAAACAAGTCTTCGAAACTATTTACTTACTTTACGGCATGCCACTGCCAAGCTTGCACAAACCACAGAAAACCTGTCTGCTTTTGTCTCCCCCAGCATCAGCAGCACAGACGTAAAATTTAAAATTATTCTGAGGGTGGTTTGGTAGGGCCACATCAGCTATTACTGAGCAGCGCTTCTGCAGGAGTAATTCTTGAAGGTACATTTGGAAGATTAAATGTTAAAAACAATAAATTATACTGCAGCAATTCTGCAGACATGGAGAGACAGACTTACTGATGACTACACAAGATAATGCTTTGAGAGTGCTAAGGGGAGGAAAGTGTTGATGGTTACTTTGTGAAGTAAGATCGGTTCAGTGCATTCTTTGGGACTGGTGTGGGGATGCACTTCCCTTAGCAAGGTGCTCGAGGATGAATTAGAACTGACTGAAGCCACTGTTCTTAAATGTATTTACACACACATGCACAAACTCACACATAAATAGAAAAAACAGAAACCAACCTGTTAACAGTCAGACAACTAAAGCAATGCCATTTCCTCCTACATCTCTTCTTTTTATCTCAATTTTATCCATACGGCTGGTAAAAGTATCTGGGTTGTTTTCTTATGACAGCAGTATTTCCTGGATGTTTTGAATTGCTTTTGTTATTAGCTGCCTCAATTCCCTCCATGCTTTCCCTTTTCTTTCATCCTTTCTCCCTATTATTTAGTCAACTCTACCTTTTTTCTCCATTGTCTCCTCCCTCATACTCTGCTTTTTGAGCTCTTGGCTACAAATACAAGATTCAAAGGGCAAATCTATTAAAAGAAATGGCAGCGCCTTTATAGCTCTCTCAGAAAAGAAGGAATAGATGTTTCCCCTCCTCCCACTCGAGTGATTTACCTGGGAAGCTGACAGATCATTTGCACAAATACACCTTCCACCTCCCCTGGCTGATGAAGGCAGTGGTGTCAGAAAGATTTCAGGATGTACCCCCACTCAATGTGAGAATTGCAGGAGCCCTTAATTCCTTCAAAAGAATGTCCATTACATAAGCAAACAGACAAATAAATGCCTTTAGTTAGGTGACTGCCTTTTCTGCTTGCTGCTCCTGGGGTTTGGCTTCATGTAGTGGACAGGAGCCTGGAGTAAATTTCCAGCTGAAGAAAGAGTTGTCTTTAGTTTTTCCAAGAAGCCCCCAGCAAAAGCATCTACCTTGCAGAAATAATTTTCTTCTGATGTGTTTTTCCTTTATTTACAGGTGGCCAGTGCTAAAGCCTTGGGCAACCTCTAGGTTTTTGGTTTTTTCACTTTTTGAACACCTCCCACATCTTCAGTTTTTTCTGTTGTTCCTGTTGGGCCTTTGATGATTTGTGCGCTGCCATTGCAGCTGGGAAGTTCCAGAGACTCTGAAGCTGCTTTTTCCTGTGGGGTGGTTTAAAAAATTGCCAAACAAAAATAACCTCAATCAAAAATATTTTATTTCGTGCATCAGTCAAAAAAAAAAAAAAAAAAAAGAAGGCATAATCATAAAGGTGGAACAGAAAAATAATTAATTATAGGGGCTTGTCTACTGCAGAATCTGACCTTATAATATGTTGCACCAAACTGACCATGCTAAAAATTACTCATATTATAAACATGATCATCTTTCCAGTACTGAAGTTTCAGTTTCAGCCTGATTTTATGCTTTGCTGGGGTCTCTAAGAAGCCTCAGCATTGTCATTTTTGCATACCTGCTCTGCTATACTCGTGGTCTGCCTATAAATCTATACAACCATGACACCATGCATATAGTTTAAATTGCTTTTACTAGAGCTGAATCTCAAGGATTTTCCTGGAGCAGAGGCAATATTTACCTTAGGTGCTGTTTCTAGCCTTTTTAGTGCAAAAATCGGTTTTAATTTTGAACACAACTTGCTCTATCAGTTCTGTGTAGTAGACTGGATGTTTCATGAGTCTCTGCACTGATACTGACAATGTATTTTGCAATAAGGTTCTTCACCTTGTTACATGCCAGTCTGGCTGCTCACTATTTCATAGCAATCACTTTTTAGAATTGGTAAATATTCATGCAGAAAGAGGAAAATACAGTCAACATTCCAGTAATTGTTGTTTCTCGCTGCATAGGGGGATTTACAAACAGCGCAACAATGTTGAAGGTAAAATTATTTTTAGATGCTCTGCTGAGAGTTCAAGCAAGCTCTGGCCTAAAATCTATCAACTAGAAGGTCAGGCAATGGTTTATGAATGTAATAGAGCTTCAGTTGTAAAAATCTTCTGCAGGAATCAGAGGCAGAGATGGAGGGATTCATCCAAGAGCTGCACTAAAAATGCAATCCAGCCTGCAGCTATTATTCTTAAAGAGGGAGACATAACCCAGCCCTGACATCCAGACTATTACACCTAGCAAAACTAGTTTATTTTTGAAGCAGTATATTAATTAAGTCAGAAATAACTGAGAGGGGAAAAGGAAGATATTTTCTGCAGGAAATTAAAGTAGCAATATAAACAAGTTCTGAACACTCTATTTATTTCCAATTAATGAAATTTAATTTGAAAGATAGAATGAGCTTCCAGTCCATGATTCTTATAGTATGTTGTCTGGAAACAGAATTCATTTTAATTAGTCATAAAAAGTATTTAAAATCTTCCAATGTCAAACCTCCATAAATTTGGGAATCTATTTGGAAAACAAGGATGGCATTACTTTTTAAAAAGACTATGCTGAATATTTTTAGTAATGTTAATAATAAAAAACATACATGGATCATATATCCCTAGCTTTTTAAGATCCTCCTAATATCTGCAGCAGTTGTAAACCTACTCCCATTGGTGTTGCATCATGGAAATGTTAAATTTTAATCTTCTTTCCAGCAACTTTTGCAGGTCCCTTGCAGTTTTTCTATCACTTTCTGCTACAGGAAATTCTTGGGCCTAACACAATAATTTAAGATAATCCTCTAGGGAGAAGCAATATTAATTACCTGGTTGCATCTGCCCATTACACAATTAAGTCTGTGACTAGCAGGAGACACTTTCTAAACCCCACGGACTCCGTCAGGCACCAGGGGCCATCAAAGAGTTTCTCAACCTGTGTGTTCAGTCCCTGGAGCTCAGATTCACCTCATTTTTCACAACAGCCTTCACTGACTCAAAAATCAAACATCCCAAAAATCGTTTCCAAGCTTTAGCCTTCCCATATGGCACAACATGGCATTACCAAGTGCACCACGGGAGAGCTCTAATGGCTCCTGATGCACAACATCCCAATTAAGTGCCACAATGAAAGCAGCAATTTCAGCTTGTTTAATAACAGACTTTGCCCAAGCAAGTCTTTGCTTCAAAGGATCTTTTAATAAATGTGAAGTAAAGCTTGAAAGGAGGAAAAAGCTAAACAGAACTATAGTTGCTTTGTTACAGATGGTTAAAGTGGAGAATTGTTGGCTTAAAAATGAAGCTTTTAGTAATTGAAGAGTCTCTCAAGAGACACCCCGTGGTGTTGCACACACACATACATGAACCAGCCCTGGGATGTGCACACTTGTCTAATTCACATTCCTTGCTTGTTTAGAAAAACTGTTCTTGAAACAACAACAATAAAATGTTTTTTATTTATAGTTCACTGTCCTGTACTGCATCACAGGACTCTTAGATGTGGTGGGGTTTTATTAGATGGTAAGCAAGCTGAAAGTAAAAACTTTCTGTGGAAAATCAAGCGCAGTTTTATTCAGGAATTAGAATTCTTGCTGTCATTTCACAGCTAAGACCTACTTTTCTTCTCAATAGACAGGTCTACTCTGCACAGTAGTTCCCCTCTTAAAATCTGCATTTGCAATTAACTGCAGAATTGACATAAGGTGGTAGCAGGCCTAATTTTTCTTACTAAAGTACTTTTTGATAGTGATTTTTTGTATGCACATACATGTTCCTAAGAGATAACTCTGCTCTTCTTTCCATGAGATCATTCCTTAATTACTTCACACAGCTGAATAACAGATGCATAGCAACAATAGATCAAGAAAACACATTAAAGATATTCTGTATAAAATAGTTCCTTTCTAATGGGTGGTACTGGGGAGCTCATGGAACGTGGCAGTAATAAGAGCTAATTTACATTTGGCATAATTTAGAGGCCAGAAATTAAAAATATTCTCTATAAAATAGCTCCTTTCTAATGGGTGGTACTGGGGAGCTCATGGAACGTGGCAGTAATAAGAGCTAATTTACATTTGGCATAATTTAGAGGCCAGAACAGCAGGCAGGAGATCTATGTCTGGGCAATATGACAAGATGTGCCCACCTACCTTAGCAGCCCCCTTTCCTCTCTGACTTCAGCAGTGTGTACATAGCATGATCCACAATATACATTTCTATTTCTGTGGACACTCTGGGAGAGATTCCTAGGCTTCTGCCTTCTCTAGAGAGAGCTAAGAAATTCCAGGGTGAACCAGCAGCACAAACAGGGAAGGCAGAAAAGAATCTGTAGTAGCAGCATGGTGATTCCTGAAAGGAGGTCCTAGTGTGGGAAAGCACGTTTTCATTTTCTCAGTGCAGTGTTGATTTCACTTGCTGATAACATGGAAAAATGGTGCTTCTTTCTTTAGCAGTCCATCTAAACAGCTAAAGTCATAATTCCATATTAAGCGAGCTCCATAGCATCCATGTGGAAAGAATTGATATAATGTGCATATACTTACAGTGCAGCACCATAGGTCAAAGCTAAATGATTAAAAATTGGTGTTCACAAACTATATGAGAACCTCAGAAAGAACTAAATGAACTCTGTACAGTTCTTTGCCATAGAATCAGGGCGCAGTGTTAAAGGCCAAAAAGCATCCCAGAAAAAGTAGTGGGAAAGATGCCGGAAAAGCTGTGGTTGGTCACTACAGCAGGTACAGGACTAGCAGAGAGAGAGAAAAGGGGTCATTTAAGAGGAGCACCTCTAGCTCTGACCTTACAAGGGCACATGCTGATGTTAAAACTACCTGAATATTATCTGTAAAATGCATCTCCCAAGAAAATGTAAATCTGGTGTGGGAATGCTCTGTGAGATCAGGCTCCTTTGCTGATTTTTGTAAGCTTGGGCTACATCTGTTAAAGGGTTAATTATTTAATTTAATTAAGCTTAAACTGGGACCTGTAGTAGTTTCATCTTTAGCTGCAAATTAGTATCAGTTCTTGCCCCTGTGCTCCAATATGGAATGGTAAATCCTTTCTGCTTGAGTGTTTTATAGTTTGGATTGTAATAAAATATCTTATAGGCAATAATTGGTGGGTAAACTGGGGAAGGTCGCATGATTTATGGGATAACTATAACTTCTGAAAATGGGATAAACTTCCATCAGACTTCTTGCAGACAACCCAGTTTACCAACATGAGATGATGATATAAATGCTTATGCTTGAGGCAATTTCCAGTCCCAGCTCTTCTGAAATGGGCTCAGCACAAGGGGAAATCCTGATTCTCACCCTTCCCGTGAGTTGAATCACAAGTGCTCTGATGCTGGGCTGTGGTCTGGGAAGGATTATTCTTCTACTTTCTGAATTTCTGCTATTATAATTGCAGGTTTGCTGTTCTGCCTGGCATAAAATGTAAAAATTTAAAAGAGACTTTATAATGTTTCAGCTCTTCCTTTGGATTCTTTATGTGCTCTGTGGCACTAGAAAATGTTTTTCACTTCTGTATTTCAGTGTTTAAAAAATCAGGATGATACATGAGAGAAACAAAGACTGTTCAATTCCTTTCCTATTCTGAAATTAGCTGCATTGACTTAAGAGAGTGCTGCATTTCAAAAACTTCTGCATTTTAAAGAAGTGTTCAAAGGCTGAACTTTTATGAATGGCTACATTTAAAAGGACTTTTCTATTTTAAAGCATTTGTGGATTTGTAATGGAAATATTGACATAATAGTGTTAATAAAAATGACATCAAAATGCTAATAGTGACAGAGGTGCAGAAATCCTGTCCTTGTGCCTCAGTGGTTAAAATTACTTCTTCAGCACTGCAGGCTCTGGCACAGAGCTCCCTCTGCTAATTGTTATGATGGTACCCCTTGCTAAAGGATCCCCACTAACAAGCTATGGATGTGCCTCTTTCTCCCCCAGGAGTCTGTTAAGTTATTTGAGAAGGAGTAGAAAGTCTCTCTCAACATAGGAATTATCACTGAAAATATTCAATAGAAAAAAAAGCTGTAATTGTGGGTTTGCAATGGCAGCATGTAGATATGAAACCCTTGCAGTAAGTGTGGGATAAGAAACAGTAAAGAAAGAAAAATAACATAAAGACAGATCTTTGCCAGGGCAATCATGCTGGCTCTCAGTGCAATGAATTGGTTTTACTGTATGTTTTTACTGGTTTGGGGTTTTTTTATTATTTTAGCACCTGTTTCCTACTTAAATCTACTTCTACTTACAAGAGCAGTGGAGCTGATGAAGGGTCTGGAGCACAAGTCTAATCAGGAGCAGCTGTGGGGCTCAGCATGGAGAAAAGGAGGCTGGGGGGACCTTCTCAATCTTTTTAATTCTCTGGTAGAAGTTGTCACCAGGTGGGGCTCAGGCTCTGCTACCAAGGGACAGGACCAAAGGAAACAGCCTCCAATTGCAAAAACGTTAATTTTAGATGGGCTATCAGGAAAAATTTCTTCACCAAAAATGTAGTTAAGCACAGGAACAGGCTTACCCAGGGAAGTGGTGGAGTCACCAGCATTGGAGGTATTTACCTGATGTCTGAAGGTGGCACGTGGGGACATGGTTTAGCTGTGGGACTCAAGTGATCTCACACATCTTTCCCACCCAAATAATTCTATGATTCCACATATCTTTGGTCTATCCAGAAATTTTCCTCTGTTGACTTGAGGCTTTAATCCCCATTCTCTACTGTCCTCACTGCTGTTTACGTTATTTATGTTTCCTTTGCTCAGGAAAGGAATCAGACAACACTGCTTAATAGAGTAAATATGTTAGCACACTGTGATACACTGGTAAATGTATAAGGTGCATCTCAGCACTATAATGGATGAGGAAGGCAGGATATGCAATAAAAATTTTACAGCAGGGAAGTTGTGTTTACTGACCTGTATAAGCTTCAGGGATTTCATGCTACAAGTGTGGCAATAGATTTGTTTTGTGGCGCATGGACCGCTCAAACTCGCAATCAATACAAGAGGGGTGGTGTGGCACTCTGGCATGGACTGGATTGAGCCATCCCAGGCAATCAGATTTGCATTCATAAAAGTTCCTGTTCTGTGCTTTAATGTCTGATGGTAGTGAAAAATACAGGGGGCTGCAGAGCCCTCTGCAAATGGAGTGATCTCTCTGGTTCCAGCCGCTGCACGCCACGTGTGCAGCAAGAGCTCCCGTTCCAAGTGCACCCATTGGAAACTGGAGAGCCCCAAGGCACTGAGCACTACAAGAGCCACTGGTGGATTTGCATATCCATCTCCATTAGCAGGGAGCCAAGGGCTAGGTTCTGTCAGACAGAGCAAGGTGAGTCATATGCCCACTAAATAGATTGCTCGAGGAGCACGTCATCTTTGAGAACTGCTCTTATAACTCTCAATTATGCCATTAAGTGTCCACAGTAGTCCAAAGCTGTAGCCTCACCCCTTGGAATATCCAGTTTCAAAAAGAAATGAGAAGTCAGGGCTTTATACACCTGCAGTGAAGTAATCTCTGGGTGAATACACTCACTGCAGAACAGGTGGAGCTATTTTTGCCTGTCTAAGGGTGAGAATCCCCTCATCATCACCATCTTCTCTCCTAGCAAAGGCTAGTGAGCTGAACTTGCTGCTCTGGAGAGTCCAGAAGCTATTTTTGCAAAGGGATTCCTGCAGTCTCACAGAAATCTTTGCCCTCTTCACCTCAACTCTCATTTGGCACAGGCAAAGCTGATTTTCCAGGGCTAAGCATTGCTCTGTTGCTCATTTTTCATCTGTGCTAGAGAGTTCCCAATTTACCTAGAGAGCATAATGATGTCTGGCAAAGATCTTCACAACTGTCTACAATGACACCTGTCTCTCCACTAATTAAACTACCCTGTCTGGAATTTGGGGATTCTTTTTGGGGCAACCAGATCCTGTAGTTATCAGCCCAGGCAAAGCGAAAATGGAGTGGATGAGACTTGGCTTGCTCCTTTTTTGTTGTACTGGCTTGCATTTATGGAATAGAAACATCCAAGGAGGCTGAGATTGATGATCTCTAAAAGCGCTAAGATGTTGGCAAGAAGATTTATAGGACAGTTTGTCAATTATATGAAGTTAAACAACACAACAAACTGAGTGGAGATGAACACAACACGGCTCCTGACACAAAAAGGAAATTGTGTGAAAAAAATCTTGTGCCTTGCTCTCCCAGGATTCAAAATGGTCTTTACATCTGTTGCCTGTGTGAGTTGTGTTGTGTGTGTGGCCTTTGCAGCCAAGAAGAGGCTCTGCATCTGCTCCAAAGGCTGGATCCCTCCTGACAACACTGCCCCAGCTCTGGCAGATGCAGCTCAGCCAGAAGGAAACCAGCCCTCAGCTCCTGCACAGATGTTGGCTCTGGGGTTGGCTCTCCAATAGCTCAGGAGGATGGACCTCTCCTCCCAGCACAATTGCATCCTGGAGGTGCCAACACATCCCAATTTTTTCAGTTGAGTTTCCCGTTTTCCCTTCTCTGACCAACCTCCTTCACTCATATTGGCTAAGATGTGTTCAGGAGCCTGCTCTGAGGCAAATGAATTCCTCATTTTGGATCTTCAGCATTACATTCTTTTAGAGGGCATACACATATATAACATGGATAATATTTTGAGTTTGCTTTTCTACAAAGTTATGTACTCACCAGTCTGTTAAATGAAAGCAAAGTGGTATCAGATAACTTTATGACAAAGCTCTGGTTACATCAAATTATTACAGGAAAGTTAGAAAAATGTTTATTAAAGACACTAATTGCTATAAAGATTTTGTGCTTATTATCTCATGGTGCCTTTGTTGTGTGTACACAGTGCTAAAGAGGTTCCTCTCAAAGAGGGTGTGTTGTTTTTAAGACACAAAACTTGAAAGATGAAAAAGATTTTATATCACATTTGTTCCAAAGTGATGGGCTTTTATGCTTTGAAATTTTTTTCTCCAAAGAGACGAGAAAATGAAATGAGAGATGATGTGGAAGGGATAGGAAAGAGAAAGAATGGGATCCACTTGGAGCAAGGGGAAATGAGATAAAAATATCATCAAGAGGGTGCCTCAGATCAGATGCAATCACGACTACGTACATTCCTAAATTCCTAAATTTTAATTAGAGTCAGAACTGCTTTAACATCAGATGAAGTTTTCTAAAGAATGCAAACACATCCAGTCTTGCAAATAATTTGAGTTCATGGTGCAGCTGATGTCTGTGAAATAGGAACATGGATTTTATATGAATGTAATTTTAAAGAAAGGGTTGAATAAAAGTAGAATTACTCCACATAATCCAACACCATCCAGATCCCAATAATTTGGAGGTTGTGGCAAATGGCTTTGTAATAGGAACATGGACTGGCTGGAGAAGTCACGAGTCCCTGTGGATTCATGTGAGCCAAAACTTCCTAATTCTGTTTGCCATATACTGGGCACTGAAGGAAGTATGCCTTCACTTACAAGTTTCAGCTCTACTTTAAAAAGTGGTAAGTGCAGTACATGTTTAGACATGAGTCCTAAAAGCTGTGTAGCTATTTTATAACTAACTTTCAGCACTTCATCTTTGGAATTTCGTGCTGGATACCAAGAAACCAGGTGGTGCCCATGTTACCTGCTAGGACAATTTTTTGTGTAAAATGTTCACTATTAAAATGTACTGAGACTCACATGAGGAAGTGTTGCAAGCATTAGGATTCCCAAACAAATCTCATATGCATTAATTAAGATCTCTTTTTAAAGTGGTCTGGCTTGAAGAGAGAGAGCATCTACCTGCATTTTCTCCTGCATGAAACAGCAGTAGTGAAAATTTAAACTCCATGTGAGGGAAAAACCAGTTCAATTCAATTCAAACCAATCCAGAGTGGAATTCTTTTGATTTTATGGCTAATATTGCATTCTCATGCATTCAGCTCACCAATCCAAATGACTATATATCTATTTATGAAGGGAAAAGCATCCATACAGGGAGGCTTCCCTATCATTGGAAATTACTCCCACCAGTCTGTACTGGATTTGGGCTTAAAACTGATGAACCATTTACTTCAGAGAAGATTAAACCACTGGGTTCAGAGAACCTGCTATCTTCCTCAGAGCTTGCATAACTAAGCTGATAAGGAGAAGTTGCTTTTTATCACAGAATTGTGTGTCTGCAAGGGGATATTGGTCTGACAAATTTTACTCTGGCCTCCATGACAGCAATAATAATACCCAGAACTCCAGGTCTTGAAGGTGGAATATATGGGATGCTCCAAAGGTCTCATGAGGTGGTGGGTATATAAATTACTGGGTATGCTGCTGGATCAAATGGAACGAGTGTCAGTTAATTAGTTAATATTAGTTAACATGCAAGTAGCAATATGAGTGGAATAATTAGATTATTTTACACTGGAAGCATTAGTCTTCTGGGAAGCTTGTAACTGCAGCAGCAAGGTTATCTCATGCTATCTCTGGATTAATGTACAGGTGTTTACTTAAAAAAAAGCTTCAGATACAAAGAAAAATGGAAAAGGCTTCACTTACAAAAACAAGCCCAAATTAAGATCAAATTTGGTGACTCATATGAAAGTTATCTTAAATAACACAGCAGGAAGACATTAGTCTACATGAAATAATTGTTTGGGCCATTACAGGCACCAATAGTGCCCCTGCCCAGCTCTAAATCGAGCAGTTTATCTTCATTATCAGCCAACATAGAATTGACTGGACTGAAACCAAATCCCCATTAACCTCTCCTGTAATGTGTCTTCCAACACAGGCCCACAGCTCCTCAGAACACACAGAAACCTGCTTACAGGGCAAACAGCCCTCCCCATATTTGATAAGCTGTAATTCAGCAGCTGGAGGAATTTCTCTCCCCTCAGTGTGCAGTAACAACAGGTTGTAGGGAAGCAGCAATGCCCAGAGAGCACTGAGATCACTTACTTATTCACATATTTGGTATACTTGGTACTTTCACCACACCTTTTTTTTTTTTTTAATCATTATTCATCCAGGACATCAAATCTCCAAAATACATGACACTTTTTTTTTTCCTCCCCCTTCTAAAAAGCTTAACAACAGTGTTAATCTTCTGGGGACTTTTTAAATTTAAGCTGCCAAAGATAAAAATTAATGAGGTGTGAAGAGATGCAGTCTTTTGCATCTGTCTATCAACAACTTAAATATGGGAAAAGAAAATAATCTACTTGAATAGCATCTGATTGTGGGCTTTATTTTGATTCCTATCTTTGGTTCTGAGAGGCACTTAGTGCATAGAAAAAGAGAGCACTTAATATCTGGCAAGACCAGCCCGTGTGTGGCAGTGGCTCACAGAGCATTAATTTTCAAGGACAAAATCAGAAAGAAATGTTGCTAGGAATGTTTCTTTGAAAGTTGCAGCAGAAAGCAGATGCAGTGGAGCAGGGTAGCATCCAGGGACAGGTTCCATGGCCTGAGATGCCAGTGCTGGCAGCACATGTGGGACCTGACACTGGAGCTGTTTGCTCTGCTTTGTGTCCCAGTTGAATCTGGTTTTAATTGCTGCTACAGATTAAGGGTTCAACCTGAACCAGCAAACAGCTGTATGTTGGTCTGAACTGTAAAAGGGCTCTGACTACTCCCTCTCAAATGGTGAAATTCTGTGGGCCTAAAACTTTCTTTATAGAGATATTATTTTCCTTTGAATATTTATTGTTAAGAAGCAGTAAAGAGCATTCTGGGTTTTCATTCTTTCGCCTCTGGAGCTTTGTGACAATCCTGAACCATGTTGGAGCTACTGTTTTGGGGGTTCTTTTTAATTCTGTATTTATACATGAAGCACATTATTCATCCTTACATTGCACCAAACCCCTCAATTTTAATTAACTTCTCTAAAGACTTCAGTCTGTACCCACTGACATTAATTAAGACATTCCATTGGCTTTTAGCTATCAGTCACTGCATTTGCCTGGGGCCAGAATCAGCCAGGGGAAGAGTTACCCATTGAAATATCTGAAGCCAGGAAGGTGAACCTGAACTTCCACCTGCCTTGCAAACACAGCTGCTGGGCTCAGGGCTCTCCCTCTGCATCACCTGAGCCTGATCTGAGGAGAAGCATCTTTTAAAAGGTGCTTAATAGGCGGCTAGAGGCTGCTTGGGAGTTTCAGGGCTGTGGTTCCTCTGTCTTTCCAGTCAGTGGTGCTCACTTTGAGGGCTCCACCATAAATATTTGCTGACTGTACCCCAGCTGCTTCCCCTGTTTCAGCTGCCCTTGCAGGGATCTGTTGTGCTCTCCTGGCTGCAGGGGAGGATGCTCAGGGCCTGTGTTCAGGTAGGAAATGTCTCCTGTGAGCCAGGCAGAAGGTGTGGAAGAGGAGCCTGAGTTAACAGTTAAAGCTTTACCTGAGAAAGATCAGACTAAGTTTCAGTCTGAGCTTGCTGTCATTGCTGTGGGCTAGAAAGCCATTGGACTAAATGATTTCTAAGTGGACTAAATTATTTCTAAATGGACTAAATTCCTGATGATGGAGAGAAGAACTTGTGAATCCCTGCTGGAGATGGAGCAGTTTGGTGCAGAAAAACTGGATTTGCTGCCTGCAATGTAAGTAACCCATGGTTTTTCTTCATTGATTTTTTTTGGTGGAGGTGGTGGAAGTTCAGCTGAGCCCTGCATAGCTCTGACTCCACACCAATGTGTTTTGGGTGTTCTTTCCTGCCTCAGCATGGGCACAGTGTTTTCATGGAGGGCTGTGGTTAGTTTTAGAGTTCCCCTGCCTTTCTCAGGGGCAGATGGAATGTTTGCCTTGCCAAGATAAGAAACTGGCAGCTTCATGTGCATGTTTGAGTGCATGTGTAAATAAGTCAGTTTTGAGAAGTGAACAAAGCAATCTGTCCTCTTAGGGAATTTAATAAAGGGAGCAAGTATTTCAAATACACTCTTAATTTTGCCAGTAGAAATAAAGGCCAATAAAGTAGTGTTTACCCTAGGCAGCAGCAATAATTGTTTTATCTCTTTGTCCAGCTCTTTTCAGCCACATAACAAGGTGAGATAAAGCTCATAGTTTCTATTATTTTTAGTTACTTTTATTGCATAACTGTGCAAATCCACATTTTTAAACAGGCTTGTAACTTTCTTCAAAGGAGCTCAACAGCAGTTGCTTATGTGTATATAGATTGCAATTATATTTTGTAAGTGTATTTAGAAAGTGATGCCTATTTTGGAAAACACTGAGAACTTTATCTACTGCATATGGTGGATGTCACAACTAGCTGTTTAAAAGTTGAAATTATTCTGTGGTAATTGTTTATATCCTGTGTTTGTTACCAGAGTAGCTGTTTCTTTAAAGGAAGGCCAGATGAATTGAGCAAGAGGGCAAAATCAAGTTGAAGTCTGTACTAATTTTGTCCAACAGTCATTAATCAAATGCATTTGGAAACAAATAGTGCCCTGATTTACTTAAGCAGTATTCTGCTGATGTAAGTGCATCAAATTTTGAGGAGGTTCTCTCATTTACACCAGTGTGAGTAAAGAGGAAAAGCAGGTCTTGGATCTACCTAGCAGAATGCAGTTGGTTTGCCAGGAAGGCTGGATAATATCACACAGGCACTGTGCCTCTAGCTGCCGTGCTTACCACCAGCAGCTCAAAGAGAATTATTTAATCCTTGTTTGCATAATAACTTCTAATAAATAATTCAAGAACGTATGGCCTAAAGTTTTTTTAAGGCAGTGCCTGAGGGAGAAACATGATTCTGTTCCAGTTTTAACAAGGAACCAGGAACCCCAGCAGAGTTGTTAGAGCCCTATTCAGGCTCCTTGGACATGTTTTGGTGTAAAAGGTACAGTGAAATGCAGAAGAGGACTTTAAGATATTTCATGGGGAGTTGTCACAAGAGGAAACACACCTCTGTGCAAGCAAATATTGTGTGCTTGTAGTGGGAGAAGTAGCAGCAGGCTGGAAGGTGCCTCTTTAGTAGCAGCACTTAATGGTGTAATCCATTAAATCAAATGTCTAGAGAGCGGTGTTCCGAAAAAGGAATTTTTTAAAATTTATTTTTTATTTTTTATGCCTTATCCAACAAGGTGCTTAATCTTGGCTTGCTGTCAGTAAGTGCTTCAAATTGGCTTCTCTCTTTTCTTCCTCCTCTCTGGTTATCTTTACAATGTTGAAGTGATTCTGATTAAGGAATGAAAATGTTATCATCTTTGGCTGCTTCTTGCCTTCATATTGTGCATTTGGGGGAAATTATTTATTTATGGGACCAAACCAATTCTGTTAACAAACATAATAACTTGAATTTATCTCTGTCAGATGGAGTCTGATACCCTTATTACTTGCATCTGTTTACTGCAGTGAGGTTTGCCCTGAGTTAATAAGTTGCTGAATGTGAATAAGGAGGCCAAATCTGGTCCTTGCATCATTGATCTGTAAGGGGAAAAAAGTAATTATTATCCCTGACAGCCCAGGGGATATCATGGTTGTTTGAAAGCTATTCTCAGTTCGTTGTGGGTTTTGACATCAATACCTACAATGCCCCATAGAAATCACATATTTAATAATTTCAATATCAACAGGTGTTTGTTTGTATTTCATGTAGTCTTGTTTGTTTCCAGACAATACTCTGACCTGATTTTTGTTTGGTTTGTGTTGTAGGAGAGTTTTATTTGACCATACTCTTACATCAATCTTGTTTTTGCTCCTCTGTATAAAAGATACAAAAATCATAAAGTTGATGTTCACCTTCATAACAGATGGACCCATAAAAGTTCCCCTGCAGCAATTTACTTGAAGTTTTCATCTCCTTAGCAAGTGCAACAGTGTGGTCATTTCCATACTGTTGTTCTCTGTAGGCAATTCTGATTTATATTTTGGTTATCTCAGATTTTAGTAAAGATGGATGTTAATGAAACATCATAATGAGCAAATTATTACTTTTATACTTGTGAAATATATCTTTTATAGAATTTAATGCTGGGTGGACTTTTGAGTGACTTTCTGTCTCATGCTAATTTTAATATAATGCAGAAAAAGTGACTTACCACTGATGTTTTATGGTTTGGTAGAAAAAACAAGAATCTTGGGAACGTGCTGGATTTTTTTTTTATCTGATGCTGATAAATATCCTGGATGTTTTGAGAGCTTTATAGTCTTTGTGAGGGTGCCTGATTTTCATGAACTTTGAATGGAAGTGAGCAATTTGGCAAGAAATTAGTTGTTCTTGCAGAAGGCTCAGAAATGAAAAAAGTGCAAATCTGGCAGAAGGACAAAGTGAAATGTGACTGTAGTAATTGTTCAAACGTTTTGCCAGGCTCTTCCAGGCAGGCTGCTAAATGGAAGTGCAGATGACAGCTGTGTGTCTCCAGGTGAGGTTGATTCTGTTTGAAAAATTGGTTTTGTTCTATGTAGGCAGTTTGGCTGTTTGAATTCCAAAAAGGAGAAACCTTATGTGTACCATGCTTTATGTTCAGCTTTTTCCTCTGTGTTTATCTGCAGAATTCCCATTGAGACTCTTCTGTTACAATGTTCCCTGGAAAACCCTTTGGTATCTCCTGCTGTGCTTCTTTCAAATCTGAGGTGTAACAATACCAGTTTAATCTCTCCATCTGTTGATGGCAGAAGATCAATGCTATAAAATCGTGTGTTAATATAAACCTCTGGTGTGTTTTGCTTGGCATTTGCATTATTTTTATCTTTCTGATTGTGAAGAGGGAGTCTGCCATAGGATCTGGTTATGCCTGTAAGTAATTTTACAGCCTTGTTCTTTCTGCAGCATCCCACAGCCTTGATCAGTAAGATATTTTACCTGTACCTCATGTTAAAGGTTAGGAAAATACCACCGAGTTTGCCAACTAGATGTCTCCTAGCTCCTTAATAAAATAGAGTGTACATGGGGGGGGGAAAGCACATTGGGTGCTTAGATATTGTTGTTATGTATAGAAAACGTGTTTTATTCTGGACAAAATCCTTCCTTGGTAACTTGGAAACTGGACTGTATCTTAAAGAATTTGTATGTTAAGAACCAACATAATCTGTGCATAACCAAATTGATAGCCATGGCTTTCCCACTATGCTTTGTTCAGAGTTTTGAGACCCATTTTTGTAGAGGTAACCCAACAATAGGAAAGCACATGAGATGGTTGAAAGAGAAATACAGGAGCTGCTTGTCTTTGTTGGCTTTGCTGTTTGGGGCAGGGAGGAAAAGTTTGCTTGGGTTTTTGGTGGTTTGTTTTTAGTTTTTGTTTGTTTTTTTTTTTTTTTTGATACAGACATTTACATCAAAGTGTACTCTGGTTCTGTCAGTTTCCACGACTTGCAATTCCCTTTACATTACAGAAGTGTTGAGCTTATCTGAGGTATCATTTTAACTGAGGTTTTAATGGTTTCAATGACTTTTGTCTCCTGGCTCTCATTTGTGTTCATTTTACTCTGGTTTAGCAATAAGCTAAGAATGGGCCTTAGCCAGTTACTCTCTGGCTCAAGTGGCATCTGGAACTCCTGTCTGATGTTTGTCATCCAAAGCCATGTTCATGTCCAAAAAAAATATCTCACGTTAGAAAGGAATGCTGTATTTTAGTAGAAATTCCAAGAGCAATTATGGGTAGCTGGCTATAACTGTACAGTCACAGTTGTAGGATAAGCACTTACAATTCTTCCACGAATAACTGCACGGCACAGGTTATTGTGAAGCCCTGTTGTGACACACATTTTCAAGGGAATGATGTCTACAGGTTCTAGCTGCTGAAGTTTTTCTTAAAGTCTCAGCTTTAAGAAAAAAAGAAAGCCTTCCCCATAGGATAGAAAATACTGGAGTGGCAAGAGTTAAACTATTGTGGTGAGCTTACAAATCAAACACTGATTGCAATTTGAAAGTCAGATTATGTTGTAACATTTGCATCCACAGTATTTCCAGAACTGGCAAATGACAATGCCCAGTTGTTTTTTAGTTCAAGTGAATGTTCTTTACTCTCATTCCTGTGAACTTTCTACCCAATGGAAATGCTGCCTCATCCCTACTGAAACCCCGGGTGGAATGTGCATCTTGCCCTTCAGAAATGATGTTTGTATATATGCATATAGCTTAAGACAGCTAAGCCTGTCTAAATAAATAAACAAAAGAATGCTTTTAGCATCTTCCATAGAAATTCTGCATTACAGGCAGCTGCAACCTGTTCATAGCCCATAGGGATGGTTTTAGTCTGAGGAAACAAACACTCCTAAGCAAACACTATGAAGTATATATGTTTGAAGATCTGTCTGACACCACAAAAGTTTTGTTACTGTATTCAAACCTTTTACTACTCTAAAGAAAATGAGAAATAAACTCAATTTAACTTTAAAGAAATTGAGGAACACTAGAGTCTGGTTTTAGGATATTTTGTCTTTTTTTTTTCCCCACTTCCTGCACAGCTTTACTTGAATTGATCTCGTTTAAGTTCATCTGGGACTGCAGCTGATTATAGAGAAGAACTTGTTGCTTATTTTCTTGTTAGCTGCATAGGTTTGTGTGAATTGTTTGGGTTACTACCCTGTTTTAGAATAAGTAGACTCTGTTCTGTGAATGTGGGTATACTTTTAAATAAAATTAGATCAGCTTACCGTGTGCAAAGGTGAAATTAATAAAGAGAGGCATTCAGGCAATTTTAGTTGTCCCTGTTTGTTGCAGTGGAGCAACTTCTTTAGGTGGCCATTGAGAGCTGGGAGAAAGGTTTGGCATTTCTGGGCCTGGCAAGCAATTGCACTCCCCTGCATCACCACTGTTCAGCTCAACAGCCTCTAAGCAGTGCCTGGAGAAGGAAAAACCTCAGAGTTAGCACTGTTTATCATGTTGTGTACAGCTGTAATGAAGATCTTGTCTTCTGATCACTTATGCAAGTGAGTAATTTTATTCACACCAGTGAACCCCGTGACTTCAGGGAGACTGCTCACAGTGGTTTGCCAGCTTGAGGCTGCCGGGTGTAAATTATGGCTGCTGGATGTTTTATAATTATGTATTTTTAATTAAATATTGCATATAAAAAATAAATTCTATTTCTCTAGAGCCAAAGAATAATATGATACATAACATTACTTGGATGAAGGGGCAGGGGTTGCAGGAAGAGCTGTCATCGTATTTCCTGAGTGACATCGATTTGTGTGGCTAACATTTTAGTAATAAAACCCAAAATGTAAATCTGTAGCCTGCTGTGAAGGGATGTTCTACAATTTCAATGAACACTGCAGGATTTGCTCATAAATATTCATTAAACAGAGCTTTGCTGAAAATGAAACTTAAGTACTTCAGGTAATGGAATAAAAGTAGTTGGGAAGCTCTTTTAAGCATGTTCAAAAACAGGGATAGGCAAGAGAAAAGTTAAGCAGCATGAAGTTTGACTTGCTTTTTCGTGCTGAAAGATGTTAAAAGAGCTATGGAGTTAATGGCAGTGAAATACCTCGTCCTACTGTTAGTGAAGCCACATTAGCTTTTGATGGAAATACTGTGGAATTTCTGCCTCCTTGGACCTGTGCTCAGTTACATCCTCTCATGGCATTATTGTGCCAGGATTTTTGCTTCTTTACATCAAGAATACAATACAAGATTGTGAATAATACATGATCATTGTGAAGGTCATCAGCAAGGTTGTCCACACTCAAAACGGCAAGGTTTTGTTTACTTCTAATATTTTCTTTTTAATTAAGACCCCCAGAAAGAGTATAATTTTTGTATTTGTGTCTCAGAGTGTGTTGCATATTTAACCAGATGGCATTTCTGGAAGTTTTGACAGGATCCTGAGATAGCCATAGCTTTGAATGGTAAGTGCCAGCTCTGTTTCCTTAAAATAAGGAAACTGTCAGCTACTGCTGGGCTGCTGATCTCCAGAGATTGGCTTTCTTAGAAATGGGTGCCTTTTGAAATGGAGAGAACATTGCAGGATGAGGCAAATTCAAATAAAAGCTGAGAAGGGCAAGTTTCTTCCCTGTGCCCTAGAATGAGGAGATTTTTCCTTCCACTTTTCCTTTCTCACATCCATCAGTTTTCAGAGGCTCAATATGTTGGAGAACCTGTGCAAAATCTGGGTTCCCAGGTGAACATAATATTTGTCCCCCAGGAGCTGACACTGGTTCTGCTCCCTGCTTCTCTTGGGCATCCCAGTGCCTTGAATTGTTGGTGCCTCAGGCTGTTGGTGCCTCCTGTGTTTTTCCTGCATTTTGTGCTCCAGAATGTCTCCAAGCTGAGAAATCCCCTATTCGTTGCAGTGCAATAACCTGAAAGAAGATGGAGAGGGCAGGTTTTTAACACCATTTGACATGGAACTTTCTCAGAGCTGACTCTCCTAAATTACAGCCAGTGCCTCTTGAGGAGCACACAGAATAGGTGTCAGGGCTGATTGATTTGGCAGCAGAAGACCCTCAATGCCAACCTCATGGATACTCTCACCCTGCTTGGGAAAGGATAGTGTGAGGGAGCTGAGTCTTGAAGAAAATATTTTTGGACAAATGCATAGGGTCTCCATGGCTGAACTGAGAAATTTTCCCCTGCTTGTCTCAAGTGAAAAGCTGTCTGCTGAAAGAACAGGTAGAGTCAGTGTTTCCCCTAACATCCCATAGAGCTGGCTTTGTTGCAGTGCTGCATTTATTCCTTTCCTGATGCCTTCATAGCTGGTTTAGTCTGTGTTCAGATAAAGGATGCACATGTTGTGTCATGCTGTCTGGAGATAGAAAAGGAAATGCTCATCTTCCATATAATGAAAAAATACAGAATTCTGTATCTATTAAACCATTACTGCTCAACTTTGACACAAACTATGAGTAAATAATATATATTTGCATACCATGTAACTCTTTAATTATTTAAGATGTTGCCTTGGCTAAAAACTCTAGGTAAATCTAATTAAATGTTGCAAGGCAAAGTGATTCTTATTCTTTGTTTAACAGGAGAAAAAGAAATTAATATGGACTATATTTCAGCAAAACTTCTGTTACTGAATTTGCTCTATTTTAAAAACAATTGTCAGAGAAGACAGCTTTTTAAAAATAAAAAACCAAAAGCCACCTCCTATTTAAATTTCATTGATATTTGCTGCCCAAGCAAAACAGGTGAGGGCTGAAAATCAAGGGCAGACACAGCTCTTCCCTGATGACAGCTCTTGGGGGTTTTGCTATTGCTCAGCCCAGGCAGAGACCTCCTGTGTGCAGCAACTCTCACAAGCAGCATGGAAATGGTGGGAGAAGACCTGAGGTCGTGGAGCATTGCTCCTGGTAGGGATTATCAAATTATCTGTCTTGAGACCTGATGGCAGCTGGCCTGGCAGTGTCCCAGAGAAAGAGAGACTTTATGTGTTGATGTGTTTTCCCTCTTATTCCACACCAGTGTCTACATTATAGAATTGAGCTTAGATTTTTGTAAGGTTTCTCTAAGTTTTTTGTTCTCTCTCAGTCTCTTTGTATTCTGTGCAAACTCATGTTGCTAAATAGTCATGACAAGTTTCTCTTCCTTTAAATATTACAGAGGCTGTGCCAAATTCTTTTTCTCTCTGCATATATCTCCTGCAAAAACTACAAAGGGGGGTTGGGAGAACCCATGAGGATATATACTCTTGGGACAAAGACTAACAGATGCAGTATTTTGAATCCTTAATTACTAGTCTATGCTGTGTCAGTTTCTACTGCCCTTTGGATTTTTGATGCCACCATTTTGAAACAATCACAGATGTTGTAATTATGAGAATAAATTGATGCAAATATTTAATCCTTTTCCTGTCCCTCAAAACAAGAATATTATTGATTTTTGAAGTCTTCATTTGAGAGTTACTGAATTTTAAAGTTCTCCTCAGTGACCTGTTTACCTGCAGAGCTGCCGTTTCAGCTTCCTTGTTGACTGTAGCATCCTAACTAAACTTTTTAAATTGCCATTCTCAGCTGAAGATGCATCACAAGATTGAGCAAACGACCTTTACAGTGCAATAACATCCTTTAGCCATCAGGAATTAGTGTGTTGCATCTATCACTCCTGCAGGCCTTGAGGTGTGTGCCTGGCTCTGTAGTGCCATTCCTGTAATCATGTTACAGCCTGGAGAGAGACACTTCTCCCTTCAGTGCAGCTCCCACTGAAATTGGTACTCTTGTTTCAGCATTATTATCACCACTGTGTGTTATGTAGGTGATCAAAAGACAAAATGGATTTTTGAACTATTATTGACCTAATTGTTACTATTTTTTTTTTGCCAAAGTTCATTCTTTCCTTGGTTGTTACCCTGTGAATAATCTTTTGCTTAGATTTAGCAAGATAGCTAAAGGCTTGAGAACTTACTGTGAGGCTTTGCACAAATAATTAAAACACTTTATAAACTGCCGTACACAACAGGATATTTTGGTGCTCTAGAAATTTACCTCTAAATTGGAAAGAGAAATATGTACTCGTTGTTTCAAAGAACAATTAGGTGTTTTTAATAACACACTCGCAAAACTTTACATGCTGTAACTAATAAAATGGAATTTAGTTTACTAAGTACTTGTAAATGAAAGACAAGGCTTTTATCTGCAGCAATTTACAATGTATACAGTAACAGAAAACAGTGATTCACAATGAGAACTTCAAAGTGTCTGATTTAGGCTCCTAATTTCAAGTCAAGAGTATTTAGCATTCACAAATGAAAATGTTAGTTTGTGTAGATTGATCTTGTAAGCTAATTAAGGTACACAACCCCAGAATGATATTGGCAGCCTCGTGGCTGTCAGTTGTTCCTTAGCAGAGGTGTGAACCCTGGCAAGGAATGCTGAAATGGGTGTTATGCCTCACCTGAGAAAGCACCATTAAAATCTGGACTAATTTTGAGAGGAAGGGAAGTGGCAGAATGCTTCAAGTCTGACTGTTGGGAAGAGAAACTAGAAATACTGCATTTGGTGTTTGTCATAAATGCCCAGCTGGAACCAATTGGAAGGAACTGATCCATTCTGGGAGTTAGCTCAGATGGTGACAGTGCATCCTCTGTCACCAAGGGCAGCACAGAAGGGTGAGGTGACACTTTTGAAGACAGAGACTGTTGCTGGGCTTTGTGAAGAGGAGTGGTAAAAATGTCCCAGAAAATAAGGAGAGCTGCTCTCTCAGTACCTGCAGGGTGCCCATCTCATTGTCCTCAGGGTGGAAGCCACACGTGGGTAGGACAACCATTCCCTTGCCCTCTGTTCTTTTCCCACTGCAGTTACACAGCCCAGTTTATACAAATTCTTAAGTCAAATCATTATCTTTGTGATAACTGTGCTTCTGCACTCTTGGGTGAGCTGCAGGAGTTTTTGTAAGCTCCAGCTATGTAGGTTTCTAAAACTCAGTTCCTCTTAGAGATCCCTGTTGTTCCAGTAACCTCTGTTACCATCCCCACAGCTGACTTGCTGGATTCTCAATTTAAATCACAACGTGCGAGATGTTTCAGTGAGTTTACATCAAATTTCAGAGCTCAGGACTTGTATATCATAGGATTTGAGCTCCTGCATTTCTGAAAAGGAAAAGTTGGTTCTTTCACTTTGCAGTGACTTTTTTCTCAGTAATTTATGCAGTCTTTGAGCCTGAAGGATGAGAGACTAAGAATAAAGTACACCTATGGATTCATCACAGAGACCGAGCAGTCAGAAGCAGTCAGAAACATCAAAGAACAGTCTTATTTACATTTAAAGCTAATTTGAGGACAGTTAAACTGCTGGTGACATTCCTGGTGTGTTTACTTGAATCTGAAATGTAGATGTTCCTTAGTTTGAGAACACGCTGTGTGTGACTGTGTGGGCATTGGCAGCATTGTGATTTGCTTTCAAGCAAAAGGGAAAAAATGAACAAAGAAAGAGTGAGTCACCTTAAAAAATGAGAGAGACAGGGGAAAAACATAGACAAGTATCTCTAGCAATAGACAAAATTCAGGGAGGGTATGCTACAGACAATCATATTTTTATTTCCACAAGAGAAGAAGAACACCATTGGAAAGTTGGACCATCCATTGCAAAGGACTGGAAACTCTTTTGGCTAAAGGAAGGGTGAACTTAGTGCTCTGTGTCTTCGCACAAAAGTGTAAAACATTTGTGTTTTTCTCAATGTTGTTCCAGTTTTTTTTTGTTTGGAACCAGGTGTGGGAAGGAAGACCTCGCGCATCTCACTGATCTTAGAAGCATTATTTTGTGTGTCGGTAGGAAGGCACCTGCCAGAGCTATCAAACCCTGAATCAAAAATGATGCTGACCTGAAATCAGCTCCCACGTGAGACTGTCTGATGGTGCAATATGGGCGGGCTCTGGGCGAAGAACCTGATCAGGAGATGCTGCATTTGCAGCCCCTTTCCATTTCTAATGTTGCCATTCACCAATGAGGAGGCTGGAGCTGTTGCAGCTATTAACTGTACCTCTTACAGCCATTCTGTGAAATTGTTCTGAAAAATGGAAAAATATACAGAATTAATAACTAAAATCTTTTAGCAATCCGGGCAACAAAACAGCAATACAGGAGCTATTTTTGATTATTTCAAATTTATTTGTGGGGATGCAGCTCAGACATACTGCCTAATAGAATTCTAATGTTTGGGTTCAGAAGGAAATACTAATTAGCAAGGTGGGATAACTCTCTGCACCTCTCCTCCTCCTTTTGGTATCAGGAGGATGAAATGGAGTAGCTCTTAATGTGTTCTCATCCAATTACATTTGGCTAAAATTATTCATTGATCACTAATCACTGGCAGTTGTTTACACAAAACAGTGCTCGTGTGCAGCATGCAGCATATTGAGGATTATTGCTATAATAGGAGCTAATCAATGAAAACCACTTGTGACTCTCTTAATGAGGTGTTAGTGAAAGGGTTAGGTTTTTTATTTTTTGTTTACTGCAGCAATAGATTTTTCAAACCAGACAGAGCTCTTTGCATCCAGCAGGAAACTGGTTTTCAGCATTAGATCACAGGCACCATTCTTCTCTTTCTCTCTAATAATATTAAAGTTGAAAAACGATTATTCCGGTCCCCCTTTATTAAACAAGCTATTACAAAGCAAGTGAAGGATTTCTGCACCTTCAATTTTCCACCTAATAACAGTAAAGTATTTTCATTGTTGCCTTGACAATATTAATGCTATTTTTTTCCCAATGCCTAAAGCAAGGAGTCTCACCATTTTCTTTGCCAGGTTGAAACAAATTATGGCTTTAAACTTTAATATTAAAGACAGGTTTCTTTACTGGTTTTCACTATGATTGATTAATTTACAAGCTTGATATTCACCAGTAGAAGAGATGTAGAAGTTAACTAAATCTTCACAATGGTCTTTGGGTTATTCTTAATAACACCAATATTTTGCACTGAAAAATACCTTAATTCTAAAACTCCTAGGTAGCCTAAAATAAACATATGTCAGATATTAGGCATTTAGGCAGATTTAATGTCATTGGCCTACATCTTTTCTAGCTTATCATGCCATGGTTCTGCCTTATAGCTTCAGAAACACTCGCTCTGGTATTTTTGGAGGTGCTGTGTTCTCAAAGATCTGCTGATTTATTAGAGAACAGTGCATTCAGCACCCCTAAAAATAGATGGACAAAGTTTTGACTTCAGAGAATGTTCCTTTTTGCAATCAGGAATGGGATGCAGAAATAGCCCTCCCCAGGCATGAGCTCAGGCTGCAGCTCGCTCTGCTCCACCTCCAAACAGTGAGAAATCTGAGATGGAATGCTCTTCACTGGAAGATCCTTTAGTTAATTCTTTTTAATTATTTATGCTGAAAATATTCCAAGTGCAACAGGAAGCTAAAAGTTCTTATATTATGCAGATTCAATGAGACTTTGGGGACAGCCATTAATATTTGCATGCTGGATAGTTTGGTTTGCTGCTTCAATTATCTGAAGCTTGATCACTGTGTGTAATCATAATTTGTTCATAAAACTACCCAGGCCTGTCAGCACAGTGCCTGAAATTAAGCTTCTTCTGCTTGTGCAGAGCTTATGAAAAATTGAATGGCAGTTCATTTTCACAAAACATGACAAACATAAAAGAAATTATGAATTAATTTTAAACCCTGCTTAGCAGAGTCTTATCAATTTGATGGAACCCTTTGTCTTAGAGAAGTCTGGCATTAGAGCTGATAGGCTTAATTAGTATCAAGCATCTCAAAATGACTGTGACTGACAGGTTAGATCATTTGGTGTCCTCCCCCAACCTCCCTGTGAATTGCAGTCTGAAATCTAACAGTTTTCATTAGGGAAGCTGGCTAACATAACTTTCACACCTTTACATCAAATTAAACACATGACAATGCTTCTTCTGCAACAAAGACTGGCACAACCCACCAAATCAAAGACAAATAAAGACACATTTCCCGCTGTGGAGTCTCTTTAGATGCAAGATTACAGTGTCTTGCCGTGGGAAAATACTTTGGTTTGGATGTAAGCGTCGTGTTTTTGGTTGGCACTTGGAGAAATTAACCCGTCTGACATAATAAATCAAATAGGCTTCAATTAGGTTGCTGGACATCTCCAATAAACACTTTGGAGGAAATAAAAATTGGATTTTTTAATTTACAAATTCTGTCCCCTGACAGTAGGATTTGAAAGCAGTAGGTACCTTACCCAGGTATTCTTCAAATAATTATCTTCCTGGATTATGCTGAGGTAGGGGTGTCCTTTGTGTGAAAAGAAGGATTTGAGTCCCAAATATTTGGATAAAAGGTATTAACAGATATTATCTGTCTCCTAGAGAAAGGGGGAAAAAGAAGAATGATAATGATTCTTAAGGATGTTAGAAGTAAGTGTCTGGATTCTCCTCTCCTCTCATTGAAGTGAAACCTTGTAATTAATTACACCAATTTCTTTTGTGGCAATTCCTGGACTGTGGTGAAGTAATGGGAACATTATTAGACATATAGAATGATAGAATAAGTTTAAAATATTTACATTTTTCCCATCCCTACGTATTTTTAGCAATATATAGAGAAGGATGTAGCTATACAGAAAATATTCCATAAAGTTGTGCTCATGGAAAAGCTATTAAAGCTTAGTTGAATTTGGACTGTAAAATCTTAAATGTAACTATTTGGTAGTCAAACTATACTTGAGTTTTGGGTATTGATCAGATAATCACAGTGGTGCTGAACCCTTGGTCTGTGATATGTTTTGAATCCTTCAATAAAGACATTTGAATTCTTTGTTGATATTTTCTGGACTTTCAGCCAGGTTCAGCTATGCTTCATCATCTTTGCTCCTACTGGCATTTAACTCCCATTGGAGCTACTGGGATAATTTGCTGAGGAAAGAGGACAAGCTTAGACCTATTTCATGTATTTCTTTTTCATGTGCAAAGAAAAGGAGAAAGAATGAAATTGCCCTCAAGTATCTGAAAGGAGAAATAAGGTGATATTTTTTTTCCTCAGCTCTCCAAAATTTGTTTTGTCAGCTCTCCCGCGTTGTTTCCTTCCCGCGTTGTTTCCTTCCCGCGTTGTTTCCTTCCCGCGTTGTTTCCTTCCCGCGTTGTTTCCTTCCCGCGTTGTTTCCTTCCCGCGTTGTTTCCTTCCCGCGTTGTTTCCTTCCCGCGTTGTTTCCTTCCCGCGTTGTTTCCTTCCCGCTTTGTTTCCTTCCCGCTTTGTTTCCTTCCCGCTTTGTTTCCTTCCCGCTTTGTTTCCTTCCCGCTTTGTTTCCTTCCCGCTTTGTTTCCTTCCCGCTTTGTTTCCTTCCCGCTTTGTTTCCTTCCCGCTTTGTTTCCTTCCCGCTTTGTTTCCTTCCCGCTTTGTTTCCTTCCCGCTTTGTTTCCTTCCCGCTTTGTTTCCTTCCCGCTTTGTTTCCTTCCCGCTTTGTTTCCTTCCCGCTTTGTTTCCTTCCCGCTTTGTTTCCTTCCCGCTTTGTTTCCTTCCCGCTTTGTTTCCTTCCCGCTTTGTTTCCTTCCCGCTTTGTTTCCTTCCCGCTTTGTTTCCTTCCCGCTTTGTTTCCTTCCCGCTTTGTTTCCTTCCCGCTTTGTTTCCTTCCCGCTTTGTTTCCTTCCCGCTTTGTTTCCTTCCCGCTTTGTTTCCTTCCCGCTTTGTTTCCTTCCCGCTTTGTTTCCTTCCCGCTTTGTTTCCTTCCCGCTTTGTTTCCTTCCCGCTTTGTTTCCTTCCCGCTTTGTTTCCTTCCCGCTTTGTTTCCTTCCCGCTTTGTTTCCTTCCCGCTTTGTTTCCTTCCCGCTTTGTTTCCTTCCCGCTTTGTTTCCTTCCCGCTTTGTTTCCTTCCCGCTTTGTTTCCTTCCCGCTTTGTTTCCTTCCCGCTTTGTTTCCTTCCCGCTTTGTTTCCTTCCCGCTTTGTTTCCTTCCCGCTTTGTTTCCTTCCCGCTTTGTTTCCTTCCCGCTTTGTTTCCTTCCCGCTTTGTTTCCTTCCCGCTTTGTTTCCTTCCCGCTTTGTTTCCTTCCCGCTTTGTTTCCTTCCCGCTTTGTTTCCTTCCCGCTTTGTTTCCTTCCCGCTTTGTTTCCTTCCCGCTTTGTTTCCTTCCCGCTTTGTTTCCTTCCCGCTTTGTTTCCTTCCCGCTTTGTTTCCTTCCCGCTTTGTTTCCTTCCCGCTTTGTTTCCTTCCCGCTTTGTTTCCTTCCCGCTTTGTTTCCTTCCCGCTTTGTTTCCTTCCCGCTTTGTTTCCTTCCCGCTTTGTTTCCTTCCCGCTTTGTTTCCTTCCCGCTTTGTTTCCTTCCCGCTTTGTTTCCTTCCCGCTTTGTTTCCTTCCCGCTTTGTTTCCTTCCCGCTTTGTTTCCTTCCCGCTTTGTTTCCTTCCCGCTTTGTTTCCTTCCCGCTTTGTTTCCTTCCCGCTTTGTTTCCTTCCCGCTTTGTTTCCTTCCCGCTTTGTTTCCTTCCCGCTTTGTTTCCTTCCCGCTTTGTTTCCTTCCCGCTTTGTTTCCTTCCCGCTTTGTTTCCTTCCCGCTTTGTTTCCTTCCCGCTTTGTTTCCTTCCCGCTTTGTTTCCTTCCCGCTTTGTTTCCTTCCCGCTTTGTTTCCTTCCCGCTTTGTTTCCTTCCCGCTTTGTTTCCTTCCCGCTTTGTTTCCTTCCCGCTTTGTTTCCTTCCCGCTTTGTTTCCTTCCCGCTTTGTTTCCTTCCCGCTTTGTTTCCTTCCCGCTTTGTTTCCTTCCCGCTTTGTTTCCTTCCCGCTTTGTTTCCTTCCCGCTTTGTTTCCTTCCCGCTTTGTTTCCTTCCCGCTTTGTTTCCTTCCCGCTTTGTTTCCTTCCCGCTTTGTTTCCTTCCCGCTTTGTTTCCTTCCCGCTTTGTTTCCTTCCCGCTTTGTTTCCTTCCCGCTTTGTTTCCTTCCCGCTTTGTTTCCTTCCCGCTTTGTTTCCTTCCCGCTTTGTTTCCTTCCCGCTTTGTTTCCTTCCCGCTTTGTTTCCTTCCCGCTTTGTTTCCTTCCCGCTTTGTTTCCTTCCCGCTTTGTTTCCTTCCCGCTTTGTTTCCTTCCCGCTTTGTTTCCTTCCCGCTTTGTTTCCTTCCCGCTTTGTTTCCTTCCCGCTTTGTTTCCTTCCCGCTTTGTTTCCTTCCCGCTTTGTTTCCTTCCCGCTTTGTTTCCTTCCCGCTTTGTTTCCTTCCCGCTTTGTTTCCTTCCCGCTTTGTTTCCTTCCCGCTTTGTTTCCTTCCCGCTTTGTTTCCTTCCCGCTTTGTTTCCTTCCCGCTTTGTTTCCTTCCCGCTTTGTTTCCTTCCCGCTTTGTTTCCTTCCCGCTTTGTTTCCTTCCCGCTTTGTTTCCTTCCCGCTTTGTTTCCTTCCCGCTTTGTTTCCTTCCCGCTTTGTTTCCTTCCCGCTTTGTTTCCTTCCCGCTTTGTTTCCTTCCCGCTTTGTTTCCTTCCCGCTTTGTTTCCTTCCCGCTTTGTTTCCTTCCCGCTTTGTTTCCTTCCCGCTTTGTTTCCTTCCCGCTTTGTTTCCTTCCCGCTTTGTTTCCTTCCCGCTTTGTTTCCTTCCCGCTTTGTTTCCTTCCCGCTTTGTTTCCTTCCCGCTTTGTTTCCTTCCCGCTTTGTTTCCTTCCCGCTTTGTTTCCTTCCCGCTTTGTTTCCTTCCCGCTTTGTTTCCTTCCCGCTTTGTTTCCTTCCCGCTTTGTTTCCTTCCCGCTTTGTTTCCTTCCCGCTTTGTTTCCTTCCCGCTTTGTTTCCTTCCCGCTTTGTTTCCTTCCCGCTTTGTTTCCTTCCCGCTTTGTTTCCTTCCCGCTTTGTTTCCTTCCCGCTTTGTTTCCTTCCCGCTTTGTTTCCTTCCCGCTTTGTTTCCTTCCCGCTTTGTTTCCTTCCCGCTTTGTTTCCTTCCCGCTTTGTTTCCTTCCCGCTTTGTTTCCTTCCCGCTTTGTTTCCTTCCCGCTTTGTTTCCTTCCCGCTTTGTTTCCTTCCCGCTTTGTTTCCTTCCCGCTTTGTTTCCTTCCCGCTTTGTTTCCTTCCCGCTTTGTTTCCTTCCCGCTTTGTTTCCTTCCCGCTTTGTTTCCTTCCCGCTTTGTTTCCTTCCCGCTTTGTTTCCTTCCCGCTTTGTTTCCTTCCCGCTTTGTTTCCTTCCCGCTTTGTTTCCTTCCCGCTTTGTTTCCTTCCCGCTTTGTTTCCTTCCCGCTTTGTTTCCTTCCCGCTTTGTTTCCTTCCCGCTTTGTTTCCTTCCCGCTTTGTTTCCTTCCCGCTTTGTTTCCTTCCCGCTTTGTTTCCTTCCCGCTTTGTTTCCTTCCCGCTTTGTTTCCTTCCCGCTTTGTTTCCTTCCCGCTTTGTTTCCTTCCCGCTTTGTTTCCTTCCCGCTTTGTTTCCTTCCCGCTTTGTTTCCTTCCCGCTTTGTTTCCTTCCCGCTTTGTTTCCTTCCCGCTTTGTTTCCTTCCCGCTTTGTTTCCTTCCCGCTTTGTTTCCTTCCCGCTTTGTTTCCTTCCCGCTTTGTTTCCTTCCCGCTTTGTTTCCTTCCCGCTTTGTTTCCTTCCCGCTTTGTTTCCTTCCCGCTTTGTTTCCTTCCCGCTTTGTTTCCTTCCCGCTTTGTTTCCTTCCCGCTTTGTTTCCTTCCCGCTTTGTTTCCTTCCCGCTTTGTTTCCTTCCCGCTTTGTTTCCTTCCCGCTTTGTTTCCTTCCCGCTTTGTTTCCTTCCCGCTTTGTTTCCTTCCCGCTTTGTTTCCTTCCCGCTTTGTTTCCTTCCCGCTTTGTTTCCTTCCCGCTTTGTTTCCTTCCCGCTTTGTTTCCTTCCCGCTTTGTTTCCTTCCCGCTTTGTTTCCTTCCCGCTTTGTTTCCTTCCCGCTTTGTTTCCTTCCCGCTTTGTTTCCTTCCCGCTTTGTTTCCTTCCCGCTTTGTTTCCTTCCCGCTTTGTTTCCTTCCCGCTTTGTTTCCTTCCCGCTTTGTTTCCTTCCCGCTTTGTTTCCTTCCCGCTTTGTTTCCTTCCCGCTTTGTTTCCTTCCCGCTTTGTTTCCTTCCCGCTTTGTTTCCTTCCCGCTTTGTTTCCTTCCCGCTTTGTTTCCTTCCCGCTTTGTTTCCTTCCCGCTTTGTTTCCTTCCCGCTTTGTTTCCTTCCCGCTTTGTTTCCTTCCCGCTTTGTTTCCTTCCCGCTTTGTTTCCTTCCCGCTTTGTTTCCTTCCCGCTTTGTTTCCTTCCCGCTTTGTTTCCTTCCCGCTTTGTTTCCTTCCCGCTTTGTTTCCTTCCCGCTTTGTTTCCTTCCCGCTTTGTTTCCTTCCCGCTTTGTTTCCTTCCCGCTTTGTTTCCTTCCCGCTTTGTTTCCTTCCCGCTTTGTTTCCTTCCCGCTTTGTTTCCTTCCCGCTTTGTTTCCTTCCCGCTTTGTTTCCTTCCCGCTTTGTTTCCTTCCCGCTTTGTTTCCTTCCCGCTTTGTTTCCTTCCCGCTTTGTTTCCTTCCCGCTTTGTTTCCTTCCCGCTTTGTTTCCTTCCCGCTTTGTTTCCTTCCCGCTTTGTTTCCTTCCCGCTTTGTTTCCTTCCCGCTTTGTTTCCTTCCCGCTTTGTTTCCTTCCCGCTTTGTTTCCTTCCCGCTTTGTTTCCTTCCCGCTTTGTTTCCTTCCCGCTTTGTTTCCTTCCCGCTTTGTTTCCTTCCCGCTTTGTTTCCTTCCCGCTTTGTTTCCTTCCCGCTTTGTTTCCTTCCCGCTTTGTTTCCTTCCCGCTTTGTTTCCTTCCCGCTTTGTTTCCTTCCCGCTTTGTTTCCTTCCCGCTTTGTTTCCTTCCCGCTTTGTTTCCTTCCCGCTTTGTTTCCTTCCCGCTTTGTTTCCTTCCCGCTTTGTTTCCTTCCCGCTTTGTTTCCTTCCCGCTTTGTTTCCTTCCCGCTTTGTTTCCTTCCCGCTTTGTTTCCTTCCCGCTTTGTTTCCTTCCCGCTTTGTTTCCTTCCCGCTTTGTTTCCTTCCCGCTTTGTTTCCTTCCCGCTTTGTTTCCTTCCCGCTTTGTTTCCTTCCCGCTTTGTTTCCTTCCCGCTTTGTTTCCTTCCCGCTTTGTTTCCTTCCCGCTTTGTTTCCTTCCCGCTTTGTTTCCTTCCCGCTTTGTTTCCTTCCCGCTTTGTTTCCTTCCCGCTTTGTTTCCTTCCCGCTTTGTTTCCTTCCCGCTTTGTTTCCTTCCCGCTTTGTTTCCTTCCCGCTTTGTTTCCTTCCCGCTTTGTTTCCTTCCCGCTTTGTTTCCTTCCCGCTTTGTTTCCTTCCCGCTTTGTTTCCTTCCCGCTTTGTTTCCTTCCCGCTTTGTTTCCTTCCCGCCTTTGTTTCCTTCCCGCTTCGTTTCCTTCCCGCTTCGTTTCCTTCCCGCTTCGTTTCCTTCCCGCTTCGTTTCCTTCCCGCTTCGTTTCCTTCCCGCTTCGTTTCCTTCCCGCTTCGTTTCCTTCCCGCTTCGTTTCCTTCCCGCTTCGTTTCCTTCCCGCTTCGTTTCCTTCCCGCTTCGTTTCCTTCCCGCTTCGTTTCCTTCCCGCTTCGTTTCCTTCCCGCTTCGTTTCCTTCCCGCTTCGTTTCCTTCCCGCTTCGTTTCCTTCCCGCTTCGTTTCCTTCCCGCTTCGTTTCCTTCCCGCTTCGTTCTTCCTTCCCGCTTCGTTTCCTTCCCGCTTCGTTTCCTTCCCGCTTCGTTTCCTTCCCGCTTCGTTTCCTTCCCGCTTCGTTTCCTTCCCGCTTCGTTTCCTTCCCGCTTCGTTTCCTTCCCGCTTCGTTTCCTTCCCGCTTCGTTTCCTTCCCGCTTCGTTTCCTTCCCGCTTCGTTTCCTTCCCGCTTCGTTTCCTTCCCGCTTCGTTTCCTTCCCGCTTCGTTTCCTTCCCGCTTCGTTTCCTTCCCGCTTCGTTTCCTTCTCTCCTTTTTTGCTTTCCTCTTTTGTCTCCTGGCTCTCAGAGTCTCAGATTGCCTGAAGTTCACATTGCACTGGTATAAATGGATATGGTTTTTACTCCTGCAGGAGCCAGGACTTTGAACAAAGCGTGACCATGTTTAGGATTACATTGAAGAGATATCTCAAAATTTGTTCTACTATCCTGAGCTTTTCCTAAACCTTTCTGTGACTTTCATCATGTGTTTCTTTTTTGTGAACTTTGGATATTCCTGTTGTTCCTAATGTGGTCTTTACCACCTTGCCAGGGCATTAATACACCTCAAATAAGCAACTCTTCTGCATTCCAGGTTGATCTTTTATCCTCCTTCATATCTCTTCTGACCATTCTGGCTCTATCTAGTTTTCTCTCACTATTAAAGTGAATATATTGTAAACTGAGGAGAAAAAGCAATTTAGTGAGGGCTGGATTCTTTCAGGACAAGAACATTTTTATGCTGGTAGCTGTGATCTCCCCAGAGGAACCTTGGCTTAACTCTAAACTCAGTTGTCACTGCTAGTCTTCATTTCTCATCATTTCCAGAATTACTGTACTGTAAAAGTCATTTCTGAAATATCATTACAGATTAAGACAAAGCTTTTTCTTTTTATATCATATAGCTTAGGGAGCCTTGGTGTGTCTAAGAGACATGTTTGTGTCAGGAGAAAAATGGTTTTTTTTTACTTCCATTTGAGATTTAATAGCAACTAAAAGCATTTACTCATTATGCAGCTACCAGCACACACAGTCTTTCCCATATATATTGTTGGTAATGAGAAAACTGTATTTAAAATTTTTTTAATAAGGAAATGACAAGAAATGCAGCTAATGAGGTACAACTTGGCAAATCAGTAGTGAGTTCTAGTTCAGCCCATGTGCTGCTCACTGATCAAGAGTTGTCTCAGCCCATGCCTTTTATTGCCAGCAGCAGGGCAGGGATGGGTCCTGAGTGTGCTCTCATACCCTGAATCTTTGAAAATTTGCTACTCTGCAAATTTCAGGGTTTTTTTTTTTTCATTGCCTTTGTGCTAGGATCATATGTTAGCGCTAACTTCTTTGTTTCTCTCAGGCTTATGAAATAAAGAAGTTGAAATTTGCACAGCTATCATTCAGGAATATTTCTTTTATCATGGAAAATTTCCTACCTGCTTACACAAGCTGCTCTGTCTGAACTTGGTGCAGATGTTTTTTTTCTTTAGGGAAAGATTGGATTTGACTGTATTTGTAGCTTTCCTTTATTCACCAGAAATACTCTGCTAAAAGCAGTTTGTTTTTGCTGCATCTCAGCAGTGTAAATGACATGCTTCAGAGCAGTAGTGGGCACTCCAAAGTGGTCAGCCTGATGTTTATTAGGATTTTTATATGATCTTGAGTGGCATGTGATTAAAGGGATGATTTTGAAGTTTCACACTGCTGCTCTGGTAATGCACTTGTCATTTTTCAAGTGGCACTAGTGCAGGAGTCATGGAGTGGTTCTTTATGCCCCCAACCCAGCAAATCTCTAATGAGGAGCCCTTTTCTCTCTAACTGTTGCTATATGCAGTTCAACTTTTTAAGGGAAAATAGAGGACTTGATAACAGCTTCATGTTCAGCCACAAAAACTGGAGTCTTCAGTGCTGTCTTGAGTTTCCTTTCTGCCTTTTAGCACTCCTGGATGTCAGACAGGAGATGTGCTAACCCAAACCTCCCCTCAGGTTATTGACTTGGCTTTCTGAGTCCTACACACCTAAGTGTGCTAAAGTCATACTCCTAAAAATGTCTGCCAGTCTTGGCCTCAGTGGGAATGTTTTCTTCCAACCTCTAAATTGTCAATTTGTCCTGGAAGTGGAGCTTCTGTGCTAAACAACAGGGAGTAGGAGAGGGCAGGACAATTGTACAGAGCAGGAGACTTGAAGCACCTGGCAAATATTTGGCTGTGCCGTTCTTCCCACAGGAACATAATCAGCTCCCATCTCCCACCATCTGGAAGAGGGAGCATTTTTGCCAGCAGAGGAACTTGCTCTGCAGTCCCCATCCTGCCTGCCTTCTGTTCTTTTCTCCACAAAGAGAGTTTTTTCCCTTTCTTACTTCACAGGCTGATCCAGAATTCTCCACGTGAGGCAGTAAATGGAGGTGGCAGTATTGTGGGATGGATATTTCTTTATTTTGTCAAAAATACAGAAGGAAAGAAAAAAAAGGAAAGAAGTTACATTCTGCTCAAGCTTTTTCAAGGTTTGAGACTGTTTAATGTGCTGACCTGTTGAAAATAATGGTCAACATTAGCTTTGAAATGAAGCTGTGCTTTTTTGCTATTCCAAACCATATCTCAACAGCTTCCAAATGATTTGGTGGAGTTTCATGGATAGAGATGAAACAGAATGGGGTGCAGTAGCTGGGGGGTTATTTTGTTTTGTTTTCCCATCATCCCTTGGCCAGAATTTCTCAGCAATGAAGATTCTGGCTCTGTTTGAAGCCGTGCTTGCTTGTGTGTCAGAGAGGTGGGCCATGTGTGTAGCACAGGCATTAGTGAGCTGCATCAATGCACTTTGAATTCTGCTGAGCTGTTGCTCTCAGTGATCAGAAAAGTGCCTTGTCTCTCAGCTCAGAGTCAATTAGAGGTGATAGTTCTGGATTATTATTTTTGAGACTTCCTTGTGGCATGTAGTTGGTGTTTCATTGTTTGGGGGGGTTTTAAATGTATTTAAAGAGATGAAAGTACATTATAATTTCTAGTTGTTATTGATGGAGTATGGTGAACACACTTAAAGTTATATTCTGCCCCTCAGGTTAGGTGGGTTCTTTATGTAACCAGCAGATTCTGGTTATTGTTCTGATGTTACAAGGTGTGTGTTTACAAAGTGTGTGTAAACACACGACCCCAGGCTGTGTTTGTTGCAGGGGCAGGGCTGCAGGATCTGTTCATGACTGCAAGACATCTTCTCTCTTCTGCTTACACAGCTGGGAACAGGGAAAGGTCATGAAGATCATCAGGAAGGTGTTAAATGTGCTCGTGGTTTAGCCTGCAGCCTGTCTGAAATGGGTGTTCCTGGTTCCTTTTCAGCACCCAGGCTGGTTAAGGGAATGTCAGGGCTGAAGATGAGATTGGGAACCTCAGAGTTAATATTACAGCAGCCCCTGAGAAGTCAGGTCAGGAGCAAACCCCTCTGGGTTTACTACCAGTTAAACAAGGTCTGAAGGATGTGATGCACTGTAGCAAACTAAGGGGGGAAAATGAAGTTATTTAACAGCATTTAATTAAAATGCTTCCCATAATAACAATGCATGCATCTTTAATGATCTTGAAAACTGTTTCCATTGCTTGTTCTTCATTTTGAATACCAGTTCCTACAAAATTTTCATCTACAGGACTGAGTATATGTGATAATCAACTACTGCTCAGATGCATAAAGTTGGTGTTAAAATATTAATATTAACAAATCAAACAGTCTTTTCTTAAAAATAAAAAGAGGCACTTGCTCCAGATATTAATATTAACAAATCAAACAGTCTTTTCTTAAAAATAAAAAAGGCACTTACTCCAGAGCAAAGCTCAATTGAAGCAATATGATTCCTCCTTGTCCTCTTATCCATAAATAATGGATTTTTAAAAAATGGAAGGACAACTTTGTGAATTCTTAAGGGTAAGAAATATTCAAAGATTCAAAGCACAAATAAAGTATTATTTAAAGTAGTTAATCAGATGTTTGTTCTGGGGATTTTTCTTTCTAGCCTTCACTCTTTCATTGCTCTCAATGTGCCGTTCAGTTCTTAGGGAGGATTATTTCATTTTCAGAGTGTAGGGGAGAACTAAATCACTTGTGATTGAGCATCTACCAAAGAAATCCTGGGCAAGTCAGACACCTCTTATTTGTATTATTTCCACTTCATAGGGAGGACAGATGTGGACCTCTGAGAGGGGACTGAAAATCAGTGAAAGAATAAAACCCGCAGATGCTCAAATTGTCAAGCTAAAGTGGCTAAATCTTGAAAGTGTAGCACTTGCAATCCCAAAGTCAACACAATCTGCCAGAGAAGTTGCTGGTTTAAGTGTTCATTTGCCTTGTACCAGGAGAAAATAGAGGGATGGAAGGCAGTTAGTTATTAACTTCTTATTCTGGAGTTTGAGGCACTCCGTTCACCTATCCAAGTCCCAATGTCCTGAAGTTCTTTCTTATTGGCTCTGAACATATGTTTTATAAATTAAGTCTTTGTGCATGTGTGGTTTTGGGTTGTTGTGTTATTTTTAACCTCCCTTGTTGGAGTGATGAAGCTGGGACATGTTTGAGGACTTGTGGGAAGTGAAGCCGAGGCCGGTTTTACAATCACCGTCCTGAAAAATCAAACACCCAGCTCTCCTCTCGGCCTGCTTCCCTCCCACCAGCTGCTCAGCACCTCCTTTGAGCCATGCACAACACCTCCTGCTCATCTCTCCTCACAAAACAGGAAAGGAAAATTACTGCAGCATCAGTGTGAGCCCAGCCAGGGGCTGCTGCTGCCCTCCTGCTGCAGGGATCCCGCTCTGCTGAGCTGTGCCCATTTCATGGCTGCCTTCAACACTGGATTCACATGACCAGAAACAAAAAAATGGCTGTTCAACCTGCCTTTTTCTCTTCTAAAAACAATTGTTTCAAAATATTTCACTAGTAAAGTGATGCTGGTTAAGCAATATTTGCTTAATGCAAAGCCTTTAAAATACTTAGCTTTCTTTAAGGAAAAAATTATTTTGAGGAACTGTCCTTGGGCAGTTAGCTTGGACTTGTGAGCTATATATCTTAATTATATAACAGAAATTTTAGATACAAAAATAATAACTTACACTGGGTTACAATTTCAAGTAACTAATGAACATGGGATATATAACTTGGAGTACAGTTTCCATCTTCTTAACTAGTTTTGAAGACCTCTGACTGGCGTATTCTAGAACTCACCAGTTTGTCTTCATTGAAATAAGTGTCAAAAAATTTTGTAAGGCAGTTTCTGATGCAGAAATCTGAAGCAGGGCAACAAGAATGGGGGGTGGAAGTAACAGAAATTGCCACAGTGGATTTCAAAGCCTGCATGGCAAGTTTACAAATAGGAGAGGTGATGGCATTAATAGCATTTGCATTACTGCATCAATTACCTGATTCACTGTGACACTGAAGAACAGGATCTAATAAATTCCATCTCTTCCTGTTGAAGCATATTAGCCATCCATTTACTAGGGGTTTTAATTTGCAGAGAGATGAAATGCTGTTTGACCCAAGTGCTTGTTGAATACAAACCAATGACAAACATGTATGCATAATCTAACTGCAGTTTTCAAAAATCTTTTCAGCCAAAACCTTCGGTGCAATCATTTGATGCCTCTAGTTTGATTCACAGGATGAAAAAAACCCATATTCACATTATAAAATCTACAACATAGCAAAGATTTTCTTTTCTCTGCCTCTTGAATTCAGGTTGAGACAGGAAGTGCAAAGTGTTCACTTTCAAAAATGAATCTAGTGGCCACTGCATGTCTTTTTTAAAAATAAAATGAAATTGGTAAACTGAGGAGGAGGCTTTCAAAGAAGAGTCAAGTTTATTTATTTGAATTTACTGCAGCCTATTGTTAACATGGAATCATTCCCGTGATAAGGGACAAATTTTTATGAAAATATATTAATGCATATAATGAATTTATAGCTCCATGTAAAGAGCAAAATGTGTGTTGGAGAATGGCTCAGAATGAGCCTCTTTGGTATTTAGCTGGGAAATCTGAATTTTTAGTGAATCTGTGGGCTGGAATGGAAATATGACAAAAAACCTGATCTGACCCCATAGCCTGAGCCATCCAATATAATATATGCAAGGATGTTACACTTCATGATCTTTTTACTTGAATAAAAGTTTAATTATAAATCAGAGAAAAATATAAATATTGCTAAAATAACTTTCTGAATTCCATTCAGTCCCAGGAACAATCACCAAAGAATTTGATTAAAAGAGTCAGAGCTGTGCTAACGGCAGTTTTCTCCAGTGTGGTAAAGCCTTTATTAAAATTCCAATTAAAATTCACCAAGAGGAAGGCTGCTGTTTGTGCCTCTTGTCCTGGGAGCCACAGGCATGTCTGTCCAGTAGAAAGGTTTTTTGCTTGATAATTGTGTTCACATTTTGTTGCATTAATGTATAGCAAGGTATATAAGCAGGATTAGGGCTGGAGGGCTCCTGTATAAATTGTTGGTTTCTGTAATGGTGTTTGGACTATGTGTATACAAGGGCAGGTTAATGTATTTAATAGGAATTTTTGCCCTTTGGTATGGGAAAGTATTAAAATAAATAAGAGAGTAGATGATAAAAGAGAAAACTTTTGCTGTAGATAAGAGTAAACCTTATATTTTAGTGACCACTTTACATGTACTTGAATTGTTTGTAAAGGGTATTCTCACTTTGAATTACCCTATAAACATTAATGAAACCAGGCTGTATTTTGTTGAGATTCATGCAAAGTTGATATTTGAGGAAGCTGACTGTGAGGTACTGCCATAGAGAAGCAGTGTAGCTGTAATTTTTAAGGGTGTACAAGGGTTTTTAAGGGTGGAAATGCTGCCAGTGGATCCCTGGTCACAAAGCTCTGTCCAAGGCTGGCTGGAGAGAAGTGTAGGAGGGGCTGCTCTGAGAAAAACCCTCACCCTAAGTAGTACTATCAGGAATTTCTCTCTAATGTACTGTCCTCAAAACAAAAGGGATGAGGAATAGGCCCTGTAGAATTAGCTCATCTGAATGTTTATTTGATATGAATAATAAGGAATGTTAAATTCATAACTCCTGCTTTAAGTTTAATGAGGATACAACATTTCAAATGGAAACTCAAATCCTTGTCTAGCACTCAGGAAGAGGTACCTTAGGGCAGGAATAGAATATCTTCTTCCCAATTGCAGAGGGGCTCTTTACAGGAGAATTGAGTGACAGGGCCAGGGGGAGTGGGTTCAAACTGAAAGGGGGCAAGTTTGGATCAGATATTAGGAAAAATATCTTCCCTGTGATGGTGGTGAGGCACTGGCACAGGCTGCCCAGAGATGATGTGGATGACCCATCCCAAGGACAAGTTGGAGCAACCTGGTCTAGTAGAGGTGTTCTTGTCCATGGCAAGGATTGGGAACTGTACAATCTTTAGTGTCCCTTCCAACCCAGCCATTCTGTGATTATATGATTTGTTTTCCCACAAATCGACTTGTCTGCAGCAGATTTGAATAGCCCCTATTTGCTGGAGCCAGGACTGGGTGGGAATTTTAATGACAGCTAGTTTTCCTAAAGGAACCACTGTTAGTTTGGCAACTACCAAACCTCTCAATGCCCAGCATGGCTTGGATATTTACTAGCCACATTATTAGGAATATCAGCCCAGGAAGCCGCTTCAGGTGGTGGCACCTAAAATTTTGAGCAGGTCATGGGGATCTGGACCTTTTGACTCTGCTGCTTTTTGGTGATTGCTGCGGCACATTCTGTGTGCCCAGAGGTTCAGAGCTGTCCTTGCAGGCTGTGATCCATCCTGTCCTGGAGGACACAGCCACCCCAGTTCCACCAGCCCAGAGGCTCCCACTCTGAGGAGAGGTGAGGCACTGAGACCCCAGTGACATTCCTGCTCTTTGCTGTGACTAATTGCACAAATCCTGCGCTGGCTTTAATGAAGTTTACAGCGCATTATACACAGAGCTTGCTGTAGGTGGCAACGGGAGGATTTGCTGAGCTCGCAGGTTTGTGAAGTGTAGCACTGCCACAGCTTAAGGCTCCATCAGTTCTAGTTCTGCCATTAAGCATTGCCCCAGTCTGCAAAATGAATATGGATGACACCCGAGAAGGTTATGCTAATTAGTCTGGTTGAAGTCATTCCATGGCTCAGATTGCGTAAATTAATATTTTTAACTCTCATTTTAATGGGAGGAACAATTGAAAGCAACTCTAAAACCAGAACATTGTAAAAAGCTATTGCTAGCCTGTAGACGTCGCTCTAGATGATGATTATGCTAATAAAGAGGGGATAACATATTTTTCTAAATACCTTTCTCAAAAAACATGCAGATGAAATCTAATACATATATTTCGGGATTTAATTCCTATGTATTTATTCTACTACTGTACAAGTAAAAGATTCAAATTTTCTACCATGTTTATAAATCACCATGTTATGAACACTAATTTTTTCCTAAAAACTATTGAGTCTTTTTAGTTTTGAAATTAGATCTTTTAGAGTGATAGGTGCAGACCAAATTAATTTCAAGTTTTCTTTTTCTGTTTTAGTGTAGGTGATCTGCTCAGCTGAGCTGACTCTATCTGCATGTTAGAAACTACCACAAGTGTGTTTGCTTCTGAGATATTTATATGCCCTGCTTTTTCTGCAGTATCATGTGAAAGACCCTGGTTAACTTTGTTTGCTCCACAGAGATGCTATTATGCCTTTTGTAGAATGTTATGCTTATGTATTTTTCTTGGAAATGTATTTTTTTGGAATTCCTAGTCATGTCTTCTGTAGTTTCTGGGGTGGAAAACAAAAAGCCATAAGTCCTCCCCCATCCCACTTAGGAAGCCCCTTAAACACTGAAATTTCCAAGATTGTTGTTAAAGAAGGAAAAATACTTCTCCTTTTACATAAAATTTTGGAGGGCACAGCATTGCTTTAAAGAATTTAAATGGAACAAAGAGAAGTAGGTTATACTGAAATTTCCAATTATTTTGTGCAATGCCCCATGATTTCACTCATCAAAACACTGAGACCTAAATATGTATCAAGACCTCACTGTCATAAGGAACCTCAGGTCTAGGACAGCAGGTGAGCCAGGACATATTTGAATATCACTGGAGATGTGTGCAGCACATTCAGACATACTTCTACATTATTTATGAGTGATGGGACTAATGATGGAACAACTGAAGTTTCATGTAAAGTTGTGGGAAAAGAATTTTGCAATTTATGAATTATTTGGCCAATTTGTGCTACAGCATCATCACTGAATTGCCACCTAAGGGAGCTCTATTGAGGGTTCAGGTACGTGTGCCTTAACCCATGTGTCCTTGTGAATGCTCAGAAAGAGGTTTTGAGAAGAATTCAAAATCTTGGTAAGACAAGATGTCATTTGTACGTGACATTATCCAATTATAACCATAAAAGTGGCTGAGGGGCTGGGCAGGGGCACCTCCAAAGAACCACAGGAGGGGATCAGCCTGGCAGTGGGGGAACCAGAGCCAGAACAGATTAGAACAAGCTTCATGAAGTCATTATTATATTTTAAAAGTTCATTGCTGTTTAATCACTTTGCTGTTTATTTTACAGTAGCAGCCACTGTAAAAACAGCAATTAAAGCCCAGCACTCCTGCCTGGGGGTGGCAGGTACATCTCTGCTCCTCTGAGGATGCCTGTGCCACGCTGCTGCTGCCCAAACCACTCGCCCTTCTCGCACGTGTGCTGTAGATAAAGAAATGCAGCCCCTGTGGGATCAGACAGGACTCTGACAGAGCTTTTCAACCCCTGTCCCAAACAGGCTGTGCTGCAGATTTAAACCTTTGAACACCTGGTGTGAATTATTTTATAGGAACAGATTAAAAGAATTTTTTGGGTTGAACCCCTCCGAGGCAAGCACCCACACCATGTAAGGCTCTCCCTGTCTAAAACAAAGTGACAGCCCCATGTGAACTTTGATTTTCATCTTTCTATCTCTGGCTTTTGACATGTTTTCCCTTGGTTTAAGCTATTGTTTTAAGGGTAGTGACTGGCTTTTTCTATGTGTGAAAAAATGTCTGTTGGGTTAACAGACAACCTGCATAGTCTGGCACACAAGTGTTTATCTCTGTACAAGGCAATCCAGCAGGATTTTTTTTTTTAATCACAAATTTTCCCAGTTTTGTTTTGGCTTTGGTAAATGGCTTCCTTGCATCGAATTTCTAATTAAGCTTGGGTTTATATTGAGAGATTATTTCCAGTAATGCATCTCAGATAAACAGGTGACAGCAAACCACAGACAAATCCATCATGAATTCTGGCATTATCAATCACTTTTAGCTAATGCCACAATCTCCAAAGACAAGCATTTAACTCTGTTCAATGTGTTACTGTGTGTCAATTGTTGATAGAGAGTTTTTTTAATGATCTTGGATGTGTCATGCTCCACTTAGAATTCTCTAGTGTTTCCACTGATAAATGCTGAGGCATAACTGTCATTTGCATGAACAGAAGCTGTAATTATAAATGTACTTATGGTCTGTGCTGAAGTCAGGAATGCAAAGAAGGGTGTTTGCTAATGTAGAAATATAAGTAATGGTTACTAATGTTCACTGTTTAGCATGGAAATTATATTTCTAATCATTTGAGCTGCATTCTGGTGTTTTTTAAAATAGTATTACGAGGCTTGATTTCTAATATTTGTTATTTTGCAGTGGGTGATCATATAAATAATTTTGGCAAGATTTGTGTGTCCATTTATGAAATTACAAAAAAAGTGTGACAGTTAATTGGCTAATTTAAGTTTTAATGTTCATGAAGAGCATTTGAGAAGCATCTGCACCACCTCAGAGCTTTATCCTCAATTTTTTTTTTTTAATTTATCATCTTTGATGAACTCAGTTGAGGAAAGATTCTGTTGCTCTCAAAACATGAAGCAGTTTTTGACCTAATCAGAAGTTGCTGTTTGCTGGCAGGGAGGCACTGGGTTTCTGTGCAGTTTAGGTTCACTTGGAAAGGAAGTACTTGAATTCTTCTCAACTACCAAAGCACAGAGGCACTTGGATGGCTGCAGGAGATGAGGAGATGCTCTGAGCTGGCTCCTCTGCCTCCTGCCCTGAGGAGCAGCTGTGCTGTGATGCTGCCCCAGAGGAAGATGTGGAGCTGCATTTTCCTGGCATTATTCAAGGGATTTTCCAGACTGGAGCAGCCCTTCAGCTACTCCAGAGGCTTCAGAAACACCCCCAGGACACAAAGACTCCAAAGTGCTTCTCTTTCTTAATTACTGGAGGAGTAGGAGTGCTGATGGCTCTGGTCATGATGCAGAAAGATACCAAGAACTAAGATATTTACCAAAACTTTTGCAATCCAATTTCTTTGTCTTCCCTCACAATCATCTCATTACTGTCCTTTTACTGAAGACAGATCATTCCATGTAACTTCTAATTAATACTATCAAGATAAGATGATTTGCCAATGAAAAATATTTTCCTTAAGTTTGATGAAATGAATGAGTAGTGACACTATTTGTCTGTTGATTTTTATTTTTAGCATTAATTCATATTATCTTGTTCTATATCAACTGAGCTTTGGCAGCATGTGAGTTTGTCATCTTTGGATCACAGCAGATGCATTTAGGGGGCTCCTTTTTAAAATGTTTGGTTTCTCAGATGCAGTAGATTAACAGTAATGAAATAGTTTCAGTATGTTACACATAGGATCAATTCTATGGCCAGTAATTTAGACTCTGTAGACTAAAGCTCTGTGGGTAATTTACTATAATAAAAGACAAAAACTAAAAGGGCTTTTTTAAATTTTTAAGTGATTACAGTAAACAAGATAAAGGTCATGTAAAAACTTTTAAACGTACTTTAGCAAAATTTTTTCATAGGTTTTTTTAAAGTAAGTTAAAAATTGCTTTTTAATGACAGTCAGTGTTGTTTAAATTGCTTCAAATGCTGAGTACAGAATGTGTTCACTTTTGCTGGGATTATCTTACCCAACCATTTAGTACATATTTATTAACTATAAATTTATCTTTGGTGCATAGAGTCTATATTAAATATGCTATTCATAAACAGAGGAGACTGAGGGTCATTTTAGTTAGGAATAAGGAACTGAATTCCCAAAATAAAAAGTACTGCCAGAATCCTATTTCCAGCTCCCTGCAAACTTTGCCTGAGAAGTTGTTGCTAAGGAGCACCATGAAGTGTGCAGCTGCTCCAGAGCAGCTCCTCCTTTACCCTCCCTGACATCTTCAAAATATAAAAGAAGATTCTGGGTTTTACCAATATTTTTAATAGTTTTCTGTATCCTTACTGGCTTCTTTAGGGAATGGACAGTGAAATGCTGGATGTTGTACAGATGAATAAATTACAGCCCCTTTGGAAACACAGGGGTTGTATTGTCACTTTTGTTTAAAAATCAGTTTTTGTGACTGAGATTGTTGGAACAATTCCTCTGAACCAAAAAAATTTCATTTCCAGCTTCCAAAATCCATTCTTATTGGTTTGATGCATGAGCTGGAGGAACAATTGATTGACACCAAGATCGGTAGGCAAAGATTGAGCTAATAGAATCAGATTAATGGGAACATATGGTAATTACAACTGTGAAAAAACAACTTAGAATTTATAATGTTGCCTTGGGGCACATAATCAGATGTGTTATCAATGAATAATTAGAGTTGATAAAAATCATCTGGTATGTATAGGATTGCTGTGCATAGTTACAGATGTGTGTTAAATGAAAGATCTTTTGAAAGTTTCCTGCCTAAAATACGCGTGACATGTAAACGCATTGTTTGTGATAACAAAAAAAATCAAATCAATTCCTGCAGAATGCTTTGTGGCAGAAGATCAAAGTTTATGTATGCTCATCATTAAATTCCATAAAAGATTAATTTCATGCCCTTTATTGCATTATATTAATCACTTTCCTTAATATGTGTGTTAAATGAATATTCCTGTAACAGCTGGCAAAATAGTAGTATGTTAATAATGGAAGTAAAAAAAATAACTTTATGGAGATGAAAACCACTGCAACAGATGAAAAAATAGCAATAGGAAATATCTACCACATAAAATTCCAAATGCAGTTCCTTAGGAAAAATGGTTCTAAGAGCCAATGTTTAGGGAAGTTCAGATCTTTTTGCTTCCAATATCCCCATTCCTCCAGTATGAAGTAGGGGCTCACAACCCATTTAGAGGTACAGTGGAAAATAATTTTGTGTGTGTGTGTGTATATTCATATACAGCCAGCTGTGCCCTGAAATGGTGAGAGATAAAATCTAGGAAATAGGGAGACAATGACTGCAAAGTTCCCATTTTAACAGCAGACAAATTGCTGTTAGTTATTCTCCAAATTTATTTAGGAAAAAATGTAGTTTCTTTGTTTTCTTTTGATGTTTCTCTGACTAGAAAACAAAAAAGAACTTGGGTATCCCTGTGCAAAAACATGGTATTGAGTGTTTGTGCAAGGGCTATCCATAAGTCTAGGACCGGGGTCTTGCCTGAGTTTGCTGTATATATAACTCAGGTGTTGACAAGGCACTGCATCTAAACTCCTTTTACTGAAGTGAGCAATAAAGGCTTTAATGTCATTACTGTAATGCAGCTGGGACTGGAACTGGACTCCTGCAGTTCTTTCAGAAAAAGATGCAAATGATGCTAAGCCTACCTTCAGCATCATTTAGATTCCCATAATCTTAAGGAATATGAGTTTTTAGCCTCCAAATATATCTTAGCCTTTAATTATATGCAAAATTCTGGGGATGTGAGACCCAGAATTCAGTCCTGCAAGACTGCTGTATCTTAGGTTTTTGTAACTTCTTAGGACTCTTTGTCAGCACCAGGTGCTAAAGCTTGAATCTTCCTGTGCCAGGCTCTGGGTGTTCTCTGTCATGGCAATGTTACTGTCCCATCACGGGGCTGTCCTGTGTCAGCTACTGAGGTTTTATTGGTCCTGAGGTGATCAAGTAGAAAGATGCAGAATTCAAGGATGTCCAAACAGAATAAGTGGTACAGGGATAGTTCCTGTATTAAATCTCCTAGAATTTAAAAATCAACTGAACTCATGCTCTTCTTGTAATTCAACACAGTCTTATTTTCAGGTAAGGGTATGCACAAATTCTGGTAGTAGATCTCATTTGGCAGAGGCAATTGTGTTCTAGTACAGGGATCAACAAAATTAAAATAATAATAATTGACTTGACTAAACAACTGTGCTATTTAGAGCTGTCCACTGCCTTGCATTAAGTGCATAGTTTGTTTTATTTTTAAATTTAAGGTCTCAACAAGGTGAAAAACACAAGTCCTTCATTTTTCATGCTCCCATCATATCTTCCTGCTGTAAATTTCATTCTGTTCTCAGAGTCTGCATTGAAACGTGTCTGGAAAAAATATTCTTTGAGACAGTTGAAAACCCTTCTTTGTTTCTACCTGTTGTGATATCTACATCAAAACAAAAAAAAAAAAAGGAAAATTTTTGTTTCCATGGAAATTTGAATTCTACCTTTAATGACAATTTTTGTGACTTTCAAAATCCTGTGGTACTGGTGGTGATAATGCGGTTGTTTACTCCATTGGCTACTTGATTAAGCCTCATTTTAATCATAGTTACAGTGATATTCACCTCTTCAAAATAATGTCGTTATGATTTAAACCAGGAAATAGTAAACAACTCACAGCTGTTGTGCAAAATGTTTGTATAGCAATGCATATTCATGAATATTTCATACAATAACGCTTATTAATCTGATTTTTGCAGAGAAACAACTAAATGATACTTTATAACTTGATGTTTGGCAAATAATGCAGTTTGTTTTTCATGGCTGGTGTCAGTGATGTATGAATCTCCCTCCATTTACTTCGTCACTAAACATCACAAAAAGCAGCTTTGCAGAATCTAAATATCTTTGAGGCAAATGTTTTTTCTTTTATTTTGTGCTCAGTATGAAGGGGCTAAAGAACCAGGGTGACAAACTGTGGAATATGTCCCCAAGGGGTTAATTTCTCTTCCCAAACATAGCAGAAGCTCCCAGACTCTTCCCATGGAATCTGTTCATGGTTTCAAGCAGTGGAGATACCGGGAGTTGGAAGCAATCTATTCTTAGAGCCATACCATGAAATAGATTTTCTTTCCTAATGTATAAATTTAAATATATAACCTGATCCATCCTCTTTTGAGGAGTTTACACCAGATTTGCAGGACATGCAAATCTAAATCATTCTTTTGTACCAAAATTTCATCTCTGCTGTTTAAACTGTTATTTGCCTCGTGTCTGCGTAAGATATGGGCGTTTTTTTCCCCCCTTTCATGTTTTCAGCCACATCTTGCATATTTAGATGTTGCTGCTCTTGATCCTCTTGGTGTGATCCCATTTTAACAATAAATATCTTCTTGGAATCTGTTTGCTTAGAGGTTGTTTTGCAAGCCTGTGGTTCAGCTGTGCCTTCTGTGGAGTGCTCAGGTTGGGTTGTGTGGGCTGTGTTGCAGCAATGGAATTCATGGAAATCTCAGCTTGTTTTTCCTACAGTCTTAGCCATATAACCCATTATGATTTCTATTTTGTCTGATACACCTGAGGTATATTACACTTTTGATTCATTGTAGTTCTGACATTTGGGGACTTTTTTGTAACAGTGGAGGCCCAACCAACCCTTTGGTATCTTGTGTGTGTGCAGGTGGTTATTTTTGCTGAAAGTGTACAAATTTATGGCTTGTCCTGGAATTATGTTCTGTTGTTTCCTTCTCTGAGATTTAAACTGTATTTTTTCATCTTGGTTCTGAAAGTGTGAAGTGTGATTGAGAGAAAATAATTTCTGAAGTCAGACTATGAAATTAAAACTTCCCTTCTCACCTGCAAGATATGATTGAGTTTTTGAATTGAAATTGCCTTGCTCAATGTACTTTTTCAAGTGCTTGTAGGTAGTTTTATAATTTTGATTACTTGAAAATCAATAAAGTGAAGCAGCCTAAAGTCAATGGTTCATGTGTTCTGCTCTTTCTTGAAAAAGAAAAAAGTTTAGGTTTACTGAACACTCAGTGTTTAGTAACTTTACCTTTCTTCCCCAAGTTCCCAGAGGATGTGGATCCAATTAGGTTTTCCCAGTGTGTTTTCTCTCAAGTGGCAGCTGAGAAACATTTGGAATCCTTGACTTAAAAGAATTGTTGATCTGGCATAAAGTTATACAGCTGAGATAATGGGTTTTATTTTACTTTTCTGGGGGAGCTTGATGTGAACACCAGCACCTTTAAGATTTTTTTCAGTGCTGTATCAGCCTTGAGGGGGAACAGGACCATTATACAAATGAATTTAATTTAGGTATAAATAGATTTTGTGGGGTGGTCACTAAACAAAAGCTCTTATGCAGATAATGAAGCCTTCTTTGATACTAGTTTTGGTACCAATTTCATTTAGGGCAACTCCAATGAACTTGAAAAGGAAGAAAGCTTTTTCTTAAGATGTTTCTGCTTAATGCTTACTTAACTAGCAGACCTAGAGATCCTGTCCTGGAAGGAATCAGGTTGATTTTTTTATTTTTTTTTAAATCACAATAATTTGGTAGAGGAATTTTGCATTTCCTGCTGAGGCTACGGGTCAGGTTTTACTGAAGTATATAAAATCCTGTAAATTTTCAATGGGTATAGAAGAACAGGAACTTCAGCTTGAATAGTTAGGTTTATATAAAAGCTCCTAAAAGAGGTAAGCAAGCAGAAAGGAGGCGTGATATGCCTAAATTGGAGCATCATTTAGGCTTTTAAAGAAGTTTTTGGGCACCATGAGCTCTCGAGTTAGGTCACCATATGGACTTACATCCTATACCTCTGAACAGCATAAGGAAAATCCTTACCCAGCTAGCTATGTTTATTGATTTGGGTTTGCAGGCTGGCACAAAGTCAAATCTGAATAAGAAAGTCCTTTCACCACAGACTTTATGCTCCTGATGCACTTCAGGGTGTGTTGTGTTGATACATAGCAGCTCCTGATGGCACTCCTGCAGAATCTTTCAGTAGCTTTTTTAGTATAATAATTTTGTTATCTAGAGCAGCCTGTCTGTAAGTTTCCCAGTTTGTTTGTGGTTTGTGTGACTTCAATGGTGGGCTCTTGTCCCTTTTTCCAGCTGTAAAGGGCAGGATTTTAGTCATACCCTGCAGAGAGGAAAAACTGCTTTTGGTGGTACCTGTCTAGTCTTTGGTAGTGTCTCTGTGTCGTGGAATAAATGAATTGTTCTCACCTAGTTATTAACCAACCCATTTTGATGGAATTTGAAATGTAGGGAACTCCCAGAACTTTGGGCCTGTAAGCCAAAGCTTAGAATTCAACACAGAATTTGATCTGAGACCTTGGAAAAGGCTTCCAAACATAGGTGCTAGAAGCAAGAATGTGGATTTACAGTTTAAAGCAGAGATATATTAAGCTAGGTAGAAGAAAGTTTAAGTTTTAGAGTGCAATACTTTAGTTTGTATGTCGTAACAATTAGCTAAGAAAACTTACACTGTAGCATGAGTCCATAAGATGAAATACTTAAAGATTGGGTCAAAACCATAAGCAACCTTATTGGCAGTGTTTTATTGGTTAATAAATCCTTAAAAGGTTTTGTAACTGGAGGTCTTGTGACCTTCTGAGCCGTGCAGTGAAGATGTGAGCTGAACTCACCCTTCCTGCCTATGTAGAAGACAAGAAAAATAAATCCCATCATCTAAAGCAACTCAGAGGTCCCCTCTCTAACTCATTCAAATTTCCTTCACAAATCCTCACACCATTTAAGCATTAGCTGATGGGTTGTGGTGCAGGATTTGTTTTGCTCAGCTTTGTTAACCTCTCCTGTAGCTCTGTGCAGGCTTCCATCAGTTCTAGGAAGGGTGCATGCCCTTGTCAAATGTTTAAAAAGCTTTTCCTTTTCACTTTACTGATGGAAGTGTTATGAATTTGGGATTGGATCAAAACGTTACTCTTCAAGATCCTTAATGTTACAGTTTTTCAATAATTTATAGCATTGCTCTTCTCTTTTGCCTTAATTTTCCTATTTAAAAGATTGGAAACTCTAAATGAAATTAGGTGCCACTTTTGCCCCCTGAATTTTAATTGAAATATCTAACAAACTTGTAATCATAGCATTCCACCTATAGTGCTGCAAGGCAGTGTTATAAAAGAGAAAAATTGTGCTTAGTTCTGGTGCTTGATAATCTTTATGAGAAGTCACCAATAAGACTGGTGAATATAGAATGGAATTAGAGGGCCAAGGATTGCTTACAAATGAAGAATATAAACTATTAAACTTTTTTCTTCTTTCCTTCAACCCATTAATGTTGGCAAGGTCAATGAAATTCATTCATGTTTCCATCCTTGAAAAACTTGTACACAGTACAATGAGTCCATTTAGTAATTGAATAGCCAAGCTATGCACATTATTGCTTATACTCTTACTTCATAAACTCTTCTTTCCATTTTCATAATTACTTCTTTTTCAGTTCCCCTTTTGCCTTGCAGTTTTCTAGTCTCTTCCTTGTATATACATAGCTGGAAATAAGTGCATTCTTTGTGCTGCAGTTATGCTGCTGCTCTGTAAAGAGGGAATAATACTTTTAATGTGTCATGTGCTGCTGCATCTTTCCAGCAATTATTTGGAAGGGAAAAATGTTCATCTGCAGTTACAGAATATCATTATGGGCAGTTTGGACTTGCAGTATGTACCTTCCTCCCTAGTGAAAAAAATGTCTTGGCTGATTTTTCTATGCTTTTTTTTTAAAAAAAGTGAGGCAATTACAATGAATAATTGTAAAACTTAATAGACCAAGAGACTCTCCAGGCTCAATGGATTAATAGTCCTTTTCTTTTTTCTTGGGTTTTTATTTTTAATATGTCAATAAGTAGGAGATATCTTACCGCTACTTTTGGTGTCACCAATGAAAACTCAACATTTTTATGCTGCGTGACCTATATACAGTGAAAAGGTGACAAAAAGTGGAAAGCTTGAGTTGTGTGACAGCTGTACCTTAAAGGTCCAATTAATAATTCCCATAAAAAGTGTTTATGGGTGGTTAGCTATTTCAAAATTTAGTCAAAAATTGAAACAATTTAGAAAAACCCAAAACTATACCTATTTCTATATAGAATTTCAAGCAATTATGCCCCACATACATGTTCTGTCTACAATATCACTGCAGCAAAGTCCAAAGTATCAGGGTCATCAGCAATGCCCCTTTAGAGAAGCCAGTCTATCACATATAAACCTATTATTCTCTAAGTATATTCTTTAGCTTGTGTAGCATTTTTCTGAAGTCTGTTGTAGTATCTTTTGGTCAGTAGATGGTGCAGCAGGTTACAAACATGTGGATTTTCCTATGTGACATAATTTTGACCAATACTTGAGTTAATAATGTCAAGTTATTGTTAGGACATTTAATTTATATTAGTAAATTCAGATGAAATTCACTAGGCTTTAAGTGTGATGAGTTACTGTGGAAATTCATAAATAATGCCTAAGAGCAGCATTGGACATAAATTAGCAAATTCACAGCATCATAAGGAAATGCGGATAAAGTGAATGGGAATGTCCAATAAAGTGGATAGATGCAACCTTACAGAAAATGGGTTTGTTAAATTTCTCTGGAGAGATATTCATCTAGAAGAAACTCGGATTAGAAACCATTGCTACTGGCATGAATTGTATCAAGCTCTGCAGGGAGTTACACCAAAATGGCTCCAGTTTATTTCCCCCTATAAGCACAGCCCTGTCAGTCACATACTTTGGTTAGCTTGGAAGGAAAGGAAGTTAGTTCATCTGTTGCCTAACACCAACCCAAGCCATCCTATGTCTCCCTGTTGAAGAGCACTGTAGTGAGATGCTGCTGCTTGATTGAATCTCAAATTACATGAAAAGGCCCTTATGCTGTGCTCAAGCATGAACTCAAGAACCTGCGAGTCAGTTTGGTGTTTAAGAATCAAACACATCATTTAGAGTCTACTGAAGTTCAGCGTCTCTGCCTCGTTAATTAAAGCTTTGTTCTCCAGCAGCCACATCTGTACTCAGGCAGCTTTTCATCTCCTCGAGTGCAGGGGAGCAGAGCTGCCTGTAAGATGTGTGATGTACTCAGTGGAGTTGGAATTTTCTTTATTTGAGCTGTCACGGGCGGTGATGTGACACCAGGACAGTTTTCTGCTGTAGACACCACTCTGGGATGTGGAGGGATTTGTTTCCTCTCTGCAGAGAGGCAGACATGGAGGTGGAACACCACTTGGCAGGGGGCTTTCTTTTTTTTGTAATAGCTTTGGCTCAGAAGAAGCTTTTTCTGCTAGACAAATTTGCATGACAGACCTTTAGGCCAAGAAAAATAATTGTTTCTGTGTAACATCAAAAATACCAGTGGCTAAATCCAGCCAAGAGTTCATTGTGCCACGTGCTGCCCATTCCATGTAGTCAATGGAAAGCACAAAGCTCTGAAAACCCCCTGAAAATATCATATGGCCCAGACTTTCCTTCTTTAAATAGGAATAAGGTGGGTATCAGCAAACCCACCTGCTGAATGCTGCACATGTTTCTGAACTGTTTCCTCTAACACAATACAGCAACAAATTCTCCTCTGACAGATTTCTGAATTACTTATTAGTTAAAAGGTTTATGGTTAGTGAAACACACAATTAAAAAATTGAATCTGTGTGAGCTAAGGCTCAGCTTCATCCATTTTTCTAGTTTTTCTGAATGAAAATTTATGAAGTTATTGATAAACTATTGTCTTTTCCTTTCATGTAATCAATTTTGTGCCAAAAGACCTTTGCAGGAATCACCAGATCCAGTTTGTATTGAAATGAACCTCAATTTTCTAATTAATTACTGTGAAATTGCATCAGTTCTTAACTACTACTAAAATATGAGGTCTATTACTGCCTCCCCCCTTTTAAGAAAAAGAAAATTACAGGTGACTTTACATCTCTTTTTGTGACATGGTGGAATAATCAAAATTTAAAGCTCCAAGGTCAAATGTCCTTTCCTGACTCAGTTACTGCTCAGTTTGATGGCAGTAGAGGAACACAGATGCTTGAGCTGCAAAATTGCTGGGGTTTCATTATATAACTACAGCATATTAACAGGAAGCCATTAAATACAATTTATGTGTGAATAGCCCAATTGGTAGGCACATTGGCTCCATTGTGTGAGGGATTAAATAAATGTAATACTCTCCCATTATTATTCACTGAATAGCTTTTCTTTTTTATTAAGTTTTGGTTAAAATGTGCATGGTCATGTTGTTAGAGTGACATGTCTGTTTCCTTAAAAATGAGTCTATACTGAAACAAAAAGTGCTGTAAAGTTTATAGTGCTGTTAGTACAATTTTAGCTGTTTTTTTCTTTTTTTTTACTTTTGCCCCTACTCTGTATATTTGTATTCTGCTGAGCAGTTTGCACATTTGCAATTTTGATCTAATAAATTGTGTGGCTGTTGAGGGATATGAGTCTTTGGTAAGTACTTTCACAAATCTCTAAATGTGCACTTAGAAATCATGGAAATATCTCAGTTTCCAAGTAGAGAGAAACATGAATACTAATTGTTTCGTGAGTTTAAAATTTTCTCAGCAAAATGCCAGAGGGTCATCACTGGCATCACATTCCATGTCATAGCTGTTTTTAGGAGTTGGATTCTAAATTGCATATTTTTCAATTTATGCCCATTTTCTCTGCCTTTGTCCCATTTCCTACTCTATAATTTACACCAACATTTGTCATCTCTGTTTCTGATCCAGGGCCTTTGCTAAATATACTTACACTGAGTAAATGAAGCAATCTCTGAATTGTGCTTTTTTCTTTGGTGGGTTGGCAGGGGCATTCTCTGCAGCATTAACTGAATGACTTTCTTTGGCAAGGTGTTTGTAGCAGTTATTAATCTTGTTTTGTTGTCACTGTCATCTCAGGATCCTGACATAAATTACTGTATTTTCATTCCCTTGAAGGAAAGCATGGGAATATATTGTAACAAATACAATTTTTGAAATGGTCTTTCCCACTCTAAAAAGATGTTCAGACTTCTAGCAGAAGGTTAGCCCAATCAAAGAAAATATTGGTTTTTAAAGGCAGCAGTGCTGTATTTTGGAGACTGTGGGTGTACTGTAAGGGCTGCCACTCACCAGTGGAGGCACAGAGAGCTGGCCCAGGTCATCACCACACAGCTCTGCTCGAGCATCCTCCCCTTTCTGCTCAAGCTCCTTCTCCTGGGTTTGCTGGTTTTGTGTGGGAAGTTTCAAGTAGAAACCTCTCCTCTGGGCTTGGCTGAATTGCTGCTCCTGGCCTCACACCAGGTCCTGATGCACGTCCAGGTCTAGCAGACATTGAAGGTTGTTATGATCCTTCTGCCTGGCAGATGTCCCCCCTTCTCCACATCTAATAACAATTCCTCATTAGCATTTTAGTGGAGCTCAAGCTGGAAATGTGAAGTAGCATTCTCACAGAGAGCAGTACTAAAAAAAAATATTGTGCTCCTTCTCCTTCAGCTCTGGAAATAACAGTGTAGACACGTAATGCAACATTGCTTAAAATAAGTGTAGAAATCTTGAGAGGCTTCATATCTATAATCAAATCTGCAGGCTGTTTCTTCATAATTATCTGGTATTTTACTAGTTTCTGATGCTGTATATGCCACATCTGAATATATATGTTCTTGAGCCATCTTGCATAGATAATAGAATTTGATATGAATAGATTTCTTTTTGCATTTACAGTCTTGTTAGAAAATTCTACTAGTAGTTGATACATGTACTACTTTACATTTTAAAGACTATTTTGGTGAATAAGCTCTTTTGAAGGATCAGAAAATTGGCACGTCCTTTTCCTCATGTTATATTTCCTTGTAGGGCGTAGAAGGAAAACAGAAAGATCATCACTAGGGAGAAAACCAGAAGAAAATAGAATCTTCAATATCTTTATCATTTTCGGTATTTCATATCCTCTATCACAAAATAGCCAAAAGGTTGATTTAGGGCTGTGTTTATATTCGTTGATTGACGGTCACTTGAGAGCATTCATGAAGGTAAAACTATGGTGAGGTTTCTTGATGCACAAGGGCCATCACGTCTTTGACAAAAGATTTATAGTTTATGGGGTTTTTTTCCTTTGTTTGTGGGTTTATTTTGCTTAGTGTGGTATCTACCTGTGGACTGTATCAAAGAAACCCTCTTTTAACTTGTCTGAGCCAGTAATCTTTAAGTAATTTTGATCCTTCCTTTCTCCCTAATAAGCACAAAAGGAAAAGACAGAAGAAATTCCAAATGGCAGGGGAAAAAAAGAGCACTGAGCGCATATTACATTAACTCCAACATTTGATGGGTCTTCAAGATGTAATATTTTGGCAATGTTTTATTTTCTATTGACTGCCAAAACATTTTGGCCTCTTCATGGTCACTGCCAATAAAAACAACAGAATTTCAATAAAATATTCTCCACATTCTTTAATTGAGCTAAGAAGTAAAATCATGATAGCTTTGATTGCTTCCACTTTGTCTTTGTTGCTGTGGTTTCTGTTGGAGTCTGGTCAGTAAGGGAAGCGATGATGTGGAAAGGATGCCTTCTGAACCTCAGCCAGGCACATTACCCAAAATATTTTGATCTTCCAATAAGCCTTAAACTAAAGCCAAGATTCAACTGAGTAAATTCGCATTGCCTTCATGGAAATTAGCGCATGCATTCTGCAGGTTTCATTCCAAGTGGATTCTTCAGCATTCTGCTGGCTCAGAGTTCCCAAAGTTATCCCTGGTACAATCTACCCTTGGAATCAAGTAAAAGTTTTAAGGCGCCATTTTTCACTGATCAAGTCAATTAGCAATTTTATCATTCAAAATTAGCTTTATTCCTCATTCCCTCTGTAAAAAAAATCGTGGCTGAAGCAAAATTTACAAATTTTTATATTTTTACCAACATTAAAGCATTTTAGTGAGGGGACAAAAAAGAAAAAAAGGCTGGCTCCATTTTGCTGAAGGAACTTCTAGTATCTTCTGGAAAGGAAAAGTAGACCAAATAGATTTTTTGTTTCTCTTTTAAAGGATAATAAATTTTATAAATCAGTTTTTACCTTTGCAGACTGGTTAAAAACAGCCCTTACCCTTCAATCTGTCTGAGGTGTTTAATATTATAATTCAGATTAATTTTTTCAATATAGATGTTTATTTCATGGTATATTTTTCTTCCCAAAGTTGCAATCAGATCTGCTTTAAAATGGAAACCTGTTATAGTAGCTATAGTGTGAGGAAATCCATACAAACTTGTAAAGGATTCATTTTACATTAGCATCCATGCCATATTCTGACATATATGCTAATTGGAATACTTCAGCTGATTTTAAGTGACCGTGAATATTCTGCACAGTAGAGTGACTTTCACCTTAATTTTAGTGGTCAAATTAAATTCATTGACTATTTAAGCACTGCTCCCCCATCCAATCACTGCTTGAGCCTGATTCTAAGGGGCATAAAAACCAGCTGCAGAAATCTGGGTAGGAAAATGGATTCAGATGTGGTGACTTGGAAGACTTAGTTTGTGCAGGGAGTTGGAATTCCATTGAAATGATAAAAGGGTTGGTAATTTATGCAATAGCTTTAATTATTGAAAACAAGAGCCAGATTCTCTGCTGCCTGAGCATCTAACTGCGCAGGAGCTTGGATTTTCATAAGGCACCTAACCGAGTTAGGGACCTAATTCCCTATAAAATCAACGTCTGTAACCTGTTCAGCTGCCTTTTAAGCATCCCAATTCCTTCCTGTTTACCTTTGAAGCTGCTCTTGGGGTCCAAATCCTGTAATTCACTTAAGGAGACTGTGGAAGGTGTCTGTTCATGTTGGTAAAGGACTTGGATTGTTGTTCCAGATCAGCTTCAAAAGCTTGCATTGTGCCAAAGCAAACAGATCAGTCGCAGTTTCCTGATTTTTTGTATGCTACACAACACAAAGGATAGTGTGCACTTGGTGCTGCAAAGGAGCCCAGTTCGATAAAAATTGTATCAGTTTAATCAATAGTAATGTTTTCTCTGACTAAAACATGCTCATAAGTGTTGTTTTGAAAGAACAGGCCTTAGGAAAATCTCTTCCTTTTGAGAGCCTGGGTCTCGTTGGCCTCGTGCATATTTAAGCATCTCTTGCATCTTCTGCCTGCCTGTATTAACATACCATGGACTGTTCCTGGAAAAGCCACTGCAGAAAGATGCTGTTTCTGGGAACAGGGTTACAGAGCTGGTAATGTTGATTGGTGACTAATTAGTGCCATTCCCAGAAGTATTATCTCGGGAAGAATTTCCGAGAAGGGACTGACAGCGTGGCGTGTGTTGGTCTGTGGCAAAGTCACGCTGGTGTTTTGTTACCCCTCCCATAAAGCAAAGTTAGGGCTGTGACAAATGGCAGTCATGAAGTTGAGTTTTTTCCCCCTATCCATAATTAGCTAAAGCATAGCTCTGTTGCCCTCATTTCAGCCCTTTATCATATTTTGTGCTTTTGTTACAGGAAAAAACACCATGAAGCAGAGCACTGATGGGTTTAGTTGGCTGTCTCTGCATTACTTCTGTGCACGCAGAATTAGGAATTATTAAATAGGCTGTGGACATTTGCGTGTCTAATTTACAAAAATATCTACTTGTACATGGGAGGACTGGTCTTGTGACAACTCTAATGAGTCCATGATGGATGAAAATATCTTAAGATAATTAGTGGGAGAATCTAAGCAAATAAAATGTAAAGAATAAATATCAAAAGATCAGGCAAGAAAAACCAGCATGGCTAAGGAAAGCAACAGTAATGAATGATGTTCCAAAATAATTGCTAGTTGGTTGGAAAAGAAAATCCAGAAGATGGTCTGGATTTTGTCAGTGGTAAAGTTCCTTAGTTAAGAAGTCTCAGGAATGTTGCTGCCAGTGGCAATTGTGAATTGTGTGTTCTTGTCTGGGTACTTGGACGAACTACTTTGGATATCCAAATCCATTTTTGCCTTCAAAAGGCATCTGTTGTAGGATGGTGTGTAATTTAAGCTCATGGTCTTCATTTGAAGGTTCTGTTGATACAGCCATGCTAACATAGGTTTAATTCTGAAACATCTGTTGTTCATCTGCTCTTCCCTAAGGACTTTTGAAGATGTGGCCATTTGGATCAGCTGTGGATATGATTTATTTATCTGTTTGCTTATTGGCAAGGTATAAAATGAGTAAATCCAGATAGACTGGATACAATTTACACAGCCCAGAGCCAATTTCCCTCCCCTTCACCAAGCAAATTTTCTAGGATATCTTAACGTGTTTAGATGACTGGGATAAAATACAATGTCAAGTGTGTTTTGCAAGTACCTCTGTATTTAAACTCTGAGTCTAGGTATTCATAAGTTAAGGAAAAGTACCAGAGTCCAATACTGTTGTGAAGACACAGGTTTCAAGGGCATGCGTTAATGATTCAGGGTTCCAGGACATTAAAATCTGGTTTTACCATTAGTTTGTTGAGTGGTGTTTGGTTGAATAACTCATAATTTAATTTTGCCTCCGTGTACCTGAGAATTTAGACTGAAAGGTTCATTGTATGCAAAGATAAATAGATCCTCAGCATCTCTGTATTTGTGTCCCTCACCTGAGGGTCTCTCTTACCATCAGCAACCTTGGCAGAGCACATCATGATCACAGAAGTTTTCCCCCCTTGCAAGGACACAACCTGAGTGATGAGCTGACTTAGCCAAATTTTTGAGCAGGTAGTGATGGCACTGAAACTTTTAAAAAGAATGGAGCTACCCTTCTGTCCTCAGCCATTTGCTGTGGAAAGTAATGAAATAAAACAGTAAAAATGGTTGTGGAGAATCAGCCTGGGTTGTGTGCAGCCTTTGCATTTAAATTGCCACGAGGCCTTCTGCAGTCTCCCCAGTTATCACTTCTGCACATGTTCAGCCTCTGCTGCCTGCCAGCAGCACTTCAGTCAGTTGTGCACAGGATTTTCTCCTGAATCAATCCGTTCTAAGCTGGTAGTAGAGCTACTGATGTATTTTAATGAGTTCTGTTTCACATTTTCCCATTTATACTGCAGTTTATATACTGTCCTTAGAGGTTTCGGTATTCATCTTATCTGGCTTCAGAAGAGCGCTGGAGAATCTGGTAAATGACAGATGCTGTGTTTTTAAATTTTGCTGTAAGGTTTCAGCAAGATAATGTTGCAAGAGTGCAGAGGTTTGGGGTTGGGTTTCCTTCTTTTTGTTGTGCTTTGGTTTTTTGGGGTTTTTTTTCTGTTTATTTATTTTTTAAAAACTGAAGCCTAGGACAAATTATTCTGTTGTTTAGCAAGTACCAACACATGTATAAATGTCTAACAATGCTCAAACCAGTAAGAAACATGCTTCACGTTACATCAAGCGCAAAGGTTATTTTTCCAGTGAAATAGTTGATTTTAGGATAAATGCAGTGAAGGCAGCACCATGGCTCATGAAGTTTATGGTCTGCAGTGGTGCAGCCAGCCGAGTTTTGAAATGACTTGCCTTTCTTAGCTCCATCACTTACAGGAAAGCTCCTAGAACTTTGTTCAGACCCCTGATTTTATTGCCAGCTGGTGTTTATTAAAGACTACTTATTCTTGTGCTTTAGTTTTTCACTTCCCCCGCCAGTATTTATTCCTTTCTTCCTGTCTTCAACCCACAGTGTGTTATATTTATAAAATAGGTCACTGGCAATTTTTAAGAAAATGTCCTGTATAGATTATGGAACAGATTGATAAACTGCAAATTGCAATAACAGCACAGGACCTCCAAACAGGGAGAGTCTCCCTTACAGTAACTGAATATTTGGTTATTTCACTCTGGAAGACAGAACCAGTGGCACAATTAATAATATAAAATCTTAGTGAAGCTTCTAACTTCAAATTTACCATGACATTGTGCAGGAAACAGTGATGCACCATGCTGCAAGGTCTAGATATGCTCTAATTCCTCTGTGGCACACATCCCAGTAAGAACCCTTCTGCTTCAGATCTATAGCTTGACAGGGAACCGTGTCAATGCTGAAGCTTTTTCCTTATTTCTTTGTTTTCTTGCAAAAAAGCTTCTTGGTTTTACATTTTCTTTGATTTGTTCAAGAAAAACAGTTTTCTTTTAAATTCTGCAGAAGGTCTCAGATGGGGGGATATTTTCCTTTATGGCTTTTGAATAACAAGTTTCCCTGATTTAACCCACTGAGAGCAGTCTTGTGTCTGTGAACTCTCAAGTTCTCTCAGTAATTTGTGTTTCCCCTCTCCTAAACCTTCCTCTTCCTAAGCTGCATGAGTGTCACACCTTTGCCCAGGCCAGGGGTAATCTTGGGGCTTCTAAGTTTGAAAGACACAGCTAATAATTTCATCACTTGTATAGTTCATTAGTTATTAAAATACTATTTTCTATGTGCATTTTCTCATCCTGCCTATGTCCAATCAGTGTAATTGAAACTGGCTCTCCTGAAAGTGCCACGTGGGAGGATATGATCAGTTTAAGAGCAAGAGACAGATTGGAAATATCGTCATGGGCTTACTTCAAATTAAAGCACACAGGGTAAAAATCAGATCAGGACCAAAATCCCAGCATTTTGCATCTGGCCATCCCCATGGTAAAAAAAAATAATTATATTCCTCAAAACCAAAATTTTAATAATTTGTTTTCATTTTGGCTTGTGTTAAACATAATCACTCCTTATTTATGTTTTATTATGACTCTATTTACATATTCCTAAAGGTAATTTGCCACTTTGCAAAATAGTAAATGGGCAGATTTGGGAACTGAAATAGTTTCAATGTAGAAGATGGACAATACAGGCAGAAGTACTATTCCCACTGCTCTGGAAACCCAGAAGTATCAATCCCTGCTGGTGAACAGGTCTGGGTGTCTGCATCAGTTTCATTTGGAAGTTTGGTGACATTTGGTGGCAATATCTGCTGTACCTGAATGGGTAATTCTTCTTCATTGACCATAGAATTAGCTGTATTCTATGCTTCATGTTCAAAGGTGTCTTTCTTCTCTGTAACAGCATAACAATAGAATTTATTTTGGACCCGGTGCTTATTTCCCAAGGAGCCTGTGAAGAGGCTGGGTTAGGAATTGTCTCCTCAGAATTTCCTGAGATTCTGAGTTTTCTGAGGTTTTCAGGGCTCCTGGTCCTGCTTTCCTGATGTAGCAAAGTCTCAAATATCCAGGGGAATGCCTGGGGGAAAGGGACGGTAGCATGAGTAGTCAGGGATAAGCAAAAGGAAGATTTTACATAATAAAATGTAATGTATCACCTTTTGGGAAAAAAAAAAAAAAAGCCCTGCAAGCATTTAAAAAAAAAAATGCGGATGAGTTTGTGAAGGGTAGAAACATCTTTAAATAGTAACAAGGGGAACTGAACAGGGGAAAGCTGCATGTACATCTCATCCTCTGCAGCATCATGTAACTGCAGGGCCTTGAGAGAAGATACCTGGGGATATCTCAAAGTTGATCATAGATATTTACTATAAAAGCTGAAAATTACTTGCTCATTTTAACAAAAAGCTTCATCTTAGAGGCTTATGGTTGAAGGATCAAAGCAATCTCTTTTCTTTTACCCAGAATATCTGCTGTCTTTTTTTCTCCTGTACACCTCTCCATGTACAGTCACAACTTGAGGGATGCTCATAAAACACATCTTTTTTAGGAATTTGGTTTTGTGGAGTCAGTACTCTTCTTGTACCTGGATTACTCGAGGAACAGGCAAAGATAAAATAACAAAGTACAGTTTGAACTTTTTCTTTTTTTCCCCTAATGAAAAGAATAGAGAATAATGAATCACTGCATGATAAACTTCATCTGAAAACCAGTTTTCAGTCTTGTTGGCTTCCTTCTTATCAGACAAGGTAGGATTTGCAGTTTGCTTCACAGCCATACAGATATTTTAAAGGAAACTATTCTGGGATGAACAATTTTACTCTCCTTAAATGACTTACTGTATTTAATCAAACTGCAGCTTTTCTTTGTCCTTTCCTATCCCTAAAATGTTGAGATGGATCATTATCACAGCAGAGAGGCTCCCTGGCATTCCCAACCTCACCACCCCAGACATATCCTGGCCTATTGCTGTGTCTATTCCCTGGGAATAATTGGTGTGTCTTTCAGAAAAGTGTTGGTGTAAGAGTGTGCATGTGTTTTTTATTAAATTTGTATAATGTATGAGCAAATATTTAATATATTATATAGCACAAATTGATTTTTATACTACATATCATTGCATTATATTCTTAATTTTATATTTCATACTATAAATGCTAGCAGTAAGGTGTTTTTCTTAGCAGAGGCCTGGTGGTCTCTCTCTGCTCAGCACACATTGGGTTTTCTGTTTATGAAGGCTGGATTTGCCTCCTGTTTGTGGTCAGTAGGTCTGGAATTCCTTTATCAGCACCACATTGGGGATCTTGCCACTGATTGACTCAGGCTTTCATTTCCAGCTGCCTCACAGCAGATGAATAAAAGCAGTTCTTTAAAGTACTCTTCCATTCCCCTTTGACAGCCCAACTCTAGACAACGCATGCAGCAGGGACACAAATAATCATCGTGCTTTTTAAGCTCTTTGCCTTCTATTGCTCAAGTTAAGTATGTTTAAATAGTGGAAGTTACCAACTTGATACCTCCTATCTCTTCCCTAATGAAGGCCAGAGGGAATTAACCCTAATCATTTGTTTCTTTCCTGGAAGAAAATGAACTTGTTATCAGTGAGGGGGTTCTGGTCCTTACCAGCAAGAATGAACTTCAGAAAATTGCCACTTGATGTTCTGCCCTCACAACCAGAAATTGAAGCTGAAGCCCCAAGAGCAAAAAGTTTAATAATGCAGCAAGTCTGTCAAGCAATTGAATTTAAGTAATGCTATAATGCAAAACACTAGTTACTAATTGCTACAAGGAAGGAATTGCAATAGAACTTTTCAACAGTTTGTTATTATACTGTGGCAATATTATGAGATTGGCTTGGTCCTGCAATATAAAATGCTGATTTCAAATTGATTTTAACAAATGAAGCGAGCAGAAAGCCTGTTTTGACTCCTGAAAGTCAATACTTAGAGAAGGAATAAACTTTAGCTCTCTAATAATAAATACAAGAAAAATGATGAATAGTTTTTATGATACATGTACACTGTGATTCTAAGTAAGGTTGAGCTCAGGCTGTGCTCCAAGATCCCAGCTGATTCTGCTTGCATGATGTGTGCAAAAATCAACTCCCAGGTAAATGTGACATAGAGAGGTATGGTTAAAAGATGAAGCTGAGACTCATAATTAAACAAATTTAACTCATGAAAGTTAAGGAACTGGTTTAGTTTAGATATCTGCTGTAACCAAGACCACTTTTGTTTAATCCATGCCAACCAGTTGCATTTGAAGAACTCTTTTTGGCTAACACACTCAATATTTTTTTCTGTGCTTCAGTTTTTGAAGTGTTTATTGTGTTAAAAGTCTCAAACAATTGCAATATAAAAATAAATGGCCATAGCATTGAGACACGATGTTAGTGGATTCTCAGAGTGAGAGGGGAAGGTGGAAACAGGACACAGCTTAAGAGGTAGAGTAGCCACAAAGCAACAAGTAAAAGAAATGAAGTTATTAAGTGGAGTGGGAGAATGGAAGTTTGAGAACTGGGAGGTCAGATTATATTGCTTTCCTCAGAGCAAGGAGGAATACTGCAGAGATAGGCAAGGTAGCAGAGGGAGCAGTGCACTATTGATGCTAAGGAAAGGAGGAATGAAAAGGTAATGTGAACCAGAAGAATAAAATATGAAACAGACCTGACCATTAATTCATGAGAGCAGTTTCTATTCTTGAAATCAGTTCTGACTTTACAGAGTAAAAAAAAAATTAACTCTCTTGATATGGGGCAGGAACACAGACAATTTTAAAAGAACAGACACTGAGGAAAGCCCAGATTTACAATTTTCATTTTCCAACACCTCTACAAAAATGGTTTCCTTCCCTTTCTGGAGAGCACCACCTGTGCTAGACAGTTTTTCAAAATGATCCCAGGCAGCCCTGCCATAAGATGGCAATTTTGTCTCTAATTTCCAGCTGTATGCTCTTATTAAGATGTTACTTGGTTTTCCCACAAAACAACCGCTGACAATACCAGCTGGGAAAAAGTGGGGCATGAATGCTGTTAAGCCTTTTCTCTTGTCTTTTTGGCATGAGATAATTTGCTCAGTGCACTAATTTGCAACAAGGTAAGACACAACTTTCAGTCAATAGGGTCAGTTCCGAAGCTTAGAGCAACATTTTTCTTTTGTTCCTTAGAAAATTGTTGGTTCTGTCTGGGGACTTCATTAGGGGGAGTAACAGGATTCTTTCTGCCAGTTCTTCAGCAAGAAGGGAACCTCATTACCAATTTTTAATATGAAAAAATTAAGGGATAAGTTCGAATAACGAAAAATTGAAGAGCCATGGGAAAGCTCAGCCTTCCAACATGGTACACAGCCTCGTGCAAGATATGGCTGAGTGGTTATTGCAGCATCTGTATTAATGAAAAATGTGATTTATTAGGGTGTTACAGATATGGTGTGGATATAAAATTATAGATGTTATCAGTTTTACATATGTGAATATGTGCATATACATAGTCTTGATGATCTTAAACTGACTGCTATGGCAAGTATGGAGTTAAGTATATATTATACATGTTACAAAAGTCTCATCCACCTTCAGGAGGACTAACAGTAGAATAGAAATATAAATACCCCAGATAGAGATTAGGCATCATCCTGTGTGTGGGTGACTTCCTGTTCTGGAAAATACCTGTCTTTTAGTTAGGGAAGGCCTTCCTACTTCTGTATCTGAAAAAGTAGTAAGCACATTCTGGTAATTAGGGTAACGTAAAAATCAATGTACTAATTATTGGGTTTTCCCCCCATTCCTATATATACTAACAGTGGAAATTCAGATTAAACTATATTCTAATTCAGTAAATTGTTTTGGCTGTATCCATGTGTATATTAGCCTGTAGGTTTTCAAAAGGTTTTAATCCTGTAGAATCCACTTGAGCAGATGAAAAGCAATTTTAGTGCAAGAGATTTAGGAATACAGATGCTTCTGGCAATGCACAGTTGCTCTCTAGATGGGAGTAAAGAGACAAAAGGCACTGAGTTTGAGGAACGTGGCCATGCCAGTAAATGTTTGATGCTTGTGCAGGATCTTCTGAAGTCATTTTGTGTTCAGGTTTGCTCTGTGAGATGGCAGAGTGAATTTTCAAGATCAAGACTTGCAGAAAAAGTCACTTCCCTTGTGTTTACTGGTATTCAATAACAACCATGGCTTTACAAGACTAAAGAGTATTTTTTCACTTCTTCAAAAGACATGGCTAAATCCACCAGATTAAATGAGAATTTAAAGAAAAGAAAAACAAACTAGGAGACAAAATGACCACCTTAAAGAAAATTTTTATAATGGCTCCACAGTAATTAAGTCTGACTCTGGTTAAAAATAATTTTAAAATATTATCACTGCTTTGGTATGAGGAGTAAGCCACCAGCCACAGAATCATTTAAGACAGACAGGACCTCCAAGGGTCTCTTTTTTCCAGTGTTTGCCAAAACAGGGGCTGCCATCAAAGTTTGAGGCTGCTCAGATTCTTGTCAGGGTGGTTGTGTAATCATCCAGCAATGGGGTTTCTTCAAGGTCCCTTGGGGTGTATTTGACATCACAAAACTTTAAAGAAGGTATGCTATGTGATGCATGCAAAATTCTCAGTAAATTGAACCACTAATCAATTAACCACATCTTTCCGTAGTGTAGTTTTATACAGGTTTTAATGTTAGTTATTTTTCATTGGTTATTAATGTACAAAGAAGATAAAATAAACCTGATTACCTGATATCATGTGCAGCAGATGCAGGTTTCCAATTTGCTCTCTGTACTTTAGACTGAAGCTGAGCTTTGTTTTCCATGAAGATTTGGACCTTACTTCCCAACCACAAATATATCTCCATTCTCTATCCTGCCTAGAATTTTGTCCTCCAGCCGTTTCCATTTCCTCAGAGCTACTCCACATCTTCCTCCACTCTTAAAAAACAAATAACAATATTTAGCCCTGAGTTTTCTGTAATCAAATCGCAAACTGAAGTCCTTATGTTCTCTGTAGGTGTATATATTAATATATATCACTTAATGATCTCTTTTTTCTTTCAAAAAGCCTCTCCCAGCATGTTAATGTATTAAAATCTTACCATTGTGAACAGCAATACGCTGTACACATAGGGGAGAGTCTCAGCTTCATCAAATGAGAATTTTTAATTGTCATTCAGTATGTGAATCTGATGAAATTAATAAGAAATGAACTTCCAATATACTTCAGAAATGCCAGGTCCTTAAGGGAATGTTTTGATGGTGTAAGTTTTTTTAATAACAATTGCATAAACCCCACTTACTGTTTTCTGTTTTCATACATTACACTTCATTATTTGCTGATTGACAGTTCAAGATGTTTCTATTCTCCTCCTGCTTAATTACATACAGTCTCTTTGTTATTCTGCTATAATTTCACGACCATGCTAATGAAAGTATTGGGACTATGGATTGATTTATGTGGAGTCTTTTCTTTTTGTAATTTAGGGGCTGTAACCAAGAAAAAAAAAACCTTCAAGATTTTGCAATTGAAGACTAATTTCTATCTAATTAATTAAAAGACAAGTCCTGGTACTTCCATTATAACAAAACTCAGAAGGCTTGAGCTCTTTGGTTTCAAGATCTGCAGATGCAAGACCAGACAGTATCCTGTGAAATGCATCCAACTCCCACCTTGGATAGAGATGCACAGCTGGGGGCTACTAAGTATATTTTTAAAAATGTAAGGAAAGTGAAATACAATTTTCCAAATATGGGAAATAAGGGGAAAAGTTTCAAAAAGTGATAGAGGCATCTGCCTATGGCTGCTTTATACAGTGTGTATAACCTCCTACTGTCTAAGTGGCATATGGAAAGTCTAGCTGTAGTCCCTAAAATAAAATCCTGGATTTCTCCCTTAGAAGCCATAGCTGTAGTAGTCATTCTAGCAAGAAACTGTAGAACATTTTGCAAAGTAGTGGTAACTCACAGTGAACTTTCTTAGTCTGTTGGAGGGTTTTTGGTTAGTTGTGGTGTTTTTTTTCCAGTTCTGGAAAGAATTATGTCCTTTACTGGTTTTCTTACTGTCTCCAAATTGTGTATTACCTTGTGCAGATCTTGCAGGACTGCAAGATCAAAATCCAGCCTTGAACTTCAATTTTTATTAGTGGCTATGTCAGGAATTATATTGAGCTTGCCTTCTTTTAAAATATAATACATTTCACCTGCATATTTCCAGTCCTACTTCAAATTAATTCTCTGGGTTAAATAGCAAACCAGCCAAGTCTGAAGGACCAAAGAGGGAGGTAAGAAGAAAAATTAATTATTACAGATGCATTAATTGATTTGTAAGCATCAGTCTGTCTTGCAATGTTTATGAGTTATGCATTGCTGGAGGCTGGGTGAGGATTTTGGGGCAGTGGTGACACAGGAGCCTTTGGGGGTTTGTCTCTGGCCAGACTTAGAGACCAGATTTTTTTGTTTAACCCACCGTATTTGGTTGGTTTTGTGTGTTTGGTTTTGTTTGGTGGCATTTTTTAAGTGCATTAGATGTGCTGGTTTTCAAGACTCTTTCATGGATAGTAAAACTCCCATTGTATTCTTGCATCAAATCTGTGTATTTGTACAAGCTGTTTAGAGGATCACAGCCAGTATCTGCTTTTATTTATCTTGTTGTAAATCCAGAACAATTTAGTAGTTACTTCTTTGAAAGTCATGAAAAGAGAGTTTGACCCTGGCAGTCTTTGTCCAAAGGAAGCAGAGTTCAAGTGTCCAAGATCAATGGGTTTTGTTGCTTTGTTTTTTTTTCCACACTGTTTCAGATCCAGGGCAGCATGCCAGTAGTAAAACTGTACTAATGTCAGGGATTGGGTTTGGTTCCTGATGTTTCCTTTTCAATAATAGCCAAATACCTAAAATGATAAGCCTGGCATTTTTAGATTGCTGTGTGTCCTAGGATTTCAGAGATCTTCGTGACTTAAACAAGCATTACATTTTGCCTTTCCACGGGTGAGAAGAAAATTTCATGTAATTTTACAAATGGGGAAATGGATGTACGATGAGAGAGTCAAAAGTGTCAGTGGCAATTCAGGAAGTAGAAAGTGATTATTTAATTCAATCAACTGATCATCAGGTTGAGAGAGGTGATCCTGCCCCTCTGCTCTGGTGAGACCCCACCTCCAGTGCTGTACCCAGTTCTGGGGCCCCCAGTGCAAGACAGATGTGGACTCATTAAATGGGGTCAGACAAGGGATGGGAAAATGCTCGGAGGGCTGGAGCACCTCTGCTGTGGAGAGAGGCTGAGAGAGCTGGGATTGCTCTGCCTGGACAAGAGGGAGAATTTATTGTAGCCTTTTGATATATAACAGGAGCTTGTAAGAAGCATGGAAAGAGACTTTGCCAAGTGCAGACAGGACAAGGGGCAATGGTTTTAAGCTGAATGAGGAAAGATTTATACTGGGCATTAGGGAGACGTTTTTTACAATGATGGTGGTGGAACAAGTTGTCCAGAGAAGCTGTGGATCCTCATCATTGGAAGTGTTCTGTGATTCCATGAACACTGTAATTTTAGTCATGAGATACAGGTTAGTTTGGTCCTGAATCTCCTCACAGATTAGCTGCACAGTGGAAGGTCTGTCTGCACTGAATTGCTTGTTATTCCTAATTTCCCCCATTGTAAGAGAAAAGAACTGAGCAAGGCAAGTGCATTGAGTGTACCTTTCTATGCAGGGACCTGCACACAGTGAATGGAAATATTTATTATATATACATATATATGTATTATAAAGAGAAGATCAAAATGCCAAAAGTAAAGGAGCGTGCCATTGCCTAGTAGGTAACTTTAGATGGAATTCTATGGGTTTGAGAATTAATTGTTCCACATACAAAAAGCATATAAAGTAATATTAAATATTCACTTGAAGCATTGTGCTGTGCTTCAGCAGTAACTGAGGTGCAATATATGCATGTATGCAGTGACTTTGCATTAACCAATACTGAATAATGTGCTTTACAGTCTACATGCTTGAATAGCAAGATGCTTTGAATTTATATAGGACTCTCAGTACAAAACACCTGAAATACTTTTGAAATAGGCCTAAACACTGGTATCCCTGCATTCCAGTTGGAAGATTACAGAACAGAGATTGAACTGTGTTAACAAAAAGCTGGTGATTATTTGGTGTAGAATGCATAACCTGACTGCTGAGACATTAGAAAAATTTCTGGTATTCTAGATGGATAAATGTTTCTAGCCCTTCTATATATTTTTTTTCTATTTTTAAGAGTTGAATAAATTTTTTATACAGAAATCACTGTGATTTTCCTGAGTTTCTTCAGTGACACATTTTATTTATTTGGTCACTGATGGCTTGAGATTTCAACTTTTATTAAAAAAACCTTTTAATAATATAAATACTCCTTTTATGACGTGGCCATTTCTGGTGGGTTTTAGTAGCTGCTGAGACTTGTGCTAAATTGTAAGATTTTGTTTCCCCACTGAACTCTCTCTTTAAATGAAAACTCTTTGCCTGCTCAGGAGGTGTTGGAGAAGTTCTCACTGGGGATGTGCTGTGACCTTGGTGTTGTGTGCCATTTGTGCATCATTAAAAGGTTGTAATGAAGCTCTGCCACACGCAGATTGTAAAAGGTCAAGCAGAAAGTTGGGAGCCAATGAGGTTGGGAAGAAAAATTGTGCTAGCAGCAGAGGTTGAGGGATTCATTATATTGATGCTATGGGGTTTTCAGCAGAGTAATAACTGAGTTAGCAATAGAATGTAAATCTTCTCAACCACTTAGTCTGAACCTGCTTCTTCTTGATTTGTGGGGATATATTTTCACTAGAGTACAGGAAAAGTCATTATGCTTTCAAGAAAGCCACTGGAACTAGTTAATGCATTGTAGGTAAAAAGACAGAAGATAAACAGATCTGGATGTGGCTCATCTGTAAAAACAGGGTATTGGTGACAGAAAAAGAAGGATTTTACCAAACAAAAATGTTTATGGAAATAATTGGAGTTGCTGCACTGGATAATTGTAGGTTTGCAGGTTTTGGCTGGCAGGTTCTGTCATATGTGTGTAGAATGTGGGGATAATCACTATAAAAGTTGCTTTTTTGGTTCATAGTATAGGAAGGGACAGTGGCCTTGCAGAATCATATTTACATGGGAAGATATCCTTCAGTCCCACAAACTTCATCTTTCTCTGTTTCTCAGAAAAACAGCCCCAAATAGATGCGCTTATCAGAGTGCCACTTAACAGACTGTGTAAATTCCTTGCATTATAATTGACTTGAAATTAATAATATGGAAGAATAAATCTCAATTGCAACTGCTATGCCTTTAAAAAAATTGTGAGTAACTAAACTATATGGAACAATTTTGCTTTCCAGTTCTCTGGATATACTGAATTAAATCCAGGAATAATTTGTCACTGTCTGGACAGAGACAAAAAGTCATATGAAAGGCTGTGGGGTTGTTGTATTTTTACAGTCTTGCATACAGGACTTTCCTTGATTGCTTTAGAAAATTAGATAAATTTTGATACTTATGGAAAACAAAGTGACTTTTAATTGTTTGCCATGTTATCAGCTTGATTTTCTAGGGAGTGGTTTCCTTAACATGAGAGGCACCAGCCTGGCTTGACCAATCTAAGACGTTTTGTGTTAATTACTGAAAGATTCTCAGTTGGGGGAAGTAAAAGCCAAATATCTTTAATTCTAATCTATTATCTATGGAAGTCATCAAGAGTCTTTCTGTGGCTTTCAGTGACCAGAGCCTGCAATGTTCCCAGTTTGTCCTTCAAAGTCTTTGCATTTCATCCAAATATTTATTAATTTATATATATGTATTATTTAGGGAATTAGTTCCCAAAAGAGGAAAAGTGCACAAAAGCTGCTCTCATCCTCACTGTTATCCACATGGAAGTTCACAATTTCCTGTACTTGGATGGTAGAAGAAGGATCAATCCCATTGCTCCTGAATAGCCCTTCAAACATAAACATCAACATTCATCACTTTTTGTTCCTTGCAGGTGGTCTAGTAACTAACCTAATGTGTCAATTACAGACAGCTTTGAAAAAAAGATACTCAAAGTATCTGCAAGGAAAAAAAAGTGACTAAGCCAGGTAGTTTGGCATTCAGTCAGCTTCCATCAGATCGCTGTGAATTACCCGTCACATTATTCCATTGCTGAACATGCTTTGTTTCAACATCCTCAGCTAAACAGTTACATATTGTGTACCTTTCTTCTGTCACACTTTCACACTTGCTATGCAGCTCTGTTTTGTTCTAGAAAATACCATCTCTCCACAAACTGTGATTAAAGAGCTCAAAGCAGTTTTCAAAGCAAGCTTTAATCAATATTGGAGGTTTATTCTTTTGTGCATTGATTATTATGCTAAGGTGTTTAATTAATCAACAGATGTTATTTTAATAGAGAAAACATTACTGAAGAAGTGATAATGGAAAATTACAGATTTTTTTTTTTTTTTACTCCAGCTTGGAGATTTCTTTTAACACTTACCTGCCAATCCAACAACTTGAGACAGTCCTGCTAATCCAAAATTATCCCTTTTAGAGGCTTTGATCTGTTTGGTCTCAAGATCCATCATAAATAATGACTGAGAATTTCAACAATTTCAAATAACTGAGGATTTCAGCCTTTATTCAGTATTTCTCTCAAATATGGAAGAAACTCATCTCTTGGCACGGCTCCTCTTCCTTAACTATATTACAAAATAAAATCCCTGCAGTTCTTTGCAGTGCTATTGAGCCATACCTATGCATTTGGATCGTGTTTCAAAGACACCCAGTTTGCAGGTGTTTCAAGTGCAGTCTCAAGAGCCAGGTTCCCTGAGGTTGTCTAATTCATTCCTTTGTACCAAACAGGATCAGCCATACTGCTGTCATTCCTGACAGCTGTCAACATCACTTCTAGAGAGGAGATGACTGTATATAACTCACCTTATCTTTAGCTATTTTTTCCTATTTTTTTAGCCAAAATCTTTCTTGCTTCACTTATTCCTGATACTGCCTTCCATGAAGGAGGGATTAAATGAAGGAGTCATTTACATATTATCAAATCTCTTCTATAGCATCTTCCTCAACATTAAATCTTAAACATTTCACATTGTTTCTTGTCACCACTGCTGCTCCTTGAATAATTCTCCCTCCTTTAATTCCTGTCTGGGAAGGTGGTGTCCAAAAGCTCTCTAGATGAAACCTTTCCAGTGCTCATCAGAGCACAAAGGATCATTCTGCTTGTCCTGGAGGTACTACTTCTGTCTGTGCATCTTGTTTTCTGAAAAGGCTTCTGCAGAACACGTGAGTGTTGGATAAAGACCAAGCTGCAGATCCGTTCAGGCCAGGGAGGGCACTGATGCCACTGTGTCACCTCATGCCTGCTGCTCCCCTGTCATTGTCATTGCAAATCTGTTTGGTTCTAAAGCTGCAGAGTCTCAAACTCTGTCCCGCAGCTAAAATGCATTGATTTTTTTTTTTTTTTTTTTTTTTTGCATTTTAACCCAGATCTGGTACAAGCAGTCTTAATTATCTACAAATGCTTTCTTTGAAACTTTCAGTATGGCATTTTAGCATCCAGTTGGGCTGCCAAGGGTTAAGAGTCTGGACTATGCCAACAAAACCAGCATATCCAGGTAGAGGCTTCGTTAGTTCTACCCCGCTTGCTCTGACCCCACTGTTTAGGATCTGTAAAGCATGAAAGGAGTACAAGGCTGTAAAGAAGCAAAAATGAAGGAGTTACGAGTTGTTTGTCTCTCTGTGCATTCACATAGAACTTCTGTTGAGTAAGTAGGACCTTCTTGTCTCATTTTCTTTCTAAATCAGAATTTTACTTGGTTAAGGCTGGTTGTTTGGAAAACTTACTTGCGTTGAAGAACGTATATGGCACTGTGATAATATTTTCTACTTATATTCACTTCTTAAAATGTATATTGCATCAGGTAATAAGGCTTTCAGTTCTGTGTATCAATTATCTCTTGCTGGTATGTTGTAAATGTTTTGCTAATTAGAATCAGTTAAGATACATGAAACATTATGTCTTTATTCCCATTACAGCATCATTCTTTCAGGGAGTTATCTCTGCTATTGACAGTGCAATTATTTCACTGCTGGAGAGTGCAACATGTATGAAAAACAAGATAAGTTATCAAAAATAGCACCTTCAGAATAAAAATGAATAATAAATACATGTGCCTTGAATTGTGTGGAATACATATAATCTGTTTTCTCACAATCCCTGGAAAATAAAAAACAACTTTTTGATTCCTTTTTTTCCCTCTTATTTAAAATGTGATTCGTACCCAAATAAAAATACTTGGCATGTATATTTAGAGAAACCTGGAGTACAAACTTGTTTGTAAGACAGAAACATTTGCTTGGGTTCAGTAATCAGAAAATGTTGGGTTTGAAACTGCAGATGATTTCTTTTCCTAGAGTTCTTTATAAGATTGAGATTTGCAATACCTTTGGTTTGGAAAATGCAGTTTTCTTTGTTCTCCATGAAAACAGATGCAATCAGAATTTTTTTAGGATGCAAAAACGTTGTTCTCACAGTAACTTTATACTTTTAAATTTAGGTCAATATTTTGGGATAGACATTGTGAAGGTGTTACTGACCTGACTGTCCAAAATATGGACTGTTTTCTCAGGCCATTTTTGGCATAGCAGCTATGGCTAGGATTAAATTTAGCATAGTGGCCCAAAAGGAATACTATTCAGATGAATTATATTGCAGAGTTTTTATCTATTCTGAGTTCTCCATTTTGAATCACATGTGATATTTCGTAGTCCTGTTTTTGCTTCTCAAAAACACATCTTATTATTTTCAGCAACAACTTCTGCTGGGGATTGTGAGTCTTGGAAAATGACTGAGCTTCAGCTGAGGCCAATTTTTGCAACAATATGTTAATGAAGCTTGAAAAAAAGTCTCCATTTTCATGTTGAACCATATAATAGAGTTAGCACTTCAGTGCCCAAATTATGTAAGTGCCAGAGAAAGGGAGAAATGAAGAGCCCTACTCCCAAAGCAGTGGAATTAAGCAGGCTGCAGATCATATTGGGAATCTGTGCTTGTGCTCCTTCTATTATTAGACAGAAAATTCCTTCCTGTAGGGCATTGTTAATGAGCCAATAACTTCTGGAGTTACTCATTATCTTTCCCATCACACTGGTGCTCCTCGGGTTACCCACCTTCCGCGCCCGGCCCGTTCGTGCCGCTGCTCCGACCACGTTTCTGCTGAGAGAGTCAAAAGGGAATGGTGTTACATTTAATGGAATTTGACAGCTTTACCTTCACTAGCTCTAGCTGTGGCCTTCAGGAGATCACTGAACTTTAAGAACATCCACTTCTTCTGGACAGTGCTGGCTGTGTGTGCCTGTGAAAGTCTTCTGGAGCTTTTTTTTTGTGGTGTTGAAGGATAAAGCTCTTAGCTGCAAGTACTCATGCTAGCCAAGTGCCTCACCTAACCCCTGTTTAGTGGGGGGGGCTATTGCAGATGGATGTTTTTATTTATGGCAGCTTGTCATCACTCTTATTGAGATTTAACGGTGTATTGCTGTGAGATGGGGTCATCAGGCCACTTATTAACTTGCCCAGCAGGAAAATAAAAATGCCTTTTGGGCCCCATTGGCAATATTTCTTGAGTACCTGCTATTTAATCACCTTCCTGATATGTCTGGGATGTCAGTTATCTGCAGTGTGTATTTTATTGAAGTGTATAGAATGAGATGTGATAATGATTTCTATATTCATAGTAATGAAGTAGTAGCTTCCCCATGGTATCTGAAATTACTGTGGCTCCACAGCATCAGGGATACTTATGACATCAAAACCCAGGTTGCTGTATTTTATACCTTTGCGGCTGGCACTGAATTTCTACATGGTTACTCAACCAATTAAACCTGGTTTATTACTTTTAATTACCTGTCTAGTATACTTTGTTTTCTAATTTATCAAACCAGGCTAGGATATTTTATACATGGTTACTACTTTGCTAACAGACGAGGTACCTACATGCCACATTACGTGCATGCAGTTAATGCTGCCTCTGAGAAAAGCATTATGAGAGGTGGGAAGGACATTTTTAAAATATCATTTCAAGGATCATCGACCCAAATTGTGACTCTTCTTAGAGTTTCAAGTGCAGCCCAGTCTGTAAATAGCAATATTTGCAAAACCCCACACTGACATCTGAGAAATCTCATTCTTTTCCTTGAAGCTATTATAGGGGGATCATTTGGCACTTATTTTCTTGCTGAATTTACAGCAAAAATTAAGTAAGAGGGTGCTTTTCTCAGAGTTGTGTACTTACTTCTGACAGTCTTGCTGATTGGAGAAGGCACGTGAACACCAAGAAAAGACAGACCAAGTGGAGTCTGCAGAGCTCCATGGATGTGCGCAAAGTTATTTCTCACAGCTCCTCCACCTCCCTCTTCTTTTCATCTTCAGCTCATGACCAGTGTATATCCAAAAGCTGTCTAGGACTTCTCTTCTTGAGCTCTGACGGAAATGTCCATTTTGTATTTCCTTTATGTTAATGAAAACATGTTCATTTCCTAGGCAAACCTCAGGATGAATTCTTTCTTCTTAGCCTGAATGACTTTGCAGTTGTCACAACAGTTGATTCCTTCTTTTTCTTCCTCTTTCTCTTCTTTTAGACTCCTTTTCAGGAAGCTGTTCTTTGAAGCCATCCTGCTTTCTGTGAGGGTTTTTTGCAGCTATATGTCCTGTTTGCTTTCTCTTTTCCCAGCATGAGTCATCTTTGATTGGTTTTATTTGCAACAAGCTTAAAAAAACTGTTCTGTGCTGCTGAATCAAAACCTTATCCATCATCCTGTCATCTGTCCAAACTAACACCCCAGCAATGCCAGAGATCTTACGTGACTGTTCAGTTTTAAACTAAATTCCTCATATCTAAAAGAGAATTCCCTCACCCATTTCTATTCCTTCCTGGTGAAGATGAATAGCACTGTATTCTGCCTCTAAAAGCTCATTTTAAATTACTTATAAGTCTTTTAAATAATAACCCTACAAGTAAGAGGGCAGCACTTAACTCTATGGAAAGGTTTTTAGAATAAATTTTTTAGTTTGTCTCTCGTTCTCCTTTGTTTTATTCCCGTTTTGATTGCAACCAAGACTTCAAAATTCTTTGGGGAAAATCTGACTGTACAGCACCAGCTATTGAGCTAATCAGTTTGGGGCTTCTAAACAAGGTAGAGACAGTAAGTTAGAATATACTAATGACAGATTACATGAAATTATAGAAAATGATTCATCATTGGAGAGCTATTGAAACTAAAGCCTTATTGTGTAGGATTGCAGTGACAAACTGAAGCTGCAAGTCAAGTAAAATATGTTCCTTTAATTTTCAGTTGCCCACAGATTTTATGTGTGTGCTCACTGTAAGACAAAGAGACACCACATAATTCCTCCTTATTGCATGGAAAAACCTTCAGCTGAATCCTGCAGGGTGGTGTGAACCTTGCTCCCAGACCTGCTAATGCTCTTCAGTGTGGCTTGAGCTTGAACTAACAGGGCTTGCATCCTTGGAGAGCTCGGTTTTGGCACATTCTCTCCTAGTTTTCTGTAAGATCACCGAGAAATCACGGCCTCGGTGGTTTCAGAGAAAATATTTCGCAAAATCGCTTGCAGAGCGTTCAAGGCAAAGAGCCAGGGAGTCTGCAGAGATAAGTTCCCATCCTGACAGATGATGCATTTTTAGAGTGGGTTTCCATTGTTCCTGTGCACTCTCAATGCACAGCACTGGGGAGCCTGCAGCAATCACACTCAGTCGTGGTTACGGCCGAGCTTCAGCATTTCACAGAATCTGCTGAGAAAATGGGAGTGGGGGAATAATTTGCAGTGCTTGGGTCACTCAGGTATAAACTGTGCTCTCTTCTGTGACTGACAGAGCTCAAGAAGATAAAACTTTTTCTGAACTCTTAGAAACACAAGATGATATGCCTGTTCACATACATACAGCTGCTTTTTCAGTGCTGTGCTGCAAAATGTCACGAAGAATGTACAAGCATGTTGGTGCAATGACCTGTAACAGCAAGAAGCCCCAGAACTGGCAACTAGCAGCCTTCAGAAAACTCTAAGCTTCAGTTGCAACTTTTAGGCAGCAAATTTCCCAGTAAATAGACTGTTAATCAATTTAGACAGCAGGAAATGTGAGTGATCAGAGCAAAGACTGGCATCTTGATCAAAATACACATTTTATTTACTTGCATTCATGGGTAATGTGAGCTGACTTGAGCAGAGGTAGAGCCTCTTAATTTGAAATGTTTTGAGTACAGAGTTTGTAGGAGCCAAAGAAACTTCTGTTTGATGGCTCTTCATGGATTTGCTTATATTGAAGTGAATGGGGAAAAAACCCCAACCTGTTTATTTGTTTATTAGTATTCAGACTTGCAGACTGCTTAAGGCTGTGGGTATATTGCTCTTTCCAAAACAGAAATACTTTTTTTTTTTTTATCATCCCGACATAAAGGCCTTAATAAAGACATTTTGGTTACACTTCTAGTGCTTTACCTGAAAAATAAACCTCCAGGATTATTAGCCTGGTATCATTAGGAACAAAACCAATCCCTTTTAAAAGCAAATTGAAAGGTACTTCGCAGGAACAAACAGGATTCTGCTGTGTTTGCTGGGTAATAGGCACTATTTCTTTTATTGTGCTTTATGAACAGCAAGACACAAAACTTGGAACACTTTGAAAGTGCTGTTGAGGGACGGGGGCAGATGAGGAGCAGGGCAGAGAGATTTGGGAGGATTTGTGTCTGCTGTGCTGTAGGGAATGTGGCTGGAAGCAGTACCTGCTCCATGCTTTATCAGGCTCTGGGGCAGGCTGCCTGCAGAAATGCCTCCTTCCAGTTTGTCCCCTCTCTGCAGAGTGTCCTGACCCCAATGTGCAGCGCTCTGCAACAGGTTCCAGCTGCAGGCACAGGAGTGCAGAGCCTGAGAAAATGATAAACATCCAAACCGTGCTCCTCAGGTGAAATCCCAATCCCGCTGGATTAATGAGATCTATGTTTTAAATTAAGGTTTATGCTTTAATAAGTAAATATCTTAATTTCTGAATAGGGTAAAATTACAATAAACTTTATTTCCTAGCCCCACCCTAGACTTGGGCAGCTGAAGGTATCAGATTTCCTTTTTATTAAATAACTAGCCCAGTATCCAGGTGTATGGTAAGTGCAGAAGGACTGCAGGTATTTCTGCTAATTTCATGCACTAATTAAGCCATGAGGCCTATACAGATCCTCCACTGTATGCAATGTAATAGAGGGGGAAGTGGAGAAAAGAAACAATCCAGCTCCTCCTACCCTTTATTGCTCAGCTCATGTATTTTATATGGCAGAATGTGAGTTCTCAAAACTTTTGGAGAAACAGTTGCCTGTTGGGCACTGAAGTCAACTGGGACATTAATATTTTGATGTAATTACTAATCCCTTCTGCTTCCTCCAGGAAGGATTTGTCTCATGGCTGTGCCAAAGCAACTTATTTCAAATTTGTGACACACACTAAGCATGTGTGTTTTCTCTTTTATTTATGATTCATACGTTGCTCTGTCTCCCAGCTTACTGCTGTCCTAATGTCTCTTTCAAACCGCACAGTTCTAAATGACAGGAATGAAAGAATCAGTTGCTTTAGGACTCATCATTTGAATGATAATATAATGAATGAATAAAACAGATGATAAAATATAGGTTTAAATTAGTGTGGCTACATATTGTTCTTTCTCTCTATAAAGTGCACAGAAATTTTCCATTCCTGACTTGCAGCCTCCAGTGAATCTTTGCTACTTTGGTCCTGTGTTCATGATTTTAACAAGTGCCTATGATAATAACCTTGCACATGACTCCTGTATGGAGCTTTTATGATTTTTATTGTTCCAATTCCAGCAATTTAGCTTTATTTCCAACGGGTCCTAAAGAAAGTTCACCTCTGCTTTTCTCTCTTCACCATCTTGAAACTTCAAATTGTTGGGAGCAGCCTCACATTTCTGAGTGAATTCTTTCATGGATATTCTCATCATAAGAGCACTTGGTATTACTATAGAAATATTATCTCCATTGAGGCTCATCTCCTTGAAATATTTTCTCATTTTCTAAACACTGAATACAAGGTAAACTGCACTGCCTAAAAGAAAACACTACAGCAATTCAAGGTTATTGTTCTAGTTATCATTGGGGAGTTTCTCATGAGCTTGTAATTTGGATTTCTTTAATGAAAATCAATGAGTGATTTTAAAGCATTTTCAAAACTTATTAGCTGCAGTGTAACCTGGTTGAAAACTGCAGTGGTGCTGGTATGAGTAGACTAAATGTAATTTAGGTGTAAACTGCAAATTTATTTGCTTTAGTTCAATAATGCCAATCTATTCCCATCACTTTTTGCTGACATGCAGGAAGAATATGGGGTATACCAGTGCTGTTTACCCCCTTCTCACATCTAAAAGAGGTTGCTCAGGGGTCACTTTTTTCTGTTCCTGCAGCAAGGTTTTCCAAGTCTACAACTCTTCTCACTCAGGAGTGCAGTGGCAGCCTTGCAGTGAGGAAAGGGGAAATAAATGTACATTTTTACTTTAATGGCACATGTTAACCCCTCAACCCCTCCATATGTAAATTTTTAGGTGTCATCCAGTCACTGTAAGGTAATGATGTAGAAATGCCAATGCATCAAGCACATGGCCCTGTAAATGGTTTCTGTGAGATTTTCTGCTCTCCTCTTTGTTGTTGTGGTTGAGGTTTCTTTGTACCCAGATAACCTCACATTTCACAGGAGTGCCTTTTAAATTAAGTGAGATGAGGATCAGTGGTCTCCTACTTTGGGGCCAATTTTGCTGGTTCATCTGCTAAATAGTGCTTTTCTAACTTCACAAAATCACTTTAATTCCAGTTAAACTATTTCATGTTATTAGTGACCTCAAAATGTGCTACCCTGGTTATTCAGGATAAGGTTAAGACTTTTCTCTCTGAGCTAGCTCATTGAATTAGGGGGCAGATTCTGAGCCACTGGAAAGTGGCATAATAAAAATTGATCTTAGGGGAGCTACGCTACTTTGCATCAAGTGAGGACATAGCCCTTCCTAAATCTTAATTCTGATTTTTTTTTTATTAGCTGTGTTATTGTAAGATAGCTCTTACATGCATCTAGCTGCTAGTGCCATGGAAAGCCTACAGTGTACTACAAATCAGAAGCGAGCAGAGGCTTTAATTTAGTCAGAGACAAGCTTTGAAGGCAGTCAAAGAGCCACTGATGGAGTTCAAATGCTCTTTGTCCTGCAAAAATAAAGAGCCCATTTGTTCTGCCTTCTTACATTAGCATCTTTTACCTTGCTGGAGGAAAAGCAGGAAGAACTGAAATCCCAGCTCTTGGGGTGTTTTTTTAAAAGAAAGGGAATATTGAACTCATAGGCTTTACTAAAGCTTTAGCTATATGAAAAAAAAATATGCAGTTTGCATTTAATAAATAGCACAGGTTGGATAGTTTGTGCCCCAGTGTTGGGTGGTAACTATTTCTTCTCTCTTATTTTCTTTTTTTTTCTGCCACCACAACACAACCACAGCAATGTAGCGCCAGGAAAGAGGTTGCCAGAAAAAGATTGGGGTTGGAGATCTGCTGGGCACAACCCTCCACACTGGGCTGGGACTGCTTGACTGTCAAAAAATTCTGTGATAGCAGTTCTTGCTGCCTAAGGAGGACAGTAATTATCAAGAATACTTGATCCTATGACAGATGGAGCAGGCTAAGTTGCTTCTTAAACAATTAAAAAAAAACCATTTTGAGTTTTTAACTACCTTTAGCCCTTGCTTTGTTCCTCTTGGATCAGTTAATTCATGTGTGATTGCAAGGATCTCTCTGTGTTAAAATGAACACATTCTTTCCCATTCTACATCCTACTTCTGCACCTAATAAAACCCAATATCAGGCAAGCACCTTCCCCACCACCCTCATCAAGTGTTCCATTAATTTGGAAAGTGATCAGGAGTTCTTAATTCCCTTCCCTTTTGCTTTGTGAACGAGAGATAGTTTTTGTGGCACTCTTGCTCTCCACAGCACTGTCTGATAGCAGTTTCTCACCCTATTCTCTTTGCAAATTACTTTTATTCCCAGCAGGATTCACAGATGGTGAAGTCTCACTGCTTTTCCCAGTGAATAGATGCAGTTTAATCTGTACAGCATCCAGTAGAAGACAATGCCTTCATCATCAGCTCTACCTTGGGCCCATAGAATAACATTTATAGCCCTGTAGTGCTCAGTGCTTTTGAAGAGTCCTCTTTGAGCTGATTAAACCTGTTGCAGAGCTCAAGAGGCAAATTAAGTTCAATCATTATCTGTTCACTTGTCTTAGCCACCTATTTCTTGAGGAAGTTGTCTTTTCAGTTGAAAAGACATATATTCTTACATATATAGGTACTCCTACATATATATATATTCTAGATGCCATATTTACTAGCACTGAGACTGAAAATTGAAGCGTAAAAAAATTTTATCAACTAAGAGAAATTTTAAAATAGAAAAAGAGTTGCTGTGGTCAAAGTTAAAACAACAAAATGTCATTCCATCAATGTATGTATCAATGTACTAAAGGCTGTTAGTGGTATTTAATACTACAAGTTCTTCCTAGAATCTTAATTTTTCTCAGCATCTCATAATGCAGTAAAACAGGATATTGTCATCACGTACTCAGTCCGGAAGGAACTGAGAATATGGTAGTGCTTTGATTACTTGAATTGTCAAATTACCCAAAATTTATTCATTTCTAAGGTTTTTTTGGCATAAAAATTTCTTGCTGACTTCAACAGTAATTCCCTGTATTAAACAGCCAGAGTGCCCTTACTCTGTAACAGCAGCAAACCTTCTTTTTTGTGAGTCCATTTTGGAAAAAGCATAAAGTATTCTAAAAGGCTGCTCAACACATTTATTTAAAATGTGATTTTATAATTCATATAGAAGAAAAGCACTCTGATTTTCATAGACCAAAGGTTTAGAAAAGGGTATCTTTTATTTTCAAGAAGAAAACACCATACCAAACTCATATGTACTTCTTGAGTATTCCAGCTTGAAGGAGAACTGATTTCTGGAGTTTATAATCTCTCATGTTTGCAAAACGTGTAAAATCAAATATAATAAACTGTGGCAATATTTGAGCTATGCATAGTGTGTACCTTAAGTAAAGCAGGTTAAAAACTGGAATATAATAAATAGGTTGCAATAACTCGTATACCTTTAGTGCCACCTATATGCAAGGAATGGTGCAAGGAAGTTGCAGCCCATTCCTGGAAAGTGTGTTGGTTGAATGTCAGTAACATTCACCCCCAAAGTAATAGCAAATAAATTTATTAAATGGGAAGGTGCCAACTTAGTAATAAGTTGTCTTCTAGTGTAATGACATGAAGTTCTTTTCTGTGGTGAAGAGCACTTCCAATTATCCAGCTTTACACCAAGGCACAGCATTAGCTTTCTATTATGCTGCTTTGAATCTGAGGTCCTTGTCTTAAGATTTTGAAGCTGCCTTCAACTTTTTAAATGAAAACTTTAAAATCAAGCCTAAAAAAAAATCACAACAGTTGCTGTATAAGTGCCTGTTGGCTTATCAAATTTCAATTTAAATCATGGGGCATTTGAGCTGGCTTTTATTGCATTTGTTGCATCTGATTTCTCATTTCATTTGTGCTCATCCCTTGCAAGATTTAAATCTCTGCACTTTGCTATTGGAGTTCCTTTTTTTTTACTTTCTAAGATGACCCAATAACTGAAAGATGCTGAGTGAAATCTTGCTTGGTGCTGCTTTTAGCTCGGTACACACAAACCATCAGGCTTTTACAGGGTCTGGGTTTCAGCAGCAGGTACCTGGTTGAGTGGAGTGATTTTATTTTATATTCAAGTAGCAAGAACAAGTTGATAACCCTGCCTATGCCACCTGCATGTAAAGCCAGAAAACTGCAAGCCCTGACATGAATTTTTTTGCTGTCTTACTCAAAGCTAGGAAATACTTATCCCATTTCTCCAGAGACAGCAGGAGATGGAAGTACACAGTCCTGCCAAAGACAAGTGATTCAGACTATTGATAAAACAATTAAACTGGTGCTATCATATTTCAGGGTCTTTACCACTCTGTATTACTATTAATGGGTTTGAATTCAACCATCACATGCAGTAGAAAATCCTGTGTTTTAGTAATATAATTTGAAATCTGGTCCTTGTTCAGGGCCATAAGAATTGCGTAGGCTCTCTCACGCAAATCCCATGACATGGAAATTTTTGGAACAGATGCAGAAACAAGGATGTGGGTAGGTCAGGGGCGTGTCAGAGGAGCAGCAGTGCTTGAAATGGTTGTGAGATCCTTTTGTCTCTGGTCCCTCTGTGGCTGTTGGGCAAGAAATACAGATATCCACTGTAAGAATATTACACTATTAAGGCTGCAAACTAGGGGGAGGATTTATGTTTGTAAGAAGTCTGAATATAAATGGCAACTGTTGAAGGGTTACTGAGGTACCCTCTACCATTGCTTTCTTCCCCTTTAGAGAAAAAATGAAATACAGTGCAGATATTAAACCTTATTATAACTTCCTCAATCCTACAGGCTTACCTGGTATTTCAGCTTCACATTGGAGCAGTCCAAATCATATTAGGATTGCTTTCCTCTGTGCACTCATAGATTTAGAAATAAAAACCTAACCAAACAACCCTGGGGATAGAAAAATGCCAGTGACCTCACGAGGGTCAGGATTTCAGCTCTGGGATTAAGAGACCAAAGTGACTGCTCTGTCCAGGAGCTCGGACTGGAATGTTCCTCAACCCTTCCTTGAGATGATGCACTCAGCTCTGCTCTCAGATTATCACTTTCAGTGTCTAATAATCAAATTTCTTTTGAGCATAATGAGACAAAGAAGCATCTTACAATGCTGATTGCCAACCTGCAAAGAAACCCCTTATTTAAAATTGGAAATAAGATAATAAATTTTTAAACTTTTCAAGGAAGACTTTCAACACATCAGTGATGATTAAGTGTTAAGTTGTCCTATAATTTGAGGGGATTTTTTAATGACAGGTCTGAAATAGATCTCAAGTAGGCCGTAGAAAAAGAATACCATTTCTTTAAAAAAACCAATAGCTTTCAAGGCCCAGGATGGCCTCTGTGCTGAGATTAATAAAGCTTGACAATACATTCTGAATGCAAGCAATGACTTCTATTACAAGGGGAAAAATGAAAAAGCTGCTATTACTGACACAGTCAATAGATTGCACCTCAGTGTATACTGTACTTTCTACATTTTAATATAAATGTGTTCAGTTTCAGAGGCGGGAGCACTATCAGCATTCATTTTACTTGAGGCAATAATGTGAGAAGTTGTGTCTTGTGTAATAAATAAATAACCTGTCTTTAAAACCATTTACTCAGATTGCTTTTCCCAAATGCTTGTTTAGAGGTGCTCTGGAAGGTGTCATATACCAAGACAGCCATGATATAAAGATTTTATAAAATGCATTTTATTTATTTCACACACAATATAATTGATCATGGGGCACTTTTTGCTGATTTTAGAAGTAGTATAATGGCATTATGATGGTGGGATGTTGTGGTGAGTTGTAAAATGTGATTTGAGACTCCCCATTTCTCAGAGGTTCTTGGTGCTTATGAAGAGCTTCCAGTAGAGGCCAGAAAATTTTCCATCATTTAGAGAATTGCCTCTCTTGAAATTTGAGACTTATCTTTTTCTTTCATCATGTTATTTTGGACTTGAAAGAAGAAGAAATTGTCTTCTCTCTCTAAATATACATATTCAGATCCTCATAATCTCTGTAGCACCCACTCATACTAAAAAACTATTTTCTCCCTGTAGATGGATAATATTAAATGGCACTTAAGTATAAAATCAGACAGTGAGTTAATTCATGCTTTGTGCTGTCTCTCCTCTGTGTCTGTCTTGGCACATACATTCATGCGAACAAATCCCTTCCAATCTCTTTAGAAGGATAGGAAATTAAGTATATATTACACAGGTAGCTCAGACAAACATGAAAATGAGGAATAATCAGCAAAATTTGAAGTAATATCTAATACTGAAGGAGGTGTTTTGCACTCATCTGATGTCTGACCATAACTGATTTTTCTTTTTCTTTCTTGCATAATCTGAACAATATGTCTGATCTTTCTCTAATGCCTATTTTACATCAGCACAAATGCGCTGATTTCATTGGAGTAGTCCTTGATTTACACTGTTGTAAAGAAAGGAGAATCAAGCTGTAAAGTTAGGAGGGAAGGAAAGCATAACTGTCCTGCATGTCCAGAGGCTCTAAGTACAAAATAGAGGAAGATTTATCTGGAGTGGCTCAGGGGTTGTAGGCAGTGTAATAGGCTATAGCAGAGCACAGGAAATTTAGGGAAGAACAGGGTTTACTGTTCTGTAGCTCAGCCATCTGTGGCTCAAGGTGAAAGTTCCTCTGGTTAACAGAGAGACACATTTGTGGCTGTAGTTAAAAGGAACAGGTGGAGGTGAAGATGTACCATTTATGCATTCCTAGTTCTGTGCTCTCTCTCAGTGCTAGACCCATTTTGTAGCTCAGAAAAATCTCCTTCTGAGACTTTACACTTCAAAAGATGGATTTTGGAGTTAAATCTAAGAGTTTGTTATTTATTCAGCAAAGAAAATCTCTTTTCAGTATTACAGGTGCTCTGCATAAAGTCTTCTACAATGCTTTCTTTAGGTCATACAAGGAAACTTAATTTAGAAATATTACAGAAGGCAAAACTTCCCATTTTCTGTCTTAAAAGTCAGCACTGATCTGATTACTTTTGACTGTGATTCCAGGTTATCTACCTAATTTGTCTACAGTGTTATTACCAACATGTGTTTTCCCATGAGGAACATATTAATTTGGCAGTTGCCCTGGGGAAATCTAAACAAAAACACCCCCAAAAAATTAACTACAAGAATGCTTTTTCATAAAAAGGAATGCCATATACACAATAAATGACAGGCTTGTGTTTAGAAGAGTGGTGAAATCAAAGGATTTTCAGTCTGCACTTTCCAATATAAATTGCTCATTTCAAAACATAATGTTCTGCATAATTAGATCACATAGTTTGAGCATCTGGCCTATCAGTCTGTGAAGTGATGTGGTAAAATCTGTGGGTAGCAGGAGCAATGAACAGAAGTGATGCCCACCTATGGAGCATGGAGTGGCCAGAGTCACTCTGCATTTCCCAGTTCCTGCTGGACAGAGCTGGGTTTGCTCTCCTGCTGCCCTTCCCCTCTCTGTGCAGTTCCATTGCACTGAACGGGAGCAGGGGTGAGTTCTCCCTCCCATGGCAGGGTGGCAGTGAGAAGAGGCAGCCTTGAGCTGCAATTTTCCATTGCCCACTCATTCCAGCAGAAGCTCAGTCGTGTGAGTAACGACAGCGCTCCTCCAGCTGGAGGTAACGTGACAGAGGAAATGGGCTCTGTGAATCACACCAGGGATGCACACAGGAAGATTATTTTCATTTCTAATTTAGCGAGTACGTCAGACCATCCGACCTGAGACTGCTTCCAGCTACTTCCACTAAGGGAGGACAATGTAAGAGAATTCCTTGGCAAATCCTCGTGTGCTGCCCTCCCCGCTGTCCCTTTTTTCTTTCCATTTCCTCTGGGTTTAATGAGTAAGCAGCCAGAAGCTTAATTGTGATAGGTTGGGTACAGCAATAAGTTAAATATTGTAAAAGAACATTGAGACATTGATTGTTAGCACATTTTTCAAACACTTTGTAAAGGTGCAGAAGGTGTTGGAAAAAGATGATTTACATGGATAAAAGTTTACTCTGCAGTTTCTTCAGCAGACATATCATGACAACCACATCATGGTTGTTTTAAAATACAACTGGATCAATCCAACTTTGGATTGATTATGTTGAAAGAAGAATTTGGAAATGTGAATTTTTTGAAGACAGATATACCATAATTCTAGTTATTGTTTTCATTAAATTCCTTTAGTTTGTGGGTGCAGTTTCATCACCAATGACTGAACTTTAGTAAAACTCAGGAGTGACTTTCAAGTATTATTGCAAATCCCTTAGTCTCTTGGAAGCAAAGTGTAAATGAAGAGCCTGAGTAGCTTCTGCTATACCAGAGAACCAGATAATCAAAGATATTGAGCTTTTTGAAGTATAGATCTATTTCTTCATATTTTAAAGAAAAAAAGCTCTTTTGAAAATGTGATTTTTTAGCAAAAAGCAGGGTGATGGTTTAACACTCTACTGGATTCCGCCAGCATGCAGGCTCAGAGAAAATTGTTGCTTATCTAATTCTACATACCCTGAAAGCAAGTTTGAAAAATAGGAGTCATTGAGTAATATCTTTACTGGTGCCATAAATCAGAGACTTATTTGCATACAAATGAAAATTCAAACCAAAGTGCAGAAAAAAGTTACACTGCCCTAACAGTTAGGGATCAACATTAAAATATGAACCCAAGTTTCCATCCCTGAAGAAAAGCAGAAATCAGACAGGATCTTCTGTTGGGAAATATATTCTATGTACTTGTTGTTGGGATTTTGGTTTGTTTGTTGTTTTAACTCTGAACACATTCACAGACAGATGAAATTATTCACTGGTCTTTGACATAAGCCTTGTAAACAATTCATTAAAATCTTATCATTGATAGCATCAAAAATACATGAAATATTCAGTAGATAAATCACAACAACAAGTTGTGGTTGTAACCTGTAGCAATGCTAATCAGAAATGTGTGCTCAGGTGTGGGAAACAGCACTTTGCAGAAGATGGAAGTGAACTCTCTGTGCTTTCTATTAGCCAGTGTTTTCAGTGTTGTTTAAAAGAGACAGTGATGAGTTCTGAAAAAATAAAATCAAGGTTCATCATAGAATTATATTGGCCTTCTTAGGAGAAAACACAGTGAAATGGAACAAGGTGGAAAAAAACCCCCAAACCAACACATTAAAACTCTAATTCTGAGACAAATTTGTAGGGTCAATACAGGAGCACAAATACACAAGTGGCCATTTTAGAATCGGAATACTAAATGAAATTTAAGCTGCAGTGGTCAAGGCAACACCACCTAATTAAAGGTCTAAAGAGTGAGTTCCACCTACAGGGAATAGATGAAACAGCTTCCAGATGAAACAGACTGGGAGGCTGCAAATGAGAGATGTAATTTTTATTAAAAGAAACACAGCAATTTTCCCTATGGTAAGGTCAGGATATGAAAAAGGACTATGTGCAAAGTTTTTAGAAATAGAATGTATTATTTAGAACAGTCCCTCCCTTTAATTTTTCAGTCTCTGGATGAGATTGGAACTTTAATTACACATTTGCTTCTTTCAGGGAAGACTTCTCTCTGGGCTCTTTTTTTTTTTTACCTTAGCTCATTTTGGTAGTCTTTAAGCACCCCTGTAGTCCAGTTAACTTTTTGCCTACTTAAGTATGTGCTACTGAATCTTCTTAAAGATGATTGAATCTGGATGAAAGCTGATTATTAGTGTGTATTAAAACCTGTATACACAGATATGAAGTCTATTTTGATGGAAAGGCTAATTTTACATAAATCAAACAGTGGATTTTAAAATTATTTTCATGATTTGCATATTCAGTAGATTTGTTGGCAAACTATATCATTACTGCTTTAAATTACATCTCCATTACAAAACCTATTCTCATATATGTAAGAAATCATAGTAAATCCAATGAAATTGGTTTTATATGGTCCTGTTTATTTTGTCTCAGGTGACACAGTTCATTGGTGGCACCATGCTCTGTCCCCATTGTAGACTGGGCAAAGATAATGTCAGTTATCTAAAGGCTGCAGGGTTTCTCAAGAGGGATTAATCAAAAATCTGATCAACAGATTTTCTTTGGTTGGCCAAGACAAACCACCTCTGGTCCCCTCCTCCAAGAAAACTATGTAAGCTCTGGGCTCTTTATATTTAGTTAGAATCCAGTTAGAATTTGATGAGAAAAAAAGTATTAATAATAGTAGAATTTATCACAGAATCACAGAACAGTTGGGGTTGGAAGGGACCCTTAAAACCATCTTGTTCCACCCCCTGAAGGAATGGGAGTGGATGAAGATGTTACAAAAATTAAATAGCCTCAGTTTACCCTCAATTAGGCTGTGAGGGGTGAATAATGTGCCAAAATTTGAGGGTAAATAGGTCTTATTCCCATAATTCTGCATATAGTCTTCAAGTTTTGCTATGTGTGAGGCGCCACTGCAGGATTATCTTAAATTCAGGCCACTCTGAGGGGTGTTTAAGGGAGCTGCTGCTGATATCTTGGTGGATCTGACGTGCAATTTAGGGATGAGAGTAATTCTGCGGTTGGTCAAACATTTACCATAGGGTACAGGCATTGTGTAAATTAGTATTCTATGCCTTCATAGAAAGACTTACTAGAATACAAATGGGCTGATTGTGGCAGTCTCATTCTTCCCAGTTCATCATTTTCTGCATCTCAGTAGAGAAATGTGCTTCACTAGGTTAAGAGTTCTTTTTTGAAGAATCCTAGGGAGAAATTAATAGAGGACATGAACCCTGTTCTTTGAGGCACATTCATTTGGCCAGACTGGAAAACTCCTAAGTATTTGATTGTAGGATTCATAAAGTGTAATATGGAATTTGTTAACATCCCTCATCTCTGGGACGGAACAGAAAATCTGTTTACAAAACTAGTTAATTGAAAATGCAGTCTAAAACTGTTACAGGTTTCTCATTAATATTACTGCTAATAAAAGAAAGCATATATATAATTTTTAAAAAATTAGTCTACATTCAGCATGAGGTGTGTAAAACCATTTGTTCATTAAAGACAAATTATATTTAACACTGAAACATCTGCACATCCCCCAACAAAGAGCTAAAATATTTCCACACATCATGTACATTATCCAAGGTGATCAACATAAGTGCTACCTGCAGGGAGGATGCCAGGCAATGGGATCAGCAAGTAATTAAAGGTGGCATATTACAGGTAGCATTTTATAGGTGGCATTATACAGAATTAGGTATCTGTTAGAATTTCAGCTGTGAAATATTTGAGTCAAATGTAGTGTGGAAAACAGAACTTCAGTGAACACCAAATGCCCCATTTCTCATGAAACCCCACAATAAAAAGCTTTAAAGAATATCATGTGAGCTTTGTTCTATTGTGATTAGAGATAAACCCAAAGAAAGCTGATTGGTTTTGTCAATCTCTAAAAGAAACAAAAAATAGTCTTTTTTTTTTTTTGCATTTCCATATATCAGATTATCACCAGCACTTACTTTTCCATGTATGCTTTATCTGTACAAGGAATTCCTGTGAGCTAAAAGTGTTTTCTTTGTGTCCATGCCAAATTGTGTGGATGTGCTTAACAAACGGAGGTCATCCATGCCACAGTTTTTACAAGCTATTAAAACTCAGAGTGAAATGCTCAGAGCGTTCATTTTGCAATTGGCAGAAATGCCGTGGGCTGATAAGTACTGGTGATTGTCAGCACTTAAAAAAAATAAAGAACAGGTGTACCAATAATGTGGAGTTAATTTAGCTAAGTGTACATTTTAATGCCAAAATTTTGGAGGGAAGAACAGTTGTCAGAGAATCCTTGACCATTCCTTGTAGCTTCACAAAACAGACCAGCTAATAAGCAAGTGGAAACAATAAAAAAAATCATCATCCTTTTCTTCTTTTCACCAAATCTTGAGTGGTCTCTTCAGTGGGCTAATCATGCCTGACTGAGATTTTTGAAGTGGTAGGACAGATTGCACTGCTGAAGTTAATGAAGAACTCTGAGATTTGACATATTTATTTCCTCTAACAAATAGCAACTTGGTTTTGAGCCATTACAGATGCAGCAGAGATGTAGGAACAACTTCACTCAAAAATTAGGATTTTTCCAGGGAATAACACAATCATCCTATCAATCAGAAATATATTTTTCTTTCAAGTGCAGTAAATAAATAAGCAATAGTATTATTAAGTTGACAAAAAAAGAAATACGAAAAAAGGAGCATAAACTCCTTAGGAAGTGAGAGAAAGCAGAAGGTTAAGACCTGAGCTGTGGTCTAGGAGAGGTTTGTAATTGCGTTGTTGTCTGGGTGTTGACTGGCTGATTGAACAGCCTTGGAGGTGTTCACAAGCTGTCAGGCCAGGGAATTGGAGTTAATGGACAGCTAATATCATGATTGAATGGCAAAAGTGGAGGCTGATCTCTTTGAGGATGGAAAATCAATAGTCTATTAGATTTGTCAGGCTGACAGGGAAAGAAAAGAGTGAAAGTCTGCTGTATTTGCTTGCATTATGGGGGCTGCTCTAATTAAGCACCCACCTTGAGACAGAGGGGGACCTGTGGAATTGAAGTAGTAATGAGATTCAGGCTTGAAGTAAATGTACTAACTGCAGTGTAAGGCATGCTGACAGACAATTAAATCTCTTTATCAATGCTTCTTCTTTCCAGAAATAAAATCTCATATGGCAGCTGTAAAATAATTCTGAGCCTGGTATGATCATAAATCTTGCATCAGATCATGGTTGTGCACCTTATTGCTCATGTTGGTTTGGTGTTGGCTTCACAAAAATTGTAGATGCGCTTTCTGATGAAAGTTTCTGCTCCTGTGAGTGTGTATCTTGCTTAGAATGACTCTGCATCAGGCCTGTACTCGTGCACTCCCAGCAGCTGATCCCCACTGGGACACTGCTGGCTGCTGATAGCACGCGTATCTGGGGACGTGCCAGCCAGCTCAGTGGCACAGGGCACATCTCAGCCCCCTTCCTTCTCCCTTCTTGCCATCAGGAGGGAGCTAATCTGACTTTTTCCATCAGCATGTGCATATCTCCTCCAAACCTGGGAGCAAATGTAATGCTTCTGACACTGGGAATGTTAGAATGTGCCTACATTCACTGAAGTTCAGTGCTGCATGAAATTGCTGATTTCGATTAAACCTGAAATTTTCCAAGGCTTCAGATGGCTCACACGTGTGCAAATGTATAGTGTCATTATTTTCGTTATCTCTTTCCTAATCAGAGGTTGAGTAGATGAAAGGTTTTAGCCTCAGTATTTCTTGTGGGAGAACATTTTATTTTATTTTGAGAATTGCAATGGCAATTCTCCCCGTGTTTGCTGTTCTTCTCCCAGCATTTCAACTTAGCACCACTGGAGGGTCAAGTGAGTGCTCAGAGACTGATGGGCACTGCTTTGCATCATTTCTTGGCAGGCAGGTTTATAGGGAAAGAAACTCTTGCCTTGCCCCACCTCCTTGCTCCATAGCCACCATTTGCTGTAGCAGATTAGAGTCAAACTTGCATGCTCAGTGGGTATTATACATAGTTAATTGCAGTTGGAAATTGAAAATATATCATTCACATATATCAAGTTCCTAATACTTTCAGCCTGCCATTTTGATTAGGTGCTATCAGTTGCTGAGGGCTCCAGATGTCCAGTCAAGGGTTCCATGGGCACATATCTGGAACCAGGGATTTTCCTCAGACTTTTGCAGTCACTTGTGAGACAATTTGCCAACACTTGACAAAACTTCTTCGACCAAGGTTTTAGACTGAGTGATTACTTTGTCAGAACTCTTCTAAGTGGTAGCATCCAGTAAATTCCTGAGTAGATTCACAGGCAGGACCATGCTGATTATTGCACTCTGTTGTGTTTCTGTGAGCAGATACTTGAAATAGAAGTAGGAAAACATTCTATAAATAAGGTCATTACTGCCTTTGTTTTGGTTGTTTTATTTGTCACCCTTTCAAAATGAAAAGCAATTTCTTCTACCCTGCTCTACGTTTCTGTTATTATGCCTATAGTGTAATATTTATAAGAATATTAATTTAGATAATTTTGTATATCTGTAGAGGTACAAGATCTTTTTGTAAGGGATAGACCTGTAAATATGAGCCAGCTGTTTCTTTCACAAATGTATGTGTTCCTTGTAGCCGAATGCTCCTCTGATTGCTTTCCCTTCATTATAGATTCGGCTTAATTTGAATTTATTAAATTAATTTCTGCTATTTACTATACCTTATTTTACTTTACATCCATTTAAAGATCAACTGGTTTTTTGTCTCAAAATTCATTTTGCTTTGATAATTATTTTTAAATTTACTTCTACTACTGCATTGATTATATTAGGTTTAATATAAAAAATTAAGACATAGCTCCTTTCCATCTTGACTCAACATAGGTTCAAAGAGGGGTTGGCTGAAAGATATTCACATCTTCTTCACAAGAAAATGCCTTGTCATTTGATCTTCTTTTCATAAGGATTTTATTATAGATTGTGGCAATTGTGCTTTAAAATGTATTACATAGGTATATATCATATAAGAAGAACCATCTGATTTTGAAATGTATATTGAGGATATTTCTTGCAGTATTCCATCAGCTTGTTTCTGTTAGTAGGTTAAATAAATGACAGGGGACAGAGGGGTTTAAAATGAATACCCTGTACAACCTTCCTCCACATCTGCTGTGAATAAGAACAGAATAAAAGCAGGTGTCAGTACAATGACCTTGATTTAATACTCGGGGAACGTTTGTAGAGCATTAAAAGTTCACAAGATGTCATGATGAGGCACCAATTGACTCACAGGAGGATAAAGAGCAATTTCTTGACTCTGAAAAGAGTTTGACATTTTCTGTTGTGTTGTGAGTGTCTCACTGAGGAGGCTGGATCTGCTGGGAACCCAGTGCTCTGAGACACTTCTTGGCACTGGTCAGCATTTCATTAAGCCAAGGTTTAAAGGAGCACAGATTTAAGCTCAGGTCTTACTGCAGAGAGCTGTAATATATTTTGGATATTGCTGACTCATCTCCTCTCTGAACAGAAGCTGATCAATGCGTTGTTGCCACGTCATTTGAAATATAAACCAAGAATTTGGTGCAGTGTGAGATTAGATTTTATTGTTAAAAGATCAAGGTTCATCAGTCTGAGTCTGATGCCTTCTCTAAAGAGAGAAATTTTGAGCCTGTACTGGCATCAACAATTCTTGATAAGAGACTGTGGTCTCCATGCAAAAACTTAATACTTTAAATCATAATTGTGCACAATAGAACAGCAAGGACGACTCCCCATAGAAAGCATATGGATACCAGACAGTTACATATTGTTCAGTCTGAAAAGGGCAGAAATTGAAAATAAATGAAGGCCTTCACCAAAGTCCAACAGTTCCCTGAAATTATCACATTGAAGTGTATTTATATGAAATAAATAAACATACACTGTAAGAGGCAAACAGATGAGTTTCCCTGGAGGCAGCAAGACTCAGGACATCTTTTTAATGGGTAGAGTTAGTGTAGAGAAGTCAGGGCCCCTCATGGACAGCAGCACTGAGAGCCTGGCAGCAGCTGCCCCTTATTTACACTGCAGCCTTGCTCTTTTTGCTTATCTCAGTTTGGCACTTGAGAACTTTGGAGTAGAGAGAAGCTCCCTGGTGCATTCGTATTGATGTTGGCAAGAGGCGTCCTTGTCGAGGCTGGCAGAACACATCCATTTCAAATGGAATGCTGATTTTTTGGCAGTCTGGCTGAAATCTGATCCATTGCAATACATATATGATTGTGGGCTAGTGCAAATGTGGCCTTGTAAATCATTCTTTTGACGTACTGGTGTGTCAGTGATATTTCTTAACGTTCCGATTTTTAGTCTCTGCAGTTCAGAATTAAACACTGCTGGGGCAGAGGAACTGTGTAAGTGCTTAAGAGGAATTCAGAAAAGCAGATCTTCCTTTGCACTGATAAAGTAGCTAATACTTGCTATTTATTTAGGATACACCTTTAAAATCAGGAAAAATTAAGATAATATTGCAGAACCTCTAACTTATACTTCTAAAAGTTGTAAAACTATTTTGGCTTTTATTAATCAGCAATCCCTTGGCAATCTTCCGTAAGGTAGTTTTGATTTTGTCTTCACTTGCAACTAACTTCATAAAAGTGATAAATGTGAACAAGCTCTACCTGATTGTTCTATAATTTTAAACAAGAGAACAACTATAAATTAAAAGGTTTTCCATTTCAAACGCTGGTTTCTTTGGAATTGTTTTTCACTTCAGTCCTTGCTAAGCCATCACTAAGGCTGAGCAGCACCCCAGGAAGGTATCACACAGTCCAAAGCAGACGCTGTTTAAACAGAGCAAAAGTCTTTCCTCTTGCTTCACTACTTTTCAGACAACATGCACAGGTTTTAGTTTCTATATTTGTTCTTCCTGGTGCCCAGGAATGTGTTTTGTTATGGGCTTATATTTCTTTTTTTCCCCAAACTCCTAGATCATTAGTATCTGTTGACATTTTAAAAGTCTCACTTTTAGATCTCAGGAGTACTGATGAGTGCAGGTCAGTTGTGGTTGTAAATAATGCCAAGAATTTCCATTGCCAGTACTTGGAAGAATTGAAGTAATAAAAAAGATCAGGCTGTGAGTGACAACTTAAAACCTTACTCACTAGACTGAAAAGGTTATAAAGTTCCAATTTAATTGCATATACTCCAAAATTTTAAAGCAGAATATAGACAATTCCAGTAGCTCTATAAATACTTGACTGAGCTGTTCAGGCCTATTTTTCTGATGCTACATTCATTGCAACTATAAATTTAAACTAGACTGTGTCAAAGGAACAATTACAGTTTGTCACAAAAGGGAAAATTTAAGCCCATGTCCTTTTCTTTATAAATTATTAGACATATAAAATATATTATTTTCCCCCTTAAATTTTAAATTCATTTAATGGTAAGTTCACTGCCATCTGGATACATGGTTTTATGCACTTCTCAGGAGGGACTTACTCAGCTAAATTTTTGGTTCATTTCAAACAAAAAAATCTTTATAAAATAAGTTCCCACTATCTGCAGAGAGAGACATCCTGAGCATGCTGACCAATCTGTGTTTAGGATCATAAATCACATTCCATTAGGCATATTAGAAAACAAATTGTTTTTTTCTGAATGTACTTTATGGAATATTAGACATGTGTCAGCATAATGGAGCTAAATCTTCAGTGGATATACTCTGTGTAAAATGGATCCAATTTGTGTTTAAGGAAGGAGGAAGTTTAACATTCCCTTTACACAGGACATTCTGCATTGCAATTTATTAGCATTGCAATCATGGGGGCTGGAATTTTTCCAACTGCATTCATCTGACCTTGGATTTGGGCTCAGACAGTCCCTTCTCCCCAGTGTTTTGAGTGGTTTTGTGCTGTCTGTATCTTTTAAACATAGAATATAGATTTGTACAGGTTGTGAAAACAATACCTGAAAGCATTTTGCCACGTATGCTAAAGTAATGGAAATAGTTTATTTCATTGCTTTCCCAAAGGCCAAGCTGCTTTTGATATTGCACATGTCCATGTTATCTTTAGAGTGTAGCCTTAATAAATGCTTTATCTTTGGCAGTAATGTGCAGAGCATAAGTGGTATTGGCCTTGGAGGGATTTTTGACTTAATTTGCTGGATGCAAAGCCTCTGTTTCCAATAATTTATTATGTTTCAAAACCATCTCAGGGAATACAAAATGTGCACCTGAGGCTAGCTTTTATTTATTTCCAATCATTTTTCAACTTGTGCTATTTTCTGGCATGAAAAAGTATATATCAATTCACCTTTTTTTCTGTCCCTCCCCCTTAACCTGAATATTTAAAGCACAAATAAAATCAATATGATCATATGTTGATTTTTACAATATCTTTTGTACGGTGCAAAGTGCATAGCAAAATTAGAAATTGTGTTAAACTCCAGAAATAATTTGATGGCAGATTACGCTAAGTATTTAATCACTCCAAAAAAACCCAATCCTAACAAATACCTTGGCTGAATCTCTCATACCAAAATTGATTCTCTTGTACTGGATTTTAGACTTTGTAAAGTATATATTAAAGAGCTTAACTAGTAAATTAGAAGACAAGATAACTGCAGTGCAGATAAATGAACATTGCATAGAGAATTTTAACCAGATTTTTGCCTAATTATTTATTCTCTACTGTGTAGTAAAAATGAACAAAACTGACTCTATGGAAATATAGGATTTTGAATGATTGTTTTTATATAACTGGGAGCAGAGGGTGCATATCTGCATTAATTTGCATCTCATGTATAAGTTTCAAGGTATTTTTGGCAGGGTTCATTATTTATTAGACTTTTCTTCAGTGCTCGGTCTGTGAGGAGCATTGTCTTGATTGGGAACCCAGCCCTCTCAGTTGGGACTTTAAAGAGAAAAGAAAGGAGCACAATTCTTCTATAAATATGAGAACTTCACATAATTCCTCCCTTGCTCACATTCCTGCACAGTGGAAACCTCCTCACTCACTCACCAGAGTTACTGTCCAGCTTTGGTCATTTTTCTACCCAGCTGGACAAACGGGGTAAAAACCCAGGTGAAAAAGCAATGCTGTAAATCTCCTTTATCACCTGCTATGAAAGCTAAAGCTCCAGCCTGCAGAATGGATGGGCTTTGCTTCCCGTGCCTAAGTCACCCTGCTGAAATCGATGGCACTTGTGAGGGACATAGATCTCAGCAGGAGCCTCGCTCCTCACAGGCCCTCCAGAGAGATTTATGGGGCACACTGCCCTCCCTTGGGACACCTGGGCCACCAAAGCACACCAGGATCCTGCACTAAGGCCCCATGGCAGTTCCTCCAGTTTATTTGTGTAATCCATTCATCTCCAGACAGGGTAGGGCAAGACAAAGGTGGGGATGTCCCAGCGGTGCCTAAAGGGGCTGTGGGTGAAGGCCATGAGCAAGGAGAGATCTCACAGTACAGGAAAAACAGAGATGCTGAGACAGACTGGAAATAAAAGCCTCCAGAGGTCTGGAAATCAGAAGAGAATTGTTGTTAGGAGCTAAGGGGGCAAGCAGTGTTTGCCACAGTCCAAAAAGCTACACCAAGATTGGAGAGAGGAACAGCCAGGAAGGGCAGAGAAGGACAGGGCAATTCTTTCCTAAAGCCACTTTCCATGTGTTCTCAGTCTAATCCCTTTGAATTCTCTCTGTCCTAAGGAGTCAATTATTCTGGTTCTTATTTTAATGATATTTTGCCTTTTTAATTTTAAGAGACTGCCTGTCTTCTCTGTGAACCCACTGTAAGGCAAAGATCTCGGCAGATTTACCTCAAAGCCTCAGCCAAGTTAAAGTCCTATTACAAGCCATTGAAGTGATTTAATTTTATTACCTGAGGACACTTTTTCTGGGGAAAGTTAGTACATGCTGCAGTGCTCTGCTGAGTCTGGGTATCCTTCTTCTTCAGCCCTATCTGAGCCCTTGGTAGGCAAACACCATGGATACAGCTCTAATACACACTGATATTTAAACTGCAGTGTAAGGATAGAAGATTTTAAAATATTGATTGGATTCATCTGCTTAGGTGACCTCTGGCATGGATATCATATTTAGCTGTGAACTTTGCTTTTTGCTTCCTTTTAATACAAAGAACTCAAAGTATTCTGATCTTTTTTTTTTTTTTTTGGTAGCATAAGCCTCATCTGGCACTAGTTGGTACAAAAAAGCTCAACATCAGAGAAACAAAGTGCAGGTTTTTTTCCTTCCAACTACTATCAGAATGAACACTAGGACCAAAGGCTCTTATTGAAAATAATTCCTTAAATAATCACTTACCTTGAAGGCATTTGATCTGTATGATCTGAATGCAACTGCTGATAACTTCAGAGAAATAGAAAACTGTGTTAAAAATCACTTTCTCTTGGGGACTGAAGTCCTGTCCGTCACATGGTGGATTAGAGGCTTGGCTGCTTGCCAGCCCATCGGACAGCACGTAAATTCTTTGATGCCAATTGCATTAGCTTTCCTCTACTAATGTGTTGTAGAGCTTGGAAAATAAAAGAATGAAGGTCAACATGCCAGCATGTACCCCTGGTCCAGCAAGGGCTGCTTTTAATGTGCAGGAGAATGAAAAAGCCTCAGAGTTTGAGCTGCAAGCTCTGTGACCTTCTCCTGCGCCCAAGGCCCTGAGATTTTTGTCCTCAAGTCCCGAGTGCAACGAGTGGCTGTCCCAGGATGCAATTTGCTCTGAAATTCCCAAATGGACACAGTTTGCCTTCAACCATGATGGCCTGTTATTTATGTGCAGATGCTGTGGGCTGTGAACTTGGTGCTGAACTCCGCTCTGGCTCTCACGGTTCTGTTCACTGGGAGGACCAGAGCGGGCAGGAATCAGCTCAGCTCAGAGGAAAAAAGCCAGACTTTGTGACTGATTTGAACACCAGACAAAAACGCTGCTCTACGTGCATCTTCTTCCCCAGGGCTCTTGCTGGAGCCGTGTTACAGAGATGGATGGCAGGGCCCGTGTGCTGCTGCCTTGTGCTCAGCCCAGCACAGCAGAGACACTGCTCAGGTGATAGATGAGCAGGGCTTCTGCTGTGTTTGCAGCGTAATTAATTGCTACATCCTCCTTTCCCCCTCAGAAATGGGGAGGAAGGACCCGACCACTCCCAAAAGCATCTGAAGGATGGCACTTGCTGGGAGGTGAAGCTTATGTGTAGGAGCAAAATCTAGGTTAAATCTGAGAAATTACTGACCTAGGTGTATCTAATTGTCAGAAAATAATCAGTTTGATGTGGAAATCCAGCCACAAAAACTGTTAAAGCCCCTGACAGTGTTCACAGGAGTCCGAGGAAGAGGGAAGAGATGAGGGTCTGACTCCATGTTTCAGAAGGCTTGATTTATTATTTTATGATATATATTATATTAAAACTATACTAAAAGAATAGCAGAAACGATTTCATCAGAAGGCTAGCTAAGAATAGAAAAAGAAAGAATGATAACAAAAGCTTGTGTCACGGACAGAGAGTCCGAGCCAGCTGACTGTGATTCACCATTAATTAGAAATAACCACACGAGCCCAATCCCAGATGCACCTGTTGCATTCCACAGCAGCAGATAACCATTGTTTACATTTTGTTCCTGAGGCCTCTTGGCTTCTCAGGAGGAAAAATCCTAACGAAAGGATTTTTCAGAAAATATCATGACTACAGCCCTCCAGTTTAATCTCCATCCTACTCAGGGTATACCTAGGAGATTTACACCCCTTTCTCATTCCTCACCCTGGGCATCAAGTTGTATTTTTCCCACTGTGTGTGCTCTGGGAGGCTCAGAAGGCGCCTGCCCCACTGCTGACACGGTGCCACAGCCCTTCAGTTCACACTTTGCTGCTGAGAAGGAGAAAACTGTGACTCCCTGGGTAGCAGCTGGCACAGGGTTTGGCATCAGTCAGCTTGTGAAACCAGGAGATTGACACTGAAACCTGCCTTGTGCCTAGTAAAGAGCTAGAGGAGGATAAAACTGGAAAGAAAGGAAGCTCTTTCATATGGAATGACAAAAAAAAAAAAAAAGAGAGAAAAGGTTATATTGGTCTTAAGTTGTTTTGGTCCAAATATGGAAGGGTTTTATTTAACCTCTGATTTTTCAGTGTTACACTGTAATAACCTCATTAGGGAGACAGGCTGTAAAGTGGGGAGCAATTTGTAATATTTCTCCATGACTGTTATGTGATCAATTTGCCCTTCAAGCTTGAAGTGAGTTTGGTTTTAAGTCATTAAAGGGGGACAGACCTCTCAAAGCAAGGGAACTCAGCTGTACTTCCCTTCCCTCACTCATACTGATAATAATTGATGCTGATAAACCAGAGGCAAGGGCAACACTGCAACAGCTACCCTTGACAAGCTTGTAACCTTTTAAGAAAACTCTCATTGCTTGTCAAAACCAGGGCTTGATTACACCATGTTATCTGACATGGAGTGAAGAAAAGCTGTATTACTTTGCTGGGCTAAAAATGGGAACAACAAGATTATGTGTAAACAACAAAGGAAGAACATATTTTGATAATAAATGAACGGGACAGATGATGGATGATGTGGAGATTAAAGTGAAAGAAATATTGGAGTAATTTTTAATTGCTTAATTTTATCCCTTTTGAATGAGAAAACATATCTTCCATGACTTCAGTGGTGGTGAAATGTAGACTATGTATAAAATATGGATTTGACATGAGGTTAAATCCTTAGGTATATACAAATCTGGTTCTCACTTTTGCTCTAAGATGTACTAATAATATCAAGAGAAAGAAATACTACTTATCTGCAGGTCTTGCAGGTGTTCTGATCAGTGCCAAGATGAGTCATGCACCTTTGGATGACTGATTTTGCTTTGTACATCCTGCCCAGGTCTTCTGTAACCATCCAAATATTCTTCTCATTTACAGGAACTCTGGCTTTTCAAGGTTCATACTGAAAAAGTAATAATATGACCTTGGATGTGCTATAGGATAGTTGCAGAATCTTGGTCATATAAATCACAAATAAATTTATAGAATTCATACAGGGCATTCTGGTACATAACACCCTTTTCTTCCTGGTTTCTCTTCACATGAAGTTTTCAAAGTAATCTAAGGAATGGTTTTTCATCTCTGCTTTTAAGCAATTAGTTTGAAAATTTGCAGCATTTAACCAGATTAGGTTTTTTAGTTTTAATACTATTTGAGGTACTGACTTTGGAGAGTACTCACAGATTCCTGTAAGATTGTTGTTTTTATGTAAGGTATAGACAGAGAAATTGAAATTCCATTTTTTTTATACTTCTGATGGAAAAAATGGTTTTTTGGGGTTCCTTTAACAATTTTTATGCCTTGTGTGTGACAGAACAAACAGCAGATCTTTCCCAGGCCAAGCTAAGTGGGAAACTGGACTGACTTTTAATCAGAATATTAATCCAGAAGAGAAAAGAGGTTTTGCTTACATTGTCTTAAAAATGCTATCTGTGAAAAAAACCCTTTCACCCACATATTTTGGCACATGGATTTGAAATACTAAACTCTGGAGAAGTAGCTTTGCTTCAGCAATGGCTGTTTCTGAGTCCATGTATCAATTCCTCTTATTTCACCTTTCAAGCAAGTTCAGTAAATAAGATGAAAAATTCGGTTTTGTGTCTTCTAGTTTTGTATGTGTTGCACTGTGGAGGATGGAAGGAGAAGCCATGCCAATCTGTTAAAATGGTTTTCTTAATTTTGATTCATATTACAAGAGCAATCATCTGCTAAAAATTGAATATAATTTTTAATTCAATATTTTCTGAAGTTTTCTTTATTTCACGCTTTCTCATTGAGAATGTAGTCACATAATTAATTGATTTCTAGAGTGGCTTAAAGGAAGGGATGTAAACATTCATGAAGTTGACAGGAACAAATGTAGGCAGGTACAATTTTCTAATTATTTTGCCATAAGTGGAGGTTTTTCTGATCCACATTAGGAGATTTGTCTCTCAGGTCCCAACTTCTCACTGGTCCTCATTGTTTGACTACTATTTCACAAACTTCTTTGTTTTAACTAATTCTTGTTCAGTTCTTACTGAAGGGGTAAAAACTTTTATACAAGAAGCAGAAGGAAGTAGCCAGAAGCAAGATCTCTCTATTATTTGGGAGGTAAACAGATTTATCCCTCTTAAAATAGTGATTAGTAAATCCCTCAGCATTTAACTCCCCTCTGGCTAATATAATAAAATTACAGTTTAACCCAAACCAGAAATGTGGCAATAAAAATGTTCCTCATAGTGACACTGAAGTCATTAAGCATTTTTTTTCTATAAGAAAGGAGAATGTAGCTGAGCTAAAAATCCTACAAATATACAATAGCACTTGGATTATTTTGAAGGATACAGGCTCAGTTCAAGTAAAATAACATTTCCTTGTACACATAAAGACCTAAAGGATGCATTAGTTTATAGGATATTTTATTGCTGGTGCTTTTTGTCCAGTTGGAGACAATAGAAATGAGGAATATGAGATGCTGTGGGAACAGAGATGCTCTGAAGCTACACTGAGAAGGGAATTTAACAGGTGGTTTAAGGGCACTGGAGGTCAGGGGCTGAGGGGAACTGGGGATGCTCCCACAAGGTGACCAAAATGAGGATAGAAATGAGGGAAAGGGAAACAGGAAGGTGAATGAGAGGGTGGACTGTGTAGGTGACAAGGGGACAAGAGGAAGAGAAGAGGAATTGTTTAGGTTTCAGCAGAAATCTAACAGAAATTCAGCAGAAAATGCAGGGGAGCAGAAAGAGTTTCCCTGGTAGAGTAAATGATGTTTTGGAGGCTGCAAGGAGCCCCTGGAGAGCTCCCTGCCTTTCACTGCCACTGAATATCAGCAAAGCTCCTGTCAGATTGTCCTGCTCTTCTACCAACCCTGAAAATTTCCTTACTGGCTTCATAAAGTAGCTGTTTCATGGGTATGTGCAGTGCATGTGTGGTGTGTATATAGAGTGAGTTCCAGGATTCAACTATCAGATGCCTCCCTGAACATATTTCTCAACTTTTTTATCCTGCTTGCTGCTTTCACACCACTACCTGAATGATCCATACAAATTCGAGACTGGGAAATGAATGGATTTGAGATTTTTCCTTCTATTTTTTTTTTTTTTCTGGTCGGGGGAGGGATAGAGTCGGGGAAGAGGAACTGTGCAAATCATTTAGGCAAAATATTACAAAACCAGCACCAATTCTCAGCATCTTAAATTTTAGTGCCTGGCTTCATATTTAGACAGCTATTATTCCCACTGACTTCACTGCAAACTTTATCTGCAGACCAGCATTTCTGTGAAGAAAAGACTGTTCCTCAGAGCTTGAGAATGGGGATGCATTTTATAGTTTGAAACCTGGGTTTATAGGTTTGCTCAAGAACACTAACCTCTCCACTATAAGAAACACAGAGTTTCTTTTCCTTCAAGGGCTCAATCTTACAGGAGGCTGAACATTATTGACATTAAACTCATGGAGTTCAGGCTTATATAATCAAAGTACACAACACTCTGAAGAATTGAGCTGTAAGCACAGAATTCGCCAGACTAATGCATTTGGAAACACTTTGCATATAGAGGGGATGATCACACATCAGACACCTGGCAATTTTGATGATCCTGTTTTCAATAGAATAACATTGCATACTCTATCACCAGAAGAGTAATAAATGAGAACACTGAACAGAAGTGCCAAAAGGAATCCTTAATATCGTTTTTATGAACATCTGTCATTTGTTTAAGTAAAAAGAAAAAATGAGCTTATGCGGAATGAAAAATCAGTTCTAAAATGGAGATTATCAGTACCTTTTGCAAAATATTCCTTTTTTTATTGAGCATTTTTACTGTATGCATGAGAATTCCCAGCATTATTTTTATGGCTCTGCACAGCCTCTGTTGCACATTCTTGGTGTAGACCTGAGAGGAGCTGGCTTACACGTAAGGACAAAAAGAGATGTAATGAATCATGAAACAAGCCTGTTTTATTCAATAAGACATTGTCTGAGCTTTCTTTCCACATGAAGAACTGGCCATTCAAACAGAAATGACCTGCAGAATTTTTGCATAGAAAGGAAGCTAAATTTATTCGGGCACATACAGTAATAATTCTGTTGTTTCACGATACTATGAGATTAAATTAAACAATACTAGCATTTGGAAACTTCCCTAGTACACAGAACAATGAAGTATTTTCCCCTGAAAATGTCTTTGATTCCTTTCTCCAGTAATTTTTTGCAGTTCAGTAACTGCAAGACCTTTGTTTTCAAGATAAATGCAGGCAGACGTGTCTGGCACAATGGAGAATAAAGGCTTAAAAGATTTTCTCAGGAAAGCAAGGGCCAACCTTACCTGTGCTTTACCACAAATAAAATGCTGCACATGGGCAACAGGTAAGAGATGCCACCAGCATGCCATGTGATATCTGACCAAGCTGCTAAATGGAATTTCTATAGTTCAGATATCACCTTCAACCAGGGAGGAGATGAAAGAAAGCTTATTGCACTTAATAACATTTGTGGGCATTTGTGTTATTGTTCTACCTATAAATTCTTGGCCTTTGTTGTGCTGTGTAAAGCTCTGAGTCACAGAATGACACTGGAGATGTCATTATTTTAGAGGCTGATGAATAGAGTAATGACATTTTTACTTTTTTTTTTTTTTGGCTATAATTAGTGTGTGTGGAATAGGTCTTGGTGGGAGGAAGGGAATTGTGGGATTTGAAATTCTTGTACACATAAAAGTAGTCTTTGGGTTTTTTGTCTTTTTTGATCAATAATATGAAACTATGAAGCACTAACTTACAAAAAGCTTTTCTTCCTTCATATCTTTGCACATCCTAGCTTTAGACGACTGCACAGGTTTTTCCATTTAGCCATTCCACACAACAGGTCTGGTAGTTCAATGAGAACCTTTTCCTTTCTTCTCTCTGTACTCAGTGATGCCTCTGGTTGATTAATTTTAGAATAAAGCATTCCTAGAAGAGCTCTTCCAGAGAGGGTTTTCTGTGGGCGTCTGTTCTTTACATCCAGGGCAAGATGGTCCCTGCATGGTCAGGCAGGCTGTGCAGCTCAGTGCATGGGAACTTTGATTTTTACAGTCTTTTAACTTTTGGATGTGACTTCTTCACGCAGCAAACACTTGCTGCAAGTCAAAGTGCAACAAGCTGTCAAGTCAAATTAAAACTCGAAACAAAAACGGAGAATGAAAGAATTTTTCTTCCACCCCAGAGAGGAAGAGTGGCACATCAAGGCCTGACCTTAAAGCTTTCACCATTAGGATTCTTTCATAGAGCAAGGAAATGAGTAACTGAGGAAGGGAGGAAAAAAGAGAGAACTGCAACCCACAATAGTCCTTTGACTCCTTTTTGCTGCTGGAGGAGTCAATGCTGGACATGCTGCTGCCTCTCTCCTCCCTTTTATGCACTTTACTGATCTTTTGTCTTTTTCCTTTTTCTTTTTTTTTTTTTTTAATGTGTGGTTAGTCATTTTCATTATGAAAGGTCAGTCTACTTTTCTGCTGGAATTTGAATGTTGTCCACATTTTTCCTCAAATGTCATTACATCGGCTAACATTTCTATCACCAATTATGACAAGATTTTGTAGCATTTCTAGCACACATCTTTAGAATACATTCTGTCTGAAGAGTTCTTCCTTTTGTAATTAAAAATGACCTGGCTACATACTAAATGCTAAAATATTGTGAAATGCTAATGGCTGTCTTCAAGGTTTGAGAACCTTCTGTTCCCTGTAAATTATGCAAAATGTGAGTTTGAGATCTTTGAAAAATGTCTTTCCCCCATGTTCATAAATTTCTGTTAATTTAAATGGATAAGGTCAGTCAGTTTGTCTGGAAGACCATTTAAGAATAAATGTTTCTGAAAACTTAGTTCCCTAATCTGTCACTCTTAGGCTCTGCAGAGCCCTGATGCATGTTGTTTTTCTTGCTTTTCATATTGACTGATTCCCCCCATTCCTGCATTTCTTTCCCCAGAGTATTTTTATAATTGTAGAATCAGTTACTAGCTGAGAAAAAATTGACCCAGGATGTGTAGCTGGGTGGGGGATGAAGCCTGAGCTCCCTCCTGACACTGCTGCTGTCTCTGAAGCCAACCTGTGGGACACCTTTTATTTTCCCCTCCTCTGCCCCAGCTTTGTTCTCTGCAGATGCAGTTAACAGCATCTCAGAACACTTGGCACCTCCCGATGGAAAATAGTCATTTGTTGTTATCTGTGAATTTTAGCAGTTCTCAATTCATAACCATTTAAACCACTTGGAAAACTGTTAATTGCATTTCGGCTCTTCCACGCCTCCTCCTCCTCCTCCTCCCATCTGCTGCAGTTTTCTCCCACCTTTCCCTATCACCTCTTCCTCTGCTGAAGGTAGAGCTCAGACATTGCTGCCTGATGGCCCTGGCTGCACGCTGGTGTCCTGTGCTTCCCTGCTCTCTGCCTCTGGGAATGCTGATATGTCATTTTAGTTATTTCCTTGTTTCCTTTTCTTGGTAGTTTTATGCCCAAAGGCAGTTGCCAAAGTGAGTAGAACAGGGAGGTTGGCCCCTCTGTAGTGTCCCTGGGCCCTCTGGGGCTGGGATCTTGCACCCACAGGTGGGAACCACACGGTGGAATGGTCCCACTTATCACCAAGCCCAAGATGACTCTGTGAAATCACTAATTACAAAAAACTCCTACATTCAACAATTTTTTACATAACAGCCCATCAAAGTTTGCACTGCACTGGCTATTCTGGGGACATGGTAAATAACCAAAAGTGTGTTCTATCAGATTATCCAGAAATTATATCAACTTTCTGAAGGCAAAATGAGATTTCTTTCCCCTCCCCACCTCTTTTAATGGAAGATACAGTTGCAGAGATTTTATTTTTCCAAGTTCAGTCAGACTTTTGCTTACTATTAGAAGCCAAGCCAGGTGTATGGTTTGCAATGCACTTACCAGTTGTAGGGACACTTTGAGTTGCTAAGTACACACCATGGAAAGAAGCGAGAGAGAAGAGCTTATCAGGAAATTTTCAGCAGAATGCTTTTTCCTGGAAAATGCTGTTTCAAGGAAACTCAATTATTTAAGGGAATTTCTTCAAGGTTTTAATGTGAACTTTAGCAAAAAAGGCTGTGACATTGCAGGAGGCAGTCTGCCACACTTCTCTGTGCTGCTCTTGTCGTGACATCATATCCAAAGTACAACTGAAATACTTGGATCCACTTCTAAAGTCATTTCAAAGACAACTTTTTTTTTCATTATTGATTGCAAGGCATCAAAATGTTCCATTGCTAACTAAACCAGGATGTGTTTCAGTCCGGCAAAAAATGATGTCTTTTAACCAATGCTGGGTGGCAGATGTGTCTTTGCTGGCTCAAAAGTAAAACATCACAGAATCATGGAATGGTTTGGGTTGGAAGGAACCTTAAAGCTCAACCAGTTCCAGCTCCCTTCCATGGGTGAGGCCGTCTTTCACTACCCCAGGCTGCTCCAAGCCCCATCCAAGCTGGCCTTGAGCACTTCCAGGGATGGGGCAGCCACAACTCTTGTGCTATAAATGACTTTATCTCTCATTGTGGTGCACTACTGCTGGTGTGGAGCACAGTAACATGAACAAAGACTAGAAAAGGTAGCATGAAAATATGTGTTAAAAGGAATTTAATTTGAATTCCAAGTTTTTTTTAAAAAACAAAGCATTGTTTTGGAATGTTTGTAAAGTTTTTTGGTTTTTTTTTAACACTGGGATTCTGAGAAATTACCATTCTTAATTTTGAAAAAAAAGTTGGTGGGTAATTCCCAAGAAATGTCTTCCTGGGAGAAGAGGACGGCTGGAACAGTTTTCTGTTCCACCCTGGTCTGCAGCAGGAGCTCTGGCTCAGGCTCCATTGCTGATTCAGGCAGCATTTAGGAACTCTCTCACATCACTGACTTACCTCTTTAACTTCAGACACTTTACTATGAAAGATGGTTGCACAATTTGCCATATGTAATTTTTAAACCTAATTTAAGTAAATTCTGTATGAATTCTCATCAAAGCACTTTCAATTTAATTTTTTTTATTTTTTTAGAGCTGGTTTAATTAAATTTAACATAAGTCAATTCATATTGATTGAAATTACCTTAAATGAGTTTGGCTTGAGCCCAAATAACACAGTCTTTTGCACCTGTTTTAAGTTAAATTGGTTTAATTTTATACCAACAGTTCTACTGTTGCCACCCATAAGTGGCAGCCAGCACACAGAAAGCTCCCACTTCTGGGCTCTTATGAAGTACCAAGTAGAGAAATAGTCCGAGATTACCTACATGCACTTGTCTCTCAATGGTATCATCTGTAGAGTAAATTATCATTTAATTAGTATAAGCTTCTGAGAAACTCATCAATGCCATGTCTTTGAGCTTCCATTCTTCATCACTAATTTTGCTATGTATTATACTATCAAATAAATGGTAATTTATATATTATCCATTTTTTATACAGCAGCTTTTATTGTGACTTTATTAAAGCCTCACACTTGCTGCTTTAGTATTCTGACATGCTTTCCTTTCTTTACATAATTTTAATGATAAATAGCAAATTAATGCAAAGTAGGGTAAGCTCAAAGCAGGAGAAGCAGGGGGATTCTCTGTGGTGAGCAAAGGCAGCAGTAAAGGTGTGATCCTCCCTTTGCTAAAATTTTCTCCCTAATTCCAGAGCTCTCAAAAACAAGTAGAAACTGCCACTGAGTGTCACCTGAACTTTCCCTTGTGGCCCTTAAAAATGTTATTCAGAAGAAAGGCAAGTAAAGCTGTGTTTGGGACCAGGAAGAGGGTTTTGCTAATGTGATCATATGTCCACCAAGTGTGCAGGTGAATATTGGAGCCAATTCTCTGCTCACATCACTATAAACTGGAAGAGATCAAGTGAAATAGAAAATATTAACTTGGGTTTTTCTCCTATGTGGGTTGTAGCTGTGATGGGTTTATTGCTAGAAGAGAATAACCTGGCCTTCCCCTCTGCTTATAACCTATAGAGAGGAGTAGGACTAAAACTGAGGTGTAAAATAGCTGCAGAGGTGAGAAGCAGATGTTCTTATCCTGTGCACAAACAGGGCAGGTGTTTGACAGGACTGTGCAGGACAGGCTCACCTGGGTGCCTTATTGACACCATAAAGGGATGAGCACACCTGGAAGCTTAGCAATTTCCAATATAAGCAAATTTTTTTTTTTTTTGGTGCATTTTAGAGGAAAAAGGACACTTTATTTCATTTTTACTTTTACCCATATTTTCTTCTCAGACTCTTTACTACAGAACTAATTTTCTGGTGCAGAGCTGTGACCGATGTAACCCAGTGTGCGTGAGCCATACAAATTACCAGCAAAGGAAAATAATGCATAAATATCTATTGCAATGTAAATATTACTGTTTAGAAAATGTTTGACCCTTTCTAATACAGGAGGCCACACCACATTATATCAGACCGTGCTCTGTCATGTTGCAACATGAGATGAAGTAACAAGAAGTGACATGAACCTTTGTAAAATGCCACAGTGCAGTAACCCATTTTTAATGCTGTCAGGATAAACCATGGGAGCAGGTAGAAACAAATCAAACATAACATCTGAACGGGAAAATATTGTTAAAATTACCTGGAGCCTTCAGTTAATATCTGACTGTCAGGCCATCTCTGGCTGAGGTATCAATTCACACCAAGGAATCGTGCGGGTTTGTGACGAGAGCCATTGTGAATCTCATTACAGGGATTGTCACTTCAGGCTTATTTATCAGCACCTCACACAGCATCATGGTTGAGTAAACAAGATGAGTTTTGCCTTGGTAATTTTCTTGAATAACAGTCCCACAGGGCCCACCTCACCTCCCTTCCCAGGTCAAAAGGACTGAACAACAGAGGGATGATTGAGCATTCCAGAGCCTTGTTCACCAGCTCACCTTGAAGTACTGTTGCTCCCTCTACTCTCAAGTTTTCCTCCTCCTAAACTGCCCCAAAACACATTCCTGCTGGGATGAGAAGGCTAGCAAGGCTTTGCCTGCCTCTCCTTTACTACACTTCCCTGAAGAGTAGCAGCATCCAGCATTTATGACCCTGGCACTTCAGCAGTCCTAGGCCTCTCCTGCAAACGGGTCTCGCACTAGATGCCAAATTATATCCAAAAAGCAAAAGCACTGCACTTCTCATGAATTTTATAGGACACTGTGGAATTAAAATGGACAACCAATTTAAGAGTGTAGAGACTGATTCACCAGCATTACTGCTGAGGAATCAAGTAGCAGATTCATTGAATCTGGTGGTTTGGACATAAATAATGTTTAAGGCAATTAACTATGGATTTCAGGCTTGTCCTGAGGACTTTATCAAACTGCAATTTTGCAGCACAAAGGAAGTTTTTTGAGTTCATGCATGGAAATAAAAATTCCAGTGTTACAGTGACGTCCTTTGGAGGTTCTTTGCTTTATGCAGCAACTAGGTCTTGATGACACTGCTCTTGATGTATATGAATAAGCACTATCATAAAAGTGATTCTTCTAATGACACTGGTAAAAACTGCAACATATTAGGGATTTCTCTTTCGTGTGACCTTTCTCTTGAAGTTTTTTTCTTTTCTTAATGTCCTCCCCACTGAAAGAAAGATGACAGAAGTGGAGAATATTCAACAACAAACAGGTGAATCTTGAAACCTGATCCAGTATCAGACTCTTGGGATTTTTCCCAATTTAAGGCATTTTTTACAAGCACATATAGGTAGAGAAAATTCCCACAGCTCTCAGCTTTCTAAGGTATGCTGGCCTAATAAACCTGTGATGTGACCTGAGACAGGTTGGGGGAGACTTCTGTCTTGTTAAACAGCACAAGAAATTAAGCACAGGCTGCAGCAAGGGAGGTTCCAAGCAGATATAAGGGAAAATATTCAAAATGAGGGTGATTGAACATTGGAACAAGTTGCCCAGAGATGTTTTATAGTTTCCATCCTTAGAGGTATGAAAAACACAACCAGACTAAGCCCTGAGCAACCTGGCCCAGTTTAAGAGTTGGGTTCACCTTCCAAGTGGTTTCTGCTGTGGAAGATCATCTTTCCCTGATGCTCTGCAAAAGACCCTTGAACCCTAAATCATTCTGTGATTCCCAGCCAGCAGTTCCACACTGAGCAGCATTTGGTGACCTTCCCTTTCCCACTGCTTTGCTACAAAGAGTGACTTCAAGGGGTTAAATGCATTTTATTTAGGGATAGAGGATGAATATGAACTGCAGATCCAGAAGAATCACATGCTATTGGCTCATGCACTACGTATCTCCTGTTATGAATGCTCCTAAATGTACCATAAAGATATTCAAAATGGTATTGATTCTTCATGTTATATTAACATCTGGTCTAAAATTGTAAAGACATATTCTTTTTTGTTCATTATTATTATGTGCACACTGTGAAAGAGTTAAGGACTAGCCCAGCTTGCTGCAGGGCATCAGATTTTCTCTTTGACCTTGTCAGAGGTATCATCTCATCTGTTTGTGTTCAAGACTGGTTAAAAGCCTAAACCTATCCTACACAAAATAAATATGGCAGGGAAACTCTTAAGAAATGTTCTTTATTCTAAGCCCAATGGGCTATCTTTATTCAATAGAGCTAAGTATTTGACCAGTTTTGCAATAAATAGAAGCTGAAATGTAATTTACCAGCTCTTCATGAATTGTTTATTCATACCCACCCTCGGGATATTCTAGTACTATTGAATTACTCAGCATGATGTTGACAACTAGTTTATTTTTTTTTTCTTCTAATTTCTGCAACGTGCTGTTATTCAGTATTTAGATCTGAGAACTAATTACTGGGGACATGTGAGAATTTTGAAAAAAAAAAGGCTGTAGACAAGTTAAATAAACCAGGACAAATTCTACCCCGAATTATACTGGTGCAGCCCAACTCATGACAGCAGAAAGACAGCGTGCAGGCAATTAACTATTACTGGAAAATTATTTTTCCATCTGTGACATTGCTTTCTAGATCTCCTAAAAATACACCAGGGTTGGGGGGATCAGTGTGTTTTTCTCCTCTGTTGATGTAGTGATACAATAAACTTCTCTAATAAGAAAGGGGAAAGCATGGGTAAAAAAAATCCCTCGGCACAAAATGATTTTTCAAGAGGTTAATAGGGAGTGCTATTTACTTTGTCAAAAAAATTTCAAGTATAGTTGCATTCCCAACCACTTTTACAGGACAGAACAAACCAATGATTTCACCAGGGCCTCAGAATGATGAGTTAGTTTGGTGAAGATCCTGACTCGTGCCTGGACTTCAGGGCGCTAAATAAAGGGTTTCACTGGGACAAAAACCTCTGCCTAAACACAGGGGCTGACAAAACCCTACCAAACATGACCTATTAAAATACAAAATATGTGCTTTTAAAAGGGGGAGGGTACTCATTAACTGAAAACCATAGCAGCTTTGGTGTTTGACCTGGAAAGATGTGGATGTTAATTTGAGAATAGGCAGAACTTGCTTGCACCAACAAAAGACATGAAGATGAGGAGGGGTATAAAATATGAAGAAGAGAGATTTCTGTGCTTATTTTCAGTTCATTTTGTGACAGTCAGTGTTGAGAGACTTGGCAGGTTAGAAATAACATTCTTATTGGTTACAATTTTAACTTGCAGCATGGCTTTTTCAAAAACAGTTACAGCACTAATTACTTAATTTCCTTAAATATTTATGCCCTAGGATAGTGTAATACTTTATTAAAGGGTTAAAATTAAGGACGATTTTGTGTGCTTTTCTAAAGCAAGGCCCTCCAGTACACAAAGGTAAATTATATAATGAATATTCTCATGGCATCAGAGCCTCTATATTGCCTATGCCCTACACACTGCAATGCTAAAAAAAATAACCACCCTCATTTTGTGTATCAGGATACCAAGATCTGTATTGTGCTGTATACTTCCCATAGTGGCACACGTTATATTATTGGAGTTCTCTCTGATCCTTCCCTTCCCTCCCTGTCAGAGTTGTAGAATAAACTGAAATATCCATGTGATGCACGAATCACAGAGGGATCTGTGAAAACTCAGCCAACAGCCATCATTCACTTGTGGTGCTTAAAAATTATCATCCTTCAAATGAAAAATCCTCCACCTGAAAAACAAGCTTGAGGGGGGGAAGGACCAGCTCCAGCTCCTAAGGTTTTCCATGTACACAAATAACCCCTGGACAATGTTGAGCTGAGCCCCTGTGCTGGCACTGCCTGACCCCCAGCCAGGCTCAGGGGATGTTTGCTCCCAGCCAGGGAGGCCAGGGTTAACAGCAGGGATTTTTATTCCAGAGAAATGCAGTTGTTCTGGCATGATGTAGGCAGGCCCTCATCAGAGAGCTCTGTCACAGCTGCTCTCTGTGCCACCCCATCTCTGTGTCTCCTGGCAAGTCCCCCAGCACTGGGGCTCCTGTCACAGCTGCTCCCTGGCGAGGGTGAGCCCTGCTCAGCCCTGGGGATGGAGGAAGCTGCACTGGGGATCCCAGCTCAGCCTTCACCCACCGAGGTGACCCAGAGCTGTTTCCCTTCCTCCCCCTTTGCCAGAGGCACCTTTGGTCACTCAGGTGTCCCTGGCTGTGGCGCTGCTGGGGACACGCTGGGGACTGGCCCTGTCAGGGTGGGCAGGGTATTAAAGCCCTACAGCTCTTCTGGTTTCCAGACTGCTGCATTTGGGTCCATCCCATGCAGCTCCTTGCACATCAGCTGTGTTTCCTGCTGTTTATTGCAATATTTAACGAATTGCTCTGTTTTGTGTGGAGTTCTCCTTGTGACACTGCTCAGAGGTTGCTCAGCAACTCCATGACAAATGTCCTGCTTCGTTGCATTCCTGCTGCAGTGGTTGGATCCCACTTCTGCTCAGATTCCTAATCCCAGCTATTTTTATGGCCAAGTGGCAAAGTGAGGAGGTTTTTCTTCTGGAGCTTTGAGCTGGTAATCCATAAGGGCACAGCTCTGCCTCTGGAATTCAAGTTTTAAACAAAGCAGTGAGTTTTACAGATGAATTACAGAGTGTGAGAGCAAGCAAAGCTGTCACAAGTCTTAGTAGCCACGATTAACTTGTCTGTTCATTATGAAGCATCAATATTAATATTTTATTCACCCATAACTCCAAAGCATGAAAGGCAGCCTAACAAAAAAAGACTAAACATCTTTCACATCTCTGCTGTCTCGCTCTGATTGCCCACCAAGAAGTGGCAGTGTGTCTTTGGGACATCAGTCTAGGATTCAGCAAGTCTCTTGGCACTCCAGGAGCCAGAAACCTCTCCTTGGTCCTCAGCAGGTGCCAGCAGTGAAGTCTGTATCCCTTTCAAGTTTCAGATGACATGCTACACAGCTCTGAAGTTCAGGTCTTTGCACCACGGGGCTGTGGAGTAATGCAGATCTGGCAGGAAGGGAACCATCATATTCATCACTACAGCTTTAGAACTCTTCTCACCCTTCAGAGCTGTTGTCCTCTATGAAATGCAAAGTGCCTTTGAGAGAGCATCATTTATTAATAAGATATATTCTTTTAGATTTTGGCAGGTTCCATTCCAAAAAAAGGCCCAGTGTGTCCTTATGTAATGAAACACTGCACAATTCATGTCTCACCTCCTGCCAGTGCTTTTAGAAATAGGTGGAAATGAGTAATTACCCATAAATGGTAGCATTCTTCCATTACTTACAGAGAGTATTTGGCAGTGATCATTTAGGCTTAAATGTTTTTTAAAAGGTAATACCATTCATGGACTTGTCATGTTCCGAACTTTAACGTGTCCCTTAAACTACTCAACCAATTTATTACAAAATCACACCATTTTTTAAGTTAGCTCTTTTTTACTTCTGTTGCTCTGTCTAATCCATATTTAAATCACTATTATTCAGTTCTTTGTATATGCCAGGGTATCAGAATATGGAAATAAAGATTGTTCTGAGTGGTAGTTTAAAAGAAAAAAAGGTTGTGTCACCTGTAATTGAGGCAGGAGTTGAAGAAACACTACCCTGTGCCACTGACACCTTCACACCATCCCTGGGAGTGTTCAAGGCCAGGCTGGATGGGGCTCTGAGCAGCCTGGTCTAGTGGAAGGTGGGGAACCCATGGCAGGGGCTGGGACTGGATGAGCTTTGAGGTCCCTTCCAACCCAAATAATTCCGCGGTTCTCTAACTGTACAATTCCATGACAGCCTCAAGTCAAATTTCCCAATGTAATGAGCAGTAGAAGAAGGCTCTGGAAACTTTCCCAGTAGCTCCTCAGGTGAGGTGGTTTGGTGCTCAGTGCCTGGGATGGGAAGCCACTGCCACAGTGGGGCCAGCAGGGGATGTCCTCCTCCAGCTGAGCCAGATGTGTGCGCTCGTGGTGCACAGGGCAAAGCTGCACTGCAGCTCTTGTCACTGGGTGCCACAGGAGCTTTCCTGATCCCTTGCTCCCATCCATCTGGAATGCATGGCTGAGTTCCCCTGTCACCCCCTGACCTGGATCTGCAGTTATTTTTCATGTGATAACATTGTGGAAGCCTCTGTTTTAGAGATCTCCTCTCTTCCACAGTGACCTCATGTGTGGTCACTGGCCTGGGATAATGTAACTATAAATTTCATAAAGCTACATTCAAGCTGCAGTCACAGATTTGGGAATAGATTTCTTCTGATGGTCTCAAAAAAGCTGGACTTTTCAGGAGGAGTGAAGTTATTTCTATTATGTTAGCTTTACCTTTTAGAACTGTGTTAGATGCAGGTGTTCTAGTTACAGAATTAGTTTGTACTGAAGAAAAAGTAGCTTAAAAATTAAAAGAAATATATTTGTAATTTTTCTACATTTCTCATAGATGCATCAGACTTTTATATAATCTCTTGTAATATAAACTAATATGCTACAATTCAGCTAAAAAAATAAATTTGTGCTTGTGCCAACACAGCTAAAATGTCACTGAGCAATGGTGTCATTCAAAGCCCAAATCACCAGTGCAGTGCAAATATTGTGGGGTTAAGTAGCAGTTAATTTAGTTCTGCAGCCCTAATTTTATTCAGGCAGAGGATGCCTCTCAGTTTGCATTTCCATTTTCTACAGGATATACACATGGCAGTTTTGTGAAATGAAGGACAAGAGCAGGGCTCTTGCTCAATGGACTCTGGAAGCTGTAAGAGCACCTTCCTTAATTTCTGTGGGCACTGAACCAAAAGGCTGAAATGCACTGTATTGCAAAACTGCCACAGGGAAATTTTTTGTTTTAAAATATATAATGAGGCCATAGGTGTTTTAGTGGAGTTTTGAGTCTTCTCATCTTAGTAGGGTGTGGGTATAAGTAAGGGAGTTCTCTGCTTCCCATCAGAATGCATAGAAAAAGTATTTGAAACTGGTGTAGTTTGAACTATCTTCTGCAGTTAGTACTCAAAATAAATAATCCTCACTAACTTGGTGGAAATGACTGATTATTCCCTAAGCACCACTTTGTATTTGGAACATGGACTCTTGCTGGTGTGCTTATAGCAGCACAAACAACCCTTTGCTGTAGAATTTCAGCTAGGCATTAATCACACAAGAGTTTTACCACTAAATGTTTTGGTATTGATTAATAGGCTGGAATTTGAAAGTTTTAAAACTCTCTCTGAATGTCCACACAGTGCATGTCTGGGCACATGGGAAATGCTCTGAGCTCAGGTTTCAGTGCCCCTCCCATTAATTCTCATTAAACAGCTCCCAGCCTTCCTCTCTTCCAGGATCTAAAGTGATTGCAACAGATTTCACACTCAGGAAAAAGTGTGATAGGCATGATAAAAGAAGCCCCTTTATTTAGCATGTTAGATATGAACATAAAAGACATCCATAATGAAAGACATGGATTTGGGGGGCTGAAGGAGAATGTCCTTCATGGGCTGGGACAAAATGATCCCATTTGCTCTCTGACTGATGAACTCCAGTGGTGACAAATATCAAGGTTGCTCCTGACATGAGTCCCTTGCCCCTTTCCTTCCCTGAAGCAGCAGAACAAGATGAGTGTCCCCATGTGTTGCTCCAGTTCCTGAGCTGGTGGGTGACCTTAGCCAGCAGTGTGATGTCCTTGGGCAGAGGCTGTGCCTCCCCCATCCTGCACGGACTGCCCTGCATTCCCTTCCCTGGGGTCACCAGATGTGAGTCAGTGTTCTTGCCTGGAGGACTCTACAAGGGTTTTTGTTACTGAAACTTCCTAAAAAATCTGTGATAAGGCTTGGCTGGAAGGAAATAGACAAAATCCAAAGTGTCATGAAGCCCAGTGAGCTTTGCTGTTTCTCAGGGGCAGGGGGAAAGCCTGGGTGGAGTTTGTTGGTGGCTGGGCTGACGAGGCTGAGAGCATCCATCAGGGGAAGGTGATGAGAACAGAGGGCCAATTCCCAAGAAAGTTCCACAAAAGCAGTGGACATCTTAAAGTGTCAGGAGAGAGAGGGTATTCCCATTATAAACAGGATTCTAACCCTTGCTGCATGCAGGGTTTTTTCCTTTTTTTTTTTTTTTTTTGCCTTCTCCAAAAGACTTGGACATTCAGACTCTAGGATAGAGGCTGTTCACATCCCTTTTTTTTCAAAAGTTGTTTGACAGCTGATCCTGAGAGGGGGGGTCTCTCAATCTTTAACATTTTATTATAATTAATTATATTACATTATATTACATTATATTATATTACATTATACTATATTACATTATATTTATATTATATTATTATATTATAGTCAACATTTTATTATAATTATAATTTTATTATAATTTAATATCATATTTATTATAAGCTGCAATATTTGGAATTTTGAAGCTGAATTCTAGCCTTTGAGGAGGGAGAGTATTCAATAGCATGAATCTTTTAAACTGCAGTGGTGTAAGAGATTACTTGAGCAATTTGCCACAGACCATTTTTCAAAGGGACAATGAGGCATTTGTGAGCAATATATGGCAAGAATAAGCTTCAATTTTTTCATGCAGCAACTTTGGAAGAAACACTGTTATGTATATGCAGTTTACATGGTACTTAAAATAGCTCAGGTAACCTCCAAGGGTATAAAGTCAATTTTTCAAATATAAATCTCAATTTCAGGTCAAGCTGGAAAAAGAAAATAAAGCAATTTAGAAATACCACTCACATTTTTTTTTTTCTCTGAATTTGTAAGCTTGTGTGTGGCTGAAAGCCAAGCTTAATTCTGGGATACTTAAAGAAATTTGTTCTAACCCATCTGGTATACAATCACTGGCATTTAGTGTCTTTTCAGTGTTTTCCACAAGGTCAGAGTTGGCTGCTAAGACTATTTTCTAAGGTAAATTTTCAGTGTAAAGTCTGTATGAAAAAGAATAAAAACAGGAAAGAAAAAAAAAACCCATGCTAAATTTCTTGTAAACAGCCTGTGCTGCTGGGATACCTGCCTGAATTTATCCATGATCAGATCATCTTTTACTAAACAGGGATTTGTACATGGTAGAACTAAACACATCCAGGTTAGGAGAGCTTCAGTGCAAAAGAATCTGATTGATTCTTCTAAAATTCGGAATTTTTGGAGGTTTCTGATTGACAAATACTATGCAGATGCTTCATAGCAATCACAATACTTAATTTATATTCCAGTGGCATACATTTGTTCACGATGATTTTCAATGTCTAAGCTATAATGAGTGTTTTGATGATGCAAATGGCATCCAGATCTATTCTATTCTATTCCATTTTGTTCTGTTCTAAAATTCTGCAAATGATGATGTTTGGATTTGTGGGGGGAAAAAAAAAGTTTAAATTGCTTTGTGTTCTCACTCTGTTCACTGCTGAAGTAAAACACTGTAGGGTGCAGCATCAGCATGGACTGCAGATGAAACAGAGGAAAATGAAGTTAGCAGCAGTGTTTTCCCTTCTTCAGGGAAGATCTGTAGTGGTAAATACAGTGCCAATAGGAGAAAAACACCATGTTGATGCACTTCATAATAATGGCTTCCTCATCCATCACTGCACTAAACCAACTGTTCTGCCCCTTGCTGTCACAGCAGCAGGAAAATTTCAGCTACCAGGACCCACATCTTTATCTGTTTTCTGTCTTTTCCCAGACCCAAATGACACAGTGACAGTGCCTGGTGCTGGGGACTGAAAGTTTCAGCACCCATCCAGTGCTCTCTGTCACTTCAGAGATATGGACTAAGCAATTTCTTGTTATAGCTGAGGTGAAGTTCTGAAAAATAAATTACTGGAGAAGTAGAGCAAATTCATTTTGCTTACAGATAAGTATTTTAAAAACTGAGCTATTGCAAGAGCAGTGATAGGCTTCCTCCAGCTTACTCTGGAAGTGAAGGAAATGCACAAGCATGTTTTTTGGATCTTAAAGCTGTCCAGGCAGCCCAGCTTATTTTCCTGTATTGCAGAACATCCTGCTGTAAGTGCTATATATACACATCACTGCAGTGATTAGACTGGCTCAGGTTATTTTAATTCCTGTATCTTCACCTTCCACTACACGTGATCTAACCGAACTCTTTGTGATGGACAAATGGAAATCAAAAGATTCAAGGAAAGCACAGCTTTTTAAAAATTAGACTTATAAAAATAGTCTGTTCAGTTTCATTTTTGAAAGTTTTCAGCTTTCTGTTTTTATTTTGCTGCTGAAATCCTAAAAATCTGCCAGGCATGCTGCTGACCCTGCTCAGGTCATACGAAAGCTCTGTGCGTGTGCGTTTGTTTTTAACCAAAAGCAATATCATCTGGACAGAAATGACCTATGAGTCTGTGAAAAGTGAGGGCCAGTATTTATCAAGACATGCACCCTTTGTAGATTCAGATGGAGAAATTTTCAGGGTGCCCTGCAACCTGCTCGTGCTGTGGAAGTGAGAACAACTGAGGCTCCTTGAGGTCCTTTCACTAAGTTTATTTGGAAGAGGAAGGGATTGAATATTTCCTCCCACAGCTTTGTTGATAGAACTGAAATCAAAACTTGTCAGTTGCTCTTGAATTTTGTTTGATGTTTTCCTACTGAACTTGCCTGCTCCCATTTGTTTCAGACAGACTGCTGAGACTAATAGGAGACTCAGAAACCTGGAATTTTCTCATTTAGGCTCATATGTGAGCTTTCTTTACATTTAGGAAAAGTGAGTTGGAAAATATCCCACCCACATCCCCACCATGTTTCGTGCCGTATCAATCCCTTGTGCCTAAATTATTCAGGATATTTTTTGTAAGGATGGGCCCTTTCATTTGTTTACTGTTTGTCTGCTTGTGTGGCTTTTCCACCATGGGAAATCAGTCTCTAACAGCAAAACCCACACTGGTTATTTTTCTCATGTGTTCTTGAACACTTGAATGCCTGTCTGTGTTTTTAGTATCTCTACAAACTCTGTATTATTTTGCTTGTTTTCCCTTTTATATGTGCCTGGCTATATCAATTTCAGGTGTGTCATCCAATTATCAAAGTGTTTAAGACTACGGAAGCACCTTTTTATCCTTTTCCTCCCCTGTCACCTCTGTTATGCCTCATTCCCATTAATTCAACAGCCATCTATTTTCTTCTCAAGTCCGTCACAAGTCTGAGTTGCCTCTCAAACACCTTCCTTCCTCCCCCATAGCACGGGTGTCCTCTGCCCACCCTCCTGAGATGCAGCCTGTTTGGCTGGGATGTGCTTTGGAATGGAGAGCTTTCCCTTGGGCACCTTAGGAGCAGGAAATGTGGGCTCTCAATAGGCTGTTTTCCACCTCTGTGTCTCAAATTACTCCTTGGCAAACTTTCACAAGGTTCAGACCTTACCAAAGCAGGTCTGTATCCCAGACTGTGTTTCCAGTGTGCTCTCATGAGGAATCAAATAGTCCTTAGCCAATCTAATGCATCATCACAACAGTGTCAGGCAAGAAACAATGTTCTTTAAGTGGCCTTCTATCATATGTGTTGTTAAAATGGGATTGTAGTGATGCAATGGAAAATATTCGTGGTGAGTTCTGTGTATATCATTGAAATCATTATTAATGCAGGGTGATGTCATTTATTGTAATCTAAGACACAATAATTCAGGTTCCAGCCCAAGTTCTTGAAAGCTATTCTATTTTACCCAGATAAATTTGTTGCTTTTATTTATTTAGTACTACTATTGTATTTTATTTTTTCAGTCAAGTCTTACAAGCAGCAAAGAAAAAAAGAATAAGACAGAGTGCTTTATATATTTGCAACTGCAGTATTAGAGTATTTTTCTTGTCAAACTTGAGTTGAAAATTGTACCAAAGGAAACTTTTAGTTTGGGTTGCTAAAGAAACAAGGCTTAAGTGATTATGCTGTCTGCTGTTTTTATTGTGCTGCCTCCTGTCTGGTTTCCCATGCCAGTAGCTTGTTGCTGGGCAATTTCAAACAAATATGACTGGAGGTAAAGCTCTAAAAATGTGTTAGGTACGTGCATGCCTTATGGAAGTGAGAAGATAGAGCAGGAAGATAAAGCTTAAAGCCCTAACTGAGGGGAAAATGGCCCTGTGAATTTAACCCTGCTACCAGGCCTCATAGAAGGGCAGGTTTCATAATTCCTGCTGTTCTTTTGAAGTATAAACATAAAAGAAGAGTTCCTCGATTGAGATTTCCTGAGTGTACTGTCCACAGCTATTAATTTTATAGTGTCTAGCTGCCTGCCAAAGGTTCATTCAAAGCACTTGCTTTGAAACCCAATTCCATTATTGATGACCAAAACACGAGTCCGTGGAGCCCATGGAACATTCTGTCTGTCACAACAAATCACTAAGTGACCCTCTTGAAAATACCTTTAATGAAGAAGTTCATGTGTAGTTGCCATCTCCTCACATGTTGTCTCCTTTTAGTATTTTGACCGGGCTCAGAAGTTTTAAAGATAAAGTTTTTATCACGTACAACATCAGTTTAGGTGGTTTTAATCTTTTTACTGGACTGGTATTTTTCTTTTCTGACAATAAATTTGGGCATAGATTTCATTTGGATCTTGAACCAAAGTTTCATAATCCAAGGAGCTGTTTATTATTGTTGTTGTTATTATACATTTCCAAATTAAAAACTGAAGCAGGGTATAAATGTGCATTTTTCTCCCTGTGGTATTTTTCCCATAGCTGTTCTCAGCTGTATTAAAAGCATACAAAATTTGAAGTAAATTTTTTTAGATTTTAAAGAAAGCAGATGGAAATCTAGGTACCATCTCTATACTGGGCATGCAGTGACCTGAGTGGTTTAATATCTGTGGGATGTAGAATTGATATTCAGCATTTTTTGAGTAGCAGCAGCAAATTACATCATATCTGCAAGCTCAAAGTTGTGTGTATTGGTTTCATGTTCTTTTCTTGAAAAGGAATTTATTTTAGTTGTTTATTTTAGTTAGGGCTTTACAAGGAACTTTAAAAAATCCGCAAGGCTCTTAATTGCACTCAATAAATGACTCATTCATTCAGTATTAATTCATACATAGTATATCAACCTCTAATTTCTGTTTGATTTTAATTATAATACTCCTTGGGCTTATTTCCTCACAACTTTAAAAGTGACATTTGCATTAACTTAATAACCTTTACAAAATAAATGAGAAAGCAGCAATGCCTTTAATAAATGTTGTTCATAAAGTACCATTGTAACAGGATGCTTAATTAGAAATATTGTGTGGTCAAAATGAGAACAGAAATGAAGGAGACAGAGAATGTTTCCTTGCTGGTAGCAACATCTTGAATACTCACAGTAATGCTAATAATTCTTGCTATAGCTATCCAGACATGCTGCATGATTTTCAGTAATGTTTGCACTTTCCTAACTTATAAATGCAGGAATTGGTGAATGTGTCGAAAATATCAAGTGCAGTGGTTTATTGGTGGTCCTGTATTCACTGGGGGAGGCAAAGATGTAGTTAATGAGCTTTATGGTACTTTGCCAATGTCTTGGGCCATCCTTTATGGATGGGAAATTTCCTTAGAAACATCATTATCTGGGGATTTTTACTTTTTTTTATAAGAAAGCAGTGCAGAAGCCTGGTTTATTTGCCAGGTAATATTCATGTTTCATAGTGATTTGGGCATAAAGTACGTATTACTTTCACAAATGGGCTTCCTAGGTGAGTATTTCTTAATGAGATTTAATGAAGACATTGAATCAGGAGGAGAAGAGCATTTAGCATTTGGGAGAAGAGCACTGACAAAGATGAAATAGCAAAAGGAAAAGAAGTGCTGACGAGTGAAAGATTTGATAAATGAGAGCTTGAGATCAGCACATCTGACAAGAGAATTGGGAAGGAATCAAAATGTAGTTTTAGAGAGTTCTTGTTCAGTTGCTGAGGTGCACTATACTAAATGCTTATTTATGGATCCATTTTTCCCCCATTTATTTCTCTGTGTTTGGATTTACTCATTCAATCAGATAAATCTGCTTGCACATAATAAATGGAAGATAATCTCTGTGTGAATTGCTTTAGTGAACTCTGTGGGGGGATAGCACTTAATTGTAACAAATGAAATAAAACTGACATAAAAGACAGCAATCACTTCAAAGTAAACACACTATCCTAAGCAACTTCTGTGGCTTTAAAGTGAAGGATAACTTCTACAAGGTGTTGGTTTTAATTGGTTCTTTGGGAGATTTCTTTATAAATTTCTTATAAATTATAAATTAATTTACATTTAAATGCCTCCATTCACTGCTGAGTTAGCCCAGAACTTGAAAAACAGCAATATCATGTTCTTAGAAGTGTCGCTGACTCTGCTAATGATGAGAATATTTCCTGAGCCATCCCCGTCTTTACTGCTTTGTAAAATTTCTAGGCCAAATGTTTAGGTCCCAGTGAGCACCATAACATACTGCTGATGGCTTAATTCAGGATCTGTAGTGCTGCTTGACTCAACTGGGTGGAAGAAACATAAAGAACAAAAAGCTCGAGCTCAGCATTTTATCAAAGGGAAGTGTCAAAAGAAAAAAAAATATTTACATTACTGAAGTGTTCCTCCAGCTTAATGACCATACATAAAATACAAAAATAACTAAGAATTTGTAATTAAACAGGAATAAAGTGTATAAATTAATTTTGATGTTCCTTTTCACATTGTATGTCTAGTCACTGAGTAGAAAGAGATTTTGAAAAATTAATCTTGTAAATAAATCTCAATGACTGAAAATAGTGAGGCAAACAGGGAAGAGTCACATCTATCTCCTTCCCCATCCTTTTAATCTGAAAGATTGGAAAAATCAAAGATCTCTTTCCCCTTTTTTGAATTATAGTCTGTGATCCAAACCAGGGAAAAGTATTTGCTGCTGCACACAGACAGCTCCATTCATGCTTTCAGGAGGTGCCTTGTTCTCCACAGACCACAAAATAGAAATACATTTATTTAGCTGAGACGTTCAAATGGAAATGCCAGCCAATATTAGTGAAGTAAATCTAAGCAAAGATAGATTTTTTGCAGAAGTGGCTTATGAAAGGAAAACCAAACCACCTGCAGCAAGCCATGCTGAATAACAGAAAAATATTGATGCCTCAGTGTAAGAGCAAAAAGCTTAAAAATCCAAGAAAAGACATAATGTGTTTATATGATCTCAAATTTCTATTTATGTTGAAGCTTTGTGACCAGCTCTGTTACAGCAGCCTCTGACAGTTCAGGACTGTATGCTCTTCCATTCTTCCTCTAGAATTGGAAAATCCTGCCACAAAATACTGAAGCCAGGATGGACTGCAATACTTTAAACTATTGGGGGTTTTTAATACGTGGTCAGAATGAAGTGTAGGGAAAAGACTTTTTGATTACAGAAAGGCTTTGCAGATAAAATTATTTAATTAGTGGGAATGTAAAATATTTTAGGTGTTCCATCTGGAAAAAAATTAACTTCAGAAAAAAAGAGAAAATACTTTATTTGCCAAAAGAAAATGTAGCCACAACTGAAGTCAGTCTTCCAGGGGGGTCCCTCTGTGTGCTCTGAGGGTACTCACCCTATGGCAATTAATGAGGGAGATGGGATTTCTCTGCAGAATTTTGTTATTTCCTTTGAAATTGCAATTAATCATGAGCAGTGCAGAAGTTCCAGTATTGAGCAGATGCTCTGTACAGAGCTATATAAATGAGGCTTGTCCACTTGAGAGGTTTTTGTATATGTTCCCTCTGTTTTCCTATACAAGGTGGTTAGAGTCTCCAAACTGAATATGCCTCTGGTGAATAATTTGGATGCATTTGGTCTCAGACCTTAAAGTTATGTCTTTACACTTTAAATCAAAATTGTAGAGGTGAACCATGATAAAACCTAATTATAGCACTGTACTTGCTATGGCCACCGTGTTTGCACAGCCAACTAGTGCAGGATAAAACAATCAAAATGAAAAAGTATTTGGAAAGAAAGTAATTTTCTGTGGTTTTCCTACATTTATTTCACAAAATACTACTACAATGTAACTGCCAACATTTGTGTTTATTGAAACCCCTATTTATTTCCAGATATGGGACCTCATTACGCTAATAGTATACTATTATGTAAATGTATTTTCTATAAATGTCTAGTATCTGTAAGTAGTTTAGTCTCAATGTCCCTAATGTAATATATCAAACAATAACTCATTTGTCAAAGAGAGACAGTTCATTAGTATTCAGCAATCATTTGGACAGAATAAAACAGCAACAGTATAAAAATTGATGTTGCGAAACTTAACAAATGAGAGAATAAGGAAAGTGTGATTCAGGAAATTGCAGGCCTGCCCTCAAGGGCCATTTTTAGGTCACTTGTCTGCATTTTAATATTACATCTGTTTTACAGAGAGTCTCCAAGTTATTAGGTTGGGAGGGAAGCCAATTTGCAACCGTGACATCAATATCCAGGGGGTTCAATAAATGGGAACATAACAACACTTGGGACAGAGTCAGGGTGAAAAGGTGTCACACTGCCAACTGTGGCATTGTTACTCAGTTTTGCAGTTAAATTATTGAATGATATAAACCTTAACTTTTAATGTTTAAATACTGGGAGATTTGCTTTGGAAATCTCTTACCTTTTGAGACAAGAAGGAAGTGCGTGTGTGTATGACCTAAATTATGGCACTTCATGCATTCACTTTGAAATTCAGTCACTGCATGGATACATCCAGGTGTGGTTTGTCTACCTGTGGGCAAGCTGGGTGAGATGCCAGCTCCACGATTTGATGTTAGCCTCTCTCCACAGCTGTCAGGCATGTGTTATTCTCAGCTTCTTGCATGGTGTTCTGCTTCTTCTCAAATCAGTAATTTCTGTTGTTCTCACATATGTGGGTCTGTCTTAACACTGGTTTGCATTACCTGATTTGTAGAGATACAGAACTTTGCTGGCCCAGTTCAGTGAAGCATTTACAAGGGATTTCAAATTATCTGGAAGCACCTGGTCTATCCTTACCACTGTAAGAGTTGCTTGAATATGAGTATCTTTTACGTAAAGAGTTTGAAGGATGCTCTGTGTGGCCTTTAAATACCTTACTAGGGAAAGTTGCACCTTCCTCTCTAACTCACAGAAAATGTCAGCAGCAGATTTTGTGAATCTGTCTGTATTTCTCCATAATGTTCATCTCAGGTCAGAGAACAGCACTGGTGGAGTGAGTACTGTTCTGCTCTTCAGTTGTTTTTGCTCCCATCATTTTATTAAAAAGAAATGGGCATATTCTAAAACAAATCCATTGCTTTTGAGATGAGATTTGTGCATGTTACTTTTAATTTGATTTTTGACCTTAAAATAAATGTGCCAGATAGGTACTCAGATCCTGAGAAGTGGATTTCCTGTATGCTTGATCCAGGCCTCTATTGTCAGGCTTATTCATGAGGATGTATCTGTTCATTTGATTCAATATTCTGTTCCCCTGTTACTTTTCCTCCCAAAAGCACTGTAACTAACCTCCATTCATCAAGTCTAAGATTAACCATCTATGGCTTTTCCAAAAATACTAAGAGCTACACAGTTGCTTTTGAATCAGAATTAGAATAAAACCTTCTTATAATGCTTTCTCTTTTATATTCAGCACCCTCATTTCCATCTTTCACAGCTAAATCAGGTTATTTAGATTACAGCAAGGTCTGAACCAACTCAGAAGAAAAAAAAATTATCTACAGAGCCTATTTACATTTCTTTAATGAAACACTACGTTGGCTTTGTATAAAAAAGATTTTTTTTAAGACAAAAACCTGAATGTGATAAGCATAATACTATTGTGAGGTAAAGATAAGCCTAAGACTGAAGAAGTTTTTGAAGAAAAGAAAAAGATTGTTCAGAGCATGTGGATGACAGTTAATTGACATGTCAGTGGTCACTTTAAATAACACACAGAAGGGAATAGTTCCACTGTGGTATTTGAGTCACTTATTCTGACCACACCACAAATCACCTTCCCCATCTCAAAGTGCAGCTGTGATAAGAGATGTAAACACTGGGCTTGTTCTGTGTTTTCCAAGCACAAAATAACCCAGGATCAGATAATTTTATTTTTTTAACTATTACTATTTTACAAAACCATGGAAGTAACCCCCAAATCTGAATCAACAGTATTTCATTGGCTGGTAGATGGTAGCCAAAATCCGGCCCATTGATTTTCTCTCTAGCAACAATAATTTCCTTTCCGTATGGAACACCTACAGAATGAATTTAAATAAAGATGTCACTCTTTTTTATAAGAAGGGACTGTTATCTGTCTGTGCATAAAGAAGGGAGTCCTCCAGCTCCAGCTTAAGTCTGTGTTTTTCTAATCTCTACTCTCATGATGGAAAAGACGTGCCTGCCCAGCCAATCTCTAAATCCAGGGAAAAAATGCAATTTGATGCAGCCCATTCTTTTAATGGTGCAGTAATTGACAGAGGAGGAGGTTTCCAATATTGTGATAATGTGACGCGAAAATATCTGATACGTGAGCAATCACCTGCCGTTTCTGAGGTAGTTTAAAACCCAGGCAGTTGAGAACAGATGCTATCTAGTGACACTCTTTTCAAAGCATCATCTTTGCTGACAGGCTGCTGTGCTGCTTTGGTGAGCAAACAAGAAGTGTTACAAGTGCAGCTGATGAGCAGGCACAGATTGCACAGCCATGAGACTGAAGCAGGATTTATCTCTCGGTTAATACAATGCTGAAATATTAAAATCTAGCCTCATAAGTACCTGTTTGAGATGTTATGAGTCATTTATCAGCAATCTGCTAATGACTGACAGCAGCTATCAGGTGTGGATTTACAGAAGCCCTAGGATAGCCATGCTAATGACAGGGTTTTTAGTTATTATAACCTGCAATGTTTTTTAAGGGCAATTTTGGAATCTGCATTATCTCTTGTTACTGTCATTTTAGAACTTCTGGGGGTTTGAGGTTGTTTTTTCTTCCTTTCAAAGGACCTCGATGTAAGTGTCTTACAACAACCTCAAAGATTTTTGCAAACACATGTTGTTAATGATATGTACATCATTTTATACCAGTAGACATCAAAATAATCCTCAGCAGAGACAATTGTAATCCTCATCTCTTATGTGGGAATGATGAGACTTGGAGCTGTGATCTGCCTGAGGCTCAGGGGAGAGGATGCAGCTGACAAACCAAGAGAGGTTTTCCACCTGCTGCTGGAGAGATGCTGGGTATCCAAACATGCTCAGACAGGGCTCTGGAACAGCTACTTATTTCTCAGTCATGGACTAATTGAAACAACAGACAAGAGGAAAATCCAAATTCAATCCATGTACAGGTATGCAGACAGCTTGCACGTGTTATACTAGCCAGGAATTTAGCCCTAGTTTGACTATTGATAAAAAACACAGTTCAAACTCAGAAGTATTTATTTGCCTCCTCTTTTGAATGATTTTTCTTACCTTACAATAAGGGGATTAATATATATGCCAGATTTTGGAGGGAGTTCTTTGCACTGTGTTTCTGAAGCTGCTTGTGCAGCTTCTATTTCCAGTTCAGAGCTGCTGTAAAAGCCACAGCTGCCTTTAACCCCAGGGATTTTTGTTTAGTCACACAAAAATATGCACAAAAATATGGTCCGTGTGTTTGTGTCTGTCACAAAACAAGGCACACAGAACTGAAGACCAAGCAGGAGCAACCAGGTTATAATGACAGGGAAAAAATCACTGGTTAAAACAGAACTAAAACACAGCCTGGAGGTGCCTCTGGTAACATTTTTGACCTTCATCTAATTGGATCCAAACACTGAAGCCTGTGCTGGATTCTTCAGAAGAGTTTTTACCAGTCTTTATCTTAAAGTTTACCAAGCCAGGAAAATAAGGAGGTAAAATAAATGCCTACACATGAAATCCTTGGTTTCTTTGTGCTTTGGCACCATTACCTGTTGATACAATTAATGTGATGTCCTTGGTGCTTTACAGTGTCAATATGAAGGCAGGCTTAGACAGAATGACTCTTCAGATATTTTATAGATGAAAACTTGAAAATGCCAACTTACTTAACAACAAAATAGTTTGCCTTAAAGAAAAGAAAAGAAGCCACCAACAAAACTCAACAAAAAGGTAACTGGTAGTTAAAGTGTCCAGAAACTGTCCCAAACCAGGACATCAGTCTATAACCTCCAAGGCCTGTTTGGAGCTCCCCAGCTGCTGGCAGATAGCTCAGTGCCAGCCAGACACAGAATGTGCCTCTCCACCTTCAATAACAAATGATTCTCCTACAGAGCCAGCAAAGTTCTACCAATTGCTGCTGTAGATTAATGCAGAGGGAGAGCAAATAGGGCCTGATGGTCCAGCAGATGAAGGCAGAAGGCCCAAAGTGATAAACTGCACTTCTGGCATGGGAATAATTCAGTCACCCTAATCAGGCACTGTGCATGCAGAGTTATCCATGCTCAGCACCATCTCCTCAGCTGGAAGTCCATAGAAAGATTATTTACAGTGAATAAGACTTCAAAGTTGTTCATGTTTACAGACTTCCATCTGATAGAGCTCAGTGCATTAGCAGCCTCCAACTTTCCAGATCTTGAATTTCCTGGCTGGTGAACTATTAAAATGCAGATTAACTAAACTTCAAACAGATTTATTGCAGATGGCTCCTGCAAAATCCTTTTGGATTACCTGCCTCCGGACATCATTTCCTAGTCTGTAGGGGTTCATTAAGGACAGATTTAAATGAGCTAGCTGGGGAAAGGCCAGCAGGAAGAGTATGTTGAAAATTATTCATATTATTATGCTTGATCTAGTGATATAGATTTACCTTTTAGGACTTTTTCAAGTTTCTCATTCGCAGTAATGAATAAGACACACGAGCGTGCCTCGTGGATGATGGTGTTGTTTAGGAGCGCATTTCATAACCTCCGAGTTATTTGTGGCACAGAAAGTCACCCGTGCTGCGAGTGCGGAGAGGAGCGACAGCAGCCGCGGTGCACGTCCCTCCAGTTCTCAGCTGCAGCAGCTCCATCTCCCTCTGAGCAGAGCCTTGAGATTCCAAACATAGCCACGAAGCGTTTTGCTTTTGTTTCTGTCATCTAACCCGTTTCAAAATAAAATTAGCCTGGGGGTTATAAAAACAAAAATAGCGATGTTTAGACTTACATGATTCACTAATTGTGCTGCCATTTGGTTCTTACAAATTGCCTCCAAAGCTCTGAAGTTTTTCTTTTTTTTTTTTTTTTGGAGATGTAGTTAATCTAAATTTATGCAGGAGCACTGTAATGACTTCTCCTTCAGACTATGAGGGGTTTTTAATCACTTTCAACATTTAGCCCCTGATTGGGCAAAGCACTTAAATCTAAGCACTTGGGTGCTCCAGCTCCTTGCTGAACTGGGACTGAGGACTAAATGCTGAATTCTTGGCTGCCTCAGGTTTTTAAAGAAACTGGACGTGCAGCCCTGTGAACAGGCATAATTTTGATGCCTTTTAGCAGATGGGCACTAAACTGGGGCCCTGGATGTGTCGGGCAGTACCAACGGAGCAGCAGAATCCAGGGTCTCTCTTGGTCTCAGGTACCTCCCTGCTTGTGCCACTTAAATGGCACCATCTAGACTCTAGATTTTATTCTGTACTTACACAGGCTAAATACAGTGCTCATATGTTGTTTGAAACCACCTTCCACTTCAGATCTCTAAATGTCTTATTCATTACCACAAATTCAAAACTTAAGAGTATTTTGACAGTGTCAAGCACACAGTCCAAGTATTCCACGTGGCATCTTGATCCAATTCACTTTGACTTCAGTGGGTACAGAAAGCAGTTTGGAAGTTCCATCTATTTCCAAGCTGAAGCAGTGGGTTCCATTGACAAGGACTTGCCAAAAAAGCTGCCAAGCACTGAGGAGCGTTAAGGGCTTTGGACTGACTTGTGTGTGAGCTGTCTATAGTCTAACAGATACAGTTCAAATATTGAACCCTGGCCCTCAGTGATGAAAATTCAGTGTGTTAAGAGTGACAGCAGCTTGCTTTTCTTACTAGAGCTGACCCTCACACCTGCTTCAGCAGTTTTGTATTCAGTCTCTGTGTGCTCAAAACCAAATTTCCTACCACGTTTCCCTCGAAAATGTGCTCCTTCACTGCAGCAAACAGATGTTTTTGCAGCTACACTTGTGCAGGTTAACAACCACAGTAGTAAAGTGCATGTGGGTTTTAGATTTTATCCCCTTGAGCTTTCATAAATGCTCTTTTCAGGCTCTAATGGCATTGCTGATGTGTGTGTGCAGGTGTCAGTTGTGTTGAAGTATACTTGCAGGCATTCACGGCTGCACAGGATTGATGAACATGGCAACTGGGGGTTGAAGAGCAGGTGCTGAAAAACTACCTCTTTTTCTTTCAGGTTTTAGTTTTCTAGAGCTCTTTAAATGACTGCAGAAATATTCAATTGTATTACAAATACAGCTTTTTTTTCTTTTTTTTTTTTTTTTTTTTTGGTGGCATTATAAGCGTAATTATCATGATTGCAGTTTTAATCTGTCAAGGATTTTACCTAACCTTCCAACAACAACAACAACAACAAAAAAGTTTCATTAGAGGTATTTTCAATAATGTATTTTTAATCCTGAATGCCTGCAAATAGGAGTTCTTTGCCAAATTCTGACTGGTAAACAGCACGAATGCTTCATATGCTTCTGTAGCCACTCTCAAAAGATGCTGCCAAAGTACATAATGCATCAAAGTTTGCACTGAAAAAGGAAAATCAATCAGGTCAGATACTGTTTCAGCCTGAAGCTTGTTTGGATGTTTTCTTGCTTTCTGAAAAGGTTGGGAGCCATTTCCTCTCCTGTTTTGGGAAAACTTGCAGGACTGATCCCTGCTTTAATGGTTATGTGACCCCTGGAGGATATCTGTTTTACTTTCAGTGAATGAAGAACAGTAGATATATAAATGTCAGTAGGAATGGACAAGAGCTACTAATCAGAGTTAAATCTGGTCTGCTTGTGTAATGGGTTGTCAATTTTGCTTTCCCCAGAAAAAAAAAAAGGTAGGCACGAAGGGGAGTTTTCCTAGAGGGCAGTTCATGACAGAAAATGCAAAATTCTTCAGAAAAGCCTGACCCTTGCTTCTAAAGCTTTATTGAAATCACATCGACATCCTTTATAAAAAATTCCTTTTTCCAGAGAGCCATTCAGAGGATCTGAAGCATATTGTGCACTCACGTTCCAGGTTCTCTAACCTTCTGCAGTAATTGGCAGCTAGCCTGCTTCAGGAGGAAATTTATAAAGCACAGAAAGTCTCCCATATGCTGCCCTTTTAAGGAAAGTCTTCTCATTACTGGAAAGCATGAGCACAGTGATGGTAAAGTACTGTAGGGATCATTTATCAATCACACTATCAGCAAAGCTGCAGATACATAGAACTAGAGAAATTAGATAGCAAAAAGCTCTATTTCTGTCATCTTCATCTCCCTATTTTCACCAACAAAAAATGCTTTGTGTCTCTGAGTTTCCAAATTTCCATTCAATGAAGTATGACACCATTTCCCTCAATTTTAGCAGTTGTCATAGCCAAGTGTACTTGCTTCTTGTCCTTTTTTTGGTGCTATCATGTCTAGGGGTAAACCTTATGTAGTACCCTGAATAATTCATACTGAAATGTACCTCCTGTCCCTGGGGTGGCTTTGACAAAACTATATTCAGTTTACCTTGTGTTGTTTACCCACTTTTTAATCTTTTCTGAACACTCTCCCTTTGAGCAACTTATCATTTTCACTTCTCTTGTGAGCTTATTCCATTTGTTATTCCTTTGTGTTCCAGATAAGAAGGACACACTGTGACACCTGTGTTGTGTAGCACCTTTCAGATGCTAAGCAAGTGCTGAGCTCATTTGCAGAAGGATCACTTTTGGCTGCTCTGTGGCAATGCAAACCTGTGATGGATTTAACTGGGGTGGAAGTGGAGAAATCTTAGATGTTGTTATCCCATCTTCTCCCATTTCTTCAGAGGTTTAGCAGTCTTCATTTTTTTTCCCGAAGCTAATCTTTCTTCATCATGTTTTTATACTCTCTGCCTAAGTTTTATTGCTGCTGTGTTCACAAGCCCCTTTCCTTTTTAGTCTTATTGGTTAATTTAACTGATTTTCTTCCCCATTACTTGTTGGGGTTTTAAATGAGGTGCTGACCCCATTTTTTGTGGTGTTCACTTCAATACCCTATCACCAACATGGTACCCAAAATCAAGAGCTCATTTGCTGTGAACTTTTGAAATCTTCAGGTCATGAAGGAACTGTCTGATGAGAGAAGCAGACAATCATAAGCAAGGGACAAAATTCAATAAACAGCATCCAATAATCTCAGACAAATACAACTGTCAGCTCTGTGTCGATGAATCTCAGACGTGCTCCCAGCTTCTCGATTTCCCCTGCCTGACTCTCAGCACTCTAATTATTGGCAGAGTGAGGTTGTTACTTTATCTTTCCAGCTTCCTTCTATTCCTAATAAAAATATAAATGCATCCCCAGTCTTCTAATATTTCTTTTGTTTTGGATTATTCTTCTCACTAAATAGTTGCAGTATTCTTTCCATTTAATGAAATGGTCTCAGCTATCTCTCCTGTTTAATGAGTTGGAAAATTAGCATTGAATGAGAATAGTCCATGGCTTTGGTCTGTAGTTTAGGGAATCTGTGAGAAGGAAAGGAAACACTTGCACAGGCTGTCTGCAAACTCAGGAATGGTCTTCATGTTGCTTTTTATTTAGAGTACATGTAAAGAGCTTAGTAAATTAAAAGAGATTCAGTTCAGCAGAAGGCAATGCTGTTGAAATGCTAAAGCTTTTTTTCCCCCAGACTATTGTTTTTCAAAAATTACTTATCAAGAAATGATTTGAAAATATTTTCCTCAAATTTACTTAGGTTTTTCTTCAAATGTGCCTATATTTGTGGCTAGCAATCTAGAAGATCTCAGACAGTTTTATTTAATTTACTTAGCCACACATAGACTTCTGCATTCTGACTCTTTTGTTGTTCTTAATAAAGAGCTAATATGCCAGTATGAGGTGGCCATTAGTGTTGTATTGTGTCCTGCTAAGTGATGAGATTCTGATTTTCTAATCTACACTGGTGTCTAAAGGTCACTGCAACAGCTCAGCTCCCCAGCACCACAAGAATCCGTGTTTTATGGATAAGTCCATTACATGGAGTCACACGTGGGATGAACAGGCAGCACAAGGAGGCTTTATCAGCGTTCAGCCCCCAAGGGCTGTGCACAACACAGGAAAATCCAATTAGAGCCACAGGGAGTTTTTCAATCTCTTAATCGGCATTGCAGCACTGCAGATGGATATTATTGCCCACTACTTAAACTTTATTACTCCATTTTTCTGTCTGTAGCCCTTCTCCCTGCCAACCCACCTTGAAGAGACGGCAGGCACAGCCATATAAAACTTTTTATGACCTTGGCATCTGCACTGTTTTGTCGCATGAAAGATAAGTACAACTGGGACAGAGGAGCCCTGCAAGTGTTAAAGCTGCCTTCACCAGTGCAGGCTGCTCTGCCTCCCAGTCTGGAGAGCCTCACCTGCCCTTCGTGACAGAATGTGCAAGACCAACCTCTTTTTGAGGCTACTGCTTTCCCAAGGAGAGGCAGGATGATCTAGGATGAGGGAGCAGGTGCTGGCTGCATTCGAGCCCTGGTTTGCACAGAGGTGCAGATTCATTGTGTGACCTTGCATTGAGTCACTTGACTTCCAGTGTTTCAGCTGTGCTATAAAATTGACTAAAAGCAGGACTTAAACCAGGCACTGCATCCTGGGTAAATAATAGGCTCAGGGAAAACATATAGGAGGAGGGGATTATGTTTTTGTGTCTTAAAATACTTTTCCTGACAGAGGGGGTGGGTTTGCCATGGATGAATAATCCGTTAGCATAAATTACTGTTATTTTCACTGGTAGCTTACCAGGTATATGTATCAAAGAGTGATACAGTCTGCTTGATTTTATGGTACATTAACTTTGCCAGAATGCATTTATTATATTTAAAACCTACTAGGTACCTGCAGTGGGAACAAAGATTGTGTAATTATTTTTTCTTTAGCTTGTGGGAAACCAAATGCTTTGAATATAAAAGATTCTAGGGGTGAAAAGTTCATTCAGTTCACCCCCCCACAGGGAGAGTATAGACAAAAGGAATCTGATTACTAATTTGAAAACAGATGAAAGGAACCAATATAGTGATGAAATAACTGTTACTTCCATTTCTGCCCTTTGTGATATTGGAAACGGTAAATAGATGCAATAATTGAGCTGTGAAGCAAATTTTGTATTATTTTATAATAAGCATCTTCCCCAATCAATTAATCACTTTGGAATAGCTTCAGGTTTTGATTTCAGAACCTCTATGTGAGATTTTGTTACAACAGGAACAAAGAGTAGGAAATGTCCCAACGTGCAGTCCCTGTCTTAAATGAGGAGTGCTGAGTCTACGAAATTAATGGAAATTTCTTCATTAAATTAATGGGCTTTGCTGCTTCAGAAAACAATAACTTGTTCTGGAAAGCATTGCAAAATCTCCATGAGCAAATTCATAGGTAAGGATTTCCATTTTGCAAGGCTTTCTCATACAGGTCTTGGATATGTTCATTCTTACACCCCAGCTCAGTTAGTTATTATCTGATGTCTTATCATTTATGTAATAACTGTGCCTCCTTATTCTCTCTGGTTTGTACACTGGTCAATACCTGCTCTGTGTGGGGACAGAGTGTCTGTGTGGATACTGTGGTGTGCAGAAGGCTTTCTGATCTTTATTTGTCAACAATGAAACCCATAGATCCTGATATGAAAGTATATCTATATTACAAATAAAAAGAAAATACAAATAAAAAGAAAAAAATTAAACTCACCACTACATTTTGAAAGCAGAGAACACCTTCCTAGTTCTACATTTCTTCCTATGCTTTGAACAGGAAAGGGATTCAAATTATACATGTTTAGAAGGTAAGAAGCCTGTAGGTCCCAAGCAGCAGCAAGATTTTGCCTGTCCAGCCACAGCATTTTTTCAGTCAACAGATTTTTTAGTGCATCAAGCCTTTTCCCCATTTTCTATATCTATTTTGGCATAGCTCTGGGAAGAGGGACAAAGGTAGAAGGAAGCATAAACTCTCCTACAAGGCCTGTTCCCAGCAGCTATCAGGCAGTGATTTACAGTATTAAAGTAAATATTTTTCATAGCTTGCACAGCAGTGTTTGTGTTTAGCCACTTTCAGTGTGAGATATAACACATTGTTGACTGTGATGAACACACACTGGGAAACAATAGCTGGGACAAAGCACAGCAGTATTTAAAAAGGTTTTAGAATGAAGCAGCAAATACAGAACTGAAAAAGTATGGAGAGGATTGGGGAAAAAAATAATTTCAAGGTTAGATTATATCCACCCTCATAGAGACTGTCATAGCTGGGCATTGAGTTATTGACAGCAGAGGGGAGCACAGTATTCCAGCCACTGAAATGCCTTTAAGTGTCTTCCATAATGCTTGTTAGTCTTTCAATCCTACAGAAAATAATTGCAATTTTGAGAAGAAAGAAGGATACAGCAGATGTTCTGATTTCCATCCCAGAAAGAAATACATTGTCTTAAAACTACTGAGACTAATTTTAAATATTTAGGGACTTTCCTATGGGGTTTTTTTAAATCACATGTGATTTTTCCATTAGAATTAGCAAAATAATTCATATGTTCTTTTCATTTGACTGATGGATCATTGAAAAGCAAAAAACATGTGTTATCTTTTGTTCTGATGGAGGAAAACAGAAGTGGCACACAAAATAACACTAAATGAAATGGCAAATCATTGAGCCACTCCCTTTCTACAGTCTGCAGTCAACCCATCATTGCTGTTCCCAGAAGTTAACAAATGAAAAGAGGTGAACTTTCCCTCTTCAGTACTCTCTCCTGAGTAAAGCACAAGAACACAAGTACTTTACCTGTCAAGTGATGATCTACACTGGTGACTACAAATACAAAGGTTTGCACATGTTAACATGCTAAAGTTATGTTAGAAGCTGGGAAATCATATAAAGATTAATCAAGGCAGCACATCAACTCATTGTATCCCACTGATCCTCCACTGAAAACAGCTGGTATTTTGCTAGAAGTACTCTGCCAGAAATGGGACGTGATTCAATATTGCAGCATCAGAGATGCCTTTGTTAACTGCAGCAATCCTCAGAGTCAGCAGAATTACTGTTGAGTATAAATACATTTTCTGACAAATCTCAAGCAGACTAAGAATGCAATCCCTTGCAATCAGCAGATGTGCTTTACATTCAGTAACTTCGTCAGGATGTTGCTTTAGATTGATGGTAATTACTGATGTGTCATTTGGGGTGTGTTGTTGAGCAAAGTCCATTAAAACTCAATTTGTTTCATCAGTTAGCACCCAGCTTGCATTACGCAGTATGTTCAAAGAACATTCCCACTGGAATTGTAAAGGTGGACATGAGGCTGGGAAAAGAATCTTCAAAATGCAACAGCACAATAGTTCTGTTTTTCATGGCTGTGGTCTACCCAATCCTAATACTGGCCTTGTAATTCAGAGCCAGGTTCAACTCCTTCCACTACAGCTTTCCTCTATAATCTTGGCCTGTCACTCCTCTCTTTGCGCTGTCTCCTTGTTCCTATAAATTGAGTATTGTTATTAACTTTTTATTCAAGGTGAGGATAAAAACATAACGTTCTGTAAACCATCCTGATTTCCAGAGCAATTCAGGGCAGTGTTTAAATGTCATAGAAAAAAAGAACAGTAATAGACCATTTATATTTTGTTCCCTCAACCTTCTCCCTTAAGGAGCAGATCGTGACTGAAATCAAAGATCTTGGGACTTGGGTCTGGATGTGCCATATGGAAATGTCTGACTGAGAGGAGGGAGAGGTGGCAGGTGTTGTGCAAGGAGCAGCTCCAGGAGAACACAGTGTCCTCTATCTGGCTACTGCAGCATTTTTGAATTTTCTTTTTTTTTTAAGATTATGATGCTGCAATGGCATTGGCAGAAATCTGTTCCTCTTAGTCTACTGAAAAGCTGTGAATTGAATTGGTGTAATAAGCCCTATTTTAATGCTGTTTTCTCTTCCCAACTTCTCCTTCCCACGTGTTGATTCACTTCTTTACACAAACCCTAAGAACACTCTCTGTTACCTTTCTGAGATAGTCAAGCCCAGGGCTGTGGTGAGGTTTTAAGCCTTTTACAGCAACAAACATCTAAAATCACCTGTTAATACTTACTTCTGCAGTCTTTATTTTCAGATGAGGTTGTCTTTAGTCCTATGAGTTCATACCTTCTACCTTCAGTTCAAGGATCTGAATGAGATTTCCATCCTGTTTCCACAGCTAATGACATTTCTTGGCTGGGAGTGAAATATTTTCCCATTATAAATAACACAGATAGCATTGTGCTGTCCGTGCGAAAAATACTGGGTTTAGTGACAAGCTTTGAATACATAACAAAATCCCTTGAAGGCCCAAATTCTGTGACTTTTCTCCCCTTGAGTGTCTCTTCCTATGCAATTAAGGAGGCTGTTTTCAGTTACTTAAGAGAAATAAGTGGAGGAGAATAGAGCCCTAAGAAATGAACATTAGTTATCCCAAAAGGGACCTAGTGAGAATTGAAGCTTTAAAGGGTCTACACAGTTTAATTCATGTACCATCTGTTTTTGGGGAAATTAGCACAGATTAGATTTTCTAACTCATCTGAGGCTAAGAAAGTGCCTTTAGAACCTGTAGTATTTGCTTAAGTATTAAAAACAAATTAGCACCATTTTACTTACTGTGTGAATCCTGTGCATATCAGCTCCCTTTGGAGTAAGCCAGAAGAATTGTAACAGCAGAATAGCAAAGTGATGCCTCTCAGCCAGCCCCTCCTTGTCATAATGTTCCTTAGCTGCTTTATGGAAATGTTTGACATTCTTGTGTTCTTCTGAGCACCGTTTTGTTAGATGTGACCATTTTGTATAAATCCAGTTATTGCTCAGGGCTGAGAATCTGCTCACTGTGACCTCTGACTGGTGTTCCTGCTCTCAGTTTGGCTGTAAGGGGGTGTTGTAAGCTTCAAGATATCTGATTTAATGCAAAAGTAACAGAAGAATATAACTCAAAGACTGTGTAATTGTGTTGTATTAAAGAATTACATTATAATTACAGGATAGCTTTCAAAAAAGAAAAAAAAAAGGGTTACATTTTAAAACACATGACAGAAACATGAAATAATTTAGGTTTTCTTGGTTCAGTTTTCTCCACTTTGCCACTAACCAGATTTCTGCATTCTGATGGCCAACAGGTAGAACCAGCCCTGCTGAATGAGGCTGTTGTGATACTCTCCAAGTAGGCAATATTGAACACCAGGCTTCCTGCTGTGGACCAAATATAGGGGCAGTAAATGCAAAGTTAGCATCTTTAACAGTGTATTTACCTCAGCTGGACTCCGTTTTTCTTCCACTCTATTTGGTGCAAAAATCTTTAACTGTAGGGCAGTCTCAGTTATTGTGGGCTGGATGTACACACATTTTTCTTTTCAGAGACTTCCAGGCTCTTACTTCAGTCATCTCACATACTTAATCATGTCACATGCTTAATTCTATGAAGCATCAATTATTTTATGCTACCCATTAAATATTACTTAGTTGAGACACTTTGTGGATGCTGTATGTTTGATGCTGTGCCTGTGAATGTAGTTAATAAAGTGATGCTTTTATACATATCTCAAAAGATGAAAGGGCTGGAATTATACCCTTGGTTTGAACTGGCAAGTTTTCTTGACTTGACTAGAATTGGATTTAGCAGAGCAATGACCCTGGTCCATCATTTTCAGATGAAGGAGGGGTAATGCACAGGATACTCCCCGCAGAGTAGGAGGACAGGATGCAACATCCAACAGAAATATGGAGCCCTGCATTTAGCTGAGTTTCCAATATGCAGCCTTTCAAAGAATTCTCTAATTGTAATTAAACAGAGTAAAAATGTGAGCAAAAAAAGGTTTTAGGCTGGTACTGCAAACAGCACAGGGGCTTTTGTGCCAGCACTGGCTTGGGGAATGGAATTTTAGTGGGTGAAGCCTGGATATCAACACACTGATAGTAATGTGTGTGCCCATGTGTTGAAGCATTTTCTACTAATACTTCAAAATAAAGGTATTCCAGCTTTGCTTTTGTGGTACCAAGGAGTGAAACTCAAAAGGGCTACAAGGCTTGTTCTTCTGCTACTCCGGAAACCCACTGGGAGTTAATCGGCGATTTTTCACAGACGACATCTAATCTATAAGTATAAATTACTTTTCACTCCCATTATGCCTTAATTGAAGAGCACCAATGTGAGACTGCAATAGATGGAGCTTCAGTAATTCTAGCCTCAATTAACTTTGTGTGGATTTGAGTCTTTTTTCCTTCCTTTTCCATGGACTAAGGATAATTCTATGACATCTTGTATTTATTTAAATGATTGCTAGAAAAGTTAGGGGATATGCGTGTGATGAGTTATTCTATAAGACAATTCTGAAGACACAGGCAGGAGTTGTGTGTATGATTTATAAATTAATACATATCTTTTATGTCCTACTGTTTTGTTTAACAGCTGTACCATCAGCAGCAGCCAAATCCCTCAGGATTCTGCTGGGGAGGAATAGTTTAATAGCAATCATTTTTTGGGTAAATGGCAGTTACCATCTCTGTAACAGCTACCCTCATCCCATCCTTGACTTTTCTTCAGCTCCCTGCCTTTAAGACACAAAACATGTGTTGCAGCAGAGTAAAATCACAGTGAAGAAATAAAGCACCTTTCTGCCTGGAATAGGAAATTCAGGCACAGCAGAAAGCAAAAAATTATTCTAGGAGAGGCAGGATGCTGTGTAGGAAGAGAACAGACACATGGTGATGCAGTTAATTCTTAGTTACTTCATATTTTACCAGAAGTGATATATATTTACCAGAAAATTAGATTTGATGCCTCTATCTGGGCATATATGCTCTTACAAGTGTTTCTGGTGTTCAGCTAATAGCAGTGAAAACAGCATAAGAATCCCACTAGCACAAGCTTGTGGATTAAAGTAGTTGTTTACAACACATTTTTGTTACAGACCTCCCCAAGTTTTCCCTCGTGGCCCAGATAGTCAAAGAAGCATGTTTGTGTTTGCTTTTAATTGGTTTGCTCTTCTGAGAGATCTTTTGCCACTGATAAAAAGCCCACAGCCTTTGAGAGGTCAGCAGGTATAAAGTGGAAAGCCTGCTGTATTTCTTAGCTTTCTCACAGTTGGCCAAAATCCTTTTCTCTAAATAAGAATATGCCCAGCCTCCCTCTCACTGAGGTCCCAGTGCCCTTGGTGCTGCAGCAGGGCAGGTGTGGAGTGGTGGCACAGGTGGGACAAGGAGTTTGTCACCCACAGAGCACATGGACAGGTTGTTATCACTGGGGTAAAAATATTGCCACGTGTTGCTGAGGATTTGTTAAGTAATAAATGGATAATGTGCCCCAAGTTTACTTCAAGGAGCATGGTGAACACAGACAGAAATCTACATGAATAACAGAGCTCCAAGAATGATGTTGATGCTGTTTAAATAGGATTCAGCTTTGCAAATAGAGAAGAGTAAAGGTGGAGGAAGAGAGAAAGAAGGAAGATAGAAAAGTTTTATTTCTCAGGCTTTCTCAAAACTTATTAAAATTCCCACTACTGTCTTCACTGAGCAAGCCACACAAGTCAGATCTTGATTATTTAAGTCTGATGTGTTAACTCACACATTCAAAAGCAAGGCAGGATTTTTGTGACCCCTACCTGTATTCTACTGTTCATAAAACCTTCCTGAATTGAATCTTATCTCAACAGTCACACATTCCAAAGGCCTCTGGTTGTGGTTAAAGAATGCAAGCAATGACATACTGAATGGAGTTCTTCCTAAATTGGTCCAGTGGTTAATCTTTTCTATTTATTTTCAAATAAGGAGATTTGAGTTCACAGTAAATTAGCACCATAATTTCTGAGTTCTGATTGAAAGACTGCACTTCCAAATAGCTGCTAGGCTTCTAACTAGTGATTTGCATATGCAGTTTTACATGAAGACTTCTAACTTCCTTTTCATCAGCTCATGGAATATATATTAGCATTGATTGGACCATCATTGCAAATCTCAATCCTGGGAAGAAAAATCAAAAATTATGGTGCTGTCCCTGTAAAGTATGAATTTTCCCTTCTAGTGAAATTAAACCCATCCTTTCTCTCAATTACCACACAGTCAAAATTATTAGAAACTGCATGGTATTATTGGGGGGAAAAAGCATTAATACGGAGCCAGAGTGACCATTATAAATTAAGATGATTTCCAGGCTCAAGTCAGAAAAAATGTTCTCTGGCATGTAATAATCAATTAAAATATATTACCTAAAAGATGTGATCTGCATGCAGTTCTAAGTAGCTGCACATATTACACAGCTTATTACACAGAAAAAATTTCTCAGATATTTTGGGTAGAAAATCTTCAAGTCCCATATGGGCTATCTTCAAATAACTCATTTTGCCCAAATCTTGAATGAAAATGGAAAGCAGAGTTTCATGGGGTCAGTTTTCATTTTTAAAACCTTGCACATTAAGAACATTAATATTTGTTAGCTCTCCTCCATAAAACCTCTTCTGGGTTTGTAGCTGCTGCCTTGAGTTGTAGCATCTAAAGTGAAAAGTTATGGAATATTTCATGAAAGGCCAGCATATCTCAACAGCTGAAATGCATTCTGAGCTTGCTACTGGAAATGGGGGTGCTGAGGGACCATAGGAGGGGGCAGATATTTGGTGCAATGAGCTGTGGGCTCATTTTGCATCTTGCACTACATGAAGTAAGTAGGACTGGAACAGCTGTGCACTCAGTCCTGGTGAAGATAAAAATCTCTCCCTCGGGGCATTGCCTTCTTCTGCCAAGTAGGACAGTCAAGTGTTGGATTTGGCTGTGGACTCCTCTGTTCTCTCATGTAGCCTTTCCTCCCCATTTGGGCTTTGGCTGAATATTTTGACAGGATCAGTCCATGTTTGATTTTTGTTATTCCATGCATTATCCTGTAAGATTTCTTTTGTCCAGGCTGTCTTTCAAGGATGATTTTATTTATGTTTTTGTAAAAGTTCTCAAATGGTGTTTTATAAGAGCACTGCTAGTGAATTACATAGTAATATAATGTTCATTTCCTGTGAAGACTTTATATGCAACTTATAAATACTTTTAACCAAAACTTGAGTTGCCCTAGAGCATGACCCAGCCATGTACTACAAACTTTGATTAGCAGTTCTTTGATTAGCATTAGAATTTCTTGGGGTTTTTTCCAAAATGAGAATATTTATAGACACTGCTATTTTCTGTGGCAAACCCCATCTTTTTTCTTGTATTTTTCAAAGAAAAGGACACATTCAAATCAAAGGTGCTCCAGCTGCCTCTTGTGTCCACCCATGCCATTATATCATTCATCAGCTCTTAAGGCTCACTTCTCCTTTCTTGTATGTGTCAGCACATATCACTTAAAATCTTGTAGAATTAGTATCTGCTGCTGTATTTCTGAGACTGGACTCCTTTTCCTTTCTGCTTTTACAGTGAATCCAGAAATCTGTATTAAAGATCTCAGCTATTGGACTGGCCCCATTGCTTACAGAGCTCTCAAAGTGTCTCTGAGATTGTTATCAGGCTTTCCTTTGACTTCAGTAAAGATCATCAGTAATAAGTTACTGCAGAGCTGATCTCCCCTGTGGCTGTGCTGTACTTGGAGCAGGGCTGGCAGGCAGAGAGCCCCTTGGATCTCTGTCAAAGCCTGCCCCACACCACAACCCCCTGTGCAGCCACGGGATTGCCACAGGACAAGGCTGAAATATCAATATCATGCACACAGAAAATACCCAGAATTTGAGAGCCTCCCCACAACTGTCCCAACATGACAGAAAGGGCATTGGGATAGAAGCACTGACAATGGGAAGGAGAAGCAGGTCTCAGACTTTTATCATCTCTTTACTGAAACTTAAAGGCAGAGTCACCCTCTTCTCACAGCCTTCAAAGAATGATGGATTTATAATGTGTTTCAACATCTACAGGATGCTTAGAATTGTAGAATCATAGAATGGATTGTGTTAGACCTTAAAGCTTATCCAGTCCAACTCCCTGCTATGGGCAGGGACACCTTCCACTATCCCAGGTTGCTCCAAGTCCCTTCCAACCTGGCCTTGGACAATTCCAGGGATGGGGCAGCCACAGCTCCTCTGGGTAACCTGTGCCAGGCCCTCACCACCCTCCCAGCCAAGAATTTCTTCAGATATCCACTGCTTTCGTAGGCTCCAGTGACTTTGCTAATATTAATTCAAAGGATTTAGTAGCCTGGGAGGGAGGTTTAAAATTGCAACAGTAGACCAATGCTGAAATAGCACATCAGAGTTCATAGAACATCACATACTTTCTTCCTTGCATACTTATAAAATGCCAAATGTTATAGAGGCAAGCTTGTGTACTTACTGATTCAGCCCAGTAAATTGTTTATTTTGGTGAAATGATTGGGAATTTCTGAAGACTGACTGCTGGGGCAGCAGCAGTTACCAAGGAAGTCACCATCCCTGGAGGGATTTAAAAGAGGTGTAGATGTGGCACTTGGGGACATGGGTTAGTGGCTGGCTTGGCAGCGCTGAGTTAGTGGTCTCAAAGATCTTTTCCAACCTAAATGATTCCATGACTCTGTGATTCCTGGGTCTGAAACAGCCAGGAAAGGATGCAGCATGGTGCTACACACATTTCATGGAGTTTAGCTAAAATCTTGCGCTTCTGAAATCATTAATCTCATTACTAATATGTATGTGGCAGAAAGCTACAGGAGCAGACAAGAACTTTGCTAATGCTGCAATCACTTTTCTGTATATGCAATGAATTTCATACAAAACACCTGCTTGAGCAGCACTTTCAGAATACTGGCTTGTCTGATTCTCAAGCAGAGGTACACTGCAGATGTCTGTAGAGGAATATTTTTCATGCACTGAATAGTTCATATTCTCCTACATTCTTCTTATGGGAGTTCCTAGTCCTTTTAGCCACCTTATCCCCTATCCATGACTAAAATAAGCCATTAAAATTAGGAAGTGCTGGTCAGCAAAGCAAAGAGCAGTATCCTCTGCTTCATGAATATCATATGCACATTAATCCTCACAGCGCTGCTGCCCGTGTAAATCATTCAGATTGCTTAGCTGATGTGAATTCTAGAGAGATGGCTAAGATGAAAACAAATGTGCTCTTTAAGTTTACCCATCTCTCTTAAAATTTGCTTATCTTGCTCACATTCCTAGAGTTTAAAGGGCAGTGGAAAATTTCAGTACAAGGCAATTACCATTCAATATTAATAGAAGGTGTTGAACTAAAGTCCTAAGCAATGAATCCAGAGGGAATACAAATTCTTTCCTCAAAAACTACTCTGTATTCTTCCACTATGCATTGGTGCATTTATATTTCTGCAATCGAACATTTGCTTTTAACAAAATTAAAGCTGGCATTTGACTGCACAGGGAATTGTAACTGGAAACCTAGCTAAATTATTATAACACTTACCTAAACAGGTGGGTAATACTAAAGTCTGAAGTGCTGCTGCTTTCAGAGACACAACTCTTGGAAAAAGCCCTTTACACAGGTCAGACCAGTTTCTGTATGCTCTTGTGCTTTATTTTTAGAGTAGCATTTGTTGTTGCATATTTTCTCACAGGCAGATATTTTTCTCTGTGTGTTGTGCCCAGCAAGACATTCTGCCCCTTACTTCCATCCAGCCACGAAGGTCACTGGGTCATCAAACACTCCCAGGGACAGAACTCATTAGAGGCATGGTTTGGGTCTCCTGTGATGTGAAATGGCACTTTCATACCCACCAGCCTGCACCTGGTCTCTCACTGCATCACTGGGTTGTAGCAGTCCCTTACATTAGGAAAAAATCTGCCTTGGACTCCCTCTCTGCATTAATTTGAATCTTCAAATTATGCCAGAGCTTAAAATAATTCAAACTACCTAAGGTTTTCAGTTAATATTTTAAGTTTTCCAAGTCCATTATTTTATTTACTCTTCAAAAATGCTGGAATCATATTAGAAAAAGATTCATCTGAAGGGCAAGCAGAAATAATTACCCAGGCAGGTAAGCCTATAAAGCATTAAAATTTATCTTAATACAAAATAGAGGGCCTGGTTGTGGCAGTCTGCATATTTGTCTAACAGACATGTAACAGAGAAATTGTCCAAATGAGCTTAATAAATCTCTTTCTTATACTCACAAAAGACCACATACTCACTTCCATAATTCTATTAGAGTCTGCTCCTCTGGATGAGATAAAAGAAGAGATAACCTCTCCATTCAGAATATAAAATAGCAATTGTTCAGCTGATGATTGGAATATTTCCAGTAGAAGGACTTAATTATGGAACAAAATTAGCTCAATCTGACCTTTTTAGAGAATAATGCAAAACTAAGTTTTTTGCAAATGTCTTCCTGGAATAACTGAAATAAGGAATAATTTACTTCCCTCTTTTTACAAGAGCAAAAGGTGGCAGACTATGATAGCAGTGTTCTTGGTGAGATGACAATCCAAAGATAATAATAAGACAGTTTGTGCAGAAAGAGATAATGTATTTTAATAGACTAGCTGATACAGTTTAAAAACAGAGAAGCTTTCAGACACACAAGACCTTTTCAGCAAGAGCAGGTTTCCCTCAGTGACTCAAAATTGCAAGCTTAATAACTAGATGGTGTAATGGTTGTGTCATAGGACTGCACCAAAATGTATGGGAACTATATCCATTACACACTGAAAGCTCCTCTTGGGATAAAGACAAAACCTATTGTTCCAATCTCTGCTTTATCTCTGTGATAAATAGGAATAAGTACCTGCACCCACAGACCAACAGGCTGGGGATGATGCTGGTGTTAAAGCATTTCCCTCCAGGTGTTTAGTTCCATGCATTTATCTGTACTGAGGCACTCCTCACTGGGAAAAAGAAAAAAAAACCACAAACTGGAAAGAAAAACCTTTCTTATCTGTTTTATCAGTCCCATCTCTGCTTTCATGACATTCTGAATGCTCCTAAGGCATGCTGATACCACTGCATACAAGAAAAAAAAGGCATGAACAGGTGGTGATATTAACAGGCTTCTTATGGTTCTGAAAAATGAGATAGAAATGTTTCATGTCATGAAAGTCAACATCAATCATCATCCATCTTGTGCAGATATGGAAATCAGCCAGTGTGGTTCTTGCTGAGGAGGTGTGAGATATTTCTTTTGCATCAGAGCTGTTGCTCTGGACACAAGTCATAATTGGTTTAATATAGATGAATGAGGAGAATATTACTAACACTGCCTTCTTTCCTTTTTTTTTTTTTTTTATTAAACTGAAAGCTCCCCCTCCTGGCACATTCCCTGAACTGAATGCAAGGTTCCTGACATCTACTTTTAGCAGGAGATTCATGAAGATTCTTTAAAAGTGGTGTATTTATAGTCTCCCAAGGATTACCTATTTCCCTGTCCAGCTATGAGACTTGATATGATTTGACACCAGGGGTTTGCCCTAAGGCTTTGTCTATAATTTTAATCTGTTGCTTTTCCAGGCAAAGACTTATGGTTTCTACTTTGCTACATATTATACAGAGTAAAGAAAACAACTTTTTCAGAAAGTTTGGATGTTAACATTTGTGTTCAGAGTGATCCATGTAGCTCAGCTATCTAATTTCCTAAAAATGCCTTGGAATAATTCTGAGAAATCTCCTGGATCTCTTAGAAGGAATGCTGCAGCTCTGCTGAGAGCAGATCCTGACCAGGCTCAGGGAATCTGAAAGCCAGGGAAAGCAGAAAAGCAAAGAAAGACGTGTTTATGTCACAGTTTTGGTAACTGCTGTAACTGCTCTCATCTCATTGCTGCCTGTGCTAGGGACTGCCAGTCCCTCTAATCCCTTGAATCAGTGCAGGCATTTATGTGCTTAATGTGATGAACTGATTTCTCACTGAATTTCCACAGCCATACACTTATGCAAAGAAAGGGGAAGGCTTTCCTAGCGTGTACAGCCACAGGATCCTGTAGCTCCCATAAATTCCTACATTTTAATTTTGTTACAGTCCCTGGTACCATCCCTCAGCTCCAAGCAGGCTGACAAAGGCAGTGACACTGGTTAGGCAGCTTTCATTAGATTTGCCATTGTATTAAAGACATCATCTCCCCATGTCCTTAAAAATTATTTATGGGGGACAGCATTTTACTGGAGCATGGAGCCAAGAATGAATGTTCCTGTGCTGGCAGGACTGTGCTGGGGCAATGCTTTCACATAGCCATGCTCACCAGCCCTCTGGCCACACAGAGCAAAGTGAAGGAGTGTGAAGCAGAGTAAAATAACATCATAATGATCTCAACTCAGTGCTGAGCTGTAATAGTAAAGTGGGAATGAATGAATAAATGAATCATAATTATGTCTTCCTTTTCTAGGCTTCTCCCGAATATCAAGGGGTATTTTCTTCTATGGTAGTGGTGCTACTTTGCCTTTTATGCAGTTAGGTAATAAACATGGCAGGTTTCAGTTGTAGAAGGGTGGTTATTTTAAAAAGAGTAAAAATTCACTACAGATACAGTGAATGAAGTGTGTCTATTAGACTTGGTACATTAGGTCTGAAAGTAGGAGAATTGCTGGCCTGGCACCTTATGCCATTTTCCTCTTCCCTCTCTGTGGTTACAAAAATCAGGACTGTGACCTACACAAGCAAAGCTGCTCACCCTAAGTGGAGCAGAGCTCAGCTGCTGAGGCAGTGAGGCCAACGAGCTTCCAGCACCATTTACAGCAAAGAAGGGCTCTCAGTTTCAATGTCTCTATACGCAGGACAGAACATCAAATGCAAGCTTGCCATTTGAAGTCGAATCAGAGTAATAATAAAGTAACAAATGACACATTCATTATATCCATTAATATAGGTACACACGTGCACCTATCTGTATTCTTGTTAAATCCTTGCTATATATACATAGACACGTGTCTGTTTAGAAATGTCTTAAAAGCTGCTTTTATTGTCATAATGAAAGACTAGGACTCCTTTGAGAGCCATTTGTCTGCAAAACTACTGTAAACTTCCTTTGAGTAGGCTGTCTGCACTCAAGAGAGTTGAAGCAATAGAACTTTGACGAGACTAGAAGACCCACTGATATCTGATTAATGTGGAAATAATTGTTGTAATCGTTGCATTTCTCTACAAAGCATGTACTGAAAAGCAGTTACACGATTTAGTGAGCATCAAATCAGTTTGATATGCAAATGGAGATATGGACTACTTCATAATGCTGGTAGTATTTAAACATTTGTTTATTAAGCTGAGAAAATTCAAAATGTCAAAAAATGGCGTCCAAAAGCGATGTTTTTTATCAACAGACTTTCTTCAGAGTTTTTATTGTACATCTTTTAGAGTCAGTAGGCTCTAATGACAAGAGTAACAGCAATGTTAAATGTGAAGGGACTGCTGGGAGTAAAGTGTGGACCAGTTGTTCCAGCGCCTGACACATTCCAACAGTTTTCCTCCAGGAATAAAAGGGAGCAGTTGTAGTGCTCTCCAGACTACCCCTGAGCTCCTACCTTTTTGCTTTTTAGGGGTCATGGAAACATTGACTTCATCTAATGTAGACTCAATTAACTCAGGTTAATGGCTATGGGATGGAGCTCAGGGAGCTGAGAGCTGCTCCCATTGTTCAGCCTGGCCTGTCCTGTGACATAAGCTGCATTTTTGGGGGGAGAAAAAAGTAAAAGACAATGAGTCGCCAGGGCAGGACCAAAGAGTCTACAGGGAAGGGGATTCATTGTACCTCAGGCACATGCAAAGCTTCATCCAAGTACAGAAAAGCAACACAGACTTGATCAAATAATGTGCAGAACTGCATCTCATCTGTTTCCTAAACTTCTACTCTTAAAATCAGTACAATCAACAAAAAGTCCTTGGGAGGACCTGTTCAGATTTAGATGAGTGTTTTGCCTGGGATGTGTCTTTGCTACATATATTTATCACGGCCAAAAGAGTGGATATCAAATATATTTTATTTCAGGAGAAGTGCAAAATTTCCAGTTGTTCCCAGGGACTATGGAACAGTATGTAGTTGCACGATATTTAATAGCATATACTTCTGAAATCTTGGAAGATTTTAACAGGATCACTCAGAAGAACCCTTGCTAACCCCTTCTCTTTTCATTTACTTTGACAGGATTTCTGAGCACTGGGGACCAAGCAGCAAAAGGAAACTATGGCCTCCTTGATCTAATTCAAGCTTTGCGATGGACTAGTGAAAATATTGGGTTCTTTGGTGGTGACCCATTAAGAATAACTGTTTTTGGATCGGGGGCAGGCGGTTCATGCGTCAATCTCTTGACTTTATCCCATTATTCTGAAGGTAACCGTTGGAGCAATTCAACCAAAGGTATTATACAGGTTGCAAATTTTGACAATTTTGGTGTCTGCATGCCACCACCATTAGTACTACGTGATGTTCTGTATATTCTCTTTGTTTCTATGAACTGTTGAGTTCAGCTCAGTATTAAGAAACTTTTTAAAGGCTGTACAAGCCTCCTTCTCCCTCAGCTCTTCTGTGCATGTTTAAATTTTGGGTCACTTTCTTCTTTTTCCTATGGAGCTTTGTAGAAACACTTTATAGCAGACTTCTGAACAGCGTTTTCTTGGTGCATCATTTTTGTCTCTTTTCTTTCCTACCTAAGGGTGTCTTTTTTGGAAAATCAGTCAGTCATGCTCACAGTAGATGAGGTCATCTATATTCAGACAGTTGTGAAAGGCGTGTTTAGTTTCTCCTGAGGAGCAGAATTTAAAGAAAACTAAAATGACAGAGTTTCTCTTTTCGGGCTAACAGCTGAATTGCTTAAAACTATTATTTTGTGTGAAGGAAACAATAACTAGTTCAGAAATCTTTTGTCTGAAACTGCATGGACTTCACTTGCTGTCATCTAATAAAAGAATGGTTGAACATTTTGCATGCATGATCCAAAATTGTCAAAGCATCCAAGCTGCAAATAGATTTCCTTCTATATGTTTTTTCCTATTCCATAACTAACACCTTTTCTCTCCAGTTGAGGCAGGTGGCAGGGAATTAAAATCATGCTGGTTGAGGCACCTAACTTATTCTTTCTATGATTTTTGCACCACAGTTTCACACAGTGTCTCATTTGCATGGCTATTGCTTATTGATCATGTTACTTTTGTCTAACTGTTTTCACATATTTTTATCTGTATTAGTTTTATCAGGGACACCACACTGTGTCCTGTGCATTTAATCCTCCACTAATTTATATTATGGGGGACTAATTGGCTGGTCATAAAAACATAATTCTGCTGACATTAAAAGAGCTGCATTTCCCCAAAGTCATGTTACAAAGACCAACAGAAGTGAGAGATTCTTTAGACCATGCCACTATGCTTTTTTAAATGAGAGAAAAAGATAACTTATACAAGAAGAGTCAAGTGGTCTAAATTTAAGTCTATTTTCACAATTTGATTTTTAGTGAAATCTTTTTTTCTTCCATAACTACATGAACTTACATAGGAGATATTTAAAAGAATATGCTTGTAAAATCAAGATGTAAGCATTACCTCACTGCACTGTGACCTGAGGGTGTCAATGCACAATCTTCTTTCATCAGAGCTCTAAAAACCAACTTTCTCATTAAGGATTAACTCCAGGTTGAATGAGGACACCTGGTTTATCTTCCCCTAACTCTTTACTTTGTGTTAAAATCAATCTTCTTGGTGTAACATGACATCAATGCAAAATGCTACATTGACAATATTTGGACAGTCATGTGTTATCAGCAAATGATACCCTGTCATATCCCAACACATGGCCAGAATTCTGCCAGGACCACACCAGAATTTATTTGGGGAAAACTGAGGCACTGATGCCAACACAGCAGATCAGGGTGTTTTAGAGGGGTCTGAAAAAGGTTCAGTAAAAGTAAATTTTTGAGGATTTCTTTTAGAAGCAAACTCATGCTTTGATGAAATTTGGATTAAACAGAACAACTCACCACACTCCCATGTTATGTTTCATTTGGAGGTGGTTAAATCTGCCATTAAAAAAAGAAAAAAGAAAATATAAATTGGTCACGTTCAAATAAGTAGTTTTTTCTTAACATTTCCAAATCTCCTTTTGTTTAATGTTGTTCCACATTTACATATGAGAGGGGGAGAAGGACTTTTACAAAAGCACACAGTGATAGGATGAGGGGGAAGGGCTCCAAACTGACAGAGGGCAGGGTTAGATCAGATATTATGAAGAAATTCTTCCCTCTGAGGATGGTGAGGCCCTGGCACAGGGTGCCCAGAGAAGCTGAGGCTGCCCCATCCCTGGAAGTGACCAGGACCAGAGTTTGGATGGGACCTGGAGCAACCTGGGATAGTGGAAGGTGTCCCTGCCCACGGCAGGGGTGGAGCTAGATGAGCTTCAAGGTCCCTTCCAACCCAAACCACTCTGTGATTCTATGATTATCAACCAATCTCTCTCATAAGATGTAAATTCAGAAGCTCTCTTTGCTTCTGTCATTTCCCTCTGAAAGATTGCCTTGGCAGCAGAGAGGAAGAATATCAGCCTATTTCAAGGTGGAGCTGTTCACAGCCTCCCACCTGCAAGTGGGCAGAGCAGCACCCATCTTCACAAAGTGCTCTTGAAATACAGATGAATAGATGCAAATTATTATTATTTACTGTGGTGAGACACTGAATAAGGGTCACAAAGCACTGTGGCCCATTGAACATTTAAATCTTCTTTCCATGAGTCTGAAGCCCATAAGAAATAATAATAATAATAAGAATAATACACATTATCAGATGAAAATGTAGTTCTCCATCCTGTGAGGTACAAATTTCTGCCACAAATCCTGTGACAGAATGAAAATAATTTTTCATACTGTTCATTTTTTACCAATGGTTTGAGTGGAGGAATAGCTCTGTCAGCATTCTTCAGCACAGGGAGGGAAGTTTGGTTTCATTTCCTCAGATGGTTTTATGGCCAAAGGACTTGACCACTTTTACTTAATCCAGCATCTGATGTTTATGTAGCACTTAGTAAGCCACAGTGTTTGTATCAGCATTTTCTTACACATAGCTTACACTTTCTGTCCTTGTTCAGACATATTTAATAAAGCAATAAAGTTAGATTTACACAATATGCAAAAACCCACACACATTATGAATTATCATGAAATACATCTTTGTGAAAATTCAGCTTTGTCATTTAGTTACATTTATTACAATGCCTGGATCCTCTGTGGTAATTCTACTGACGTTGAGCTGATTTATACTAGCTCAATATCTGACCTTATAAACATGCAAATATATTTTTAGCTGTTTATAGCTCAAGTTCATTCTTATTTTTACTCATATCTCGCAAGAAAATATTATCTTGGATATGACTTCTCATAAGTTTAAGAAGAGGCCTGAGTTTACACATTTCAGTCTCTATATCTACCTAATTTGAAGAATTTTTTATTGGGACCTAATACAATGATTTAAATCATTGAATGATTTAAAAATTCCCGAGGAACTTGTAAAACATTTCCTGCCAGCAACAGATTCCAACGTATTTTTGAGTGTACAGGGTCTGGTGCTGCAATAGAAGCTATAAAAGCATTTCTGATTTGATTTAGAGGCTAGGGAGGTTTTTATATCAATAGAAATATGTTGCTTATCAAAGCAAAAGCCATCTTGTGTATAATTGGAATAAATTTCTGAGGTAAGCTGAGAGCCCTGATTCCAGTTCCTCTGATGGGAGTATCCAGCTATTCATCAAGCATTGGAGCAAAGCTTCCTGGTGGAACTGAGTGAGGCCAGGTGTCACTTTCAGTCCCTAAGTGACTCCACCAGAGATGGTGGAATGACTCCAGGTGCTCATTAGAACAAGTAAAACAAAATTTTGACCCATACCTTAAATCAGAATAACTTTTGAACACTACAGACCATTTTGTATTACCCAGAGTGACCTATAGGAGGTAGAGTCCAGTATAAAATATTTTCCACTAGTTTGTGCAAAAGTTATGATACTGAAATGAACTTATGTGAAAATGAAAAAAACTCAAACTCCTCACAAAACAGCAGAAAGGCCACCATTACCTAAATATTGTCTAAATACCTATTAAATACAACCTAAATTACCTAAATATCGTTTCTGATCAATATTTTACACAAAGTTCAGACTTATAATCTCTTTCAGAACTCAAAGTACCCTCCTCAAATGGAGTGGAAAAATACAAAGGAAGCACAAGAAGAATCAAAGCAAGGATGGAGTTCTGATTACATTAATGCCAATAGCAAAATAATTGCTATTAATTCACTGACTACAAGAGTGTGAGGCTATCATCCAGGACATGTTTTAAAAATCCTTACAGAAGGGAGAGGAAAACATAAATTTTAATGCATTTTGTTATTTCTATGCGTAGAATTCCTGGTCCAGAGTGATAATTAAACCAGCATAAATTCAATTTAAATGCACTGAAGACTTGGGGATTTACTACAGGTTTATATGCAGTGCCAGACCATTCTCTCTCCCTTAACTGAATACCTGAACATATGTTTAAATATCTTAATTACAAAGCTAAACAGTGTAAAATACATAATTTCCCTTTTTATGTAAGTGTGATCAATATAAACCTGCCTTTAAAAAGCTCCTTACGAGAAAAGATTTTGACTTAGACACTTATCAATTTAATTTATTTATTAAATAATACCAGCTGCCTGGTACGTTCTCATCTATTACTCCAGAATATAAACTTTCACAGTGATACACAATTTAAAAGCACTGCACCTTTCAAAACAAGTTCAATTCCAAAGAAAACATTAAAAAAGTGTAATAGACTAATTTCACATGTAGTTCTATGCATTCATGCTGATGATGACTTGAACAATACCAAAAACTTCAACCCATTTCAGAGACTTGATGGTTTTTACTCCAACCTATACTTAATTTTAAGAATTTATTTAACCCGATAGTGTTGTCCTACATAAGGTAATGCCACTCCTTTTTCTTTCTGAGTTTCCTTTGCAAATCTGGAATATATTGAGGGAGAATCATTTGCTTCAGCCCATACTGCATTTATTTTATGCACATTACTTGTAGGTACAACAGCAGTCAGATCTCACCACCCCTTATATTAAAATACTATTAAGATTCAGGTATCTCTTCTGTTAAAGTTTTCTATTGTTTCAAAGAACTCCTTTGAATCTTTCAAAGTCTGTGGCTGTTTCAAGGTCGCTTCAGTAGTTTTCAAATATTTCTCCCCACAGGACTTTTTCAAAGAGCAATAGCTCAAAGTGGAACAGCTCTCTCCAGCTGGGCAGTTAGCTTTCAGCCCGCAAAATACGCCAGGATGTTGGCTACAAAAGTTGGTTGCAACATGTCAGACACTGTAGAACTGGTGGAATGTCTACAGAAGAAGCCTTACAGAGAACTTGTCGACCAGGACATCCAACCAGCAAGATACCACATAGCCTTTGGACCGGTAATCGACGGCGACGTGATACCAGACGACCCTCAGATCCTGATGGAGCAGGGAGAGTTCCTCAACTATGACATCATGCTGGGAGTTAACCAAGGGGAAGGGCTGAAGTTTGTTGAAAACATTGTGGATAGCGAAGATGGCATATCAGCCAGTGATTTTGACTTTGCAGTTTCTAATTTCGTCGATAACTTATACGGATACCCCGAAGGCAAAGATATCTTGAGGGAAACTATTAAATTTATGTACACAGACTGGGCAGACCGGCACAACCCTGAGACCAGAAGGAAAACACTGCTGGCTCTGTTCACTGATCACCAGTGGGTTGCACCAGCGGTGGCCACAGCAGATCTTCACTCGAATTTTGGATCGCCTACGTACTTCTATGCCTTCTACCATCATTGCCAGACAGATCAGGTACCTGCATGGGCAGATGCAGCCCATGGAGATGAGGTTCCTTACGTACTAGGAATCCCCATGATTGGTCCTACTGAGTTATTTCCTTGTAATTTCTCCAAAAATGATGTCATGCTAAGTGCAGTGGTGATGACGTACTGGACAAACTTTGCAAAAACTGGGTGAGTACCAGGTAATGAATGGTCTTGTAGGCAAACTTTGGATGGAATGGTGCTTTCCATTTGTTATCTCCCTAGGGAATTCCTCTGTACTTGTAGGATGAATAGGAGAATTGAGAATTAAGAATTGAGTTGGATATTTATGTTTACTGTAGTGTCCCTTGGCTCACTTACATGTTTTTGGAAAAAGAGGGAAAAATATCTTTGCAGACTTTCCGCAAGGAAATTTTAAAATATATACAAAACTAATTAAGGAAACTCTAGAAAAGTATAAAACTAAGCATTTAACATATGTATAGAGTTTCAACCAGCTACATTAGTACCTGCCTTTACCCTACCACTGATACTTTCATTCCATGAGATAGAAAATTACACAAATATTGCTTCAAATATAATACAGCTTATTTTAGTAGCACATTTTGTCTTAAATTATCACTTCTGACCATAAAAAATGTGCTTTAAACTTGGAAAGTTTTGCCATTTTCAATAGGTTTGGTTTTTTTTCCACTGGAGTTCAAAAGCCTTTGTTACATTTTACCACTTTTTTTTGACTATGCATTGCACTGAATTGTGCTCTGCCATGATCCTTCCCCTCTGGAAGGCCACAGATGATTCACAGGAACAGAAATACAGAGCTGTATGAACTTTATGCCACTGAAAACAAGAAGAAAATCTTAATGTTCTCTCACACTGGTCTCTCACAGACATTTGGCCACATCACCACACCCCAGGCAATCTTCCCTCAGCAGCAAAAGATTTCACTGTGAGACACCAATATTTTGGAGAACCAGGGAAGGTGCTGAAGTCTGTGTAAAAGAAGGATTCTTTTGCATAATGCTGTTTCTAATCAATATTATTAAGGCCTCTAATTTTAGAGAACAGCCCTTTGCTCTGTCCAAAGGCAGTCTCAAATGTTTAGTATAAAATCTTAATTATGTTAATTTCATAATTCCATTTGAAATGCTTTGTAACATTGGAGATATCTTTTTCTTTCAGTGACCCAAATCAACCAGTGCCGCAAGACACAAAATTCATCCACACAAAACCAAATCGTTTCGAAGAAGTAGCATGGACCAGATATTCTCAGAAAGACCAACTGTATCTTCACATTGGATTAAAACCACGAGTTAAAGAACACTATAGGGCCAATAAAGTGAACCTTTGGTTGGAACTGGTACCTCATCTGCACAATCTTAACGACATTTCACAGTATACCTCTACCACAACTAAAGTGCCATCGACTGATAATACTTTCAGACCCACAAGGAAAAATTCTGTTTCAGTTACTTCAGCCTTTCCTACAGCCAAACAAGACGATCCCAAACAGCAGCCAAGCCCATTTTCAGTGGATCAAAGGGACTACTCAACAGAGTTGAGCGTTACTATCGCAGTTGGCGCATCTTTGCTGTTCCTGAACATTTTGGCCTTTGCAGCGTTGTACTACAAAAAGGACAAGAGGAGACATGATGTCCACAGGAGATGTAGCCCGCAACGTACCACTACCAATGATCTCACCCATGCACAAGAAGAGGAGATAATGTCCCTCCAAATGAAGCACACTGACTTGGATCATGAATGTGAGTCCATCCATCCACATGAGGTGGTTCTTAGGACCGCCTGTCCCCCAGACTACACGCTAGCTATGAGAAGGTCTCCTGATGATATCCCCTTAATGACACCCAACACCATCACAATGATCCCCAACACTATACCAGGGATTCAGCCCCTACACACATTCAACACATTTACTGGTGGACAGAACAACACTCTGCCCCATCCTCATCCCCACCCCCATTCACACTCAACAACCAGGGTATAGCCAGACAAGACGAAACAAACTTTTATTTTTTGATGGATTACAGTAGGTGATATTACTGAAGATTACTTGGCTTTCAACCTACAAGACTCTTACTATTTAAATATGGAGGAATATTATGTGAATATACATATCAAGAACATTTGGGGTTTTGAAAAAAATGAATTGTACATATATCAAATGAACTTAAGAAACAAACAAAACAAAAGAAAAAAAGAAACAAAAAACCCAACTGTTTGCAATTGCTTGAAGCAGTTGTCCTGAATGATACTTTTTCATTCACATTCAAGTATTAATTTTTTGAAGATTTAAGTTACATAATGGAATTAGGCATGTGCAACACAAACAGGAAAGAACTATGACTGAAAATTTTAAAAACCTATAAATATGCACAAGGGACACACTAATGGAATGTCAGATAATTTTCACCAATTTTTATTTGGACCTGTTTTCTTGTGTAGACCATATTTACATATTTGAATAAGTACACAAAGCACCAATGCTGTTAAGGCCTTAGAAAGGGGCTCATGCTGAAATCTGCCAGTCAGAGAAGTTTTACAGCCTGGCAGGTACAACATTATCACATAAGTGCTGTCAGTATAAAAGTTGTGGGAATAAAGGAAACTGGATATTTTTAGCACGATGTGCATGATAATTTATATGCTTGGTGGCTGTGCTGCTGATTAAGCCGTAATTAAAATTCTTCTCATCCCATTGGAGTTTTTAATAGAAGCTTTCTCCATCAATTGGCACAACCTAAAGAAGTTTTTTAAAGGGGCAAAAGTAATTACAGTAAAATATTTCATGGTAGCTTCCGAAAAAGAAGGGATTGCTACAGTTCTTAAAGGTATTTATGGCATTCTAGGTATACAGTGGTGGACCCTCACTGATATGAATCCCAGACACAAAAAATGTATACTATTAATGTTCTTTTTCCTTTCCACCTAAATAATTTCTGACTTTGAAATAACTATAATGGAATCTCCTTTGATGAAGGATTTATAATTTGCTGTGACTTAGTTACAGAGTATTTTGTTCAAATTGATGAGGTAAAGTGTGTCCAAAAATTTAATTGCAATGACATTTTGCCATTTAAGATTGCCCCAATATTACCGCTCTGATTACACCTTTCAGTTTATTGTTTCAACTCATGTTGCATGTTACAAAGTTTACTTATAATGCTTTAATATAAGGTTAATTCCCTTTTTTGGTATACATTAGCTTTGTCATTCCAATTAATTCTCTAGACCAGATGGCAAGAGTGTTGAAAAAGAGGATATATGAGAACGGGGAGAGAGCCAACAACTGGAAACTTAAAAATCTGGATAATGCATATGTTTGTGTGATTTGAAGTGGATATTCTAAAATCACAAGAAATTTTTCATTCCCCTGTTGCTTTCCAGTAATTCTATACCATGGTCCTTTCAAAACGTTTGTATATGTAATCAGATGTACATTTATATAAAAGAAATAATTGAGATGGACTTAAGAGCACATCCCTGATAAATACTTTCTCTCTTACCTGTACTATATTTCTATTAGACTAAAGTTATGTGATTTTTTTTTACATTTTTTCAAATTACTAGCAATTTTGATAGTTTGTAAGATAATGCGAAGAACTTTCTCTGACAAACTAACTGCAGTAACAGAAACATTTCTTTTCAGTTACTCTTTTTCAAGAATGAAAGCTTATTACACACAAAAATTGTATACTACTTGATGGAAAATTACTTTGTATTTCTTGGCCATATTACTGGTCACTGAGTGAAATAAAGATAATCTGGATAACGAATATTATTCCAATGTTAAGAGACCTGATCTTTGCTCATTAAAGAGCTAAAATGTTTATTGCTGTTTTGTCATTTTTTAATGAAGTAATGGTAACTGTCTCAAATAAAGAGTAATATCTTAAGACCAGTCTGGTTTTTGAAGACATGAGCGTGCCTTCTACAATTAATAAAACTGCATATTTATAGGCCAGCCCCATCACAGTTATTTCTTACAGAAATATTGACATTGTGACTGTCATCACACATAAATCTCCTCCAGATTTCAGAAATTAGTTAAAAATGCAATATTGACACACACACACACAAAAAATAAAGGTGAGGAACAGGACAAATTGAAATAAATCGGCAGTATTCCATGATGGAAAAAAAATAACCTGGGTTTTATTGGATTATTGAACTTTTATTATAAAAGATTGCCGAGAAGTTTAAAGTATGTTTGCTAACATCCAGCATAGACATTAAAAATGAAGCTGAAACCAAAACAAATACTGCAATTTTAGTTATTTTACATCCCTATTTAACAAAATACAAAACAAAACCCATGTACTTAGTACTTGTTACAGTCCCCAGTTTTAAATTAAGGTCTTTTTGTAGAAGCATAAAAAATAGTCTTCAAAATCCAGGGCGGTCTGTGTGCAATTTCTGCCTGATGTGGTTGTGCTTTTAGACTGTGACCTGCCAATGTAAACCAATAAAAAGAATTGTCTGCCATCTGATAATTATTGTTTAATAAGAAGATTGTATTTTGCTATGTTGATGAAACAAAACAAAAAAAAATACAAAAATATTGATGGCCATAAAACAAGATATTAATGAAATATGATTTTATGTGCTTTTCTTAACTTTATCAAAACCAAAATAACTTTCTACTATAGTTTCTTTGTGGCCATATATCTATATATCTCTATATATACAGTATCTGGTAATTGTTTACTTTTATTAGTTACAAAATAAATGATTTAGGTAAACCAAGCATGACACTACACTTTATTTCTGTCAGCCAATTTTAGTATTTAAAATGTGAAAGATGAAGGCAACAACACAAATTTTGTCACTCCTGTTTGGGAAAAAAAAAGTCCATTCCTGTGATGCAGATACTGTGAATGATATTTTAGTGGCTACTTTATACTGACATTACAGCAGCTGGCTTTCCAAAAGTAAGATGGTGTCCCACGTTTTAACACAACATTGAGAAAGAGCAAGAGATGTTTTAAAGCTGAAATGAAAAGATAAGAAATGGTTTTGGAATATCTTCATGTGCTTCATGGAATATAAGTTTGTTCTTTTCAAAATATTTTATCTATTTGTTTTTCATGGTAACATACACAAAAGCAAAATTGAGTGTGATATTTAATTTCTTGTATCATCCTTGGACCAGATTTCCAATAAAATTAGGATATCAGTCAGTCTTTGGAAGTTCAGTAAAAATATAAAGAGCCTGCATTTATTGATTTCACACTTTTGTAAATATGTTTGCAGACCTTTTTAAGAAAATGTATTCTACCATTTTGAGAAAAAAAAAATAACAATGGAATCATTGTCTCGTTTATCTATTGAAATTACAGGCAATATAATGTGCTGTGCTGACATTTCTAGGAGAAATAAAACCGATAAAAAACGCATTTTGCTCAATGGTATCTCAGTTGGTTGTACCTGGTGTTCTCCTCCCATGGAAGACTTGCCAAGGCATGGATGAACTTCCTGGATAAAATCCTCCATAGGAAAACGTAGTTGTTATTTTTGTTGTCTGTACTAAACATGGATGCCTGTGTCACAAGTCTTTAATTATTGGATGGCTTTGTTACTCACACACCCTGAAAACCGGATGAATAGAGGTCTAACAAATAAACAAGTTACAGTTGTAAAGACACCACTGCACAGAAGATGCTGGAATTTCTGTTGCCAACTTCACTAGGAGATGAAACAGCTGACTTCACAGGAAGCTGTCAAACATCATGGTATTCCTTTGATGTTTGGAAGTTGTTGCTTTTTCCCTGTGATGCTAGTTTGAAATATTGGCCTTTTCCCCCACCTTTTTTTCTAGTACTGAACAGTTACAGATGGTCGCTTTTTAATGTAAGCGAACGTTAGATAATTTAATTATTATTGTGAAAATGTGCTTCCAAATAAATTAGATTAATGGGAAATTCCCTTCAGAGGTTTTGTTATTTTTCATTCAAAGCTTTTGTCAAAATATCTGTTGCAGCAGTTCTGGTTGGTTTTTTTTCCCCTCAGTCTGCAAGCTAAGGGACTTTCTCCAAATAATATTAAAAATCTCTTTTTCTATTTGAAATAATAACACTATAAGATTAAGATGCCCTCCTGAGGCCTCCAAGTAAATATGAACAATAAGAAACATGGCAAATGAGCTTCTACTCTAAACATTTTTATTTGATTACATTCTGGCACATCAATACATTTGTATGCAGACCAGAAAATTAGCAGCATTTGATAAGGTGTTCGAGAGAACTTCGCAGCAGAATCGATGAGTTCATCACCAGCCATGCACAAAGCCCCTTTTCTCTTAGGTTCTGTTCATGCCACTGTATAGTCAATTTCTTATATACAGGTTCAGTAAAACCTTAACTTTGTGAAATGGGTAATTGTTAGAACAAGATAATGAACTTTATCTGGTAGAAAATGTTTAGGAAAAAACCTGTTGAGAGTCATCTAGGAGGTGCAGATTTTTATATGCAACCTGGCTTCATTCCTTTTTGTTGATATTATAATTCTCAGTAATGTGTACACCTGGAAAACCATCATTTCTGTAATAAGGTTTAGTTTTGAAAAAGAATTTGAGTATTGTATGTAAATCATGGATTAAAACCTGAGTTTCGTGACCCTTTGCTACTGGGATGAATGAAAAACCTCATAGAAGTGCAACAAATTTGTACAAGCAAATTTTATACATTCTCTTGAAACTTATTTTGTTTTCACTTGAAGATAAAAGTACCATCACAGCTGTAGAAGCTGTGTATTTGCCTCAGAAAATGCCTTCTTGTGTATATATGCATCTGTCTGCACATGCATACCCACATGCAGCCAATAAAGGAGATTTCAAAACATGAGACTAACCAGGGAATTTTACCTTTTGGCACCATTCAGTGGTGTGGGGGCAAGGCCTGCCCCTCATTCTGCATTCTCCAGTGTAACAGAGCAGCTGATAAGATGATGACAATATTTTCAGCTCCAGCTGAATTAGTATTTATTGTGGGACCATTGGAATCAATGAAGCCCTGGCAATTGACACCAGCTATCGATCTGCTTCCGGACCTTTAATGTTCATCATGGCTCATCTCACTGTCCAGTTTTGCATATTTTCTCATGCACATGAACACCCACTCACAGAAATTATTACAAGTATAACCATCCTGATTTATGGGCACTACTAGGCTTTAAAATGTGCTTTACAATGTGCTCATGGATATTTGCGTGTAAGGCCAAAATTCAGGGGGGAAAAGTCTTCTATATTAAAAAAAAACAAACCCTGAAGTTACATGGATGCAAAGAAAAGATTAGTACCAGTCTGCAGCCTTAGCATGCTGTAGTAACTTTTATGTTAAAATCTATGTATAGAAAGGAACATTCAGTTCTTCCGGATCCTCAAATCTATATGTTGACCTATATGTCAAAGACAATGACACTTTACAGCAGTTGGAAGTCTGCTCTGTTCTTCTCCATTCTGGAAGGGAAGAGACAGACAGCTGGGCCACATGTTGCTATAAATTCAGGACAGATTTTCTCTGTCATCTGAATTTTTCCCTTTCGATGTCAGCAAGGCCAGGCAACAGCATCTGTGAGCTGAGCTTTATAATGACACCATTAAGAAAAAAAGTGGAGTTTTTGAGCCTATAGGGATACCCAGGTTTTTGCTTTACAGCTATAAGAGACAGCAACTTTTTTTCAAATGGAAGTTGATACTGCTGGCACTCAGACGTGATAATACCAGAGCTCAGTTAACAAAAGGTTGGTGAAAGACTCTATGAGCTGGTAACACTTCAATTGCATTATTAAAAATACAAAAAAAGGAAAAAGATTTCATCTAGTGATTTTGTTCAGTTAGTGAGGAACTCAGGGAGCCTCACTGGACCTCCTGGGTGAGAAGGATAGAAAAGGAAATTCTGGGATTGCAAAGCAATTGTGGGCCAGACCCTGTGCAACACACTTGATTTATACACTTGATAAATCTTCCCTAGAATAAAATGAGGAGTAGGGCAGAACCTTGTGGCCTGAGGCAGTTTGGGAGGGTGAGGTGTACAGTGTACCTGTTTCATCCAGTGGTTTGTAGAAACAACTTCAGCAGTAATTTTAAGCCATTAAGTCTACACAAAGGATTCTAGAAATAATGCATGGTTCATCTGACACCACATGCATTTTCAGAAAAAGCCATGCAATATTTCACTGATTGATGACAAATATATGGTTGCATAGTGTTGGTTTTTCCACTTTTCATAAGGTTTCTCCTACACAGAGGTGATATTCAGCTGAACTAATGAATAAATTTTGCTCTTATTTGCATAGAAGTCTAGAGCAATTTCATGAAAAGTGAAAAGTGGGTCAACTCGTAGAGATTCCCTTGTTCAATCACGTGCTTATCATTTCTCTAACATCCATCCATTTGCCATAAATATATTTCTCTCTCCCCAGTTATTAACTGGAATAAGTGTACCCTGCTCTCCACAGATGAAGATAACAGGAGCCATTGATTTCCTCTCATGAATCATGACTTCGCTGTCCAAGAGCACAACATGTAATAGCAAACAAATAACAAGCCAGGGTTTGGAGGCTGGGAGTTGGGTTTTGAGTTTGTTTTGTTTTAGTTTGGTTTTTCTTTCTTATAGGCTATTTTGAGTATCTTGATTCTCTGAAGGCTGACCAGAAGCCAGCAAGAGATACAACCTTAACTGCTGCAGCCAGGAACCTTTTGGGGCATTTTCCTTTTGCCTTGTCCAGGAGGAAAGAGCAGGGTTAAATTCATGAAAAGAGATTTTCTCTGGAAAAGTACTCCCAGCTGTAGTTCTGAGATACACCATGGAAACACGAAAACACTCACAGATTTTGCTGTGTTTGACAGAAGAAGAAACATAAAATTTAATACAATCTTGATAATAATGATATATCTGAGATTTTTTTTAATACAAGTAATCCTTTTTCAACAAGTCTAAAAGGGCTCGTTGGTTACTAGAATTTACACTGTATTGTAATACTGCATGTGAATTCCCCTTTGTTGAATTCATACTTGTCCTGGCTCCATTCTGCAATTCAATTTCATTTTAAAACAGGAAACTCTCTGATTTTTATCGAGTTGTTGCTGTATGGACTATTGCTAGGTGTAGTTTGCTGTCTCTAATTCATTCATCATTTACTTAAATGCCATAATCCTTTCATTTATTCATTTATTTTTTCTTGCTTCTTTACAGGTTTTGTTGGGTTTTTAAAAAATTGTCTCTTGTGTGATAAGTGCAATTTTGTTCTTCGTTCCCTCTCACATTGCTTCTACTGTCTCACGGAAACGCAAATATTTGAAATAATTTAAATGTTTCCTTCATTTTATCAGTGCTCTTGTTCCTTCAGGTGAGAATTTTGCTTTAAATTGTTTTTCTTGTAGTTGCGTATCTATCCAGGGAGTTGATAAATTAATATCCAGGGATATTAATTTATCAACTCCCAGCTACAAGGATTGCTGTTCAGGCTGGGAATGGAAATCCAGGCTGCTCTAGCGTCTCCAGCATCCAGTAGAGGCAAGGCCAGCCTCTCATGGCTAGGTACAAGAATGTATTCAGTCAATAATGACAGGCATGTGCCAGGGAGTTATCCAGCACACACAGATGGCAATTTTTGCCTTTGAAAGATGCCACGGTGCAATTTCACAGGGAACTTGGAGCTAAGGCAAGTGTGTGCCTCCAGACACCAGCAGAGCCTCATAAACTCAACGGCTCGCTAGATTAAGAAGCTTAAAAATGAACACCTTGCAGCTCCTGGCCACGCTTCAGACAAGTGCTGCTGGATTTTTTGGGGCTGTGCAGGCTCTCAGAGCTTTGTTCTCAAGTGGGTTTTGCTGCAGTGCCTGTCTCTGTGCTACAGCTGCTCCATGGAGCTGAGCCCCTACAGGAAACAGCCAAACTTCTGCTGACTGCACCTGGGAAAGATGAGCCCCTCTCCTTGCAGGAGGAATGAAACACAGATGGGCAGCATCAAACCCAATTTTCTACTCATTTTTAACTTGGAACAGCCCTTTGCTTCCTTTCTTACGGAGCAGGAGGGTTGAAGTTCTCTGTATGACTGTAGGAGGTGCTTCTGCTGTAGGTCTGTGCTGGATGTTGAAGGTTATCAGCATGAATTTCTTCCTTCCTAAACTAAACCACCAGTGTTAGGTGCCTAGTGTAGGAATTTTAGTATTGGATAAATCATTGTCTATTGGCTATCTGTTTTTCCTTGTTGCCTAAGGGAGAACAAAAAGGAGGTGAACAAATTTACTATCCTTTCTGTCTGTCGGGCACACTTAACTATGAAAGCCTGACACGAGCATTTATTTATACATGTTATTAGAAATCATTATTTTTTTTAGTTGCATAGATCACACAATCACACCTTTTCATACCCAGTTTTTATTTTATTACAATCTGTCTCAGGCTGAGGAAGTAAGACCAGCAATGGTCAGAACTGAATGGCATGAAAAATCTTCACTTAAAAGACTTAATAGTGTAGAAAGTTCACAATAGTAAGCATAGTTATTACTGGGGGAAGCTGCACATGGCTTCTACAGCATGGAATGCATTTCAGAGTGAATTCTACCTTGGGGTGGTTAGATGGCTGGAGTTGTTCTTATTTCTTCTATCTTTATTTATAAATGGCTCCAAAATGAGATAGATGTATCCAAGATCAGGCACAGAGATGAGGTTTACAACAATTGCCAGTTCCACAATGCCTCATTCCCTGTGATACTGCTTTGTGAGTGAGTTAGCAAAGTGGAAATGCAGAACAGAGAAATGCCGTAGGGGAGAGAAAGCAGGGAAGAGGAGCTGGAGGAAAAACACCAGCCCAGAGGAGTGAATTTTGGAGATCAAACCACTACTGAGCAGTCTGGCACACCAGCAGAAATGGGGCTTCTTGTAGGACTTGGTGAGACTGCTGTGTTTTCCCAGTTTGGGCTTCTTTGATCAAATGGGCTGATTCTCCTCAGAAGTTAGTGTGGGTTTAGACACATTTAGCACACAATAGCTGTACTGAACAAAAAGGACTGGCTGCCTGTTCTGGTGCAAGGGAGTCCTTATTTTATGCAGTCAGACATTTCACTTCCTCCTAGGTTTGAGTGTGTTTGCAGGCTTCAAACCTTTGTCTAAGGACTACCAGAGATGATAGGAACAGCAAGTGTTCACATGTGAACAGGATGAGAGCTGTATTTTCAAAAACTGCCCCAAAGCACATGGGGTTTTATTGGCTGTAAGCAGCATAATAAATGATTTCTGTCATCTTAGCAGTCCCCAGTTACACTGTCACAGTGAGTGGCACTATTTTAACCTGGGTTGAGCATGAAAATATCCTATAGCTGCATTGATGTCAAGCATTTGCAGAAGGGTTATATAAGTATTTTTAGACTTCTGTGTGGTCTTTGACATTCATGTGACAAGCACTTAGGACCACAAGATTTATAAAAACATACTTTAGAGCAATACTACATATAAATCATTGTAAACTTATTTTACCAGAGAGAGAACTGATTGTCCTGTAAATCATTAGTGCTATTAAGAGAGCTATGCAGAATATGATCACTTATGTCTTGGAGAGGAGCTACATGAATGCCTTGGCTGCATTTGTTCAAACCTCTGAACCTCATGCTGTGTGTTGCAATCAGATTAACTGAAAAGCTCCAAACAAACAGAACAAAACACATAAAGCTGATAGCAATATTTGCCCCATGCTGAGGTCAAAGAGGTGTAAATCCTGACAGATATTGATGGTTTCCTTGCTTATGAAGCTACTAAACATCATCCACTTAGAGGAGAGATCAATAGGAAAAGCACCAGCTGAAGGGGACTACCTGTGGTGCAATCAGCACCAAGTGCATGTCCATCCATGTCCATCCTGTTGATGTGTAAGGCTTCTGTAAAGCTGCTTTCTCAGATTAGAAGTCAAAGCTAGAAAATTATGAATTTCACAGCTGTGAGCATTCCTTGAACTCATTGATTCCAAGATTTTCAACAAACTCTCATTTATTTGAATAATTTGCCAAGAAGTAGCCATGTTGTTAACCCAGATACTGGGCATAGCAGCCTTTGGTTTGCAGTAGAGGTGTTTGGGTTGGTATCATTAAACATGGTTCACATCTGATCAGCAGAAAAAAACATTTTTCAATATTGTGACCATTACCTATATGTCTTTACCTTGAGTCCTGCAATTTCAGAGGAGGAGAGCAAAGGCGCTTGTGCAGAACACTTACCTGGCTATTAGCTGTTTGACTTTCACAAAGTTAATGAAGAGCACTTCTGGGAAATGGGACATGTCTTGTCTTTCATCCTTGACAACAGGAATTTCCCTGCTGGCATTCAGACAGCTTCTGCAATTAGATTTGCATTAATATTTACTCTGGTTTCCATCTTCATTCTTATAGGTGCATGCTAATGAAAAAAGAAATCCTGAATGTTCTTGTTCAACTTTTGAGTGTAAAAATATCTTTGCCTGGCTGATGTTAGTGGCACACAACCATGGGATGTTGTGAGGCTGTTGCACAGGTACACTCCAACCTGGTGACTGGAATGCAACTGCTCTGTACAAGCATTGTGACAGTGTAAAAAAAACTTCCACCTTTACACCACAAACACTGCAGCTTCCATAGCTCCTCTAGCTGTCTGGGCAATGCCAAAGTCCCACTGGAAAACCAAGAAAAGCCATCAAAAGGCAGCTGGAAAGCATCTCAGTGCAGGTTGGAAAGGATAAGGGTTTTCAGCCTTCCACAGGGAATTTACAGGCATTGGACTGAAACGCAGCAGGAGAGAGCAACCAAGGAGCTTATTTCAGGTTTTATCACTGCCATGATGGTGATGGAGCTAGGTCTGTGGTCTGGTGTGTGAAGGAAATAGAAACAGCAAATCAAATCTTGGGAAAAAATCTTAAGAAAAAAACAAGCAAACATTTTCTGAGCTTAAAATTTTAATCTGAGCTGTTGGCTTGCTGGTGACCTTAACTCTCACAGCTGTTACCTCACAGTAGACCTTCTGTGGTTTTGCTGCACACTAGGTCACAGCAGCTTAAATCTTCAGCTGTTTGTTTCCAAAGTAGAGCAGATCTGCAGCTTCTTCATAGTTGACATAAATCAGCTTGTGAAGCTGGCTTCACAAGCTGATTTATTTCTGTGACCTGTCCACAATCCCCCAGGTAGGTGCTGAGTTTATTTTTTCATGGATGCTCATCCTGGGTCTGTGTTGCAGTGGTCAGAACCTGGCTGTGGGTGGTGAAAACTGATCATACTACAAGGAGCTGAACTTGGGATTTGTAGACTGAAAACCTTTGATATCCCATCTAGCAAGCTATGCCATAGACTATGTTTCTCCCATAATGTGAAAGTATTTTTAAGATGGGATCAATAATACACAGTTGAATAGAAGAAAGGTCTCATTAAAAATCAAAGAGAAAGAAGTGCTATAATAATTTTACCAATCATTTCTTTCTTGGTTTAGAAAAAAAAAATTGTTCATATTTTCTTTGGTCAAATTTAGTAATATATAGAAAAACAGTCCATATTTTTCAAGATTTTTACAAAATTACATTGCAATTATTATTTTGAATGAACTAGTTTTATTTCACATGCTTTCAGCAACAAAAAGGAAAGAATAGTAATATACCAGCATGACTTCTAGCCTGCACTGAGCATTTACCCCATGCAAGCCTGAGATGCCTTCCCACAATATAAATCCTCCAGCAGCTACGAGCTTGTTCAGCTGCAACACGAGCAAGTAGCAGCCTCAGAGCTGCTCTGGGTTAAACTGCCAGGGAGGCATCACATTCCAAAATCTGGATTCTCTGCCCCGTGGTGGAGCCTGTGATCTGGGCAGCAGTGGTCAGGGGACAGTGGCACTGAGATTTTTCACCGGCATTCAATGGCAGATGAGGGACAGAAGGCACAGGCCCACGTTGTCACTATCAGCAACTGCAGCTCCTCTCCATGCAGTCCCTCTCACTTATCTTGGACAGATCTCTAACAGCATGAGCTTGTGCCCCATTAGGCAAGAGTTAAAACCTGCAATTAAAAATACTAACATTTAATTTCAGAAAGTGGAGGCAGGCCAGAATAACCCAGAGCAGACAGCAGGGTCAACAGCAGGCAGGGTCTGTAAATTGACTCTGTCTGGCATGAGCAAACTTAGGTAAGTGCTGATTAGGCAGTTCTTGTGCCTTTTGTGGAAACAAATTCAGCAGCACAGCTGATGATGGGTTGTTACTTAAAGGTCTGGGAAAGCAGCTTTCAGATCCTGAGCTTGTCAGAAAAAACAGCAGGAGGGTGCAGGAATAATGAAAACAAATGTACACTGAGAACCGGGTGGGTAACACAGGTGCAGAAGTCAACAGTGTGACGTGCCCCAAAAGGTAAAGCAGGAAACTGCAAAGTCAAAGCTGAACCAGGACACCCAAACAGCTTCCTTCTGTTCATTACTTGCTGTGCTTAGGTCCTGACAGGGCAAACAACATAAATTATGCTTTTCTTCCCCTGTGCAGGGGGGAACAGCTTTAAGATGCTTTCTCTCCTTGGAGAAAGAGGCTGCAAAATTGCCCTGGCTGGTAGAGCTGGTTGGAAGGAGAAAGGAAAGCAGCAGTGGTGCTGTTGCAGTGGGAGGAGCCTACAGTCCATTGACAAGTGGCATCAGCAGCTGGAGCAGAGCTGATCTGCAGCACAAAGAGATGGTGGTGGGTGTTCAGGCTATTCCTGTAAGCCCTAATGACCACAAAGCATTTTCCTTCTATTCAGTATCAAGAAAGTTTTCAGACAGCACTTAATGATTCACTTCCCTTACAAATGAATAGAGGAAAACATCCTTTAATCAACAAAACCCTCTCATTGGTGTTCATAACAGGTTTTTTTGGAGGTGTTTAAAAAAAAAGGGTTCATTTCCAGCTGTCTCATATGCACAATTCTCAAAATAGCTGAGAATTTGGAAGCCATTTCATGTATTTTTAGGTTTTAAAGAACTTTATGACTACACTCATGAGCAGTAAGAATAATTCTTATTGTTGTTATTTAATTTCTGGAAGTAGGTACTAATTGAAAAACAAAAAAGGAACTGTAGAAAACTACTATAGTTATTACTTGACCTACTCTGCAAAAGGTAGCTGCCGTAATTTTACAAGCAGCTGCAGCTGCAGCTGTTTATCTAATGAGCTTTGGAAGACCAACTCTCCCATCCTGACAGCTCCAAGAAATACAGAAGCATGGCAAGAAGTGGCACTGATGTTTTAATAAGTGACATTCTTTCCTCTGAGTCAGCAGGAATGAAACATGTTGGAAGAGTGGTGGAGGCACTGGGAGACCACTTTTAATTAAAGCTTAAGGCCTTAAAGCCAGCACCTATCTTTGTGCTAAGAGTGAGAGACTCTCCAATGCACAGACGATAAATAAGTGTATGTGGTCACAGACTGCAAGGAACCTGCAAAAGACAGAGGCATTTTGTGGCAGAAGAGAGTCATTTTGGGTCCTTGCCATACAGGTGAGCTGAATAAATGCTATTGGATATTTCTGCTTTGCATAAGCTAGGTCTAAACAGAGCATTTCAGATCCCTTGAACAGGAGTCCTGTGGTAGCCCTGGACCTTCATTCAGGAGTTCTCTGCCAGTCCATATGAAGCTCCTGCTCCAGTCTAGCGCAGGGTAAGGCTCACATCCCTACAGCACTGTGCCACAACCTCCTGCTGTTGTCACCTTCATGGTTCAGCCTCTAGCCAAGTCGCTTAAGTGGTCTCAGTGTCTTGCTGTCAACAGCTTAACCCTAGAAAAATGTGCATATTCAGGTTTGGACAAGAAGGAATCACAAATTGGAATTAAAGCTGAGCTTCCCGTTTGGCTTTGTTCTGATGCACAGCCATTCTCAGAGTACAGTTAAAAATAAAATGACCTCTTTCTTTTGCGTGCTGCTGTCATGATTGTCATTCCCCAGCAGATGCCCTAACTTCCCACTGCACCCCGCTGGCTCTGCTGCCCCGTTGTCCCTCAGTCCAAAGAGTTTCTGAACAAGAGACAGGCTTTTATGGAGCCTGGCAAAGCTTCAGAAGGGAAAAGGAAAAAATCAATACGGCTTCAAAGCGAAGTCTTTGCTTCAGTGATTATGACACTTGCCCTTTCTTCACTAGTGGGAAAAACAACAAGGACACTTACACCAGCAATGGAAATAGAATGAACAACAACAGAGAGGCCTTCCAGGTTTGACTTGTAAAGGGAAATAACTTTATAGTCATTGTCCCTGTTTGGTGACATCAAAAGCAGGTATAGGGTGTTAGGCGGTGCAGCCTGGGAATGAAGTGGAAAGTAACACAAAGTCAAAGAGAAGAGCTGAAGGAATTTGGGTCAAGAGATAATGGACTCTGCTGAGGAAACGGGAAGAAAAGACATGACACAAAGGTCAGGTCCATCGTGGCACAATCAAATCTGTTATAAAATGTCACCTGCAAAGGTGGGCCATAACAGTGAAAGGACCTTCCAATAAGTTTTACACCATTTGACAGCTTTGCAGCAACTGAAAATGGTGACAGACCCTCACACTTTGCTAATGAACAGATTCTCAATAGAGTTGAGCAGGTCAGAAATTTTCTAACAGAAGCTGAAAATGCCAATTAAGGAAATTAATGTTTCTGCAAAATCAAAACAACTCTAAAAGACTCCCACTGATGTTTTTTAGAGGATTTGCAAAAATATAAACTAAATGTAACCCTCAGAAGTCTGCTTCAATTATTTTTCATATTCAAATTTTTATAATTTGGTTCCAATTCCTTTTGTTTCAAAACTATGTGCTCGTTCCAAGTTCTTAATTGCATTCTGGTCTGACTATGCAACTTCTTAGCTGGTTTTCCAAGCTGTTTTGTTCTGATGTTTCTATTTCTGTGTCATTCTTCACATATAACTTTGTGGACCTCTTTCTTTAGGAACACAATGCATTGCTTCGATAGACTTTGTGTAATTGTTTGAAAATAGTCATTTTGTAAAGGCAGTGTTTTCCTTAAGTGAAGCTGTGACTTCAGCTGCAGCTGCCACTGGCTTTGGTGGAGATTCTGGCCTGTGCAGGGGATAATTTGCAGGACCTGCAAATTCCCCCTGCTGAGAGGGATCCTGGGCCAGCTGCTGCTGCTCCAGTCATGTCAGGGAGCAGGCTCCATCCCTGGTGAAGCTCAGAGCAGATTTCTGAGGATTTCTACATGGGTAGTGTGGCAGGACAGTCATGAACTCATGCTCTCACCCCTGTACTTGTGCTTGGGTGAGAGTTCTGCAGCTACAAGAATCAATGAAAGTGTATTGATTTCTCCTCACCATCATAAAGCTTGTCTACTCCTATCTGCAGTCTGCAAGCTGAGAAAGGAGACTGTAAAACTACCATTGTCTCACACTTTTTCTCCTTTTTCTTCTCCCATTCTGTGCTTGCACAGGAGACCAAGATTTGAGTCTGACAGAGCCACCTGGTAACTGCATGACAGCAGCCAGCTCTGTTGACACTCAGGTTGTGAAAATAGCTGCTTTTGAAGCTTTCTAAGGAAGGAGAAGGGCAGAGTGGGATTGCCCAAAAGGCAAAAGTTGAGTGACTTTTCTGGCTTTACTCATCACTCTACAAGCAACAGCAGTCAAGGAGATGTAATGTGAGTGAATAGGTCAGTGCACCTCTGGATATTCCAGATTCACATAAAATTGCTTTTTCAGAGTAATTTCAGCTCCCTTTGCTTGATGTTTGCTGTTCTAGGAAGAAGATAGGTAGCCCTCGTTCATCTGAAGGACATGAAGGAATATCCACAACTGTTAAAAACTGTCTCAGTGGTAAAAGAGAAAATGTATTTTCAATAATATTTATTTTCACAGAAGCTGTGACTAAAGCCATGCCTGTCAAAAAATGAGTGGGCAGGTGTCTACTTCTGGTGCTCACACAGACTGGTTGGGCAGTTTGGCTTTTGACACCCACCTGTTCCAACTGAGAAAATCTCCTACTACACAATTTTGATTAAAATAGGTGCAGTATGGCAGGTAAACCTGTAATGGCTGTTAGGTATGTGCAAATACTGATTAAATGACCAACTACATAGCTGTTATTATCGATATTGAAATCTACATTGAAATTTTGTGTTATTTAAGGCATAAATTTGAGTAGCTATTGCTTTCTGCTCCACCAAAAGGGTGAGGCAGACCCAGTGAAAACCAAAAAAAATGCAGTGTGATTTATCTGCCATAGCACTGTTTGTGACTTTCCCCACCCACACGGCTTCAATAATTCCCATAATTTTTATTCACACTGTTGGGGCTGTTGCATGCAGGGTGTTGAGCCACACTCAGAGTAGTGTGAGCAGGGTCTGCAGATGAGGATAGGGGAAAGGAGAGGGGAAATCTCCTCTGTGGGTAGCTGGGAAGAGCAGTGCTGGGGTCCCCAGCCAGGTGTCCTCTGGGCTGTCTCTTGTGTGCAGCAATGGTGAGGATAAATAGAAAGAAGATGATTTTTTTTGCACACTTTCCCACTATTTCTTATATGCTTTTTTTTCTCAGTGGGATCAACCCAAACTCCCTCTTGGATGTTCCTCTTTGTGGTATGATTACAGCTGAGTACAGTAATTGGGGAAATTGTTGCACATTGGCCATTAACCTCCTGTGCCCATGTGTTATTGGCTAATATTTCAGTGTTTAAAATACTAATAGTACAGAGTATACAAACACTGCTTTGTTGTTTCAGTTGTCTCTGACACAAACTAGCACCTACAAAACGAGGTATGAAAAGGCTGAGGGAAAGGGCTGATTTTCACACCAGTGGTAATGGCTTCCCATGAGAACCTGCCATATAAAATTATTGGGGTTTGCAGGTGCACGGCCACGGGAACAATTAAACAAAGCTGTGAGAACAACAACGGTAACACAGCTGCTGTGAAAGAGTCCAGAGCTGCAAAGAGCTGCAAAGAGCAGCCCCTGAGCACTGGGGCACCTGAGGAACAGCACAACCCAGGCCAAATTCAGCTTCAGCACAAGCTAATGGGATGTTTCAGTGCTCAGTGTCTCATCTCAGCTTCAGATGTGAACCCAAGCCTTGCAATAATGTAGAACATAAAAATATACATCTGAGCATCTTTTGTATCAAAATATACATCTGAGCCAATCTACACTTTGGGTTTTGTTCTAGAATGGTGTTTATTCAAAGACTGTAATCTTCCCTAAATAAACAAACACAAACTCACATCTCTCCTCTCCCTGTAGCCCACAGATCACAATGTGAATCATTCTGAAGTACAGAAAATAAGCCAAATCAAGCTGGTGAAATGACCCAGATTGGAGATATGGAGGCCTCTAAATTAAGAGTGCTCTGCTGCAGACCCCCAGGCTATTAAAGCTCATGACTGTTTGCTCCAGCATCACAGTTGCTATGGCAATTCCTATAGACAAAACCAGTAACCTGTGGATTGAACCTCAGGATCCAACCAGGTAAAAAACTAGGACTTAAATTATATTCAGAAATAAACAGGAAGCTGATATAGATGCCAAAGAATCCATATACTGTATTCTCTTTGTCTAATACCGTTTCACAGGCAGGCAGTGCATTCTGGACAAGCTGCACATTCCCAATGCTTCCACCACACAGAGCACATTGCAGCAAGTCTGACTTCTGGGAAAAAATAAAATAAAAAAACCCTTGTAAAGAAACTGGGAACAGACAAAAAGTGCTTAAACAGACCCAGACAATGCCTACTTGGAGGCTACTCTAAAAAAAAGGGAGATGGTGTCTTATTAGAAGAGAGATGAGGTATTTTTCAGATTCTTTGACATGATGCTGAGACGAAACCCAGGTACCTTGCAAATGACAAATCTCCAACAGCAGGGAGATAAGCATGTGGCTGTGATGGGATCTGCTGTATTTTAGAGATGTCAGGCTGGACCTTGTTTCCATTTAATTAGTGAATCCATCTTGTTCATGTTCATAGTACTATAGCACCTTAAATTGCATTATAATATGCTTCTCAGCAGAAATGGCATTGAGGAAAAAAAACCAAAAAAAACCAAAAAAAAACCACCAAAAAACCCCCCAAACTACAAGAGAATTGTCAGGAGCTGCTTTTACCCAATTTCACAAACTTCGTTTAGTCCTCTTCAGTAATGAACATCACACTGAAACTTTCTTATGTCACTCATAAATACCTTTATAAAGTGCAAAATATCAGCTCAAACAACAGATAAAACAGATATCTAAATATGCATTTCTGAGAAGGACTTTCCTTATTTCTTTTGCTCACCTGGATGTGCAAATGACTGAAAATGGGTAGCAGACAGTCCCTTCCCTCCCTCACCAGGCAGTCACAGACCTTCTAGATGGGCCAAACAGAAACACTGTGACCCTCACAAGGCTGTGGCATCAGAGATGTTCCTTTATGGGGCACTACCAAGGTAGGAGCAGTCAGTTTTTCATTTGGAAAAATGAAAAACACAGCTGTGAGCATGGAAGCCTGTCAACTGTCAGAACAGGAATCACAGAATCACTCAGGTCTGAAAAGACCTTTAAGATCATTGAATCCAACCATTGCTCCAGCACTGCCATGCCCACCACCAAACCATGTCCCCAGGTGTCACATCTCCACATCTTTTCAATACCTCCAGGGGCTGTACCAAGGATTTGACCAAACCAATATTGGTGTTAACATTGCCTGCCACCACTGCAGGGAAGAAGGGGTTGTATCTCCTGTCAGGCACAGCTCCTCCCTCCAAAAGAATGCACTGGCACAGCTCCGAACTGTAACATTTCATTCCTTGCCCTGCCTGCACATCTCCCTTCTCGGGGAGCTGTGGACACACCAAGTAAATCAAAGTGATAAGAATTTATGAAACCCAAAGCAGTGCTGGATTTTGGAATGACAACATGATTGTATATGGGTACTAATAAAAGGCAAAGGTTCCCTGAAGCCACGGGCTATGAAGTGGAGTAGAGCAATGTGATTAAGAGGGAGTTAAGAGGTATTAAACTTTGAAGGAAAAGGCATTCCACAGTGACATGTTAATAGATCCCAGGAAAGATTTGTTAATGGACTAAAAATTGAGAGGCTCTTTGTAGGCAGCACTAAGTAAAAAGTAAATCATAGTTTCTCCATGGGGGAGGTTCACTGAGAACCTGGAGAAGGCAGGAGAACACTCAGGGCTGCCTGGTGGGGGCTTGGAGCCTGGGACACAGGGGCACAGGGAGGGCACAGGGACACAAGGAGGACACAGGGAGGACACAGGTACACAAGGAGGACACAGGGAGGGCACAGGGATGCAGGGCTGCTTCCAGTGATGCTGCACCACAGCTCTGCACAGCCACACCTGGTTCATGTCTTCCTTCCCATCACACTGAGCACATGAGTGAATGAAATCTTATGATTTGTGTCTACAAAGGTGGTTAGGGATGCAGTGATTTCCTGAAAACTTCTTCTGGGGTGTGAAACAGAGTCTGACACAAGATATAGCTAAACAGTAGCTAATTTTCAATTAAAAGACATTGCAGTTGAGCAATAGCTGAAAAATGAAATACGATCTTATCAAACTAAGCCTTGTAAGGACACTGAGCCCAGTAAAAAACTTCATCTGGCTGGTATGAGATACTAAAATTTCCTGATAGCAACCCAAAAGCAATTGTAATCAGGGTGGAAAAAAGGGCAGTAAAATGTTTGTCTTGGCCTGATCTTCTTTCTGTGATCTCCTTTCCAAGCTGACATATTGGAAGCAGCAAAAGTGACAATATTTCAGAGCACACTCCTCTCTGAAAGGCAGAGAGCTCCAGAACAAGTAATATTGTCTCTTCCTGATAATGAAAGGCTGATTTATTCTTGCTCCATTATAATAAAAGGTATCATATATTTTGTGACATATTGAAATCAGTGGGGGACCTTTACCTTTTACCAGTGGGACAATTTCACTTCTCCATAGCCTTGTTCAGATTCACCTGAGATTCTTGGACTTTCTAACACAAACTCTAACCTGCATTTCATAGGCAAAGCAAAAGTGGCTGCAGGAACCTTGGATGTGGCTTTGGAGAGGACTGGATGTAATTGCACAGCTGTTATTGCACCATCAAACACAGCTCTTTCCTGCAAAAGAGGCAACCCTGTATATTTGATGACACGGAGTGGTGGATATGGTGACCAGAATTAACAAAACAGTTGCCTAAATTTTGTTTAGGGCTTTTTCTTTTTTTCAGACTTGAGGCCCATCAGGAGGCTAAAGATGAGCATCAAACAAGCATCAGCTGATGCTTGAGTCACTCCTTGTGTGTTCAAGTCCTGGATCAGTCCCAGTCCTTTCCTGCCCAGGTGTTTTTCTTTTGGATTCCCAAACCCAGGGTGAGCCCTGGTGATGCAGGTTCCTTCAAATAACAGCAGCCAGGAGTTTTGCATTTGGGAGTTCATGAACTACATAAAGTTTTCAAAGGGCATCAATGAGAATCAATGTTTGCAGCTGGGGCTGCACTCCCACAAGTCTCTGCTGGAAAGAAACTTCAAGAAAGAGGGGGAAAAGCAGAGCTGTGGGCTGGGAAAGGGAGAGTTGTAGTTTTGGGACTCTTGCTACAGCTGCAAAGCAAGTTCAGAAGGAAGGGTGAAAGGAGTGAGAGATCCAGAACATCTTCAGTCTGTGGAGAAGAGCCTTTCCCATCAATGGAGGTGGGTGTCTGAGTATCTTAAAGGGAATGGAATTTATGTGGTTGTTTTGTAGGTACTGCTGAATGGATGTGTTTTAAGGTGGGGATAAACCAGGGGAGTTAGAGGGAGTACAGTGGAGGACGTGTACCTTTCACTGTGTACTGTGAGCTGTACCACTCACTGTGCCTTTCAGGCAGCAAAGCAACATGAAAAATTCAAATTGAGGATTCAGAACTGGGAGAAATAGTTGGTTGGTTTTTTTTTAAGAGTCTTACATCTTTATCTGATGAAATCCTACCTGATAGAAGAATGACAAACTGTTGATTTTCTTGGAATACTTATGATCCTAATTATTTTATTGATTCAATGCCTGTATTATATATGGGTTTTGTTCTAACTTTTTGTTATCACTTGTTTTTGCTATACACAGCACTAAAATTTAATCTGTGTGAGATGGAACTGTCCTAGGGCTTTTTGTTGCTATAAGTCATAGGAGGTGTTTTTTTAGACTGTTTTCATATTAACAACTACTTAGCTTTTTCTTCTGGCTTTTGTTTTCCATGAGGAATACCCACCCTCTCCTTGTGGAATAGGGGGAATGACATATTTGTTTGGGAGTTTTTGATTATTTTTATTTCAGTCTTTATTTCTTACCTGAGAATAGTCCTCCTAATATCTACTTTCTGGTGAGCGCAGTAAATCATGAAATTATGTATTTATCATCTCTTTTTATTTTTAAAGGTATAATAGAAGGGAAAGCCATTTAGCAAATCAGGTACAAAACTAAGATCTATGTTTTAGGAGCACAGGGGAGTTGGAAGAAAATTGGCTCTTATGATGAAGCATTATTCAGTCCATCACACATGTGAAGTGTGACTTTGCCCCTGAGGTGAAGAAATGGGTGCTTTTCCCCTTTGTATATAACCTTAGAGTTTGGAGGATTTTCCTTATGTGCAATACTGTGCCACGTGGCAGTGCCTCTCACACTTATATTTGGGATATGCTAAGAATGGCAGGGCAAAGATGTGTCTACTTGCAGAGTGAGGCAGGTAGAGGAAACAGGGTCAGGACTGTCCCCAGTTCTGCTTCCCCCAAACAGCTGCTCTTCACAATGGGAGAATGGGGATTTTATTATTTGATTTTGTTCTGGATCTCTTTCAATAATAATTTCTCTTGATAGAGAATTAATAAAACTCAGTGATTTAATTTCAAACAGGTTTGAATTAACCTATCTGTATGCACAGGAGCAACCAGAGGCTCTGAGCTTTGTGCATACCCTGTCTAAGCTCTTAGGGAGCCATCAACACCTCCATATCATCCCAACATTGCCTGGCTTTAGGGCTTTGTCTGTGGTTAGGGCTGCCTCATGCTCCTTAGCAGTGATTTCAAGGTAGGCTAAATTAGCCATTAATTTATAAACTCAGAGTCTAAGTGAGCTCAGGTTATTTGAAAGATTGTATTGCTGTAAGCCGTCAATAAATATCTCCCAAGGGGTGGGAGTGGGTGCATGGTGAACAGAGGTTCAGCAAGCAGAATTTTCAGTATCCTTGGAGTAATGTTCAGCTTTGGAGGGCATGGAGAGCAGGAGGAAAGGGGGATGTGCTGCAGCAACACCTTTTCAGTATTTCCCTTCTTTCACGTACAGCTTATTACCTTTAGTGTCACTGTGATGCATGAGAGTGACTGTGAGTGATGTTGATTATGTGCTGTGGGAAGGATGGAGTTTGAATTCTCCTCTTTGACTTTCCAGCACTTCATTCTGGTACAGAGTAAGATTATTTTCTTGCCTTTTCCTGTTCCTCTTCAGAGCACTCCAAGAATACTAACAGCGTTCTTGTTCTGTGCTTTGCCGAGCACAGGGCTGTGAAATCCAGCTGGCACTTGCACAGAGATTCATATGGAGAACTGTCCTGGCTTCCTCCTCTTAACCCTCTAGGAGGCCAGTCATTCTATTTTTCAAGCTATAAATTAATAAAATAAAACAAAAATGCCAGAATATAATGTAAAAACTGTTGTTGCATCTGACTGATGTGTTAAGACTGCAGCTTGAAGATAGAGGGCAAATCATGTGAAAATGCTAGTACTGTAAGAGAGAGCACGGTTTGGAGAGAAGGAAAAATAATTTAAAGAATATTCTAAGTAAAAGTGCCAGAAGGAGGTTGTACATATTTCAGAGAGCCAGATTGGGCAAAGAAGCCTGGCAAAGCAAATCCTTGCAGCAAAGCTGTTAAAGTGGCATTGTCTTAGAGCAGTGAAAATCTGCACCCTGCATGAGTTAACCTGACCCCCAGCCATTGTTTCCTACAGGAGTGGAATAACTTGATAGGCAGCAGGAGGCAAAATTATTTCAAGTCTTTTGGCATTGCTTCCTGTAACCAAAAAAGTAAACATGGACATCAGCATGTAAACAGGATGCTCAGCTGTAAGTTAGAGCAAGATGTAGCTTGTTCTATACTCAGCTTTTCTAAAAATAATTCTGCTTTAGTAAATAAGACATTCTGTATGTGTATCCTACTTCAACACATTTCAGATTGCCGTCAACAAACTGTAGGGTTTTAGTAGAAGGTGTTTGCTAAATAATAAGTAAGGCAAACTAGATTTACTAAATCAGACCTTCTCTGTTTTTGTTGCTAAACTTCTGTATGGAATATGCTTTTCTGTATTTAGATAAATGCTGCTAGGGATTTACTGTTCTATTTTTGAATATGGCTGTTCTTGCAAAGCAGTCTTATGCCTGAGATACTGGGAAAACCAGGAGGTGGGTGTTCTACTTCTAGCGCTGCATTACTGTGTTTTTCAGCCTTTTTTTTTTTAAGATGTATTTTGGCAAGCAAGACCATTTTCTTAACCAGATTTTTTTTTTTTTAAATTTTGCTGTTGGCAAAAATGTGAGCTCTTTGGTTTCTAGATAAAAAACTGCTGCAGTTTCTCTCGGAAGTCATAATTTAGACACATAGAGCTGCATCTCATAAAATAAACCACAGTCACACAATATCCTGGGTTGACTGAGTACAGGGAAAGTGTAGCTTTATGGGACACCTGACAGCAGCCTCCCTGTGCCTTTGAGCAAGTTACCAAGAAGACAGAGCCAGGCTCTTACAGCACTGTATGGCAGGAAGCTGAGAGGCAAAGGACATAAACTGAAATCACAAAGGTTTACATTGAATTTAAAGGAAAAACTTTTTCATTGTTAGGCTAGTCAAGCAGATTTTGCCCAGAGAAGTTGTGGAGCCTCCAACTGTGTAGATTTTTCAAAATCTGGTTGGATAAAGCTCTGGGCTGCTGTGGCAGACAGTAGTTTTGGATCATAATGTTGAGGTTTTATGTCAAAATCTGATGCAAACTTCTTTTTGACCTACATAGATATAGGACAGGGCAAAGTGAATTATAGCCTGGGAGATTTCTTCTCTTGACTTTCCAGTAAAGATGGTGTTCTTAACATTAGATATGAAGTAAGAATATAGTAGGAGCAGTGCAACATGGTGACTTTCTCACTCCTCAAATAACAGACCCAGATTACATAAATTACACTTGAAAATTTCCAAAATACAGTTGTCATTAGATTGTTGAAGGGTCAGTCAGATAACCTGGCAATAAAGGTTGGAATTGGGGAAAAAAGATGGAATATTTGCTCTATCTAGATATGGCACATTTTGTAATGTGCTGCAGAGGTAGTGAGTGATGGCATTTAGAGGGTGAATTCAAAGCTTGTAAGGAAAGTTGCAAATACAAGGGAAAGTGTTAATGGAAAAAGGGCAGCTGCCTCTGGCTTGGACTTTGCTCCCTCCACACATACGCATCCTGTGTTATGCTGCAGTTATCAAACAGCTGCTGTCTGTACCTGTTTGCCTCTAACCCTTTAGCTTCAGGTAGAGAAATGTGAGGAGGCACAAATCAGAGGGTTAGGAAGACTTATTTCTTTCCTTTTCAGAAGTGTGTGCACATCATTGCAGACAGTGTACTCTAGAGCTTTACGTGGTCAGGCTCATCACAGGTAGGAAGTGAGACCAGGTGAACAGGCTCCTTGGTATGGGTTTACCTCAGCTGGGATCTTGGTGTAATGTGCACTTTGTCTGCACCAAGAAGTAGATACATCTGAGGAGTGGGTGATTTCCACTTCTAGAAATGTAAGTGCTACACTTGCCCCTGTAGCAGAGATTTTGTGGATTTAAATATCCAGATGGTGGTACTTGGCAAAAGTCAGATCTTACACGGTTTAATTCACGCTGCAGTTGTTCATTTTGATGCTGGAGATGACTTCAGAGTAGAAAGTGTTCAAAATGAAAATGTTTGTCCGAGGCCATTTCTATTTCAAGTCTATGAATAAAAAGAGAAGGGGGGCTGAAAGGAAAAGCTACTGGCTCTTAATGGTGGTCTGCTGGTGTGACTATTTTAAATGAATAGACCATTGAGAACAATGATGATGCTTTCAGTGCAGAATATCTCATTTTAAACAGCCAGAGAGTCTTTAGAATTGCTCTGGACATATGCCATCTTCACCTTAAGCACCATCCTCCTGACTGCTGAAGAGCATTGTCCTAGTAGTTTAAAACTGGGCGCTGTAGATGTTGGGGAATAAATTTAGTGCAGGTAGCTCGGGGTACAAGCTGCAGGTTGAGCTGAGGGGCAGGGCCCCGAGGCAAGAGGCTGTGAACTGAGGGCATGGGGACCTGTGGTACAGCCAGGTGAGAGACAGGGACACGGCAGGAGCTGAGGACCCCTGGACTTTCCCACCCAGAGACTGCAAGGGGATAAAAGCCCAGAGGTTCCTTTGTCTTGCATCCCTTCTTGGAGGCACCAGCCTGACCTGTTGTTGAGCTATTGTACCATGATTAAAATGTTTTAATGATCTGAATGTGTGTGACTCTGCTATGGGAAACCTTGAGTTGAGCTGATGAGGAAACTTGATCTGACTGTGAGTGTAGCTGAGAAGGGGCCTCAGCTCCAGATGACTTCTGGATGGTGGGACAGGGAAGTTTTCTTAACCACAGATATCAAACACTCTGGTGCTGAATTGTTTTCTCTGCATGCTATGGAAGACACTTTTGTGGGGATGTTCTTCAAACAGTCCTGACTTTTGCAAAAGATGTCAAGAAATCCCCACAACCACATGGTAGGAAACTGTCCATGAAGAGGCAAAGGCCAGAAAACCCTCTGCTATCTTTTTCCCAGTCTATACATGTTATGCAGTACTTCAAGCTTTATATTCTAAGGATCTTGTTCCTTGGCTGGGTGGGGTCTGAGCAGTGCTCCAAGATGATGCCATGGAGCCTTCAGAATGAAAACTGGCATGTGGCTTGCAACTGAAAATGAAGGTAGATTTTTGACATGCCAGTTCCAGGTTCAGGGTGCTCTGATGGCTCAGCAGCTTCTAACTGAGGGAGTGTCTTCACTTATCAGTGTAATGCCAAAAAAAACCAGTGCTGGATTCATTTTACTTATTTTTCATTTTATGGAGTAATTTTTCCTCACGGTATAGAAGAAAATCAAATGTGGCACTACAAAGGAGGCTGGTGATGCTATGTTCTGTTGGTCAGATGGAGAAGATGCTAAAGCCAGTATAAACTCAATGTGAGTTAATGAACGTAACTATTTGTTTTCAACACTTATCCTCTAACAGAGCATTCATGCTATCCTAACAAGCAACTAAGTTGTGATGAAAATTGTTATTTGTGTCTCAAACTTTGCCAGTCAGAGCCACTGGAGCTCTGCATGAAAGGCAAGGAAGGTCAAACTGCATGAAGCTTAATGTGCCATCTGAATTCCAGGTACTACTTGGAAAGGAATGAAGATGTCTGAGGGAAAAGGGTATATTGCTCTAAAACATTTAAAGTGCAAAAGAAAACAGGCTGTACTCTGCCATCCTTAAAACATAAGAGGTAAAACCCATAAATATAGGCTGTATTTTTATGGGCAAGAACAGTATGTTTCTTGGTCTGTTGCACAGTCAGCCTTTTGCCATACTAATTGCTAAAATCATAAACATCCATAGTTTCAAGCTGGTTGCTGAAGTTATCCACTAAATCTGTATACAAAAATTTAAGAAGTAAAACCCAACACAAACTATAGCAGCTTCTTCCCAAATTCTCCTCCAATGACACTGTGGTTCTAATAAAGTGATTAGACTTTCTTACCCCAGCTAGGGACTGCTAAACCAAGTTGAAATACCCATCTTGCTGGGATTACCCTTCAGGCACTATTTAAATGATGCACCAGCAAATACATCGACTTTAACTTGACATTTGCTGTCCTTGCTGCTTTACCCTACTAGTTCTGTAAGACACTGAATTTTTCCCTTGGAGTCATGAGTAGTGTTTAAGGAAAAAGAAATCTGTCTTTATTCTTAGAAATGACATTTTTGTTGATGAGCCATCCATTTTCTTTCACTTATGAACTTTAAATTGTATGCTGCTTTGACAGCATTTTTACTGATGGAAGTATCCAGCTACACCATCACACTTCAAAAAAACTCAAACTCTTCAGAGCCAAATTGTTGTCTTGCTCCATGCACTGATGCTTGGTATGAAAGTGAACCAGAGCAGTGAAAAGCTATTTATTACATGATGGCATCTTCAGGCTTGTGTTAGTCTGAAAAGGTATTTTATTCTACTTAAGTTTCTACCTTAGCAATCTGCAAGTTATGTTTTGCTCAAAAACTAACTTAATCACCTTTAGTTTTAAAAGTTTTGGCTGTAGGAATTAAAACTGTTACCAATCCCAAAATACCAGCTGAAATGAGAATAAATGAAAATACTAGGTACTGAAGCAGTGCTGCCTCTCACATGGTCTTTCTTGGACCCTTCTGCCCAGAATTTAAAAAAAGGGCAATATTTTCCTATAAATTTGGCATGTATTTCTCTGTACCAGTCTCTCTGCTATGGATCCTGATTGGAATTAAAGCCCATGCACTGACAGAAGTAGTATGAAGAGATCAAGTGGGATTCAGTCATGTGTCTTCAGTCATGTGTCTTCTGTTTTCTTGTAAATTGCAATTGCAGAAGTGTGTTTGAAATTGAAAGGTTAAATAACATACTCTTTACAGTAGCCTGCATTAGGACAAGTAAATTAGGTATAAGATGTGCCATAAAGAAAGTGTAAGCCCCAGACAAACAAAACCCCAATTTATCCACTTTAATCTATATTAGGTGTTTTACTGGCTCGAGTTTGCTTTTGCTATATGCAACAAATGGGCAGCACTGACAGGTGCAGGTAAGATTTTGATGAAATTCTGGTGCCCTCTTAGGTTTTCAATTATCTTTTAGTGTTTGCACTACTTGACTTCCTTTATTAGAGTTTGTTGGGTATGTGTCTGAGAAACAGGGAAGAATTACAGCCACCAAATTAGAGAACAGACTTTACTGTATGGATTTCATAGCAGCTCATGTAAATGTTTTTCCTGTAGAGCTGTAGTGTGACAGGATTAACACCCATCCTCTGAAGCTACCTTTGAATCAGCAGTGAGCTGTCTTTTGTTCCTGTACCTTGTGCAGTCTCTTATGTCAATGCAAAGGACGTGAAACCATGTTAGAAACCATAACCAGTGTTAAAATGTATTTTAACTTTTTTTAAGAGGGTTAGGTTGGATCACAAGACCAGGTACAGGAAATGGAAGTTTTAAATGGAAGTTCTGTGAATGCTCTCCTGTAGAGGACTTGTGTGTAGCAGAACCTGATCTGCTGTGGGTACAAGGCAGAAAATACCAGGGAAACAGCAAAGAAGGTACAGCCCTTGGGTGTTCTCCAGGCTTTTAAGGAATTTAAGTCTGAATTATGGCAGGCACAGGCCTCCTCACAGCAAGAGAATCAGGAATGTGTGAACTCCTGCAGGTTTAAGCAGGTGCAAGGAAACAACCCCAGTACAGTGGGATGGACAATCCCTGCTGTGGGTAGTGCTGCTCTGTGAATCAGTAAAAACTGTCCTGGAATGGAAATAAGTGATGACCCATCAGTCTTCTTGGATCTGTGCTGAAAGCAACTCCACCATGGACTTTAAAATGTGAGCAATAAGGCAGATTTCAGTGCCTGGGATCAGCACTGCACTGACAACAGGATGCAGCATGAGCTGAGTGGCAGCTTCCCACCAGATGCACCGATGCTTGAGTCTCTGTCAGCACTCCTAGAGTATGATTTTGCTCTAATTACAGTTTTTAAAATATTTCAGTTTTTTACACACTTGTCCCCTGGAGAGTTAAAACTGAAATGTCTTTGATTCTATTGATTTCTGTGAAAACTGTAACATCATTTTATCAGGTTTTGATTTAATTAGTCTGCTTCAGGGAGAGAATTATCATAGCATGTATAGCCCCTATTTAAGTGTACCCAGAATTGTATAATAGTGAAGTTTGTGCCAAGCAAACAGCTGGGCTCTGTCTGGAAAAGCTTATATTCTGGTGGCACAAACAAAAATACACGATAAATACAAACACAGAACAGCATGTGGCCATTGCAGTTGGTAGTAAATGGAAAGAAATTAAATTTTTCTGTTTCTGTGATGTTTTCTGCTAAGTGCCTCAGAATTATAACAACTTGTTATTGTTTCTTTGCATGGACTATCTCTTGACACACTCACACAGCCTTTGTTCCAATACTTGGATTATTCACCAGATTTCTTCTCATAACTTGCACCTTCTTTCCTTGTTTAAGACTCTCATGATAATTTTGCTTCCAAGTTATAGTATCTCTCCATCACTGATGGTTCCATATGGTCACTCAAATCATACAGTTAATTTAATTAGGTTCCTCTACAGTGAAGCACTGCATGGGCCTAAGCTCTAGTGTCTCTCCTGATGGATCACTGGGCAAAAGCCTTCACTCATGAGGACTTGCATTGGAATGTGGTCTTAATTATTTAGATACTTAGAAAAAACAGTCAAAAGCTACACTAAAAAAGCAATGTTATACATTTCTTTAAAAAACAATTGTAAGGAGGTGCCTGCAAGCTAGTGAAGTTTACATTTAATGAAAAAAATCTGATTTCTTGCTATTTTTAAACAAGACTAAAAACATTTGCCCTCTTAAATATTATTTTCTTATTTTTCTCACAGCAAACTTGGGAGGAATCCTTTCCACAAGAGTGGAACTTTTTTTTTTTTTGTGTCTTGTCAGAGATAAGGTGACTGTGTGGAAAAACAATGATGATAGAGATCTGTAATTACTTGTGACTGATGAGCATATCTGACACTGTTTCCTGGTATGCACTGATAATTCTCTGAGGTAAGAGGGAAACAGACAACTTCCTCTGCTGGCAGTAGATATTTTATGTTCAGGATGCTGCTTGTGGTGAGGTTTTGGGCAGGATTGCTACACCACAGCGTGAAAATATTAGGAAAAACAATGTGTGTCTGGGGAGCATCTGTTAAATGTTTCTGTCTTTCAGGTTGGTATAGTATGGATAAAGAGAAAATGAGTCCTGGGAGACAGAGAGCTCTTTCAGATGTCAGTCCTCCAATTAACTCTGTAAGGGCACACCAGAGCATCTCTGGGTAAAGGCCATCTGTCTTTTTCTCTTAATATGAATGGTGGCAATATAATTATTTTGAGTGGTGAAAGAAGATTCTCTCTTGGGAGAAATTTGTCTTGATTCAAAAGTACTGATATATGCAAAGTCAGAACTGGACCCTGTAGCAGCTTTATTTTAAGCTGAACATTTTAAATGTGTATGATATTTTAAAGTTTCTTATTAGTTTTTGAAATGTGAACTAGTCTGAATTATTCAGAGGTCTTGGAGCTGAGGCAACTACAAACAAGCTTTCAAATCTACTACCAACCCTCAAAACTACCTCTGAGTGGCTTAAATGAAATACCGTGCTCGGGAAGAGAATAATGTTTAGCTTAACTCCACTTTATCCTGTGCTTCTCAAAATGATCAGTTGCAGGACAATCATTAAAATCACAGGCTATATGTTACTGTCTTTGGAAGCAAATGATACATTGCAAGATTTGTGTGTCTTTGTCTTTTATCACAGCAAATCGAATGTGTCTGTGTCAACAGGGGTTCTTTTTAGATTGTTCCTTATTTTGCTAGGCCTGCTACTTTTAAGTAAAATGTTTTCAGTTAATAAAGAACAAAAATGCTGGTGTTTGTGGTGGTTTAAGAATTGCTGTTTGGTTTAAGTCTCTTTTCTTGCTAAGTACTGGCTATAATGCAGCTCCAGATGAAATGAACCAGTAATTAGGGGTTGCCTCCTCTCTATCTTCTCCACAATCTTCAGCAGTTACCTCTTTTGTTCAAAAACAACTGGAAGTCAGGTCATGTGAAGAAACCCCGGGATGAGTTAAACGATCAAGACCCAGAAAAGCCTGGAGCACTGCAGTCTGTAGTGTTCCTCCTCCATTTGGAACAAATTACCCATCCCAGCTTCAGACCTCAGTGGGGGAGAATATAAATTGGTTTTTATTTAGTCTTAATGTTGTGTTCGCCATCCTACCTGCGCTCAGAGTATTTGCTGTAAGTGTGAGCCCTGCAGGTTGCCAAAGGGCCACTTGCAATGCTCTGTCTTCTGCTCATGCTCCAGTTTTGCTGTTTTAGCCATCCTGGAGTAGAAGCCTAAACAGGGCATAGAGCATCAGGGGGAGAAACCTGGAGAGGGGGCAGGGAAGTCTGGCTGGAGAATAGCAATGCATGTATTTCGTGGTGAAAAGGTGTAAGAGGATCTGGAAGTGCCAGGCTTTGGTGAAAAAAAAGTTAGTTAAAAGAGAGGATATATTCTGTAAACAAGATTAAAGGAAATTAAATTGGAGGATTAAGGCTCAGCTTCTCTACCTGCTCTCATTTTCTGTTTCAATTCACAAAAACCTCCTGAAATCCACCGGTGATTATTCTTTAAATAACTAAAAAAAGCAAGAAGCATGTGTTCTCCATAATCTGGCTATAATCTTTATCACAGAAACTGTTTCTCTTGTGGAACGACTTTGGGTGCTTACGAGGGTTGTTGATTATATTCACTCTCATCTCTTGAGTGAGTGGGTCTGGGGTTCTCTGAGTGCTGTGTCCAGCTCTGGCCCCCAGCACAAGGATGCTTTTGACCTGCTGGAGTGAGTCCCACAAAGGTGATCAGAGGCCTGGAGCATCATTACAATGGAGTCAGGCACAGTTGGTGTTGTTCAGCCTGAAAAGGTTCTAGGAGACGTTAAAGTCCCTTCCAGTACCAAGACTTTGAGGAACTATGTCTTGCAGCTTAAGGATACAGCTTTATTGAGTGGGAGGGGAAAGGCGGGGAGAATCCACTGCAGGAAAGCTTTGATAAGAACCAGGACTTCCATCTCATTTCAATATGATAGATTTCAAAGTTTAAAGAAAATGCGATTAAGTAGGGAGTCATTTCCTTTACAGAAAGAATAATCATGCTCTAGTTTAAACTTGGACAAAAATTAGAATTTCCTGCTTTTGCTAGTTATTCTTTGTAAGGCATGGATCAAGGAATAGAAAAATTTCAGGTGTACTTCAGAACTCCGAAAGAAATTAAGTTTTGCATCACCATGCGCTACTTAAACAGTACTTGAACATGAATCAGACCAATTCTTCCAGCTGTGTAAAACATGTGTGCTTAAAAGCTATTTTTAAGGAGGTATTTCACTGGTTATGGGATGATGAATAATTAATGGCTTGTCTAAGTATGTCGCATTCCTCCTTGTTTAGTTGCCCTTTCCTAAGTACATGGGGAAGCCATGGTAGCCCTTCTAGACCTAGTTTTGTTATCTTCTCATTTTCCTAAGGCTGTACAACTGCATTCCTGTCCTCTGGATCATAGTACTTGATTGTAGAGGGGTAGAAACCAACTCTGAGCTAACCTGGAATTACCTCAGGAGGTGCAGCAAGGCAGTTCAGCACTCGGGATACCTGATACAGGAACATCAGCTCTAGTGAGTTCCCATGATCCATTTAATGTCTTCATTCTTTGGAAGCTACTGCTATTAGCAGACTTTATAGGTAGATAACGCTCATTTTTGTTGCTTTGTAGTGTTATTTTTCCAAATTCATTATTTAAAAGGTCATTTTCCAAGGTTGCTAGGTCTGAAATGACTGTTCTTGGCAGCAGCTCCAACTGTCTCTTCATTTCATTAATTTTCTTGCTGAATCGTGGATTTGTTCTGTAAAATACATATATCCAATTAATTTTTCAGTATAAAAGGCAGAGACTGCCCATAAAAAGGAATTTCAGACTTTCAAACTGCGTTTAGCAGATGGTTTTAAAGGTATTTTAATTTCTTGTTTCCTCAAGTGGGGCTTCTGTTATTTAAATGTGTGGTGCCTTTAGCCTGTGTAAAGAAGCAGGACTTGACATTCCAGGCATGCCTACCAGTCCTCTTGGTCTCAGAACCTTCCTTGATTAAAAGCTGTGGGAATGGGCGATAAGGGGCAGGACTGCAGGTCCCTTTCAGACCTTTAAAATGACAGTTTTAATGCCCTCGTTCTCCTGCACTGGAATAAATAGTCCTGCCAACTACAGTGATCAGTGTCCTCCAGCAAGGGAGAGGACATCACCCTTTACAGTGTCAGTTCACCAGCGTGGCAACCAGGTAGGATCTTTCTTATATGGGTTGTAGATCCAACTCTCTTAAAAATTAGATTTTTCTGTTAATTGAATACAACCCAAAAACGTAGCATCAAACCCAGCAAGGATTAAGTGAGCCACGAGGTGGCAGTTCTGCTGCACAGAATGTCTAAAGCTCAATCACTTTGCAGGCTGGTAAAAAATACAAAAAGAGACAAACAAACCAACCCAACCTTCTCCTACAGAAGGAAAGTAAACTTGTTCTTATAAACAGCCATTTAAAGTCAGGAGTTAAAACCATCACATGGATTCCTTTCAACCTAACCAGGAGCTGGGCTCGATGATCCTTGTGAGTCTCTTCCAACCCAAGTTATTCTATGATTCTATGCTAGACTTTCTGTAAAACAAAAACTTAGAAACTGCCTTATCCAGTATCTCAAGTCAATGAAATCTCTTTAAACTTAATATTCCACTTTCCCATGTTTCCATGGCCATTTCCAAACTATCTGATATTTTTTTGATAAGGAAAGGTGTGCACCAATACTGCTGTTCTAGGGATGTACAGTTTTCAAGCACTGTTTCCTTTCAGGAAAGTTTTAGGGAAGGTTTTAAGTTTATATTTTATTATCTTGCATGTCCTTTTCTAGCCAGGTCACAGCAAGTTTTTGCAAAATATAATTGCTTGGAGGTTTGTTTTTCTTCATAGTGTAAGTCTATTTCAGTTTCCCTGGATGTTGGGGCACCACTTGATTTTTTTTGTTGTTGTTGTGGGTCTGGTTTGTTTGTTTTGTTTTGTTTTTTTTTTGGTGCCTTACTTTTAGAGTGTGGTTGTGATTCAGTACAAAAAAAAAAAAGCCTTGCCAGTTGTCTAAAACTTTTCCCTTTGGTTGCAGCTCTGTACTGTGGCAAGCAAATGCTCTCTGCCTGTGATCTTAGATGATCTCTTGCCAATCCTTGGCAAAAACGCTGGGGGGAAGGGAGGAATTCTTACAACAGCCGCAGGAAGACAAGGGTTTGGGCAGCAAAGCTAGCCTGGCTTTAGCTAAAAGTTAATGAAATTTTGTATTTGACTGACTTTTGGCTATTGCTTAGTAATTAGAAGATCTGTCCAGGAATTTCTGACTAAGATGCAGTGGAGTAGGAGACTCCAAACAACTTTCCTAACAAACTCCTAACGAGTTTGGAGCCCTGTGTGAAAGCATGTGGAGTCATGGCTGGTGCACTTTGCATGTGGAGATGATTTCTCTGCTGCAGCGTCAGCTCACACTTGTGCCAAGCTTGGGACTATCCAAGTAGTTCACAGATGAAGCAAGGAACTGTGGCGGTGTCAAATCTGTTTTAAACTTCAGCCTCAGCCTTTCTCACAGAGTGGGCATGACTGACTTAAGCTACACAGCACAAAATCTCAAGTCTGAAGTGATGAACAAAACCAGTCTATAGCCATGGCTTATTCCTGGGAGTGGTATAGAAAAGAGAAGCATGTAGGAAAGAGCAGAGTTATAACATGTTATTGCAGGAGATGAAAAAATTGTGAATAAAAACTGATGAATCATGCTTTGGGCAAATGCATTTGTACACCTACAAGCCTGACAGATTTCTTTGGGTATGAAAAGTACACCTCCAGCTGCAGCTGTTTTATTTCTGCTTAATGTTGAAAAAAGTACTTTATTAATGAGGATTGTAGACTAGTTCACCTGCTCTGTAGTGACCACATTGCTCTGTTTATTTCTAAAATTGTTTTCAGAGCTAGGGCAGTCCAGCCAGACTTTCCCATTAATACTTTATTAGCAGAAGCCAGTTCTGTTATAGATGCCTGAAATTTGCTTTTCTGTCTGCTTATATGTCCACCATATGCCTGGAAGACTTCTGGAAGACTTTGTTTTCTGCCTTTTCTGCGGCAGCTGCTGGGCTAAAATGCCTTTATTCCAATAGTAGTTTTTATTCAGTATTCAGTAGGGAAAACATTTTAAATGGTTTGGTTTTTGTTTTTTTTTTTTTTTTTTTTTTTTTTTTTTTTTTTTTCATAGGCTTCTTTCTGGGAAACGTGGCTGGACATATTTCTCCTTAAAATGAACATTTCTATCACTAATTCCCTTAAACAATACTAACCCTGACTTCAGAGAGTGAAATTTACCAGTCTGATGCTTTTCCTGCCTTTGTTGAACAGCTGAGCCCTGTACCTTGTGCGGTAGCATCCGGGATTACAGGACAAATTGTAGATTTAGGGACAGAATTAACAGCAAAACGCTTCCAAGCAGAACTAAGTCATTAATCTGGGTCGGGGTAATTTGTTTTACTAAGGAGGCAGTGTTGTAATGGCAATGCATTCAAGATCAAAGTTTACCTGTTAAGAGGCTTTATGAGAGCACTGTAATTGCAGCAGTTCAGACACCTACAGAACTGCGCTCTGGTGTGGTGCGATCCCTCAGGGTTTGGTTTCAGCGGTGCTCGGATATTCAGGGATCCGCAGGGATAACCGGGCTGTGGGTCCTGCCTGGCCAGGGCAGGCTCAGCTCCTCTCATCTCCCCTCACAGCTCCGGGGCTGTGACCTGTGCAGGCACAAAAAGCCGCGCATCAGAAATTATCCCCCCCACAAAAGATGTAAAACAAGGCTTGAACACCACCATTATCTACAAAACGGCAGAGAAGGCTGAAAGAGTTCAGCCTGGAGATGAGAACTCCGAGGAAACCTCCTAGTTAAAGGAGCTAACAGAGAGCTGGCGCGGGCTTTTGACAAGGGATGGAATGATATGATGGAGAATAGCTTTGGGTGGAGAGAAGGTAGACTTAGATTAGATACATGATAGAAACTCTTCCCTGTGCGGCGGTGGGACCCTGCCACAGGTTGCGCAGAGAAGCCGCGGCTGCCCCATCCCTGGCAGTGCCGGGCTGGACAGAGCTTTGCGCACCCCGCTCTAGTGGAAGGTGTCCCTGCCCACGGCACAAGACTTGTAACAAGATGCTCTATACAACCCAACCATTCCGCGGTCCCCTGAACGCCCTCCCCTCCGTCCCGTCCCGGCGGGGCCCGGCGGCTCCGGCGCGGCCCCGCGGGCGCTCCCCGGGGTGGCCCCTCACGGCCGGGGCCGGGCGCGCTCCGCTTTACGGCTGCTGAAAACTCCCTGGGCGGGCCGGGCCGGGCCGTGCGGCGCCGGGCACCGCGCGGGGCAGCGCAGGTACTGCTGGGGGTACGGCCGGGGGCAGCGCAGGTAACGCCGGGGGCACCGCCGGGCACAGCGCAGGTAACGCCGGGCACAGCGCAGGGCAGCGCGGCTACCGCGGGGCAGCGCAGGTAAAGCCGGCTCAAGCGGACCAGGGGAGGGCGGGACACCCGGGCGCCTCACCCCGACCCCCGCGGGCGAGGAGGAGCCCGGCTGTCAGCGCGGAGGAAAACTCGGTCAGCTCCGCGCGTGTTGTTTTTTTTCCCTAAAAGTAACTCGGAACTCGGGGAAATCAAAGGATCCGCGGCTGCTCCTGCGGGGCTCCGGGTTGGAGCTGGTTTGGGGTAGGACAGGTAATGTCCCGCACAGCCCGGGAGCTGCTCCCGCTCTCTCTCCATCCCTGGTTCCCACTGCCCGCGGGGAGCCGCTCCGGGTTCTGCTCTTTGCTTTCTGTTCGCCCAGAAACGGGACCGCGAGCGTGGTGTCTCTCGCTTGAGTTTGGAAACTGAGCGGTGTGTTTACTCAATATTGAAACTGACTCCCCAAAACACAACGGGCTGTGTCACGGGTTGAAAACTCTCTGCAAGGCGGGAGGATGGCAGGACGCGCTCCCCTCGGGGTTTGGGGGTGCTCAGGGTACCAGAAACGCAGCCGGGAAATTTCGCAACTTTCAGTCTAGGACAGCATTGTCATCGTCGCCCTTCTGTGTGATCCTCGGTGTCTTGGTTTCTGCGTCCATGCAGAGCTCCTTGACTTCGGCAGGTGTTCGTCTCCTGTAACTGAGATGGCCTCAAAACCGTAATTAAAATAAACTCCGTAACGAGCGTGGAGTTGACACTTGCAGAACAGCACTGAGGCATCTCGCTGACTTCAGCTGAAACTTGCGAGCATTGTTGCTGACTCATCAGGACAGAAATATTCGGGGAAGAAATAAAGAATTTAGATTTTTAACCCTGATATGAGCGGCCTGTTTCATGTTGGCTTATTTATTACTTGGTACGTATTTCTTGCATTTACAGGCAAATTTATTTGTTCAGTGGTTAGCATATGGAAAGCATTAGATGACTGAAACTGTAACGATGCCAGTCCTGTATATCAAGCAATAACTGTATGTATTTTTAGAATTTTAATCTGAAGAGCTCTTGTATGAGTCCCAGTACATCCATAACACAGCATTTATCTCTGCTATCATCAAAATACTAAAGAGTGTCTCCTGAATTTTGGTCATGGATCACATTCCTAGTAGATGTCTTAACTGTATGATAATCTACCATAAAGTTAATCACCTGAAACAAGCCAAAGAGTGATCTTTTGTAGTTTATCTCTAGCAGGTTTTTTTCCACTGGAGTTTTTTAATTTAAAACTCCAGAGCTACACACAGAACATTTTGTTAAAAAAAAAGTTATCCTGCAGAAACATCCTTTTTTCCAAGTTTCATCAGATATTTCTTGGTTTTAGTGTCTATCTAAACTTTGCAGAGTTGTTTTTTCGCATCCTTAAAATTATGAGAGTTTTACATTGTTGAATATGTTGGCTGAAACAATACTGACAAGTCACATTGTTCGATAATGAAGCGGGGTTTTGTTTATGATAATGGAAAACTGTTTTTTTGCATTGAAGAGTTGGGTCCAGGTTGTTCATCTGAAGCAGAAAATAAGGTTTAAATGGGAAGAAAGTCAGAATTGTCTAAGTTAATAGAAGGATGCTTGTGGTTCACATGGATGTCACAAGCTGCAGTTTTTTGGTAGCAGCTCCCATAGTCATGCTGGATCATATGACTTCCCGCTCTGTTAATCCTCATAGCTGAAGTCTTTGCTTGTCACTGCTGTGGTACATACCTGCATTTTTCCCCCCTCCTTTTTAAATAACCTCAGGCTATGAATACAAACCAGACAAAAATAGACCTTCAAAGTGCTTTATCTCCCCCTTAATAAACAGATTTATTTCAAAAGTTCTTTGTGATTCGCATGTAATCCTCCAGGGAACGTGTGCTGTAGATCTTCATTATGGCAATATGTCAAACAGACATTTCTAAATCCTCAGACTTTTTCAGTGGCTCTGGATCTTCTACTCTAAACTTAATTTTGTTGTCAAGGCCAGCATTCCTGCAGTATAGAATTGCCTCAAATCTGTTTGGGAAGTGTTACGCTTTCTCGTTTTGTTTAGTTTCGTTTTCTTCTTTTCCAACCCTCTCCTCCCCTTTGATGTTTGCTTTGGTGTATAGACACATGCATTATAAATACATTTATAAATGAGTTCATTAGGAGTATGCAATGTAATAGGAGGACATCATTGATAGATGGCTCTAAATTAAAGCTTAGTAGGACTGGGATCCTGTTTGGCATTTTTGTGCAGATCATGTTTTGGTTTGCAATTAATCCAGCTATGAAATAGGCCTTGTCTGCAGCTGTGGGATCCAGAGCAGATACTCATGTGGAAATTGCCTCCAGTAAGTAACTCAGTGTTCTGACTGGGGAAGGAGTTTCTAGCCAGGTGAGGGTCAGTCTCTTCTCCTAAATAACAAGTAAAAGGACAAGAAGAAACTGCTTATGCCTGGGGGTGTTTGGATTGGATGTTGGAAAAAAAATTCTTCACAGAAAAAGGCTGTTGAGCCCTGGAACAATCTGCTCAGGAGAGTGATGGAGTTCTCATCCCTGGAGGCATTTAGAGGATGTGTAAATGTGACACTTGGGGACACAGTTTAGTGCTGGGCTTGGCAGTGCTGGGTTAATGGTTGAACTCGATGTTCTTAGAGGCCTTTTCCAGCCTAGGAGGTTCTGTGATTCTATCATCAGTTGAAAACAAAGCATTGTGTTCTCAAAGACTTAGCATGGTGTGCATCACAGCACTTTGTTCCTCCTCAGGCATGCATCTCTAGGGTCTGTCGGTGTGCCTGGTTAATGCTGCTGTGCAGGAAACCCGCAAAGGTCACTGTTCATCCTCCAGTACCTGTACAGTTTCAAAAAAATAATAATCAAGTGCACCTGTCACAGCGCAGGCTGAGTGCAGAAAAGGAGTTCTTTTCTCTCAGCCATCTTCTTGCCATGGGGGCTGTTGGTCAGTTGGGATCTAGCAGGGAAAAAAATACCAAGACTGCGTATCTGAAAACATAGTCAAGAAGTAGGCAAATGAAGGGTCACCAACACTGCTTCTGGTTTCTTGTACAAATGTGTTTATAGTTCTTTGTGGATATCTGAGACACAGAATAGGTATAGGAACTGAATAAAAATGTGAATATGCTATTATTTACTACTGATCTGTTACTTGTGTCAAAAATCAATGATACCACACTATTGACATGGGTTGTTAACCTCAGTCAGCCTTGGCTTTGAATACAGGCTGGTTAACACTATACACTATTAATTACATCGTTCCACCTTTTTCCAGAGCCAAAGGATTCAGCAGTCACACAGTTGTTCTCAGCTTTCTGCTTGGAAATCAGAGGGATGTGTCTCCCAAACACATGGGAGGGGAGATATGCAACAGGGAAATTAAATTGGTAGAATTTTGGGGTCTGTTGTTTAGTTTTCTCTGGATTGCTTGTTTTAGCTTCTCAGTTAACTGTTTTCCATGTTAATACAGATTAATTGGAGAGAAGAACTTGTGGAAAAGCTCCAGTATGACCCAATCTCTGTGACTGGGCAGGAAATGTACTGTGTCTTTGCGTTTGGCACTAGTGAGATCACGCCAAGAATCTTCTGTCAAGTTTGGGTGTTCATACTTTGAGCAGGATGTTGGAGTCAAAGAGACTTCAGAGAAGAACTCTAAGAATGAATAAGGACTGCAAATAGCTCCTGAGGGAGAAATTCTAAGAGCTCAATATGTTAAATATTATCAAAGAGAAAGGAGGGGAGGGACTTGCTTGCAGTGTTAAACTTGTGAACTGAAATTCTGTGATGAAGCAGAAAATGATGGGATATCAAGATTCTGTGGTGAAAATATGAGCCAGACACATTTGCAGTAGAAATCAGAATTGTATCTTCAGCAAGAGGGTAATTTATTGCGCATAATGGTAGGATATTCATCAAAGGCAAACTTTAATTCAAATACGGTATTATTCCTTTAAGATGTACCTAAGTAAAACTTAATTGAGGGCATGTGTCCATGTGCTATACAAGTCACAGCAGATAATCAAAGTATTTTTTCCTGTATCTAAATACTTGCATCTATATAAAAAGGCAATCATAAAATATGATTAGTCCAGGTTGAAATTAGAACAGAACTGATGGATAACTGAAGACTTTTAGATGTCTAAAATGCCTGGAAATGATGAATCACCGAATAGTGAGAGTTGGGAGAGATGTCTGGACAAACAACCACCCCCAAAACCAAGAACTCTAAAAGAAGAATTTAAGTGTACTGAAGGTTGAAAAGTTGAGTTGGTGAGTAACTCTTTAGCAATGCAAAGATGTCATTACACTCAATTTCTGCATTAGGAGGTCTTGGCCATTTTAAATACTAAATTAATATGCCAGTTGCTAAGATTCTTTACAGGTTTTCATTAAAGTACTCTGGAAATGAAGATGGTTGAAGTTCAGAATCTGAAAGAAAGGTGAAATTAAAAAAAACAAACAAAAATCCTGCTGTCATTGAGTAAGTTTCATAGAAGAGGAACACTTGGGCTGCTATAGAAAACTGCTGAATACAACAGGGTGGTAACAGAACATACTGTGTGTGGGGGGGGGAATTATTGAAGGGTTTGCAAGGAGGGATTTGTAGATCCTGCAGAGATTTGGGGGAAATCTGTGTTATAATGCATTATCTCCTGCAGTGAAGAGCCAGCAGGAATGTTCGGAGGTTTTTCCTGTGCTCAGTTTTACATGCCTTTAGCAGTCAATGCTTTCAGGTCTTAGGCTTAGTGGAATTGTAGGCAGCTGTGCTGGTTTTGCTGGGGATAGAGTTAATTTTCTTCCTAGTAGCTGGAACAGGGCTGTGCTTTGGATTTGTGCTGGAAATGGTATTGATAATAAAGGGATGTTTTGGTTTGCTCTGTGTAGTGCTTGCACAGAGCCAAGGCCTTTTCTGCTTCTCACCCCACCAGTGAGGAGGCTGGGGATGCACAAGGAGTTGGAAGGGTCAGAGTTGGGATAGCTGATCCCAGTGACCCTGGGAATATTCCAGACTAAGTAGAATTGTGCTCAGCATAAAGCAGGGAAGCAGAAGAGGGGGACATTTGGAGTGATGGCACTTATTTTCCCAAGTCATTTTTAGATGTGATGGATCCAGACTTTCCTGGGGTTCTCTGAACACCTGCCTGCCCGTGGGAAGTGGGGAACAAATTCTGTGTTTGGTTTTGTTTTCATGCACAGCTTTTACTTCACCTGTTAAACTGGCTTTATCTCAGCCCATGGCTTTTCTCACTTTTCTGATTGTCTCCCTCTTCTCACAGTGGGGGAGTGGCTGTGTGGGGCTGGGTTGGACCCCCTTGCTGGGGGGGGGTTAAATTGTGACAGCAGCATGAGGAGAAATAAAAGAGTGGAACATCAAAATAGCAAACCCTCCCTTTGACACACTTTGACAGGATGAGCAGAAGTCAAACTGCAGCACAAGTCAAATAAGATATGCCTGTCTTGTATAAACTCTTCAGTTTTATGGAGAACATGTCAGGAATCAGCCTTCAATATGATGAGAGATCATCAAAATAAATGGAAAGGGCCAAGCTAAGAGCACATCACTCAGTGAAACCAGTCTTTTTTCTTAAATCCCAGAGGATACTGAAGCAATGACCAGGGGATTGATTAGGGAGCGGGGTTTGGTGAACCAAATCATGTATATGATGAGGACCAGCTGGTTATAAAACTGCAGCAAATTACAGCAGGAAAAGTCTGCAGCTGGAAGGATTTTTGAGCGTCTGAAGGTGGTTGTGCTTCTTGTCTCAAGGGATTATGTGCAAGTATCCAGAAAGTTTCATGATACGTGCTGAAGAGAGAGCTGGATATTTGTTGTATTGCTCAATGCAGGTATTGGAAAAAGCTAAAAAAGTGGAGGTTTTGGAGCTCAGTCCACAAATTTTAAGCCACTTACTTTGATTGCACACTTCCTTACAAATGTTTAACAGCTTAGAAACAGCTGGATGATGGATGATTCTGAAGGCTGCAATTACAGAAAAACCTGCAGCATTGAGTGTGCAAGACAGAGATGTTAGACCATGTGTTGTTTTTCTCCTTACTAATAGCAGAAACTAATTCATAGGCGAATTCATACTTTGCTTCAGGACTGTTTTAGTTATTATTCTTGTCTTTTTAGGCATTTATTTTTATGTTCCAAGTAATTCTATAAAAGTTCTGCGGTTTTTTTTTATATTTCTGCTCATGTTCATGGTAGAGATTACCTAAATTTGTTTCAAGCTTTGTCTTTGCAATGGTGGTAAAAAATTAACTTTCATAAAACATAACATTTTTTTTCTTTATGCACTGACTTAGGCTGTTAATATGTGTGATATAAGGTGTCATGGGCCAAGTTTGTGGTTTAAAAAGATTACCTTTAGTAAAACTGTAATGTAGAGTGATGGATGAGAAATTTTTTAAAAAAGCTAATTATTTGCAGAAAACCATGTGTATACTGACAATTTCCAAATAGACTTGGGTGTATTTATCTGCCCATTATAGTTCTTATTTTACAGATGAATATGCTAAGTGCTATTCAGAATTATTTGGCCATATGTTCCTGTTTTTATGGAACTTCATTTTGCGGGCTCTTTATTTATATAAAAGTTTTCTGTTCATGATAGAATATACTAAGAGGGAGAGAAAAGAATGTTATTTCAAATGTTATACCTTTTGCAGAAGAGCAGATGGTGTTTGTATGTGGGGCTTCGAGGAAGTTTTACACTTTGAAACTACTGCTTTATTCCAGATTGTCCAAGAGAAATGTGGTTCTAGCTCCTGTGGAGCATCCCAGGTTGTGTCACCACTGATGTCATTGTGTTCTAAAGCCAGCAGAGATGTGGGTTACACTGACCCTTTGTCACTGTGTTTGTATAATGTGGATTGTTCCCAAGTGCAGGCAAGAGTTGCTTGACGAAAGTTTATTTTGTGCAGTACTTTGGCAAGAGTGGTCCTGAGTGAGGTGATGCTGAATGATCTCAAGTTTCTGCATCTTTATTTGTGCCTTTTAAGACCTGACTCTTCCAGTTTTCAAATTCCAGCTTTGGAAGCTGTTGGGGAACAGTCCCCTGGTGACACAAGTCAGCTCCTTCAGCACCTTTGGACAGCTCACCACCACCACCACAGCTGGTTCTCTGCAGTCAATTTGATGCTTCATTGGCACTAAATGTGATCCAAAATCCCCTGGGGAAAAACCAGTAGGCAGATGATGAATTTTCCTAGTTGTCTTTTAATATGAAATTTGAAATCCACTGGTCATGCCAATCGTGAGAAAAAAATGAACTTGTTAGTAAAGTCTCAGAGGAACTTTTAGGTGGGTGCTGCAGGCTGCATTGACACATTACATTATTAAACATGACTTTTTACAAATGTGTTCCAAGACATTTACATCTGTGAATCACAAACATCACGCTGGGTGAGACTAAAGGCAGGGATTTATGTTGTTTTGCTGTCCACATTAGTTAATTGTTTTTCACTATTCCCTTGCTTAGTTGTTGGGGGTTTTTATGACAATATTTGGGCATGTTAAGAAGCGTATTTTCCTCGTGGTGATTTGCTTCAAATAACTTTGTTTTAGTACTATTTTGGTAGGAACAAATCCGTATGGGCTCTGGCACAGAAATAATATCTTGCATGAATATTTGAAATCTAATTAGGAAGCAGCAGAAAATACTGAACTGTCGTAGATACACACCTTGTATCTTCAACAAAGCATTATGTTGGGGGCTTAGAGAATTTTGTAATCTTCCTGTTGACACCGCAGTTGTTGCGGGAGCCACTGCAGAGCAGCTGCTGCCTGAAGGAGCTCCCTGTGAGGAGGAAACTGAAACCTTGGGGGTCACCCGTGTACAAAAATGGAATGTACTGTGCCTCTGGCTCTTAGCCGCTGTCTGAGGCTGAGCTATGGAAGCCTAATACAATATTAGTGGATTTACTCATTTAGAGGACTCTGACAATACCTGTGGAAGAAAGTAATGGCTTGATCAGGCTGTTGCTTCCTTTAACTATTAATGGAAATTGTGCCCTCATCCCCATTCCGTAAGAGAGCCACTGCAGCCATGCATTAAGGGGCGAAAACCTACAAGTTTTGATTAGGCGAGGAAGATAGTTACATGATGAAAGAAACACGCCTCTGGAATTTTTATTTCAGTAGTGAGATGTTGCATTACTGCATATTTTTACTGTATCAACTGAGAATAAAGCCTATTCAGTATTATTTATATAAGTGCTTCCACAAGAGAGGCAGTGCTGGGATACTCAAAACCTGGTCTTGTTTTCAGCCTGAAGTGTTGGCCCAGAGATGATGTGTGAGCATGTGCTCAACATGTTCAGTGCTCAGTGGTTATTCAGCCTCTCTGAGCTGCAGATAAGTATGCAGAAGTATCCAGTGTTCTCCTGGGATGGAATGAGAACAAATGCAAAGATATTTTTAAGTCAGACTGGATTCTTGTTTTCCTACGAGCTAATCACATGTATTAGATGCTTGATGAGTTTCTGCTGTCTGTAAAACAGATACAGCATGGGCAAATATGTCTGGCACAAGCCAGATGGTTTGATTTTTGTCTTTGTGGAAGGAGTAGGAAAAAATACATGTAGTGAGCAAAGAGGCTGTGGAGAATGTGGTGCTTCCAGGGAAAAATAAAAGTTACTTCTCTATGCTGATCAATTACTAGCCTATGCAGTTTTAATAAAGAGCTTTTCTTGATTGCCAAGTTGTGGTTTCTTTTCACTTGCTTCATCCACCTACTTGTAATGCTTTGAAAATGACTATTTTGGGATGTGTTCTCTTGCTTTCATCCTTAGTCAAAAAAAGGGTTTTTTTCCCCTCGTGTTTCCTAACAGCTGTTTTTCATAAGTGTGTGTGTGGATAAATACTAATTTCCCCTGTGGTCTAGCTGGCTTTTCTGCACTGTTAATACTCCACCACAGCAAAAAGTGATTCTGTATCCACACTTCATTCTTGGTGTGTTTTGTATGCCAGCAATTAAGTGTAGATTTTGAAGCTGAGTGGATGATTAACTCTGAAAGTGTAAATTCAGTAACTTTGCATGTGTGTTTTACATGGGTTTCACTATCTAACCAGTTCTTGAGAACACTTCAGTTTTTCTAGAGCAAAACATGTCTGCTCTGCAGGAGAAAAAAATACCAAAATAGATTTCAAATATTTTTTTTTTTCAAATCTAATTAATGTGAGTATTTAAAGATCCAGCAGTTCAGAGCCAGAAAGTCCCAGGAACAAAAATACTCCTGAAATATGTGTTCCAAGGTAGGACACTTCTATGGCACAGGTGTGGAGTTTTAGCTTTGTTTGGGTTTTTGATAGTTATTGTTTTGCTTTTCCTTTTTGTTTGTAAAATGGAGCATCTGTTGCTTTATTCTTTTGAGTAATGTAAAGATGGTTCTTGCATATAAGAATTACTGATGTACCTTTGAGTACAGGAAACTGAAATGAATTACATGTTTTCATATATGTAGCAGTTATACACTGATGTACAGAGACAAGAAAGAGTTTATTTATATACGTACAATCTTGATCAGCTAGGCTTGTGGCCTCTGAGTTTGTAAATAGTTTCCAGAAAGGCTGTAGAGAGTATTTATAGGGATTTTCTGAGTGCCTATTCAAAGCAGGATCTGAGGTGTATTAAAGGAAGTGTGCATTTCTTGGGAAATAGCAAGTTTGAAGAATTATGGAATTGTTATTTCAAGTTATGTGCCAGTAACCTGAGACAGTCTCCCTTTTGAAAAAAGTTCTGGTTTTCTCTTACACACTCCAGGATTGAAATGTGTTTGTTTTCTGGCTGCTGATAGATCAGGGCTTGCTGGAGTTGTCTGTGTGTCTCAGAGCAGAGGGACTGACAGCCCCTGGAAGGGTGGGGTGAAACTCTCTGGTCTTCTGCAGCCTTCCTTCCAGTAAAAGACTTGTGTTCCAATACTTGAAAGGAATGGAAAAAGCATTAGTGAATATCAAATTATAGTTGAATTGTTGTGAGTAAAATACTTGCTCTTGTTGCTACTTCCTAAGACAGAATTTTTTTTGTTTGCTGTATTTTGCTCATCCAAGCATAGATGAGAAACTTGAAAAAACTTAATCTTGTGAGAAAGAGACGTGTGTTTTTGAAAAAAAAGTACTGATGTATAAGGACTACTTCCTGCTATTTGTTTTTCTTGTTTTTTTTTTCCTTATAGAATAAGATATCTTTCTAGATCTAGATTCTTCTGATCTCTTAAGTGGCAAAGCCTAAGTAATTTTTTCCTTTTTCTAGCAAATACTCTGTGTGATTTAGTTTTGAAGTGAAATTCCTTCTATGTTTAATGGAGACATTTATTTTTCTTTATGTTGGTTGAAAGGAGTTAAATAATGACCCTTCCTAGAAAGATGATATAGAAGCGTTACCAAAAAAAAAGAAAAAAGTTTTCTTGACCTTTAGTGCATATTCTTTTTTAAGTATTGGTTCAAAAGTCTGAATATCTCTGATGTCCTGAGAAGGCATAAAAATGTCAGTGTAAGAAATAGATCAAAGTAATTTGGTTTTTCAGGATTGAAATAAATGTGATTTAAAGGAAAACTGTCAAGATACTTAGATCTTAAACTACTTTTGTGGGAATTTGATTTTTATTCTGATAGAGGCTTGCATTTACACTGTTGGTTCTAGAATAAATTAACTAAAAGCTGTAGAGAAACTTCAAAGATTATCATTACAGTGCTCTGTAGGGAATATTAATCCATTTATTGTTTATCTCTTGCCTTGGAGGAATTCCTTGTAGAAACTTCTACTCAATTATCTCGTGCAGTGTGCAGTGTTCTTACCTGCTATGTGAATGTACCTCTGTTGAAATGATTGACTGCTGGCTGACACAAAGTTATACTGGTTTGGGAGGAAAAGTGGCGTGGCAAAAGAGCAGAATTTTCTTTGAAACTATGTAGAGGAAATTGCCTTGCAGTGATATGAGATGTGCCTCACAATCTGCCTTAAAATGCACACTGACCCTTTTTCTGATATTGAGTGGGAACTTGGGTAGATTTTTTTCAAATAAAAAGCAATCTGGAAATGGATTAAACCTGAATAATTATTCACTGATGGAAATCTAGAAATAGGAGCCTCCTAGGGACATTCTGTATGCACCCAGAAGTTCTGAATGTACAGAAGCTAATATAAATATTACCTCAGTCTTTCCTGGTAATCTTTTCTCAATCTAGGCTTTGCTTAAAACCTAATTTCTGACAGTCTATAGGCACTGACTATAACATGCAGGCCAGTGTGTGTGATTTTGGTTTCAGAGCATTTTTTTGAACCCTGGCATACTAATCAGATTCTCCAGAGCTCTCTGCTGTATTTTGTTAGTTATTGCAGCGGGTTAAAAATTAAAAGGAAGGGCCAATGAAAACTAATTTAATCAGGGTACTTTGTGCAGAGTCAGTACTGAGTGTGGTTTATCAGGGCTTTTTAATAAGGACACCACTATGAAGTAAAGAGGGATTCAGTATTTATCTAAGATTCTGTTAAGATGAGAGAATTCTAGATCTTTTGAAGACATGTCATTTTTGTGGTATTTTTGTTTTTTATATTCTCAGTTGGCTGTGTAAGGTGGACTGGACAGCAGGTTAGACTTGAACAAAATAAATATACATAGCCTAAAGTATGCAAGATTTTGCAATCAGTGTAATGAAGCTAAACTGTTGGAGTTGTGTGGGTTTTTCTTTCTAAGATTGGTTTTACCTTAATGAACTCTATATTAATATTGGATTTTTTTTTAAATAACCTACTACTAAAATAGATGCTGAAATTATTTTCATTAATAGCTAAGTGTCTTTCTAGGCAATATTTATTCCTCATCCTCAGCCACTAACTTTTGTTTCTTTAATTTAGGCTTCTTTTGACATTGTTTTAAGCCCCATTTTCCAGGGGTGGGAATGTGTGGGTGTATTAGGAAAAATAAAAGACTTTTCCTGGAGCTTGTACTGATCCAAAAAGCACTAAGGTATCTGAGGTGCTTGGCTTTTGTAGTGATTGCTTTAATCAAGCTAATTTGGGGCCAATGAAATTTAGATCTCTGGATTTACAGGTGACTACCCGGTGCTTAAGTCAGGGCTCTTGCTCAGCAAAGCATTAATATTGGCGATTATCTGCTTTCTTCTGCTAATTCAACAAATTAATGAAGAATGTTTGCTGAAATCTCACAGACTTCACTTCCTTGTGAGGAGATAATTACTTTTTGTCATGAATAAAGATCTGCACTCACTGGCAAACTCAGACGACTGTGAATGTTACACGAATGGCTGGAACAAAATCTGGAATAGTCAGGGTTGTCCATTTAGTGCTGGGCTGACTTTGGCTGGTTGAAGGTCAAGAGCTGGTGGGAACAGCCCCAGTTCTCACATGTGCAGGGCCCTTTCCAGGAATTCCTTGTGCTTTTAGGGTGGCCTGAGAGCTGCATTTGGATTCTTACAGTGAGACTGGCACACCAGTGTGACAGCACAAAACTTGTGTTGTCCTGCATCAGCAGACATCAAAGAAATCTTTTCATTTAACAGTAAAAGATCCTCTGAGGGGGAGAAAGTGGATTCTTTGTCTTGTTGGACAGATAGAATATCATATGCAGAATAGATTGTTGTACAAAAATGAGTACCTAAGAGAAGTCTGAGTTCTTCAAACATGTTGCCACAGGGCAAAGCAGGGGTGGGATATGGTTAAAAAAAATCCAGCAAAGGAAGCTGGAACACATTTATATTGCATTCTTTGCTTCCAGAGTAGCTTTCTTTATTGGATTCCTTATGTATAAGTAACAAAGACTCATGAATAGTTTATTTGAGTTTGATTTTTTCCTGATCTATGCATGAGTTTATTAGCTTTAGGCAGGTGCATAAAGATTCAAGGCTGTTTTTTCTAAAATTCAGCTCCTATACTACATCAAATTTTGTTTCCTTTTAACTAGCAGAGGTTGTCAGAGTGCTGTAGCTGCTTACAACTGTAATTCATGTCTGTTCCAGACGTGTCAGCTGTTGGACTTCAGTGGACCTGAGGTCAGACTTGATGCAAATTTGGTAGCTTTAAAGAGAATGAATTTGGTGGAAAAAAATGCATGGAAAGACCTGAGCATTTTTCAGTGTTGTATTGAGAAATTCAGCCTTGACTAATCCAACTCAATTGTGTCCTTTTTTGTTTTGTGTTGTCCCTCCATCACATGGCTGGCACGAGTGGTCACTAACAGAGCTAAATTAGTGTTAATCAGCTTATGGAACAAGTCCAGTTGCAGAGGTGAATAAAAAAATGTAAAACCCAAGCCCCAAATAGCCCTGCTTAAAAAAAACTTACAATAGCATATTTATATATTACTGAAATTTATATTCTCCAACCTAGTTCCAAGTTAATGGAGAAAAAATATTTTATTAGGGTCAGGATTTCATCTGAGTGGATGTTCTGTAGTTCTGCAAACTCTATGGTGAGACCAGCATTGCACCTCCATGAAGTGAGGCAGGATGGATGCTGTACAGCTGAATTCCTTACCTGCTTGCAGCTTCCTAGGAGGCTGCTGGATGCCCTGGGGATGGAATTCCCTGGGCTCTCTGCTGATTTCATGGTGTTGCTGGATGTGTTAATGGAGCAGCAGATGTTAAAAGCAACTTTCCATGGGTTGTAAGCCAGGAATCACATAACTATGAGCTCTGTCAAAGCTGGGAATAGGCTCTTGGGGAGCTCCTGAACATTATCTGTTGTTCTCTGGACTGTGTGGCTGCTGGAAATGCAGTCAGGAACTGAAGGGAAACTATTAACTTGAAGAATGGAAGTATTTTTGTTATTTGGGGTTTGTTTTTTAATTGTTTTGTTTTTATTAATTTTTACCTAAATATTTTCTGTCCACAAGGAAGATGTCTAGAATATGAATATCTGATCACAAGTGGGGATGAACTTTGATTTGGAAGACTTGGTCACTATTAAAATACAGCCACTGTTCCCTTGTATGGCCTTGTCCAATGCTACTTTTCTTTCCTGTGCTTTCAGTTCCCTGCCTATAAAATGAGTGATGTTATGCTGTCTTTCTAATGATGTTTCAGCAAATGCAATAAGAAGCAGTGAATTAGGTCTGAGTTAATAGTTTTATATAGTCATAAGATTTTAGAAACCTTACTATGTCACTCTAGTTATCAGCCAAAATTTTAATCTCTTTGAATGATGAAGCTTGTTTTCAATGGCAGTTTTGCCATGTATTTCATTCTTGACATACTTGCTAGCATAATAAACACTTGAAAACACTTGAAAAGTTAAAAAAGAGGCAAGATATATAAATGTGAGCTTGTTTCTCTCTGCACTCAGGTCAGTGATTGCTTCTTTGTACCGAGTATGCATGGCTTGAGTAGGAAGGCTAAAAATGGATAATTAGGAAGACAGTGGCATGTTTTGTCAGACTGTTTTAATACCTTTTGGGCTGTATCCAGTAGTAAAAACCTCATATTGTCTCCAGCTTTGCTTGAACTGTGGTTTCTGGTGGATGATGATGCCTTGTGTGGTGACTGATGCTTCTGGTGTGCAGCCTTTAATGTGTTCTTCACCTTCCCCTCGCCGTTCCCTTCCTGCACAGACTCTGACCAGGAGAACAGCAATAGAAAAATCCTTCCTGATAATGAGGAAAGCGCTGCAGATATTCACAGCGTGTCGTGTACAATTCCTGGATCAGAGCTGCTGGGGGGACAGGTATTTTTAGTCAGAATTGTCACAAAATGGATCTTCTGGCAGGAGGATGCGTTTGGTTCACCACCAAAGGCAGAACAACTTAATAGCGCATTTTTGGATCTGTTTATGTTCAGTCAGATATTTGTGTTCTGGACATTTTCCTTGTGAACAGAGGATATTTGGAGTGAAAAAAGAAAACAAAAAAAAACCTCCTAAGAAATAGGAAGTGTTGTTCCAGGATGATCACTGGGAGGAGCTGTTCATTACAGTTTTTATGCATTAAATCAGTGTCAAGGAAATGATGAGAGAGTGGGAAGGTGATGTGGAGGCAAAGGAACTTAGTCATGAGTGGGGAATACTCTTAGTAGAAAGGGATCAGTGGTTTTTTAAAAAAAAAAATAAATTGAAGGAGCAGTGACCTCAAGGGAAAATACCAATTCACTAAAGTTTTGAACTTCTCTTGTATATTAACTGTGAAAGTAGAAGTGAGATTGGGCCACATTCCTGGTGGGAATGCACTAAGCAGGTACTAGTTGTCCAGCTGGCCATTAATGCACTGGAGAGCCCATGAACTGTTCCTGCCGTTGGAATACTGAGAGGATCTTTGTCAGTAATCCTGTTACAGAGGTAACCCACCTCACAGAGACAATTTGTGTTTGAATTCTGATATGATTGAGTGAAAGGGGAAAAGTCTTTGTAAAAATTCCCCGCCACTATCTCCATAATCTCTACTTGAGTGAGCATCAGCCAAGTGAGAAAATGAAAAATTATAACCTGCCAAGCATCACTGGCAGACTGAAATGAAAAAATTGCAAGTTAATAACAGTGATGCCTCCAAAAAATTTGCTGGCCAATTTAACATTGCTTTATCCAAGGTCACATCTTGCAACTGATTATTTTTAGCAATTTGTAGATGAGGATTTTCTACCTTTATTATGGGAAGTGAAGATCAGGGAAACACCAAGTACAGTTTTAAAATTCAAAGTTATCAATCTCTTCATATCAAAAGTAAGTCATGTTCCCGGCTTGTTTGCTTAAGACTGGGCACAGAAATTTTTTTCCACTGTAATGAAATGAGATATTTATGCTATACTCTGTGACAGTGATGAAGTCAGTGTGACATGAAAACTCACAGAGGAGTGAGGTTGGTGAAAGAACTGAAAACAGGAAAAATTACAACTTGCCTGAGTTTGTACTGGAGCATTCCTGCTAATGTTTATGTGATAATTTTTACATAATAGTGTTAAAAGAGATTATGTTGCCTGTTCTTGAAGTTAAAGGATTGTGAACCTATTGCAGGCAAGTACACAAGACTTAATTAATATAAGCTGTGTCCTGTGAAATGACCAAGGCACCTTAGTGGAATCTAAGGTGTGAAAACCATTAGTGAACTGGAGCAGCATTTAATTTCCTCCAGTACAATCTGCACCATCATTTTAATATTACAGGGTAAACCCTGGTACAACATTTGCAGAGCACTGCCACACTGTCACTTATTTAAAAAACATTCTTCAACAGCTGGAATATATCATTGGTGTGTGGAAACTCCTGCCCTGGGCTTGAAGTGCAAGAGGAAACCCTCTGTTTTCATGTGGTTTTGTGGTCCTTTTAATGAAGGATATGCAACATCCTGATATGCTGAGTGTGCACAGGAGTTCTAGGGAGATTTTGTGGTCTGGTGGTTCAGAAATCTTGGCTGTGGGTAATTGTTTGTCAGCCGCTCAGTGGTTGCAGTGCAGAAAACACTGCAGCACTTCTGGCTAGTATGGAAAGTGAAGGACACTTCTTGTTGGAAGATTAATGGACCACTCTCTTTGTCTGCCCTGGTTTTTAAGCAAGAAGGTCTTATCTGTCATTAAAATAATAAAATTACTTGAGCAGCTCCACTCAAGGACTTCCCAAAAGCATTTGTTTTTGCTCCTGTGTGAGCTGTGTTAGCTGGAGCTGTTCTATGTTGAGAGAGGATTAACATGCAAAAGGTGTCCCTGGTGTTTGTTAATGATCTCCATGGTCAGAAGCCTGGGTGAAGCCTCAGCCTCCAGAACCAAATTTGGTGAGCACATGCTCAGTAGAAACAGGAGCTGAATTCCCAGCTCTCTGTGGAAGTTCCCTGTTAGATCACTCACGTCCTGCCAGCCTTCTGAGATCTGACAAGATCGCAGCTTGGACTGTTTAATTTTTCTTGCTGTCATGCGATGCATCACAGTGAGTTAGCTCGGTAGCCCTAATCTAATGCTTACTGCAATGAAGCTGGGAATGTAGCCATCAATACTTATTTCAGTAAGCAAAGCAAAATGAAATATTTTTTTGACAACTTCTGTCCATTTCATTATCTCCTTTTTAATCACAAAACTGTCTCACACAGTTTTCATACTTCCTTAAACTTTGTAGCCTGTCTGCTCTCATATACATCAGGCTGATGCCAGCATCTCTCTCCTCTCCCCAACAAGGTTCCATCCATGCATTAGGTTAATCTGTTGCATTCCTGCAGCAGAAGGAAGCTGATTGTTTCCTGATGTGTCCAGCCACCTCTAGAGTTAGGAACAAAAGTTTCAGGGAGTAGAAGACTTCAAACAGATGTTATTGCCTTGCTTTTTTTTTTCTTATTCAAAAGTAATCTTGTTTAAGTATATTTGCAATGCAAGCAGAATTGAGAAGCTTTAGTATTGCCATTCTTTAGCATCAGTCAGTCATGCCCAGATTCTGACAGGGTGTGCTCTGTCCCAGACCAGACAGAGCTGCAGTTCCTGCATTATGCTCACGTTCAAAGCAGGATTTCCTCACTGAACTGTGACATTTCCCCACTTACATTAAGGCTACTTTCTGTTTCTGCATGAAAGTGTCTGTGTGTAATCTCTGTGAGTATACATGCCCTTTCCACCATTTTTAGACCAACAGAGTGGAGATTAAACTGAGTTTTTTCTGTAAAACACTCAATTTTCTAGGGTAATAGTTTTCTTTTAATGTTGCAGACATTGAGAGAAACAAATAGGTAAGATGAAGTAAAAACAAAGGATAGAGAAGATAAATACACACAGCTAGGCATGAGTTTTTCTTCACACCATCTGGGACAGAACTGGATGAATTGTCCCTCTATTTACAGCAGCAGTGTTGGTTTAGATGCTCTGTTCTGCATCTGCTCCCTGGGAGATAAATGTCAGGGCACAACTTTGTTTTTACTTACATACAACCAGCTCTAGGGATGCGTGGCCCTCTGGATGGAGGAGAGACATCCATTGTGACATGCAGTTGTAAAATTGCAGTTCTTTGCTGGCTAAGAGGGGTGCAGCAAGCTATTCTCAAAACCAGGCCATTTTTTCTTGCTCTTGGGAAAAGTTTGAGCTTGACTCTCTCATTTTTGCTTTTCAGGAAGCTTAATGCTTTTGGGCTATCTCTAGCCAAATGCTGATAATAGGGCCTATAAGGGAACTTCTATGCAATGGTTCTTTCAGCAAAGAAATTGCACATAGCAAAGATGGAACTGACCAAGAGAAAGGGGAAGTTAAAGCAAGCATTTGGACTACTTTTTAAAGAGCTAGGCAGAGTAGATTAAGGCCACTTGAACGCACAATAACTATTTGAAATAGAATGGCAAAGCGGCACTTTTTTCCTGCAAAAATCCTCTAGAATATTGTTCATCTATTGATGAACACTTATTTTCAAGTCTTTTTCTGTGGCAGGTATTTGTGTATGAGGCTTGACTTGTAATTGTGCAAGAAATAAAAATTGTTCATTTTAATTGACCTTCCTGACCTTAAAGGAAGTTTAGATACTTGCAGACCACTACATTTTGTTTTCTTCTGGAAATATTTTAAGGTAATGCACCTTGTTTTTATAATTTGGGAAGTATTTTTCCAGTGGGCCTATTTCTTTCAGAGTGACAGTGAAATGATGGCAGAGATTTAAAATAGATACCCCCTTTGAAGCTTGTGTGCCGATTATTAAGGTGTGTGGAAAGGAGTTCTCTGACCCATTACAAAATAATTCTTTTGCCCACACAGAGCATAATGCATTCTGATGACACTCATAATTGCAGGACTTCCAGAATAATTACCCTGGTAGTTCATTTTTGTATTGTTGGAATTCATATTTGTGTGTTATGCTTAACTGAAATCTGCATGCTTTGATCTGCGCACGTGTGGAAATACTCATTGGGTTTACCTGACAGCAAATGTGTATTTACTTGGCAGGTAAGCAAACATCTGGATGTCTTACAGACAAATGAATTTTTATCTCACCTGTGTGTGATACTACATCCCTGTGCAGCTGCATTTTCCCAAGTTACAGTCAGCCCATGTAGTGGTGGATACTGGATGCTCAGGTGTTTATTCAGCATATCAGGTTCCAGAGTTTGGAATTGTGACAGAAACCAGTTCACGGTCAGATTTTGGCCTCTGTCCTCACATTCATTTGCTGATGTTGCCTCTCCTTAGTTACATGTTACCAGTTTGTACCAGCTGAGGTTCTTCCAGAGAAAGAGGAAATGAGTCTCCTAATTTTGAATTTTTGCCACTCCTCACTGAGCTGTGATGGAACTTGCTCTTTCTTTTGGCAAAGAGATGCTTGAACTTTATGTAACTGAAAGCACCTGGTTATGAATTGCTAAAGTCTAAAGAAGGAAGGACATCTCTGGGCAAGATGAAGAGTAAAGGTAATGAAGTGATGCTTAGACACAGAATGGGAAGGCAGATTTTGGAGTAGAAATAAATAAAACCGACAAAAAAGTTCAAACAGTGATGTCTGTGTGGGTGTGATCTGCCTGTGTTAAAGTCCAGCTTGTAAGGTAAAACTAAAATAAACACAGCTTTCCCTGTAATGGACTTGGGTATTCCAGAAAGTCTTTTATATAGAGTCCATATTGTATTTTGGGGTTAAATTACCCCAATAAAAATAATTCCTCCATGAAGTTTAATCAGAATGTCTTGGAAAGAAGCCTGGGACTAACATGAGCATTTTCTTGATGTGATGTCTGCACATTTTCACAAGAGGAGTAAAGGTCATTCCTCTGTTGGATGGGAAAGAGCTTCCTAAAGCATGTTGGCAATGCTAGATTTTTCTGCATTTTCTTTACAGTGGTGATGTCAAGAAGGTTAAATTTAAATTAACAACTAAAAATAGTACCTAGAGTATAAAACAGTTGCTAAATTGGCAGTTATTCAGTGATTGTAAGTCAAAATAGGGCTGGTTGTTGAGGAATTCTTAGTGGAAATCAGTGTTATCATCTGACCTTATTTTTTTTTTAAATCTTCTAAAAGCCTTCTGCTTTACAGCTCTTGTAATGGTATAAAGGAGTAAAGGTTTTCTTGTATGAGCAGATCTGAGGACTGGAGTGAAACTGCATCTTGTACATCTAGTGGGTGGTCACTGGATAGGAGCTCTTTTTGCTTATTACCGAAATAATGAACTAGCCAATCATCCAAACCTGTTCATGTCCATCTTTTTAGGTGTAAATATTTTCAAGGCAATGTTTCTTACAGCAGTGCATTCTGGGGGCTTTTTTGTGTTCAGGATAAAAATGCATGTGACCTTGGTTTAGGAAAAGTACAAGAACAAATTCCTTTGAGTAAAAGCACATCTGAAAAGTTAAACAAAAAAATCCTTTTCTACAGATTAAGCCTGGTGCTCCTCTCCTCCCTTTTAAACATTTAAACACACTCTTTACATGATGCTTAAGCTTTTAAGTCAAAGTTATGAGGTGTTTTAGCCAGGCTTGAGCCTGAGAACAAGACCCAAACCAGGACAATAACAAAATGACACAAAGATTGACTCCACCGTGCTTGCTGGATGAAGTGAAAACTGCTGAAATATAATTCCTATATCCTGGGATTTCACTGCCTGCTGGAACTAATCTCATTAACTTAAAACCACCTGAGGCTTAAGAGACATATACACTGCTGTGAGAAATTATATTTATCTCATCCTAGGGGGAAATCCTTTCCCTCCCCCGGCTTACCTTACTTTTGACTTTGTCATTCGTGAATTACCAGGTCATTTCTCCCCCATGGGAAAGTCGTCATAGCTCACAGCCATGCAATTACAGTATCTGAAGTTCACTGCTGTATGAATGCTGAGATCACTGTTCGAGGGTTTTCTTCTTAAATAATTTCCTAGAGAAAACAAAGACTGGAAAAATAATAGGTTAGCAGTTTACTTAAATAAAGTTCCTCCAGAGGTACGGGAAAAGATTCCAGAACTAAAAACAAAGGTATAAGGCAAAGAGGTTACTGAAAGCATTAAGGTGTTTATTGCCTTTGTAAACCAAACACTGAGTTTTCTTTAACCATTAAACTTTAAGAGATTGGTCGCCTCTGATAAGTGGTAATTGGATGCAGAAATTTCCAATGTGAGGTTGCAGTTTGAAATCCGATGAGTGTTTCCAGGGAGAGTTCTGGAGTTGAGTGGTTGATTGCTGCACTCGAGTTGGGATTGAGAATAGATCCCAAATCTGCATTCAGTGTTAAATCCTGCCAGTAGAAATACTCTGTTTGACATAGGAGGATTTTGGATAAGGCATTTACTGATAATCTTGTTGGACTTTGCAGCAAGGCAAAATGACTTTGTTCAAGTGTCTTTCAACTTCTGAAAAAAAATTAATAAATCAATTTTGGGTTATCCATTAAACAGCTCTAATGTAAATGATATTAAGAAAATTGCAGAAAGCCTTTTGCAGTGGAAGCTTTTGGCCCTTGGGTGCTGTTCCAGAAGGGAGCCTTGGAGTAGGGAGTTTGTGTTGCGGAAGTTACTGTCAGTGAAATGGAGGTGCCAGCTTCTGTGACTAAGAGAAATGACCACTGAGCCAAACTACATGTCATTTTTGTAAAACCCAGCTGAAAAGGTGATTTGTGGATTTGAATCATGGGTCTGTCAAAGTTCACTGTTTACAGTGGTTTATTGTCCCTAAGTGGCCATTTCCCAGCCAGCCATTTGAATTGTTCTGTGTTGATAATGTGCGTATAGGGACAACAATAGATGCAGTTGCAATTGCAGACCAATTACAGTAATTAAAAATGATAATATAAGCCTCTGTTTCTCTTCCATCTGCATGGGATGAAAGTAATCTGGTCTGTTCATGGGAATGCCCCATTAATCCTCTGTTAATGCCCTATATTTAAGGACCTACAATGAAGTGTGTATGAGCAAGTAGTGAAGTGCATTAACGTCTCTGGATTAGGAGTCCTTGTAATTATGGTGCTAATTACGTGTTGTTGTGATCTTGTCTAGATGTAGGTGAATTTGGTCAAGTGTTTTTCTTTAATTTTGTCGAGTAATGAATAAATCAGTGAGGTTACACATGGCTGTTGCTGTTGTGTTGTTAAGAATAGAGTCTGTAGGGGTGAATGGTTGCTGAACTCTAGTGTACATTCCCTTTTCAGTCCTGCATAAATGAGTATAGCATATTCCAGTTTATTTAGTGATGGACAGGCCGTTAGCTCTTAAAATAGCTAAGGAATAGGAACCTGACACCTTGAATGATTTATGTGTTTTCTTTGTAAGCTTGTTTCTGTTTTGTAACCTTTAAAATGTGAGTTTTATGAGCGATATCATTAAAATTTATACTCCCTCTAGTATGTGATGTTAGTCATTATTGCTCTGCTGTGCCTCCAGATCACCTGTCTGAATTACAAAGCAACCTTCCTTGGAGCTAAATAATAATTTTTTTTCCAAATGTGTGCTGACTTCATTATTTTTCGTTGGTACTCCCTTACCAGAGCAGAGGCCAGAATCTGGCCTTTCCTGCTTTCCATCCAACTGGGAAAGGTTACTAGGAGTAACTGTATATTTTTAGGAATGAAATATGAGGGGTCGTTTAACTTAAGAGATCTGATATCAATCATAAGGAACTTCCAGAGAATTTGTTTTGAAGTGTACTCTATTTTCTCTTAGGTAACTGAGATTGATATGCTTGGGAGGTGATTTAATGTTGTGCTGGGCTTTGTTACGCTAATTTAAAAGAGTTTCAGCAAAGAGTGAATCTCAGAGGGAAAAAATGCTGATACTGAAAGTGAATCACAGTCCTTGATTCCATCAATTGAGACTCTTAAACATCTTATATACCAGGAAAGATTTTGTAAAAGGTTTCAAAGTTACACCTTTAGTCTGCATCCTCAAATTGAAGGTGCCAAAAAGGTTTCTTCTGGAAACCTCCACAATACTCTCAAAAGATTTTGGGTGTTATTTTTAACAAATGAATCCAACGAAAAGTGGAGGTTTTGCTGAGCTGTGGATTACTCCCCTGGTTCTCTGAAGGCTGTCAAGCAAACTGCTCTGTAACTCATGAAGATCACCCATCTCTCTCTTCTTTTGGGAAATAAATGATCTTTATTCAATGGTTATGTTATATATTGTCTAGCAGATTATCGTATAGAGTAATTAACTGTGAACTTCCCAAGCATGATTTACTAGCCAGCTTTCATCCAGAGGTGAGATGGAATTGTTTTCTGATCAGTATGACAGCAGATGGTTTAGTTTTTTCAAATTAAGCCTGTTTGCCTAGAATCAGATCACTGAGTCCAACCATTAGCCCAGCACTTCCCAGTCCTCCACAAGCCCATGTCCCCCAGTGCCACATCCTGGAAATACCTCTGGCCATGGGGATTCAGCCTGGGTGTGACACACCTTCCAGTGAAAAAATTTATCCTAACAGCCTGTCTAACACTTGCCCTGGCACAGCTTATGGCAGTTTCCTCTTGTCCTTTTGCTTGGGAGACCAATCCCACCTGGCCCCAACGTCCATTCAGGTAGAGGGTGAGGAGGTTCTTTTTCTCCTGGTTGAACACCTTCAACTCCCCCAGCTGCTCCTCAAAGGGCTTGTTCTCTGTGCCTTCACCAGCTTCATCTTTCAGAAGATGCTGGAGCATGCAAAAGATCTGGGATTCAGGCTTCTTGTAGCAATGCCTGCATGGGTTTTTTGTGTGTGTTTGTTTTTCTTACAAAACCTTATCATTGTAATACAAATGATTTACTGATGTTAACAGAGGATAAAATACTAATTTTAGTGCAGCCTGAGGCTACCATGATCTATTCAGTGCTGTCATCTTGTTTCATTGAAAGATATGTGATATAACACTAGAAAAGGAGTTTGAACAACAGAAAATGTGTTACTGTTAGAAAACATAAGAATGGATTATGTCAGATAAGAGTTGTGCCAGAATAAGTGTGCTCAAGCACTGGATCCTCAAGCCAGTGGCCATTTCCTGAAATAGGTGGTATCATGATGCCTGTTCTTACAGTTACTGAAATTCCTTGTCTGCTTCTGTTCCCAGAATGATCATTCTCTCAATATTTGCAAGGCAAGTTCCCTGTCATGTTGCAGATTTCCCTATTTATTTTTGTAATAAAGAAAATATAAGCATCAGAGGTTCCTGCATTGAAAACTTCCAGCAGCATAATTCCTAGAGCTGGAAGGAAAGCTCTGTGAGTTTGCACTTTTATATCAGCTGAGGTCTGTTTCAAGATTCTTGTCCTCACCACACACACTGCAACTAGACTTTGATTAAAGTAAGGCTATCAGGTTGAAGTTTAATTTGCTCTATGCTAATTATACGTATTTTAAATTGTGAGTGGACTCCATACATAAATGTCAGTGAGATGGTGAAGGAGGTGGAAAGAAGAGCTGTGATGGTGATTAGAGGAGGCTGAGTTGAGTTTTTCATAGGATTAATGCTTTCCAAATTGGCGAATATAAGATTGAAAGTGAAGGACACAGTCCTTGTTGAGGGAAAGTGGTGGAGTGATCCTAATGCAGAATCTCATTAAAGCAACTGTCAGGATTCCTCTATTTTACCATCACCTCCCCTTTTCTATAAGAGTCAGCTGTCGTTTGGAGTGAGCATACTGCCAAAGAGGCATTTACAAATAAATGAAAAATGTCACAATTGATTTTGCTCCTTTCAGACGACTCCGTGTCAGCTTTGTCACAAACCCTTTGTTATTCCCTCTTTCAGATCTCTTGTCTGGACTTTGGAAATAACTTTGGTTCTTGGATTCCTTCTGTTGACCTGGGGTAAGCTCCCTGGATTATGACTTTTGATTAACATTTGTGCAACAGTTAAATAACATTGACTTCTCAGTGGCTATGAAGGGTGAAATGCTAGAAGTTCTTACCAATTACCTTATGAGTCTGTATAGAGGCTGCATAATACAATCCATGCTTGAAAGTACCACTGAAAACCAGATTTATTTTGTAGTTTCTCTTATAGAAGTATTTGCACATTATGGTAATTACTTTGCAAAATGTTGTGTGCCATGGTAGTAGCCACATAAAATATGAATAGCTGCATGGTTTTATTTGTTTCTAAAGAATATGTACTTCTAAGGTTGATAGTGTTATTTTCTTCCATATTTATAATTTCTCACTCTTTCACTGTATGTTAGATGGTTGTAGTGCATTTTCCTGCTTGTGAGGAGCTCAAAAGGTTGTTTTTCTTATGTGCTCGCTGGCTGGATAAGTGAAATGATGTGCAATATCAGTCTACCTCTTTTAAAATGCAAAAGTGTTACCATAAGATTGGATATCTGTTGCAATGTCATTATAAGAAAGAGTTGACTTGGTTTAGATATGAAGTACTTAAACTACAACTGCATCTAAAAAAATCTCAGTTACTTTTTCCTTGCGCTTCAGTATTTGAGATTGCAATCAAAAATACAGTGTTTTACTAAAATTGCTGTGAAAGAAACTTCATTAACATCCAGAAAAATACCTGTGATCTTTTAAATAGGAGTTGAAGATTTCTGAAGACACACCTAGTGCTACATTAAAGAGTAAATTCTGTCCTTGCATTTTGTATAATGTCCAGGAAGTTTAACCTGCAAATAGTAATAGAATGAGAGATTACCACTTTCCACTAACTTCAAACTCACACCATATAGGAATGATTGGTTTGTGATGGTTTTGTATTTCTAAAGGAATTCTTCAACAACAGTTCACGTGTATTTTGCAATCTGGCAAACAGCCAAACATCCCTCTTTCAATGCATGTTTTTTTCATAGCATGTGAAAGAAAAACTTGCTGCATTTTATCACTGTTGCTATTGTCAGATTCTTAAAAACAAGAGACCTGAAGAAAATCACTTTGCTGTCACTTTTGTACTCCAGAAACTCCTAAGAAGTTGGGGAAGTATTGGATTCTGTAAGAAAAACAAGAACAATTTATGGTTTCACCTGTCCTCTGTGCAGGTTTTGCTTCTTTTCCTCTTCCCCTGGGATTTTAATGTAGCTTGATGGGCTCTACTTTAGCACTGCAGAACTCTGCTTTCATTGCTGTATGCATATTTGTCAGCTGTTTAAGCATTTTGAATGCATTATGTTTCATACCTGGTTTTTGCTGTTCTAATGTACATTTTGCTTAATTAGAATGAAACGTGTTGAATTTGTTCTGAAAGAAAATTTTAAATTAATATCTGAAATGACTGTTAAATTTCCTCAAAGTTTAGACTTCTTTTAGTAGAAATCAAAACTTGTTAACTTGAACTTCCAAAGAGCACCCTTAATTTGTACTTTGTACAGTTTTGTTTACATGGTAGTTTGTGGCAAAGCTCTCTAGGGCAGTCTCTAATACTGTGTTTTTAGCAGTGGGCTGCCCAACCTTGCTGTTCTTCTATTAGTGTTAGAAAAATTAAAAAAAAAATCTAAGATATGAATCTATAAAGACAGAAAATAAGTTCTGGCAGTGTGGAAGATGATGACAGTCTCAAGGAATGAACTAGACAGTTCAAGACTGTTATATTTGTGTAATTAGTTACTCCTGTAAACAGAGATGGAAGGAAAGAAAACTAGGGGGAAAATAAAGAACTCGTCATTATCAGCTCTATTCATTCCCCTCTCGTTTGACTTAGTGAATTATTTTGAGGTGAATCTAAATGAAAATCTGTAGTATTTCACATCTAAATGAGGCATGCACTTAGGAGTAAAGAAGTGCTACAAAGGCCAGTCCAGATCTCTCCCAAAATGCCTTGGAACAAAAATGTTTAAATATGACTTGGCAGATTGCAGAAGCTTAGACTTCCACTCACCAGATTTTCACTCAGCCACATTTGATCATGTTACTGATGTTGATGTGTCCCAGCTTCTGTGAGCTGAGGATATTCTGATCCATGGTTGTGCAGATGTAAATATCTGTGCCCCAGCTGTTGGCATATATGGGAATTAATTCCATATATTTGTCTGAATCTCATATGAGATTGCCCTTGAGTGCTGGGTGTCCCTACAAGCAGGGGATGAAATGTCGTGGCTGGCAACATTACCATGAGTTAGAAAATAACTTTAGTGGGAGATTGTCTAAGATCTCCATCCGGCAAATAGCAAAAACAGAATAATAAAATAAAGGAGAGACGTGTGAACACCCACCACTGCTTGTTCAGTTCACTGAGGAACTTGCAGGTCAGGAATGAGCCTAGGAAGAGCCAAAGGGATATGATATGCAGGGTATTTGTTTCAATGTGAAACTTTCATGGAAGTGAACCAAAGGCAGTCCTGTGCTGCTAATACAGGTTTCCTGTAAGCTTCTTTTCAGCCAGGAGGAAGGGAGCAGGGGAGTGCGCTGAGAGCTGTATCTTTCTGCGTCAGTTTCTGTTCTTAAACTGCAAGTGAAAATGTTGGATCTATTAAAATTTAATTTCTGCTGATGGTGGCCATCCTGTTCCCCAGTGCTCCCCCAGTAATGAGACTCTGCTGTTCATGCTGACAATTGTTCACCTCCTCGACTCAGGATATTCTTTCACCCTATTTTCATACACAGATGTCTCTCTTCCTTTTTAATTTCATAGAGGTGTCTTTTTAAGTCATGGGGATGCTGGTCTCATTTCAGCAGGATGACTCACAGACCCTTCCCAGTGCCCAAATACACAGCTTATTGTGGAATAAGACAGCTTTTCTGTATAGGAAGAAAAAATAATTAATGAAGAGGGGAGGGTGAGGGAAGTAAGGGATGATAACCAAATAGGGAAAGATAAGATTTGGAGGAGTTATTATTCATGAGTTTGTCAATTAAGTTATTACAATTTCACTTTTAGAAGATCTACTTAAAAATCCTGAAAACAGTTCCTAATTGAAACCAGTCCAGTTTTTGCACCACGTTGTTTTTTAAATTAAATTCCATATTATTCCATTGACCTTAGAGAGGTCGCTTGTGCACTAAACAAATCGTTCTTCACCTCTTTGTATCTGAGGCTCTGCTCTGTGCTGCTGCCCCTTTTTAACTGTTACAAAACACTTACTATCCAACTGGTGTCCTCTGAAGTGTTTTGTGTTGTTGCTTTGTAAATTGCAAGTGATGTAATAGAACTCACCGCAGAAAGGACATGTGGAGAAGACAATGCTAACAAACAATTTGCAGCTCCTCATTGCCATGGCTGAATGAGTTGGTTTTAGGTAATTTGCTATTCAAACAGGAATAATGAGGTTAAATGTGTTTTACTCGTTTTTATTGTGGCACAATGGTCAAGCCTGAACCACTTAATTTGAAGGGGTTGGACAAGGCAAAGAAAATTGCTAATCATGTGCTTAATTGATCATTCTCTCACGATTGCCTGTAGCTGTAACTGTTAACTATGGTCTGAGATTAACCATCAGAAAATCACTGAGACCATAAAGGAACATACCATGGAGCAGCTTAATGGTGAAATGGTTCAGTTGCTGCCAGCTCAGCAGAGCAAAGGCAGGGGATGAAGCTCTCCTGCTAAACCCTAGTAACCTGAGTTTTTGGTCAAAACCTGACTTGAAATGCATGTGGTGTGATCATCTCTGCATAGTCTATTTGGAGGAGCTGGGAAGTACCTTTGACTACATTTCCTGGGGTCATTATTTTAGCAAGAGCATCTTGGGAATGTTTTCAGCACAGAAAAGTATTTGCAGGACCTAATGTATTTTGAGCTTTCTCTATGAAAATGTAGTATTTGCTTCAGCAACAAATAATGATAATTACAACTGGGTTGGTGGTTTGGTTTTTTTTTTTTTTTTAAAACATTTCCTAGAACAAAAGTGTTTGAAATCCTATTCAGAATTGGTTTCCAAGTTCATATGACTGCATATAGATTGGAATTACTGTAAGGAAAAATCAATGAATTGCCATTGTGTTAATAGTATTGACTCTATTTGATAAGTATGTCCTTGGGCATTTTTCAGAGTTGTAGCTATAATTTATGGGTGCTGATTTCAATTCCTATGTTTCTTCTGTAGCTCTAGAAAGTGGTTAGGCAAACTTGTCAGCTGTGACAGTGGACTCCAGTAGAGTGTTGGTTTTGTACAATGTCTTCATGTAAAGGAAACAAATACAGCTTTCCATCCCCCACCATCTGTTGTTAGGGATATTCCCTTATTTTCTTGTGTTTTGGGGAAGAATTTGGCTTAATGTTCTTGAATTAAGTGTAATAATTAAGATTTTTAGCATTTTTAGAAGCTTGAATCGCATGCAGGAGGTCGATTGAGACAGCCTGACACGCTGTACTAAAATGATACATAAGTAGAGCAATGTTTTCATCAACAGAAATGTGTTGCTGTTCAAAGTTGATTCTCTCTGTAGGGTGCCATAAAGTAATTAGAAGACCATAACATGATTGTTCAGTATTATATTAATTCCTTAGAGGGGTGAATTCATCTTTTCTGACTGCAGTAGTGCATGACTGGCCATGGAAATGCCACTGAATTATGAAATCATCTGTAAAACAAAGAACAGTTTTTCTAGAGGAGCATGTTTATTTTACAGAACTCGTAAGAGGCTCATGCTTTTAGTGATTTTTGCTTGTAGCAAACTGGAAGTGAAAGTATCTTAAAATTAAAAATCAACATGGAGCACGGTGTACTTTGCCTTGAAGAAAACTGCATGTAAAATATTTGTCTTCTGTGAGGACTGAAGACTATTAGATGGTTTTTGCCAACACAAGAAGAATCTCTTGTTACAGGTGATGATTTTTTGCAGCTGGTGTAAACTAATCCAGTGATGGCTTTATACTGTAAATGCAAAACATGAGAATTTTGTGCAGTTTTCTTTTTCCCAGCAGTGGGTGGAGAGCTGAGTTTGTATAGTGAGGCCATGTTAAAAATTAGCCTTGATTCAGCTTTTCTTGGATTTTTATTTTTATTTCCTAAGTGACCAATGCTCTAAGCATGAGTTTGTAATAGAGGCTTGTGTTGGCTTGAAGGGGAGGGACACTGACCATGCACTGCACAGATGGGGGAAGACTGGAAATACTTAATGGGTTTGATCAGAAAAGATTCTGTGTACAGCCCCTCCAAGCTGACATGTTGCCCTGCTTACAGCAGGAATTCCAAAACCCACAAGGACATTGTTTTACCATCTTTTTATTATTCCCCTGTAGAACATCTTTCTGATTGTGCTATGAAGTGTGTTGCAATCGAGAGGTTCTTTCCAGCCCACCAGACTTGTTTGTTTCTGCTGTGTTTCATTTTGTAGTCAGCATTAATCCTTCCTGTGCTTATGTTTTCAGGTGCAGTGCTGGAAGTGGCCCTTGCTGCCATATACCAAAATAAAGCCCTTTTCTTAAACAAATGACATTGAGCTCTATTTTGGTATGGCAGAGGCTTTGGGAATGTGTAATAAAAATTTAGAAGTGTAATTAAGGAAGCATTGACTTTAAGGCCTGCCTTGACTATTTCACTCAGGTCAATAATTCAGTGACTTTGCAGAGGCTGCATGCCTTAGCACAAAGAAAGGCATGAGTGGTTCCATATGTGCAAATTAGAACCAAGGACTCTCTTGTATGACACATGAAGGAAGACTGTAGTTTCAAGCGAGGGACCGTAATCACTATTACTTGGTTGCTAAATATCCAGTGTGCAAAACCAAATTTTCAGTGAAGGTTTAGATCATTATTTCTCACATGACTATTGAAAAATTAAAGCAAATACAGAAGCTGCAATAGATGCTTCACACCTTGCTTTATTCATGGCAGAGGTGCAATATTTAGCATCCTCATGGTATTCTTAGTATACTTAATAATTCTTTAGGACTAAGAAGTGCTATAATTAGAACAGCAGAGTTCAGAAAGAGTGTTTCATATAGCCTTAAGGCTTATGAAGGAGATAATCTTTTTGGGAGTTCTGACATTTGTTTTAATGGAAGCAGGATCAAGCACAAATGCTAGGCTGCAGTGACATTTAAATGTGATCGGCAATACTGATCAGCGATCAGGAAATCGAGCTGTTCCAGCTGCTTACTTAAAAGAGACTCCTTTATGTAAGATATTGTCAATTGTAAGGGTTTTTTTAATATTTTCTTAGAAAGGATATGGCTTTCCCTCTATGAATAAACCACCCTATCCTGGTGATGTGGATGACAAGGCTCTGATGGATTTCAGCAACATTATGAATCTCACCTGCTGGAGATGGAGTTTATATGCATGGATGCAGAACTGCTCAAAGCAAAATGTTTCACCATCCTCGGATGAACACTTTCGGTGCTTCAAGGCATCTCAGTGTGTTAGGGAAGGGAGCTCATCTCCACAGAGATAAATGTTTTGCAGTGGTTTTATTCTCATAAAAAGCTGAAGCCAGAACCAAGAAATGGAACAATTTTTGATTTAAAAAAATTATCCCAGCTCCTCTCCCCAAACAAAACACCTGCACGGGAAATAAATGATATTGTAATTAAAGAAACAGAGGTTTCAGCCTCAGCAGAGAGTGTCCAATAGTTTTCTATATCTAAGCTCACCTCTTCATTTATCCATTAGTTTTCGTCTTCTTAATACACAGAAAAATCTGTGTCACAGGTACATGTTGAGATATGAGTAGACAAAGGCTGGGGTAGAACTGAAGCCTCTGGCAGAGACATGGCAGCTGACAGGGGATGTGGCACTTTGCATTTTAGTTATGAATAGTTAGGTGGTTCTGCAATGTTTGTAGGAATACATTTGCAATAAGAAGTGAGAGCACCTTCTTTGATAGCTTTCCTAGTGGTATTAGTTCCTTCAACCCAACAGAAGCAGCCTGACATCTTTCTTTTTCCTGTTGTTTCTCATTTGGTTTTTTTTCCTATACTGAATGGATATATTGAGAATCAGCTGAAGTTTGACAAATGCAGCTGTGAAGACTTGTCTTCAAGCTATACTGCAGACTTTTCTCTCGCCTTTCTTTGCTCCAAGAAATACCTGTTCAACTGTTTTTATAGTATTTTTATGATAGGCATTTCAGATACCTACTGCTGGATAAATAAAACTGCCTTCCTAGCTTCAGGAGGTGGGGATGTTTTTTCATTTGTTTCTCAAAATTTGTTGCAGTGCAGAATGTAGTTGGATGTCATAGTAAAAGAAGATGGCCTGGCATGGAAATGAGAACATAATTAAAATTATTTTTTCTTTTCTCAGGATTTGGAACAAAATGTTGCTTAAACCTTTTTCTTAGAGATATTACACCTAACAAGCTCTCTTGAGAGAGATGGGGGTAGAGCAGCAAAGCTATCAACAAAAATACGGAACGGCTGCGTTCCCTGGGGTTTGCTTAAATTTGAAAGTAGATAGGAACTGTGAAGAAATATAATGCAATCTGCTAAAGAAACTGCAGTATTACTCCAGTGGCCTCAGACACAGTAATGTACCAGTGTAAAGATCTTGTATTAACCTGAAAAATAGGTAGCAACATAAAACACTCCAAAGTTGCTTAGTTTACATTTGTCCTTAATGCATCATCTTCAATGCCTTGTGGTGTGGAGATCACTTTATGCTGTAAATGTTGTGGAATGGAAATCAGGTCTTTTTACCTGCTGTGGGAAGGGCTCTGTGAACCTTATCTGGGTTGCCTGTGTTTGAGTTTGACATGGTAAGCTCAAAATGACCACTGAGCTAAAACAGCAGTCAAATGATGCTACGTTCTTGGTCTTCATTTAATGGCAAGTTGAGGTTTACTAAACCATTGAAGCCACTTGTGGTGTGACATTTTCTGTCCTTGCTCACATGACGGAGTCATAACAGTGGTGGTTTAGGATTTGAAGCAAACTAAGTAATTCTTGAGTGTTTCAAATGTTTGGGGTGTTTTTTTTGATAATCTGGAATGCTTGTTAATCCATGCAATATTTCTTTTATTATAATCTTTTCTCAGAGTTTGTGAATGCTTTCCATACAGAATCAGCAGTCATGGTTTTGCAGAGCTTTTTACTTCTGAAGTTCCAATTGAGAAGTAGCAGTTCTTTTGTTCTTTTGAGGAGGAGCATGGTATTGGGTTCATAGTGGAAAGCATGCTGGAATTTGAGCAAATCAATGCTTTCCAAGACTTACATAGATTTTTTTGAGAAATCCCATTGAGTTAGTCTCCATTGTTTTCCATTCATACACACTTGAAAATCTGGAATCAGGTTATTGGTGTCTGTCATATTGGACAGCTGTTAGAACTGTAGCTTGCAAGAATAGATCTGCATCTCAATAGAAGGAACATGGAAGATAGAAGAAAATTTGAAATTTTGTGTCAGAGCTCTTGTGGCTTTGAAGTTCAATAGAAGTGAACTGTAGAAGCAAACAGTTACTAAACAGTATCTCTTGCATCCTAAACATTCTCATTAAGCTGTTGGTTTTCATCTTCCACAAAAGTCCACGTAGCCAATGTGCTGATATTGCTGCTCTGAGTGGTAATTAACTTAGGGCTCTAACGTAATGGGAGTTGCACAGTTTATTTGAATGAAGCTGTTGCTTTATTTGGTGTTGCTTTCCCATGACAGAACTTTGGGAGATTTCTGTGGGAGATGCAGCTGGTGTGTGATGGACAGAGTGAGACTGCTGCAGAGAGGTGGCCTGATGGGCAGTGCCCAGCCCAGGGCTTTCTGGAGAGGTGCACACTTGATTCTGCCAACTGCATCTTTCTGGCTTTACTGCGAGTGTTATTCTGGATGCTTTGCTCTGGGAGGTTTCTCTTTTTCTCACAATCAGCACATTCACATTTTCCACTAAACTCTCATATCCCTCGTGTTTCTAATTATCATTTCAAAATCACTGCCTGTCCTTCATTCTGCATAATCTCTGCTTGTTTGCATTCCAGCAGCACACCTGTACTGCAAATGCAACACCAATTAATAGTCTTTTCAGTAGTTTAAAATAAATAGTGTCCATGTATGGGCTTATTTTCAAACCATAATATATTCAGTGTTTTTTATTTGACAGGCCTTGAGTTCTAAGAGCTGGATTTAGCAAAAGTTTGAAACTCTGTTTAGGCTGAGTAAGCAGATATCTTTGTCTAATCAGTTAAACACACCATGCTTCTTTATAGTTCTCTACAGGAGTAAAGAATTAAAAAAGTTAAGCAGTGAATAAATATCTCAAAAGATAGCTATTTTTCCTTGAAATGTGCTTCACCTAGAAAAATATTCTTAATCTACAGTTTTCCTCTTTGCTCTTAGGTTATCAAATCATATGTGCATACAAATTTCAAAAGCAGATTTGAAATCACTGAAAATACTTTGCTGCCTTTTGCTTTCAGCTTTACTGTACTGCTTCTTTTTTCTTTTAAACTTGATAATCTAAAATAATTGCAGTAATGAAGTAAGGGATAAGGTAAAGGCAAATTATAGCTAAATACTTTAAAATAATAAAAGCTTTATGGCTTGAAATTTGCTTTTGAAGTTTTCAGAGCCATCTAATTTCCTCAATAAAAGGTCTCTGCAGTGTATAAAAAAAACACAAGCCCGGACTATTTATCTTTTCTGAGGAAGAGTAAGTATGACTTAACCCAAGAATTCATGTGGACAATAGCATATAGAAACATGTTGATGCCAATAACATAATGAAAACGAGGATCCTTTCTTTTTTTGGCTGAAGGCATCAGGCTAAGAGCGGCAAAATAAAGGACATATTTTCAGGTCAATTCTTTTGTTAAGGACTTCCTTTGAATGTTAACTTAGGTTTTCTGATCCAAGAAAAACTTCTGGTAATATGATTTAAATATTGTCTTGGCCTCTTGCTCTCATGCTTGGTTAAATCATCTCTGACCATGAGGAAGAAGATGAGAATTTACAGAGAGATGTGGCTCTCCCTGAGTGCTGTGAAACAGGGAATTGTCCAAAGCTGCTGTGCTGGAAGTTAATGAATATAACCCTGTAAGTAATTCTGACTATAGGAGGGCAGTGTCACCTTGGTTCCAAAAACTGGTTGGTCTTTAAGCACCTTTGGTGTCCCAGCTGTGTGCTTGTGTGACATAAGTACAGGGTCTGTACTTTGATTTCAGAACATGCAGCTGATTTTGTAACTTCAGACAAACCCCAGTCCCCACACTTGAAATTTTTCAAATGTATCAGTGTTTTTTTTTCCCTTTTTTTTAAAAAAAAAGTATTACAGTATGTACTGTAGCTGATCTCTGAAGAAAGTACTTCCCAGCCCCCCCATGAAAACTCTTGTCAAGACTCTTGAAATTGCATCTTCTCTGTTATCACTCAAAACTGATGGATGAGATGCAATGTTATGACTTGACAAGCTTAAGTACAAAATTATTGATCTCTGAACTGCAGCAGAACTCCTAAGGATAATCTCTCAGTATATATTTGGCATTGAGTAGTAGTCAACACTTGTTGCTTTTGCTGCACATTATTTCTTTTTGGATAATTTAGTCAGTTTCCAGAACTTCTTTGACAGCTGTGTTTTGCTGAGTTTCCTTTCGACATGGAAGAAAATTTGGGGTCGGTTTTTCGCCTCAGAACTGATATCAAGTAATAATTGCCTTTTGAAATTGAGAGGATTTACCAAATGCTTGAAATTTAGTAGGGATAAGCTGGAAATTCAACCTATGTACTAAGTGCATGGAATAAATGTGTTTACTAGTTTTGTGAGGCTGAAGGTTACAGCTATAGACAGATCCAAACCAGTAATTAGCCAATGTGTAATTTGCTGTTGGTTTGAATATTGAAATGAAGGTTGTGTATCACTGAGAGAGATGTGATCTAGCTCAGCCAATGAAGAAATTGCTGAGTTTAATTCTTTGGCCTGTGCAATGTAGAAGGTCAGTCTGGGTGATCACAGTTGCCCTCTAAAATGCTGGTTGTCAAAAAGGAAGAGGGATGCATTTGAAAAAGCATTAAATAGGGCTTGTTAGAATTGAAGTGTCAATAGATAACATGGAATAAGCTGATAATTGTCAATTTATGCAATTAGAACTTTTGTAGAAAAACTGATGAAAAAATTGCTGGCTTCATGGAAGCATAAAGTAATATTGGTTTATCTTACTGAACAAAAACAGCCAACCTTTTTTAACTTTAACACATACATAGAGTTGGCTGTTGCAGCTCTATGAGATTTGCAGAACTGAGGGACTGTCTGTCCTTCCATCCATATTTAATATACAAAACAGGACTCCATGTATACAGTTTTTGCTTGAGCTCCAGTGTGCTTAAATAATCTGGTCACCTGGGGAAGAGGAAAATTGATGGGATAGGAAAAGGAAGGTTGAGGAATCTGAAAACAGGCTCCCCAACACACACCACAAAGCCTGAGTGTGCCTGTGTGCACACCTGCGCTTGGTTTGTTTTATGCATTGTTGCACCTGAGTGGAGTCAAGTGGCAATAAAAGGAACCTTTATTTATATTGGCTACTTATTTTCCAATGGGTTTCAAATACCTGTGAATTCAGAACCTATGTGGTAATCAGCCCTACCTAAGGAAAACTTAATTACATTCTTAGCAATATTAGAGTTACACAAAAATTGCTGAAATCAAGAAAATTGTCCGTGTCTCAGTTTTCTTGATCAGGAAGAAATAATTTCAGGTAAGTTTAAATGCAAGTGCCTTTAAATGGATATTCTTTAATATGGGAAATATTTGTCTTACTTTCTGGCTGTTTTCCCTATTCTCCTTTGTTGATGCAGGAGAAAGGTACTGCTTGTCTGAGAGGACATTGCTGCTTTTCTTCTCCCTCAAAATACCCATATCCAGAACAGGGAGTGACCTAAGAAAATGTAATTTTGTCCTTGGTTAGTAACCTTGAATAACACAGTTTAACCTTAGATAACCTGGGAGTTAAAATTATGTTTTAAGAATATTTTAACTTTTTAATTGATGGCATAGTTCTGCTGTTTGGCTTAAAAACTGCTGGTCTTTGTCCATTTCCTTTCCATGGAGCTCCATGTGGGAAGCAGCTATCTGCTCAAAAACAAGCTTGCCTTGATTTGTGTAGGAAATATACTGGGTTACCTGTCGTGAACCCTAATCCCCTTAAAACACATCAGAATTTAGTGATGACTCTTCCCATACTGGAAATATTTAAACAGGGACCCATAGGAAGATTGAACAGAGTAAAGCAAATTGAATTTGGTTTAAGAATTCATCCCTTTTTGTCCTACATATCTAATTCATTTTTCTCAAATGCTGTTCATATTGTGTTGCATATTAATTGCATATTCTATGTTCTTTATTCATAATATACCACTGATAATAACAGAAAATTAAATTTTTAATTCCCAATGATACCTTAATTTAATGTTCCAGTTACTTCTCTTCTTTAACTAATCTTCTGTCCTCTGAACAAATTTGATTAAAATCATTACATTTATTAAGAAGAAATGGGCTAAAATGTATCACTTTAGTCCCACGGGGTATTAAAAATTCCTTTCTAAAGTGTGTCTTTTGGTGGATGGCAGATTTTAGGCAAGGAAATGGCTGATTAAAGCTCAGAAATCACTAGGATATTGAAAAGTGGAAGAAATTACTTGCTTTAGTTACTGCTTTCTCATTTTACAGGTAACCCATTCCTTCTTACTCTTGTCTCCTGATGCTGTAGTAATTATGAATTTGTGAGATTTGGGATAGGATGTGGGACACAGAGGAGTGATTGCAGACTCATATCTTTCCTGGCGCTTGCTGGGAGACCTTGCAGGCAAGTGCTGAGGAAAACTCCCCCTGAGCCCTGTTCCTTTCTGTGCTGGGCTGAGCAGAGTCAGTGACAGGATCTGTAGGGTGGGAGAGTGCAGCCCTTGGAGTTCTGTGTCTGTATCAGACAAAAATCTGCTGTTGGTGTTTGCATTTAGATGTCTTGTAATTTGTAACTTCATGCTGATTTTGTTGCTTTGGTTTGGATTAAAGTGTTAGTGGTTTAACCTTCTTAGTTTTCTGTTGAATTTTGTGATTATTGTGGCCCCTTTGATGTTATGCATATCTGTGTAATTAGGATGTTGTAATCTTCTTTCTTGGTCTCTGATACTGAGTTAATAATACCTCCTTAGGAAGTCTGATACAATATTGTTAACTGGCTGGGTAGGGAGGAGTTCAGTTATCAGTGAACAGAATTCTTATCAGAATGCTCATCCCTAAAGCATAGGTCCTTTTCCAAACCAGCAATATGAAGAAATGCTTTTGAAATACTTGCATTTATTTTTTGTGGCTGTCCCTCTCAGTTCTCCCTATATGGCTGATTAACTGCATTCAAAACACGATTTGCTGCCTGTATAGTGACAGAACTTTTTTGAAAATGTGAGTTAATGAAATTTAATGCTGTCTGTGCTGGCTTTTTTAGGTCCTTTGAGCACACATTAAGTAGGTTAGCTGCTCACTTGTAAAGCTCTTTCAGCTGCGAATTAGAAAGCATCTGCCTTTACTGTATGCACTGTCGTCTCATAGTCATTCTAATTTTCTCATATTCATTTCTAATTTTATCTCCTTCTGCTCCCTGGGCCTTAATTCTGCAAATTCATGATATCGATTTTGTGATGCCACAACTTGGAACACCTTCCACCATTACGGGTTGTTCCAAGCCCTGTCAAAGCTGGCCTTGGACACTTCTGGGGATGGAGCACCTTCTCTGGGCACCCTGGGCCAGGGCCCCCCACCCCTTTTTCCTAATGTCCAATCTAGGTCTACTCTCTTTCAATTTGAATAAATATTGCAAAATAATAACATTTCTAGGCGCTTCATTATCTTCCATATCAGACAATGAACTGATTGCAATTAAAACCATTTCCCCATCCGGTGTAAATTACAAAAACAGAAATAAGGATTTGGAAACTTCAAAAATTCAACTGGAAATGTTTGAGTTGCACATGTGACTTAAATCACTGCATCATGTCTGGCCTACTTGGGCATTGCAAGACTTTTAAATTAGAACATGGTGCATGTTAGCAGAAAAGCTGGAACACAGGTGAAACAAATGTTGGAGTTCTAATGGAAATTCTGAGTTCTAATGGAAATTCTGAGTTCTTTCAACTTCCTTATAAATCTGTCTGGTGTTGCTGCATTCATTCTTACATAATTAAGTAGCTTATAGTTATATTATGTATATTAATATAGGAAATTATTTAGATTAGTGCTTGATACTCTTGTAGGCTGTGCTTCACACAAATCAGCCTTGAGGATGTGAAGACAGTCAGTGTTTCACAATTTTCACCAGGAAAACAGTTGCTTTCACAGCTTTGTTAACATAACTATAAAGCTTTGTGCACCCTGTGCTAAATTTTGGCATGAAACTTCTCACCATAGGAGAATATACAACTTTTTAACACCTGATTTAACACTTCCCCCCCATGCTTCAGAGGTTGAAAAATTGAACTTGGCAGACTTACAGTATAATATGTGTGTTAGAACATGATTCTTGGGCCATGTGTATGTGTTGTCTGTTTAAAATGTTGGGAGTGATGGAAACAATTTACTTAAGTGTGGAAAAACCACATAGTGGATATTAAAAGAGTGAGTCTTGGGAAAGTCTGAAAGAATAGGGAGCCACAGGCGAATAACTGGCTTAACACCAGGAAATGTGCTCTGAAAAGGAGGGATTTAGCAATTGAGGATGGGATTATCACATGATGAGTTGCAGCTGGTTCAGGAGAAGGACTGACACTGAAGCTAAGCCTGGTTCTTCAGAGCCTGTCAGAGGGTAGAGGAAGGGAAGCAGACCTTCCTGGCTGAACTCTGGATGAGTTTTGTTGCAGCCCAGGTGTGCAATCCTGATGCCCTGTGTTTGGGGGCAGGCTGTGGTTTGTTTCCAGGATCTATTCTGCACTCACAGACTGGATTTATCTGGAGTGTAGCTGCTGTCTGACATGGCCAGCATTACCCAGATGTGAGAGAGGCTCCAGCTACACCCGTGTGCCCCCCAGGGGCTGCTCTGCTCTGGCAGTGCTGGGGTGACACTGGTGTTACTGCCTGCGCCAGCAAAGGCTTTGCTCTGGGTGAGGGTAAGCCAGGTGTGAGTTAGAGCCATAATTCACAGCAGATGCTGATGCCTCAGGTTTTAGCTTCTATATTTTTCAAATTCTGTACTGTTTTACTGTGTGGGTCTAGGCTTCGTATTAGGGGATGGTGAGCTCTCCTCATAAGTAGGGAGACAAAAGAATTCCTTCTCTAGCTGGGGACCAAGGACAAATGATCCACATCTCAGGCCCAAGAGCATAAACAATGTTGGACTAAAGAGAGAAAACAAGAAGGATGGGACTTCATAAGATAAAGCTGTAATTGGACATTTAACTCCAATATACAAATGGAGCTTGAAGACTTATAAAAGTGTGAGACCCCGTGACCAGTCATCCATTTTTGTGACCATTTTGGGTTCATCTTGGGTGCAGCCCTGGCTGGGGTCTTGTGCTTCCCAAGATGGATCTCTTGAAACCTCCTAATAAATCCCTGCTTTATTCTTTAGCTCCATCTAGTCTCAGTTCTAAGTCAGCCTGCACAAGGCATCAATGCAGGTCCCAGTTCTGCACTGAAATCTGAGCAGGAGGAAACTCCCCATCCATGGCCATTTAGCTGGGGACACTCATGGGGTGGAGAGGGAACAAAGAGGGCTCTGTGTGGGTCCCTGCATCCCCCTGAGCATTAATTTGTAGCTAATTATCCATTACATGCTTCATGCCCTTCTTCTTTCATTTCTTCCTCAAAATATCTATTTGGATGAGTGTGGGTGTGCAGATGAGGTTTTGATCTCCTTCTTTCTCTGCAGAAGTAATTTCTGATGTCAGATTTTGTAAAACTTGTTTTTGTTCATGCTGAGATACCTGCACGCCAATATCCTTCTTGAAAGAATATTTTCTTAACAAAATACCTATGGAAATAGGATAATGGAAATACCTATAAAAGGTATCTGCCTACATCAGTGCCATTAGAACTTGGATTAAGAGGGGAAAAATACAAACCACTTTTAAACTTACATTTCAGACCATGAAATGAAAAGACTTGAATTTCTTACTTTTGGCAGGGAAGGAGTTTCACCAGTAATGTAATATTCTGATCTTGAGAATAGAAATGCTTCGTTATAAATTGGAAACAATGCTTCCCTATTGAGTGTAGAATATGACTTTCAAAATAATTATTTTTTGGCTATATTATTAAATTGCACTTTTCCGGCTCAGTTTTTTATTCTTCATAGAATTACACTTATTTTTGAAAGCAAGAGTCACATCACCTTTTTATACAGCCTCATGGGTTTTGGTGATAATTTTCATATGAAAATCGATGCTAACTATTAAAAGTCTGTTAATGAGTATAAATTAGTTCATATTCTTAAAACATTGAATTTTCAAGTGGTTTATGATATTTGGTCATGAAGACCACTATGTGATCTGAGTCCAGATGTTTAAAGCAAGGAACCCAGTGCATGGGACTAAGTGCTGCCTGCCTCACATTCATCCTCAGAAAAAACCTACCAAATCCCAAGGAATCTTGAGGTTGCCTTAAATTTTGGTGTTTAAGAAGGAGGTGGTGTAAATTGCATGAGATAGTTTTTTGTGCTCCTCTTACTTATTTTTTAACCTTCCAGGTTCATTTTTTAAACCTTGCAAACAGGAATTTGAGATAGGAAAATACTAAATAAAATCATACCGCTCCATAATTTGGAGTCCAAAGTAAAATAGCCTCTTTTAGTGACAAAGCTGCTGAAGTATGAAGAGTTGATGGCTCTTTCCCTTTGGCATGCCTTGCATTTAAGCAAAAAAGGAAAAAAAAAAAAGACTGTTTAATTGGAACACTTGACAGACAAGGTTTAAATTAGAGAGAAGTGTGATTCTTTTGTCAGTCTCTGTAACCTTGTAGTTTCATAAATTAACTGTTCTTAAGTACTAATGACCTAGGAAAGGCAGATGTTGTATCCAGCTGTTAAATGGCTTTTTAATGCTTCCTTTTTATAGAGACAGTTAATTCCAGGGTAAAGCCTAAAACCATTTCAGGAAAGAAATTTCTAATGTAGTCCTCAGATGACTAACAGGAGTAATAGTAGTAAGTAAAAATGATGAACATCTGATGTTAACTGATTTTGAGCATTCCCCTATCCAGAGGTGACAGGAGCTCTGTGTAGGGAAGGAGGAAAGGAAAGATGGGGCTGGGGACACCCAGAGCTTTGCTGCCTTAGGCTCTCCAGCAGGAGAATTGAGCACTGTGAAACCTGAGCTCATTCTGAGTCCTGTGTGTGGTTTTGGGCACCACAGAATAAGAGAGTTACCAGAGCATGTCCAAAGGGGGCTGTGAAGATGGTGCAGGGTCTGGAGGAGGATACCAGGAGTGGCTGAGGTCACTTGGTCAGTTCATCCTGGAGACTGAGGTCAGACCTCATCAGCGTCTGGAGCTTCCTCACAAGGGGAAGAGCAGGGGCAGACACTGATCCCTCTGCCCTGGTGACCAGTGACAGGAGCTGAGGGAATGGCATGGAGCTGAGGCAGGGAAGGTTTAGGTTGGATATTAGGAAAAGGTTTTTCACCCAGAGGGTGGTTGGGCACTGAACAGGCTGCCCAGGGAAGTGGTCACAGCCCCAAGTCTGACAGAGTACAAGGAGTGTTTGGCAAATCCTCTCAGGCCCAGGGTGTGATTCCTGGGGTGTCTGTGCAGGGCCAGGGGCTGGACTTTGTGATCCTTGAGGGTCCCTTCCAACTCAGGATATTCTGATTCTATAATTAACTAAATTTACCAGCTTGCAAGGTGACTGAATGCTCTTTCACTGTCTCACCAGGGTCTCATCCTCACCATGCTCACAACTCTGAGCTGTTCCTATTGCTCCTATGTCCTTCTACAGGTTGAAAGTGCCTGGATGGAGCAGCCTGGTCCAGTGGAAGGTGTCCCTGCCACGGCAAGGGGGTTGGAATGAGATGACCTTTAAGATCCCTTCCAACCCAAACCCTTCTTTGATTCTCTGATTGAAAACATGGAAATGCATTATACTGAACTACTGTAGAGCTATTACTCTTAAAAAATGCTTTTTTTTTCACTTAGACATTTTTATTCTTTGGTGTGTTACTAATGGGCCGGCAAAGAGAAAAAAGCTGCAAATTTTTGGTCTTAAGTTTAGCCTGTGACAGATTGCAGGCACAGCAGATTTGAAATCTTTATTTCAGTACCACATAATTTTGTAACTAGTTTTAAGCACACTGTACAAACTTTGTCACTAATAAAAGCAAAGGTATGTCTTTACACTGCTTTCATCTCATACTGGCTTCTTCCCATCCTAGTGTCACATCATCCACTTGACATATTTTCATAATACTCATGTTATTTTTTAGTCTATGTCTTCTTTTATATTCCTCCTGATTGTGTCAGAAAGCAATCATGAAAATGATTTATTTTTACTCCATATGGAAGTTTGTGGGTATTCAGAAAGATTATATGAGGGTTTTAGTGCTGACTTCATTAGCTGTGATCCTGTTCTTAGTCAAATCCTCGCTGGGAGAACCAGTAAAATAACGTCAGAGGATTTTTATGTGTGTGGAATTACGTAATTTGTTTTGTAATTACAATGAATACAGAAGCAGGGGAAAAAAACCCTTTTTCATTAATTATTAGGCAGGAAAACAAAACATTTAATCTTTTAAAAACTTTTAGGTTGTGGGGGAGCATTGGGAATGATGCCATGTCAAATATTTATCCATCCCTTCCGGACAAAGTGTTGTATGAGGTAAGAAAGAAAATGCAGTTAGAACAGCAGAAAACATTTCTGGCCACATTACACATCGATCATTCTTACAGGGAGGGGAAAAAAAAATGTGCCCTGCATTACTTAAAGGTGCTGGGAAGTAGGATGGAGCTTAATTCTGTTACGGGAACAAATCATTTTGCCCTTCCTGTAGCAGGTCAGTGTTTTTGCAGCTGTTTTTTGTCCCTGAATATACTGGGCTTATGTGGCTGTCACTGGAAACTCAGTGGTTGCCAATAGCACAGTTTTGTATTTGTCACCCCTGAGAAAATGTGGAGCAGAGCTGAGCAGAGAGGTTTCCTCTGCTGAGAAGGGACATCTGAGGGATCCTCATGGGTGGAGGTGTCCTTGGACTGGAGGAGAATTGTATTTCTGCCCTGCTGAGTGGAGCAAATTGAATTGTTCAATGTTTGAAAATACAAACCATGGTTTACATAATCAGGGCCTTGGTCTTGTGTATTTACCAGCAGGATGATTGAAATCACATGGAAAGTGATTTCTGTCATCAAATTCTGCATTTCTGCTGATCTCCCATGTTCCTGGTAGTCTGACGAGAGGAGTTAGGAAAGTTTAGCATGCAGTGATCAATGTACCTGAGCTGTGCAAGTGATTTTTTGGCTGATGTCCATGTGTGCAGAGCTGGTGTGCAGGCTGCTCTGGTGTCAGGTTGGAGTCCCCAAGGAAGGTTTCATGGTCCTCCTGTCCCTGTCAGTGTCTCAGCCTCTTCCTGACCTGGGATTTTAGCCTGCAACTTGCTTCAAGGAATAAAGGAATGAATACAAATGCAGCTGTGTGAAAACAAGAGTGCAAGTGTGGTTATCCCTTACAATAAATACACTGGGTTGATGAATTCTCTTGACAGTTTCCTTATGCCACTGACCAAAATAACATTGCTCTTATCTGTGTCCGTTGCTTCATCAAGCTTATCTCGTATCAGGCAGTTCAACTCTGCCTAAATGAAATATTCTTGATGGTTATGGTTGCGTTCAGAATTACTTCTGCAAATCAGTTAGAAACAATGACCTGTTTACCCAGGGATAAGATGAAAATCTCCTGTACTTCTTTAAATTTAAAAGAGGAAAAGTTGGATAAAATGAAGTATGCATTAACAAGTGAGTGATAGCAAAAGCTGTCAGATTTCTGAGTTGTGGCTGCCCCTGTTATCAGCTACAGTAAAAGATCTGTGGATCTTAAAAGAGGGTGTTTTATTCACAGGTAAGTCAGGTTCATGTCTGATTTATACTGGGGATCTGCATGAGATCACCCACCTGGGAATGCTTCTATAGACAGAGAGGAGCCAGCCTCACATTTACAACCCTGGCCCTCATGGAATCCCGGTCTGGTGGGAGATATCCAGTGGCAGGAACTCCATGAGCTCCAAGGACCCTTCCAGCCCAACCAGCTGTAAAGCTGTTTGTGCAGTGGCAGGCTATCATTTGGAGGAAAAGGTTATACTAAATATTACTGTGTGAATTATTTGCTTTGTGGATTTTTTTCCCCCCAGTGACATTAATCCAGTTTTAAGCATGTGAAACTTCTGTGAAATTGCCGCAGTTTTACTTAGTTTGCTGTAAAAAAGTCTTGTATCAGGAGGAAAGTAGGAGACTGTGGATGCTTTGTGGTTGTGATATAAACTTGTACTTAGCTGCAATGAGAAAAGCTCTTAAGCAGTATTTAATTTTGAGCCCAGTAATCCTTGTGGTTGTCAGTGAAACTAAATACAAATTATTCACCTGCTTAATGTCTAGTATACCTGGAGTGGTGTTTGTTAAGGTTTGTATAATACCCAGGTCCATACAGTTTTGTCAGACCATACTTCTTTGTCACATCATCTATAATTGAATATTAAAAATAGAATTTCTGATACGCAGCAGGCTGGAAAAATAGGCAAAGGTCGTTGTCTAGGTCTGAGGAAACTACTGTGAAAGCTCATGTTAAATGTTGGAATATTGGAAAGGTTCTCTCTTGATTTCCTAAACCCATCTCTGTTTTGCTAATCTATAATCTATCTATATATTTATTTATATATCTGGATGGGATCTATATGCAGTGGACTTCTGTGCCAGAATTTCTTGCTCTTCTGTGGCAATCCAGCCCTTGTCTTGCTGAAGTGAAGTCTTGTTTCACTGTGCTGGGTCTGTGCTGTGCTGCTTGGGTTGTCTGCTTTTGTTAGCAGTGTTCCTGACAGGATGCTTCTCTCTCAGCTGAAGAAAGATGGTATTTGTGAGTATTTATCCTGCTTTTTGGTGTCAGAACCATGACCATCACCAGGACTGCCCTTGTTACTTGCTATCAAGTGACTGGCAGCACATGCTGAAGCCAAGTGGCTGAAATAAAGCAAGTCAAAAAAACAAAACCAAAAAGCAGGAACGCAAAACAAAAAAGCACTAAAAAAACCCCTCCCAATACACCAAAAAAAAAAAAATTCTGATAACGTGAAATTCACACCATCTCTCAAAATTTAGATCTTATCCGGTTGAGTGCTGCAGATGTACTGGTATGTACAAAATGTGCTTTGTTCAGCTGTTGAATACTTAAGAACTTGCTGTAGGATGAGTTAAATGTTTTAAATTGCCCTATGTCAAGGAGAATTCAGAGAACTGACCTGTGTGAAAGGAATTTGTGCCAAAGCCATAAGTTTGATATAAATCTCTATAAACACCCTCCAAAATCTGCAAGTCTTCTCTGAATTGACTAGTTTCCTTCAGAACACTGCTGAATATTCCTTGTGAAGATGTAACAAAATTACTTTACTTGTTCCTGAGTTTAAATTTTAGAGTCATAATAGCATTAAAAACGAAGAACAAACCGAACCCCCAAAAGAAACCTGCCAAAAACCCCCCTATTAATCTTTGATTTGAACACAGGATTTCAGACAAGCAGCCTATTACTTGGCCTTTCTTAGTTACTGTATTTGTCCATCACAGAGGTTATTGCCACCCTTAATCTTCTATGGAGCTTGCAAAAGAAGCTCTGTCTGCAAAGAAAAATATTTTTAAGGAAAAAATATATAAATCCAACCAATTCTGAGAAGGCTCAAAGGGTACAGTTGGCTGTTCCTCAAGCAATGACCATAAACTTGGGTCTTTCAGGGTAACATTGCTTCCATGTAAAAACAATTTACCTTGACCATGCCTGATTAAGTCTGTTTACACCATCAAGGAACTTTCACTTTTCTTGTGATGGTATTAAAGTCACTGTTCTTTTCTCTGCTGCTCTGCAGTTCTTTGGAAGAGAACTGTTGAAATAAAAGGCATAATACTCATTTCATGGGGAGTTGCATCAAAAATGCAAAAATGAAAACGCTGCCATGCTGATGGAGGGCTATATTGAAAGGCATCAAGTAAAATTTATATTGGAGGAACTGTCAGTGAAAAGGGTAATTAATCAAGAGCCTTGCACACCCTGTTTTTTATTTTTGTCTCTATTAGAATCCTATGAGCATGACAATAGATGTATTCTTCTGATTAATGACCAATCTGTGCAATTGATCCAGCAGATTCAGTTACTGCTTATGATTGGCTTTCTGTCTATTAAAATACTGCTCTTCATTTTCTATTCAAAGACCTAAATATTTCAGAACTTCTAAGATTTCAAGGGCTTTGGAGAGGTAAGTGGCTTTGTATGTCTCAGTGACCAATGAACAAGTAAAAAATGAGGAAAAAAAGCCAAGATTTTAAAAAAACCATAATACGTACATATGTATATATATATCTCACATAAATATATCCTAGAAACATATTGATAAATATACTACAAATACTTAGAGATTTTTATATACAATAAAATTACACACAGTCTCTTCAGAGCATTTGGGCACTATTGTGTGCACCACAATATATTACGGTTATCTCTGACTCTGTTATTTATTTTATTCCTGATGTGAATTTGACACTTGAGCATCATAAAACACTTACATACTTTGCAGGATGCATTTACAGATTGTGCAGTTTTCCTCACCACCCTCTTCCTTTGTTACTCCCAAGCTGGTAATACCAATCTCTCAAGGTTTTCATTTAAGTTTTTGAGTTGTTTGTAGTTGGTCAATAAATGACATAACTTGTGTGTCAAAAGAAAAGATTCTCACCAAACCCTGGAGTGTGGAAGCTGATGGGACTCAGGCAGGGATGGTAATTGCAGGGGGAGTGACAGGCACTTTTCTCTGCTGACCCCTCACTGTGGCTTCTGGAAAACACTAGACATACTGTGTAAGATTTTTTTTTTCTCCCATAAAATTATTTTTTAGCATTTATGAAGCTGTGTAGTCATCTTTTTGAACTAGTGTGAATGTCAGTCCACTGCTAGGCTGTCATTCAAAAATAAAGATCACAGGAAAATCAATTATTAAAACGATGAGGGTGCAGATCTGCAGGCAGATGAGAGGTGCAGGTGCATCTGATTGTTCCTGCTCTCTGGAACTCCAAAGTCTGGGTGTTGCACTCTGAGCTGGGCTGCAGCAAACTTGTAGAAACTGTGCTACTTACTCCAGTGGAATAAAGTTAGTGATTATAGCCCCATGTAGGAAATATTTTTCTTTTAGAGCTGTTAATATTTGAGTGAGCTTCTAACATTCCTGATTCTCAGCAGAGTATTAGGCCAAAAGGTTGATTTCTACTCCCATAAACCACTCAAGAGTTTACACTTTTCTTTAAAATTTGAGGGTCTCCATATCTCATTTCATCTCATAGGAAACAAATGGAATTTAATCCATTACCACCTATGACTTTTTTCCCCCAGTTTCCTCTTTAAATTACTTTTTCTCTTTTAATTTTCACATTAGCTTTCTCTTTGATGTAGTAATTGAGTCTTCTTCAAATTAAAAGGGGGAAAATCATTGAGGAGCATGTTTCAGAGATTCAGAAAGAGGCAATTTGTAAAATTGGATTATTTAATAAAACTCTGGATGATTTCTGGTAGGGTTTTGGCTCTTTTACATAGTACCATTCATAAAGAGAGCTGTCAAAGAGGTGACAATGGCTGGAAAATTTTATAGGGTAAAGGGTCAAAACTCTGGCCTGTCCTTACAGAAGGACAGATCTGTTCTAGCTGCAATACTGATCATACTGGAGCTCAGGAACTCATCTCCTTAACTGCAATTCATGTTTGTTAATGACCTGCAGTCAGCCTGAACATAACTCCTTAGTGCCTGATTAGTAGAACATTTAAACTTAAGAGAACATGGCATTAAGCATCTTCTGGACAGAGGCACAGGTGGGCTATATATTTTTGGATGACTGGGAAAATTTCAAAGCAGATAAAGCGATGCTGTAGGTGAGCATCATCACCTGTGCTTGTGCAAAATGTGATAGGTCCAGGGGGTGGCACAGGAGAGGATCAAAACTGCTCATACCCCAGGTAATCAGGAAGTAATTTGTTTAATTTAGATTTAGCAATAACATCATGGGCATAAATAAAATCATTGCAGGGTGGCAAAAGCCACCAGTGACTGGTTGAATTATTTTCTATTTTAAAGTTTCTGTTATAAAATAACTCAATATCAGACTTTATGCCAGTGTGCTTATGCTCCTTGGTTTGTAGGTGTGACATGTGAATAGCAACCTCCTGCAATAGCCTTGGTGGGGGAGGTGTCCAGAGGTCCCATCCAATCTTTAAGGTTCCAACCTTAAAGATTCTGTGATTCACATTTATAAATCAAAACTGCATACAAGAAGACCGAAGTGGTTTTGGTGGCTTTTTGGTTGTTTTTGTTTTGGGGGATATAGTTTTTTTGTTTGTGGTTTGTTTGGCTTTGCTTTTTTAATAATTAGCTGAAGGAAATTATTTTTCTCCAGAGCTGCCTGTATAATAACCCTTGTGGTTAAATGAAGTGTAATTGGTCTTTGGATCTGTAGATAGTAGTAATCATTGTAACTGTTAGCCTAAAGAAGATGCATTTGGCCTTATGAGTGTGTTAATAGGGCAACATTATGTAGGGTTGTTGGGAAAATCAGTATTGAAATGCAGTTGCTGGACATTAATATCATTGGAACAAAGTAATGCTTTCTGCTTGGTAGTGGAAGATGACCCATGACAAAGGAAAACTCCTGACTTGCAGAGAAGAGAGTGCTGTAGGGTACAGTGTGCCTCTGCTGAAAGGCTGGGCAATGGGAATGAAAAAAAACTCTGTGAATAATTGACTCCTGTATCCAAGGATACAGGAGTTGGGAAAGAGACAGTGAAAAAGACATTTTGCAGTGACACTCTGACACTGATTTTCATAAATGTCCAGTTGTTAGTTGATGAAATGTTTTATTTGCACACCAGGAGTGCTGCTCTGTGTGCTCTGGCAGCACTGGATGTTTATTGTGGCTGGTGGTGAGGGAATGCTGAGAGCTCAGGATTTAGCAAGGCAAGTGTTGGGTACCACACAAGGGACAATGTTGATTCTAGTGCTGCTTTAGAGTTTTAGAGTAGCATCAATTTAGTGTCTCATTGGGCTGAATCTTCCTGGTGTGTTAGACTAATGCAACTCGTAGCTGCCTGATGGATAGATGGAACCAGAAATATTTCCCAAGTCTCCATTCTGCCACTTGAAAGCTTAAGGTGTAAAAATTTATGGCTGACTTGCCCAACTTGTGCCATTGTGGGGCATTTGATTATGGATCTATGAGGCTGGCTTGGTGTTTTTCATTTTCTAAACTTCCATCCAGTTATTCATTCTGGGACAGATTCAGAGTATGGTGTTCTGGAAATTGTGTGTCCCTTCTCTTTTAAACTCTGTTGAACTGCTGTTAAGAAGCCTCAAGGGGAATAAAAAAATAACTGAGCTGAATCAGATCAGCCAGGCTGTGTTAGCTGCTGCCTTCTGCTCTCAGGATGATGAGAACTTTGGGTGATGCCTGCTGATTTGATGATGATCATTTTCTATGTGGTCCTCAAAATGATTGGTCAGTTCCGTGTTACAGTACTGCCATGTTTTCTGCATTTATTAGTTATTTGAATTTGTGGTGATTTGTTGGAAATTTCAACAACACAGTGCTGTGTTTCCAGCTTGGGAGTGCTCCAGTGGCTGCTTGGCTTTTCTCTGCTTCTTGCCCAGGGTTGTGAAATCCAGATGTGCTTGGTTGGGCAGTGGGGGACAGGACCAGCACTGAAAGGAAGTGGAGCCATTGGGGTCAGCAGGACTGAGGGCCAGTACAGTGCTTTTCAAGACTAAATAGGTTAAAACTTCTGCTAGGTTTAACATTATGGCTTCCTTGAAGCCCACATTATTTGTAAAGGTTTAAGATCCTCTTTTTATGTAATAGGGTATAAATACCCTGCTTTTCTTCCTGCTGCTGCTGTTGAATCTGTAACTTTTTGCTAGGACAGATAATGATTAACTTGGGTGCTGTTTGTACGCTGGGAAGGAAACACCTGACAGCCTGCCAGGTTTGATTTGGCTGCCCAAGAAAACCAAACAAAATCTCTGGAGAGAAAACCAGTTGGTCACTGACATGAGCCAGTGTCTGAGGGTTCACCCAAATTTAAAACAAAACCCTTGCTGCTGTGTTGAGGGGACTTTCCTCCAGGCAGAGGGTGAGGAGAAGCAGTGTCAGGGCACTGGCTCAGCATCTGGCAGGCAGATGTGTGACCCCAATGAGAAAATCTGTAACTGCCGTTCCAGGGAGCAGCAGGAGAGACTGTTCCCACTTGCTGCATAGAACTGAGTCTTGGTTTGTATTTTCATGGACTCATTATCCTCTGAAATATTTAGAAAGTGCATTGCATGGTGGTATTGGTCAGTCTGCAGGTGTGATGTTTACGAAGGTTTATCTGAAGCCTCCTTTATTCAGTGTCCCATCTGTATGTATCTTTCAGGTTTTTGCAGAGAGGACATGCAATTAGAAAGCCTGCTGTAGGCTGGGAATTCCCAAACTTTGGACCTAGCCACTCCTGGGGGTAAGACCTGGTTCTACAGGGGCAGCAGCTCAGGGCTCTGTGCTACACCTGGCAAGTTTTTGGGCAGTGTGCAAGTCCCCAGCACAGCTTCCTGCCCTTTCACAGGGTGATTCATGGGGCTGCCAGGCTGTGCTTGGCCATGTACAGGTCCTGGAGGGCCATTCCAGTCTCCCATTTTTCTCACACATTGCTGAATTGTGTATCACCTGATGCGTAAGGAACCTCACAGGGGTTGGTGGTGAGGGATGTGAGCCTCTCTAGGTACTCTGATGAAGGCATATTATTTTCTAGCTAAAACTTGGGGTTTTTTTCCTTAAATATATCTGGTATTAAGTAATACTGGTGTAAGGTGGTGTAGATAGATGTACCCTGTATCTCTAAATCTGTCTTTAATCTTGTCTAAAACCATATGCTTGGCAGCTTAAGAGCCATAAGTAGAGGATGCAAATGTGAAACATCAGGGATGTTTATGGGGAGTGCTAAGGCGTGATTCATACTGAAATAATTTTATGTTGTGTATTCCTAGCTAAATATTAGCAGAATTCATATGACTACCAGAACTTGATAATGTGTGAAAACCGTGACAAAACCACTTGAGATGCACTTTAGCTACATCTCAAGGAAAAGGTTATAGAAGACTCATACATCACTGTAAGAAATAAAATGCTTAATACAGTAAATGTATTTTAATATGTGAAAAGAATAAGCAAAAGCAAGTAAAACCCATTAGAAGCAGTTGAAAAACGTTTTGTAGGTGTTTGTTGTGTGAATATTTTGTTTAGAATTATCTACATTTCTTTCCTAATTTTGTCCCTTCATTTTCCCCTTCAGAAGCTTTCTTCTAGAATGATCTAGAAAGCTTTCTTGCAAGGCTTTTCTTTTTCCTTGCAAGGCAAGCACTTGCCATTCTTCCCCTTAAGAAGATTTTTGTTTAGTTGCAATGTAACTTAGAGCAGCGTTGGAGAATAGTTTATGGCAGGGGAAAACAAGTACGGAGCAGTTACTGGGGAAGCCATCAATGGCAGGCAGATCTCTTGCAAAATTAATGGGTTTCACTTCAGTCATGGCTTAATTGACATGCAGATTACTTCTGCTGCTACTACTATCAAAGCAAGTGGGCACTGTACAGACAATCATCAGTTATTCAGTTTTTCTTTTTTTTAAACCAGTTTCATGTTCCTCCTTAATCCATGTTGCTTTGCATTCCATTAAAAATACAGTACATCTGTGATACATACATGTACAAATAACCATAAATCCATATGAGTTAAGAGAAGCCAAATTTGTCTGCTTACCTTGCTTGGAGTGGCACTTTGGGATGCTTTATAGTGGGTGCACAAATAAGCCTGGCATTGCTTCCCTTGGTGTGAGGATTTGGCTGCACTTGGAGCTGTGTTCTATGTCACTTGAAAGCGATGTGGGCTAATTATTTCTATGGCTTGTTTCCCAAAGGGTAAAATAATGTCAGTACTGTTCCCAAATAACAATAAACTTGGTAATTTCAAAAAAAAAAAAAAAAAGAAAGAAAAAAAGAAAGAAAAAAGAGAAGAGTGATCAATTAGTTTCTGAGAGAGAGGAAAAGTCATGTAGGGCAATATATGGTTTGTCAAACCACTGTGTAATGACAGGAATGGAAAGACAAAAAATATTTGAAATAAATTTATTTGTATTTATCTGATACCTGAATTCAGAAGTGATTGAGAAGCTTCTTTTACTTTAGAGTGACTTGCATCAGCTGTCTATCTTCTGTGTTATTTTTCCCAGTGTTGATATTCCTGCTAATCTTTTTTGTCAGCTTTCCCAGCTCCCTTAAATCTCTTTTTTTTGTGGGCTTGCTTGAAGCAGAGAGAGGTAGACTAATATCCTGCTCCCTGAGGTTTACTTCTGGCTGCTTCTGCTGGAAGAGAGAGGTTAGAGATGGAGCCTGCTTAATGTATTTGTAGTTTTTCTTTGAGATGATTACTGCTTGAGTTGACTGAAAGTATGAATCCCAAATTTCCTTTAAAATAAAGCTGGGGTAAATGGTGGTTAATGACTTAAGGCTGTTTTTGTTCTGTAGCTGGTGGAAACCTGAAAGACTTAATGTTTATGACATGAATTTCCACTTTCTTTTACGTGTTAGCTATCTATTCAAGCAGCAGATTATGAAAACATACATTTTAAAAAGTGGTGAAATGGTTTTAAATGGCTCCGAAAGTGTTTCTTTTTCAAAGACAAACTATCTTTATATGTTTATAAAGTCTTTTGCAAAAGGAGAGGGATGCCTGATTCTTTGGGCTTTTTCTCTGCAGAAGAGCTAAGCAAGCTTTTATCCAAATGAAAAGATTGCTATTGAAATCTGTTTAAAGATAAAATCAGAAGTAACTCTGACATGCTAGCTAAATTTTGTAGGGCTGTTTGCCACTCTTAAAAGTGTGCTACAGAGACACACACACACATAAATAGGAGAAGAAAGTGGTGAAGGAATGGGGAATATAAACCTGCAGGCTTTCTTATTTGCTAAAGCAGAAAACTAGGAGTCCCAATTTTTATTTTTTTTCTTCAGATTTTTATTTTCCCCCCTAAAACCAGAATTTCTAGGCAAGAATCCACACCGAGCAGCTGACAGACAGCAGCCTGAGAAGTTAGCACTTAAGCAAACAAATCCTTTTCTGTATCATACTGTAGTATACACTGCTGTGATCTCTGTCTTAATAAAGCAAAAAGTCTCATTCTTTGAGCATTCATGTGATAATCTGTAGTGTAAAAAGTGCACAGGTTCAGCTGGTTTCTGTTTTGTGGTTGTTGGTTTTTTTTTGTTGTTTTTCTGAGTGCCCAGTACTTCCCAGTTTATGTATTCAGCACGAGTTTTTCAAAGCCGTGTAAGTAGAAACAGAACTTCAGGGGCTGTACAAGTGCACAGAGTATTTGTTTTGCAGACGGACAAAGAAGAATTTGCCACATTGACAAATGAATCTCGAATTTCCTGAGTTAGCTGTAAAGATGTGTATAGCGTGACTCGGACTAAAGATGTTCTAACAAGTTGGACTGACTGGTGTGAATGTTTTTTGTGATGGCTCCACGAAGTTCAGCATCTCTGCATTATTTATAGCCATCTGCTTGATGTGTTGAAGGCTCTGGCTCAATTAGATTACCTTTTAGCAGGAACAGCTCTCAGGAACGGTGCAAACAGGCTGCTGCAGAATAAATAAGGAAGTAAATAAAGTCAGCGGGGCTCTTTAACTGCTTTACTTATGGAGTAAAGAGGACACATAACGAAAATATTTTAGGACAAAATATGTGATGACCTTTGCCTCTACAGTGAGAAAAAGGGGTGTTAAGGAATGGAATTATCCATGTGTTTTCAAAGGATTACAAAAATGCCCAGAACCAAGCCCAGGCCAACAAACCAATGAGTTAAAAATCCCTCTGAGCCGCTGAACTTCCAAAAATCTACATTTCCGTTTTGTAGGACGGAGTTATTTATGAACTTAACTGAGGGGAGATGTGGAAGTGATATTTGAAACAAGGTATTTAAAAAGATCAGCCAAGAATGATGGAAATCACACCATACTGTGCTGCTGTGTCCAGAAAGTCCTTCAGTCCTATTTCAATCTGTTTCTAGCAGCAGCACTACAAGAACAACATTCCCCTTCTGCTTGATCTGGTTTGGAGAAAAATTCTGCTCTCAAATGAGTCATTTCACTGTGGAAATAGGGGATGAGTGAGGGATATAGCATTGACTCCCTCTTAATTGCGGGTGGAGAAAGGGAAAGAACATTCCTGATGCTTTTAGAGAACTGTAAGCTGTAAACAAGAGTGTGCAGCCCCAGAATTCTCCTGTGTGCTCAGTATTCAGGGTGAGATTGAGAGTCTTTGAGCTTTTCTGCTTTTCACAGCAGGGGTGAAGTGAAAAGATGAGCAGGATCTTCTGGAGGTCAGCAGTGATGTAAGATCAAGGAGAGCTCTGGCATTCATTCATCCTTGCAAAAGTAACCCCTATCAGTCATGCCAAATGAGAATGGTAATGAAGAGATGTGAATGGGTGGTGACAGTGTTGGTAGGGAAGAGAAATGCTGAGGAGTAGGCTTGGAAGCTTTTTATTGTGTTCCCACCAAAAACCTGCACCTGGGTGTAGGAATGCTTGTGTCAACTGTTCCTGAGAGCCAGCACCTCTCAGGAGGTGATGTGAAAACTTTGAGTTCCACAGTCAGAGACAAAATTTGCTCTGGGAAAACTGTGCAAACTCAGTGGAAATGCACAAGTTAATGTAGTCCTCATTTTTTAATTATTGTTTTTTTTCTGTTGAATTTAGCTTTTCTTACCTGCTCAAGAAAATAGTATACTAAGAGTCAGCATTATTAACATTGACACAGTGGAGCAATTTCAGTAGTTGGGAGCTTTTTTGCATGTTGATTAGTGTTCGTTTATGGGGAAAAATACTAGAAAGATGTGGAATTCTGCCTCCACAGAGGTGAAGAGAAGCTGTCCGCTCTAAGGACCACGACTGCCTGGAGCACACACATCAGTAACACTCCTACTTGTAATTATGTAATTTGCATTTTAGCATCTGCCTCGTCCTTAATTGGACAAATTAGAACCAATAGAAATTATTATGACAATGACAGTAATTACAGATTGATAAATTAGAGGAACAAAGATGGTGCAAATAATTTGTTCTCTCCCCTAAATCATCTCAGTCTGCGGTTGTATGGAAATGCTGCCATTTCTTCATCCTCTGGAAGTTGTTTTTCACTTTCAGGCTGCTTCTTGATATTTTAAAATCAGCCTGTTATTATCTTAGCATGACATTTGGCCTGCAGTTCCCAGCTAGGGATGGAAAAGGCTATCATTGGGCCTCTCTGCACAAAATAGCTGGGCAGAACATTTCTGTACACAGGGACTGTTATTCTCACCTTTTGAAGAGCAATTTCTTTTGATGACTTGGAGGATATTTGACCTTCAAAGTAAAAGCTGCAGGCAGTACAATGTGCCTTTGTAGTAGTTGCGTAGAGGGTTGGATTTTGTGTGTGTGTGTCTTCCTTGTTAGTTTTGAGAACAATCTCTTCACTTTTCTGTAAATTGCAGTGATCGTTGTTGACCTGGTTCGTCCCATTCAGGCTTAGAACTGAATTACTAATAGTTGAGAACAGGTAATATTTAAGAAAGCGTCTTTTCTTGAAAAGCTCATGGAATTCTTAAAAGCCTCCTCAGCTATATATGAGGAACTTGGGTTTCTTCTATTTTCTATATAAATGATTTTCTGTATTCTGTGGGAGTGATTTTTCTTTTTACCCCAGGAAAAAACCCCTCTGTTGTCTCTCAGCTGCTAGCTAAAGGACAAAAGAATGTGATGTGTGGATGGAAAACCTGTCCCCAAAGCACCTGTCTCCCAAACACGTGCAGGTTTTTTGCACACCTGCCAACTAACCAACATGTAACCTTTCTTCCTGAATGTGAGAATGGCTTGAGGCATTCCCTCAGGTTCTGTCACTGGTCACTAGAGAGCAGAGATCAGCGTCTGCCCCTCCTCTTCCCCTTGTCAGGAAGCTGCAGATTGTATTTAGTCAGAGAGGACACAATTGACAAGTAAGACAATACTAAAATTTCTTGGAGATTACTTGCTTAGAATAATTTTTAAGGCTTTTGTTCTGCTGTGTCTTTTTTTTTCACGCAAGACATCATTTAATTTGTAAAACACTAGGATGGTATTTATAGAACAAAGTCTCTTAACCTGAAGTCTGGTGATATATTGGTGTTTAAAGCAGTGATAATGCTGTTAGTGAGGAGCTTTAATTGCATGATTATAGACCAACAAAATTAGGCACAGCGACGTGCAGTCATGATAACCCAGTGATATGCTAAATTTATAGATAAGACTTCCTTTCTCTGCATCCCTATACTGTCAACATACAAAAATGTTCCTGAAAGCATTTTCTTCAGGGAATTTGGTGCTTGCTCCTGCACACCCAGACAGTTTGGTGACAGGCTGTATGGATTTCATTGATAAGGTTCAGTGTCTCAAAGATGACTATTCACCTGATGCCCTTGGAAAAATCCCTCTCTGTGTGCAGATTTCTTAACCTTCAAAATAGTAATCTTGGAGGATACTGTGTGAAATCCATCAGGAGTCCAAGGTACACAAGGGTTATTTTATGGGATCCCAGCTGTACCTGCAGAGTTGGCTTCACTCATGAGCTGCACTGGGAACCCCCCCCAGCCATCTGTTTTGCAACCCGTTTTGAAAAAAACACCATAGCAAAGCACTCAGATTGCCTGTTAATGGAAGACTGAAGTTTATGATGACAGGTCAGCTTGTAAACATGGATTTACTGTTTTCTTTTACTGTGTGTCTATGCTAATCCATAGCTACATGCTATAAACTGAGACCTCCTGTGAAATTTTACATGCAAATCAGACATTATTCTGTGTTTTCGTGGTAGGGGGGTTTTTTGGGATGTGATCTTTGGGATGCATGAGTTAGTATGTGACAGGAATGGTACTGATTACAACTGCCCTTTTTCTTCAGTGAAGTGTTACACAGTCCATGGCACTGACTGCTCTAGAGCAACATCCCCGCTTTGTGCGAGGACGAGGCAAAATGTGTCTTATTACAGAGACTGTGCTCAGCAGCACAGTTGGGAATGATTAAATGCAGCTCAGAACAACATCTTTGCTCATGACACAGTGATTCAGCACTTCATGTTTCTGAGCAAGGAACAGGACTGCAGCCATCCCCTAATTGCTGTCAGCCTGGTGTACAACCAGTGTTTTCTGCTTGGGCCCTGTGCTCTGCCCATCCTCTGCACTCTCATTCTCATAGTTAAACCATGGCAAGTTAACTTGCAGAGGTGTTACACCCTGGAGATAACAGCTGAATAGCATCATTCATTAAAACAAAACAAAACAGCCTATATGGTCTCTGCTGCTTTTCATTTTGAAATAGGAAAATGATCTTGGCACAGGGCATTTCCTGGGGATTAATGACTGGCTGGGGTTAATGGCCCTTGGCTTCGCTGTGGGCCATCAACTCCTCCCTGCTGGTCATTAATCTGCAGGAAATGCCCTGTGCCAAGATCATTATTGTTGTATTTGGGTTCTTTGAGAGCTGAATTCGGGAACCCACACTGCTCTAATGTGTCAGAGCCTGCTGGGTGTTCTTACATTTAGTCCCTACATATTTGTGTTATTTTTATTTTTTTCCTGAGCTTATCTAAATGGAAAGTTTTCCTGAGTTTCTCTTAATGGAAAGTGTTTGTAATGCTTGAGGTCCTTTAAAAATATTTCACTGAGCAGCAAGCAAGGTAATGATAAACTTTGTGGTGAAAATAAAAGTTCTGTATAGTGAAAATTTTTGAAAAGGTCATGTACTTGGGGGCAGTCTGTGCCTTTTAACCTGGTCTAGAGCAACAGGCAGAGCACTGGACTTGGCACGGGAGCCTGCCAGGCAGTGTGAATGGGCTTTCTGCTCCAGAGTGGGAATGCAGGACTCAGGGTCTGCACAAGATGTAGACCCCTTCTTAAAGCTAAGATGGTTCCCATTTTTAAAAGATTTTTTCTCTACTGGAAAATAAAGAATAAGAAGAGAGAAACTGATTTTCTCCTCTACCGCTCGCCAACAGTGTGCACAAAGCGGGGTTCTGTTCATTCTCCCCAAATGATTTGAAGTTCAGAATGCACAATGTTTTTTTAATAGATTTTATGTAATAAGGTTATGATGTCTTTTTGTACTCAGTGGAGTACAAGAAGACATCATAACCTTATTACATAAAATCTATAAACCAACTGAATTGGTTTAGGGTTGAATACAAAATTACTGAACTTAAAAAAAATCCTTTGAGTGAATCAGTTAGGTGTTGTGGCTGGAAGTGTCAGCTCATGACTACTGGCATATTTCTTTATTAAAAAAATATATTAAAAACATCAAACCACACAAAACCACCTCCCCCCCACACCATTATGAAGAAGTGAAGCTCATGCAGCACATAGTAAATGCAATTTTGAGGGACCCAGCTGGGGAGTAAAGTTGGTACTGTGCATTCATCTGACATTCTTAGATGACTATTTTTATGTCAGTGAATTAATGAATTCACTGAAAAGAGTAAAAAATCAATGTTGTGCCCTGATTTTTTTTTTTTTTCCCTTCTTAAATGCTTTTTTCCCTTGCTCCTTCCTTTCTCTCTGTGACTCAGGCAGGTCTGTGAAGTGTCCTGCTCTTTCCTTCAGGGGCTTTGTAAGCAGGCAGCCTGGTGCTGTCCTCCTCCCCATGCTCAGGTGTACCACTCTGTGAAGCTGCCTTGGGTCAACAGGAAACCTTCAAAATGTGCATTTTGGATCTTGAAAATGCCACAGTGTGTGTGAGGTTTGAAGACAGCTGCAAGCTTAGTAGAGACTGTCACATATCCAAAGACCTTTTTGATGAATTTAGTAGAATTTCAGCAAGGAGAGGGAGAGATGTTTCATCAGGAGAAAAGACCCTGGCTCAGGTCTACATCAAGACTTTACAGATCTTCAGATTAAGTGTGAGATTTGGATTTTTTGGGATGAAAGTATATTCATAACCCAGTTCTTGTGTCTACAAGTCAAGGATTATTTCTACTGTTGTGGAAGGAACACTCTGAAGTCATTCTCTGTAGTAGTGATTATGAGCTGTCAGTCTGAAAGTTTTACCTAGAAAATGTGATGTGACAAGAAATAAGGATTACTAATATTTTATAAGTAAACAATACTCTTATAGCAGCCTTTTTGTTCCAGATGGAATGGTAATTCCTACTCTGACAATAACCCTGTAACAAGGATAAGACAGCTTGCCATTACTGGCTTTCCATGTGCTTTTAAAAATAGATTTTCATGTTCTGTCACTTACCCACTGAACATCAGAGATGATGTAGGTAAGTCAGGAAGTTGATATTGTTGTCAATGCATTTGAGACACTCTGTTAGTGAAAGCAAAGAAAAATGCAGTGAGTAGCATGGGAGAAATTAGAAGCCTGCCTTTGTTTGCCTGATCTAGGAAAATGGAAAGGAATGAGAGGAAAAAAATTGCTCGTGAAAAAACCTTATGTAAATTCCAGAGTATCTTTGTTTTGCTACTAGTTTGGTAAAGCCATCTTTTATTGTTGTCAGACTATGAACTTTAAGCAGAAAACATCTTGTTGGTAGACATGCCTTTATTTGACAAAACTTTCTCACAAAAACCATGTGTTTTTTTTCCTTTGGATGAAGGGACAGGAGAAGAAGGGCAGTAATTAATGAGAAATGGATTTTCCAGCTGCTTGTTTCTCTGCACCCAGCCTTGGTAAGGACTGGTCAGAATGGATCCCTGGTACCCAGAAGTGGAGGATCCCCTTTTGGCTGTGCTGGCCTCATTGAGGGATGAGCATCAGTCCTGATGACTTGTTTATGCCTAAATAATTTCCTAAAGTACACACAAGGAATAAACCGGGCTTTGGATCTGTGCTTTGACTGGGGTAGAGTTTATTTCCTTCACAATGGATAGTCCTGTTGTTGTTGTCAGACATACCCAACTACTTTACTTTGGTTGTATCAGGATGTGAAATAAAAGGTGTTTTTTGTTGGTTTTGTGCTCTTCAGATCACTGGCTTTGCAGAAGGTTAACCAGCTAACAGTTACTTTCTAGTCAGAGACAGAACCAAGGCTGAAGAGTTCAGTATGATCTTTGTCTCAGGAAGGAGTCAGAGCTATCTTTACTGTGTGGTTAAAAAAATTGACAGAAATTGAGTAAATGTTAATTAAAAATGTTGTGGGCTGCAGACGACATTTCCATTAAAATTTAATTTAAATGGAGAATTCCAAAGCAGATTTGCTGGAGCTAGAGCCATCAGGATCCTGATGAAGCTGAGTAGTTAAGATGGTCAGATGTACACAGCAGAATGCCAATATTTGATTGTTCTATACCATACTCATTATACTGTGGTTTTGTGTCTTATTTCCAGAAATTATCCTGGTTTTATCTTACTGTGATGTTTTTCTAGCTGCCCTAATGTTTTCAGAGCAGTATTTAGAGCATGGCAAAAAATATGGAAGCAGAATGATGCCCATATTTTATCTACTGCACGTAATATTCATTCCAAAGAAACAAGATTTTGTTAGCTGCTATTTTTCATTGTAAAAATTAATGGGTGATTGTGTACATTTCTCAGCTAGATTTTAGCTTGTATTTGTCTTTGCTTCTCATTTTCATACCTGCCAAATGTTTGAGTGTATTGTCCCAAGAAAGAGATAGAGGCTGTGATAGTGATTATTAATTGTAGAAAAGTAGTAGCTGTCAGCAACACTTTAAAAACTTGTCTATATGTATGTGTTGCTTAGTTTTGTTGGCTTCAGCAGAAATTTATCATTCTCTTTGAAATGTGGAACATCATAGAGGAAAGACAGACTCGTAGCATTTGCAAACCCCAAGACACCAGGAGAACTCAGTTTGCAATCATAAAGAGAAGCAGTCATACCCAAGGGACATCACTACTGGACTAAGAAAAATGTTTGCCAATCAGCAATATATAATGAATAATGAACAATATTTGTCATCTCCCTGAAAGTGGGGCATTGCAATACAAGTTGTACAGCTGTTATTGTTTAATTGCAGCTGGATTAATAAAATGTAATTTTTGCAGCTCATTTGCAATATACCACTGGGGAATACATCTTATTACCACTTTGGGTGTCTCTTACTTAATAATTTGTGCCTTTTGAGCATCAGTGTTTGGCTTCAAATCCCAGATACAAGTTTATTAAAAATTGTAATAGTTCTTAGAGACTATAAAATGAAATGAAGTGCACAAAATGTGCGTTTCCAGTGCATGAGTTTAAAATAATTTTTTAACTTGACTAATTTCAGTGTTTCCAGGACTTAAAAGTATTGAATTTAAATAATTAAGTATTTAATTTTCTAGACATACAGTACTATTTTCAATAGATTATTTATATTTGTTAGTAATTAAAGATTCAGAATGGCACTGAAGATGTGGTCATAATATATAATTTTTAAAACTTGCCTAGTGTTTATGCAAAGCAGTGGCAATGCAGAGAAACTGGACTGATGTTTGAAGTCAAAAACAAGAACAAGACAGTAGTTAAATGATCTGATTTACAGAATAAGGCTGACCTGGTCAAAAATAATTGACAAACATTTTATAGATAAACTGGGCCTTGCTGCTGGTTGAATGGGATCTCCTGTTAAAGTCAAGGGTAAATCAGTTCTTGGCTAATTGCCCTTTGCTTATCACTGGCAAATTCTTTAGGCAAGTGTCAGAGATGCAAAGCTGTCTCTGGATGAAAACACTTCTCCACAAATTCCCTTGGACAACTGGAGCAATTTCTCAGTTACCTGTGAAAAGCAGCACTGCTCCAGGCTCTGCTCCACGTGCTTGTATCTCTTTGCCATCCCCATCCAGCAGTTGCTCCCATTTTATTCTTCTGAAAGAGAAACAAAACCCTCTCTCGTTTTTGGGATGTGGCACCTTTGCTTCCCCTTTGGTTATTTTCAAGTTTTAAGCTGGTGGTACTCAAAGGTGAGAAGGTGCCTTGGTGTTGCTGCTTGATGCTGTGGATGTGCTGCTCTTTTTGCTGTTCTCTAGGCAGTCTATCTCAGTACATACAAGTGGAAGTTGATGTTTTTTGGGATGGAAAATGTTGACAATCTTCTCTTCTACAAGTGGGACGAGGTGTTGTGATTCTGGTTGAACAAGCATGGCACCTGGTGATTCCAGTCTTGTTTAGAGCCCAGTACTACATAAGTGAGTTGGTTAAATGGTATAAATATTGCTAGAATTAAATGGACAATAAACAGTTCTACTACTAGCATTAAAGGAGCCTACTAAAAGCATGCTTACTGTTCTCTATGTTAAAAAAGTAAAAAAAAAAAAACTCAGGTAAACATTTGGCAAAAGATTTCCAGAACTCTTAATACAAATTCTGTCAGCATCAGGGGGAAGGCTGAAGAGGAGATTTAGAAAATGTGATCGTCTGCAATATTCAGGGAAACTCAATTTCAGAATTAGATTTTTGCCAGAAAATTGATTCTGTGCCTTGTTCCAGCAGTGCTTAGAGCGCAGGTGAGTTAAGTGTGTGCAGCAACCAACCCCACTTTATAAAAGGTGTGCTGTGATCTTGCAGTGAATGTCCAGCACTTGTACATAATTACAAGCAACTGACCCTACGTTTTAAAAACTGCTGATATTTATCATGATTATCTGAGCACAGAAATGGAAAAGCAGCTTTGCTGTAGTGTTACAGTTATGGCCAGACATTTTATAGGTTGAATACATGCCTGCTACTCCTTCATCCTTTTAAGGTTTTACTCTGAATATTGAAATTGGTTTGTGCCAGAGAAACCCTCTCCCATCTTTAGTTTATTCCATTTTTATCCAAAGTGATGGGTCACAGGACAGGATTAACACAGCCCTTTAGTGGATGAATCTACAATTTAGAGCAAGACTAAGGTGAGAATAGAGAAAGGTGGAGAGCTTGCCCTAAGCAAACATGAAATGTACTGCCTCTCCTGCCTCTGATAAATCCTCTTATCTTTGAGCATGGTGGGCAAGGGAGGGATAAAAGATGAACCTATCCCTTGCTGAAATAGGAATTTGCTTAAAGGTGAGAGCAGAGTAAAAGGAGCTATGTTAAACTTGAACTGTAATTGCTGCATCTGTGTCAGGGTTTGAAGGATCATGCACTGCACAAAGCTTCAATAGAAGAGCAGTCCAGCTGTAGCTGCTTTTTTTGTTCCTATTTTCCATGCTGTGTGATGAGCGAGCTTGCTCGGATTACTTTACATGTGATGATAGTACTTCTGAGAAAGACAATTTAATTTGGTTTTTTAGATTGTTAAGGAATTTGATCTTGAAAACTAAAACTTAGCAATAAATATGAGCTTGCTGTATCTTTTGCCAGAAACTTTTGTCTGAATTTAATATTTGAAACAGAGTGAAACAGGGAATGACCCAACCTTCAGACATTCCCACATGTCATATGATTGTCAATAAAACAAGATTTGCCTTGTATGGGCACTTGCTATTAAAGCTTTACCATGGGAATCCTGGCTGAACCTGGGTTTCTGTTAGACAACTTGACACATGACTTTCTTAGTACTCACAAAAAATCTATAAGGTTTGACTTTTAATCACAGGAGGTAGTACAGACAGATGCTCACTGTTTGTGTTCAGTAATACCCAAGTGGAAAAGCTGTTGCAGGATCTCCTGTGAATTAATTTTTCCTGGTAATTAATTGTCTGAAAACCTGAGGGGGTAAGCTAGGAGAAGTTCTTCATGAGTATTGCAGCACCTGAAGGAGAAGGTTAAAGTATAGAAAGTGCGTTAAGCTGCTGACTTTTGTTTGTGCCTTCTGAAAATTCTCTCATCTCTTATTTTCACAGCCATGTGAAGATCGGGGGTAGTGATTTAAAGCATGATAGTAATTTGGATTTGCTTGTGGTGTTAGCAGTCAGATGTGTATTTTTATTGTCTTGAGGCACTGAGGAAATTGGCTGTGAGCATTTATATTGTGTTGTTCTGGCTCCACATTTTCCAGTGTGTTCGTGGCCATGGCATTACACACCCTTGGTGAATACAAAGATGCTTATGAAATGTTAAGGCTGAGTGTATTTAATTTCATGTCAAGAAGGACTCCCTGCCATAGTGTTCAGCTGAGCCATTGTGAATAACTGTCACTCTCAACACTGACATAAAGCACTTTTGTGTGTGTGTTTGTGATGTGAGTTTTTGTGGATTCAGACCCCTTTTTTGTTGGTGCATTTTAAAATTCTACAACAACTGGGCTTTCAGCTCTTCAGAATGTGCAGAGCAGTTTATGGTTCTTTGGGCCTGCTCAAGTGGCCTTCAGTTTGGGGGGTGGAAATTTCAGACCTTAACAGTTCCATTAATATATTTCAAAATTTATATATCCAAAATAAGCGTATATGTTTATTCCAAAACCATACGCCAGTCTTCTTTCATTGAGCTTTCATATGAATTTCTTGTGTCACCGTCAATGCTGGAATATATGTGAACAATTTTTTCATAAAAACCTTTTGATAGTAATAGTGTTTTGTAATAGTAATCCCGGTAGTAGAATAAAATTCAGGAAATTGTTTGGCCACAATTAAAAGGAAGGGAAAAGTACCATCCTGATGACAAAATTGAATTCTTGTTTAAAAATGGGGTAGAAGTTTGCCAGTCTTCAGGAAGCATAAAATGCCATTAACCAGCATTTAGTTACTTGCTAATACTGGATGTGATTTCTAATTGCTTCTATACTTTGTCATTGTTTAACACAATCAAATCAAATTGGCCAGAAAATTTTTCTTGGATCGTCACAGTCCATGACTACGTTTTTACTGTTATTGTTCCAGCTTCTTTTTTGTCACCCCAACCTTTGCTGCTTTGTTAAGTCTAAAATTAGACTTTGACAATCAGCCTATTTTATTGGAATTATGAAAAGAAAGAAATATACATGGCAAAGTTGAAGGGGAGGCTCCAGTATCATATTTTATTTCATGCTTAGCAGTTCCTTGAAAGTTATCAAAGTCAGGGATCCTTTATTTGTAATTAAATACTCCTCACTTTAAAATCATGACTAATAAATGTCAAGTGCAAGAAGAGGCACTATTATTCAGTGAAGGTCCTTGGATATATTTTAGGGTGAAAATGTGTAGGCATGAAGGTTGTTAATTTTTAAAATGTTGTAGGGTTGGTTTCATTACAAAATCCTAAAGTTAACCACTTCAGATAAAGCTCAAAAATCATTGAAACATTTGGGGAGCCCTTATACTACAGGAAGCTCTTGACATTTATGGTAATTAAAAGTGAAGGTATCTATTAAATACTCAAGTTATTCATATAAACACCAAGCTGGCGTGCAACTGTAAGAGTTTATGTATCTTAATTAGAGCTGGTCAGAGCTGTTCAGTGAAACTGCTTTCTGTGTTTGGTGGTGGCTGGGGTTTTATGTTTTAATGAGACCCAAAAGCTTTGAGGAAACACTGACATAAATGCTTTGGGAGTCACCTGGAATGAGATTTATTATCTTGCGATTGGAAGATCCAAGTTGGTTCCTGCAAGGCAAGGATTTGCAGTGCCTGGGGCATCTCTTTGTGAGACAGGCTGAGAGAGAAGAGAAGGCTCAAGGGGCTCCGAGAGAGCTGGAGAAGGGCATGGAGTGATGGACAAGCAGGAATAGCATTAAACTGAAAGAGAGTAGGTTTAGATTGAATATTAAGGAGAAATTCTTGACTGTGAGGAAGGTGAGACCCTGCCCCATCCCTGGAAGTGTCCAGGGTCAGGATGGACAGGGCTTGGAGCAGCCTGGGGTAGTGGAAGGTGTCTCTGCACATGGCAGGAGGGTGGAATGAGGTGGGCTTTAAAGTCCCTTCCAGCCCAAACATTCTGTGATTCTCTGATGATTCTGCCTCCCTTGCTGTTGTGCATGTGTCTTGTAGCCTGTTTTGGCATGGGTGTTCTGTGCCCTGTGTGGTTCTTTTTGTTTTTGATCCTGACTTAAAAGCATTAACTCATGTATTAGGATTTAGGAGAATCTAGAGAGAATTGTATTTAGATATTTGGATATTTAAGTTTTGGAAAGTTACTCTACTGGGCAGCATCAGCAAAATGTTTGTTCCCAGTACTGTTTTAAATGTTACAGGAATTAGGTCTAACCTGTAGAGAAAAAGATTATTGTCACCACTTACTTGATTGTAAATCCCTTTTAATAAACTTGCAGAGTGCACCCAAAACATATTTCTGTCCATTCTTGCCTGTGATTCCTCTTACTATAACATTTGGGGGCTTTCCTGCCAAACAGTGAGATAATCCCATCTCTAGGATGGGCTTTTTGCCTTTTTTTTATTCCTCTTCTTGAAGGAAAAACAATATGTGCATTTGGATCGTGCCACAATTAAGGATGCACCTAAAACACATCTGGTTGAGCTAAGGTGTAACACTGAGCACTGTTGGGGAGCTCTGTTACTGAGGCACAGCCATAGAAGTAGTCTTGTAATGGGAAAGGCATTTTCCTTCCAGAGATAAAAGGCTCCCCTGTAAAAATGGTGAAATCTCTTCCCAGTTTGGAGTTTTTTCACACTGGACAGTCCTTTTGGTGGTGATGGAAACAACCAGAATAAAATACTGGATAGCAGATTGGCACTTCATTATAACCTCTTAGAAATAATAATAACAACAAAAATTACTTTTTGGATACCATATTAATTCAGCTGAGAAGTATTTATATACTTTGAAGGCTGTAACAGAAACGTATTTCATTGCATTTCAGAAGAGATTTTGAGCCTGCTGTGTTCAAATTTGATAAATGTGCCACTCTATTCAATTTGCAAATGCAAGTCTCTTCAATGTACTTTTTCATGCATTAGGTTTTTAATACTTACTTTTCCACACGTGCCCTGGAGAAAAGCATGCAATCCGCTGTTACTCTGAGGTAAACTGGATTTCAGTGTAGTCTGTTTCAAATTAAATGAAATTGTTTATTAGTTTTGCAGTTCTGGAGAGCAGAGGCACCCTTGGGTTTTCATTGAGCTGATGAGGGATATGTTAGCCCATACATCCAAAGAGGACTGATGCTAATTGGGCTTTTCACTTTGATAAAGTCCTTGGTTTCAATGATGATACACAGGTTAGCTGCATCTTTTAATTAACAAAAAAAAAATTAAATTCCTCTGCTGGAATTCCCTAACTGGTGAGTGGTTTCTATATGCAAGTATGCTCTCTTGTGGTAAGCCATTTTATTGAATCCTCCACCAATCCAAAATTGTAACAAATTCTATTTCAAACTGTGATATTTTTAATCTTTTGTTTTTTACCATGCCATTGTTTCCAGGGTTTACAGTGTGCCATACAATGGCAGAGCCCTGGATATGGAATATGTGACTGTACATATTTTGTAGATCTGTGCAGTGAGTTACATTCGGTGCTTGAGCAGCATGTGACTTTGCTGGCAGCATTCAGCTTGCTGTGGAATAAAGTGCTGTGTGACTAGCAATGACTGTGTGATTCAGGGTGTGATACTTGTACAGCCTCTAAACATCAGGCAGTAAAGACAGAGAGGATTCTAGTGCTGAAGCTCCTTTATCAAATTCCAGTAACTGCATTTGTGCTTGTTGCAACTGCTAAGATGCTGTTTAATTGAATCTGGGTCTCAGAGATTGTTACTCTGGTTTTGTCCAATAACAGAGTGTGGGGGAAAAACAAAGGCAAAACAACCCAAACTGTGCTGTGATGTGGGTACTCCTTGGTGGTGTGAGTGCCCGGGTGCATTTCTTTACTCTGCATTGCAGGAGGACTATCATAAGTATACAGATAAATTCAAAAAGCATAAAATCTATTACATCTCAGTTGCCTCTTCTTAAAAACATCAGCAAGATGGTTTTAGTCTTCATGATTACCTTAATATCAAAGAAGTATAACTTAATAACTGGCTGGGATACCCGTAATCCTCTATATTTCTCATATGACAGCTGGGATTTCTACCCAGATTCTTTACTGGCTGAGTAATTTCCATATACATTTCTGTAGTGTTTTGCCTGGGGGTGAGGATAGCCAAATGTCAGCAAAAACATGAGGTTATGTTCAAATGATCTCAGTCATGCAAGTCGTGGATGCTTCCCTTCAAGGGAAAATAAGGCCGTAAAGAAGAATTTCAGAGCATGTTTTTTGAGGGCCATGAAATTCATGAAATCTGCTTAGACCCAGAAACACTGGGCACATTTCTCGTGAGGACAACTGCTGTTGACTTTTGTGGAAGTTTTGGCAGGCTGGCAATGCAAAGATCACATTCCCATGGTCACAGAGATGATGTGATGTGTGCCTCTGTGCATGAGAATTTAATGTCAAAACAATCAAATATGCAGCAGGTGTGGGCTATAGTGGAATGATCTCATTTGGCAAGAACTTGGATAATGTGTAGGAGAGTGGAAGATGGATGGGATAAGAGTATGCTGGAATAATACCTTCCATTTGCTGGAGCTTAATTTAGTTGAGGAGATGAGCAGCATTTTTAAAAGAAGCTTCTGTTGCAATAATGTTGTTTTATTTGTTATTCTTTAAGATCAGTTACAGCTTCATTCAGTGAGAACTGAGAAGTGTGACCCTGTCTTTCCGTTTTCTTCTGGCTTTATGTAACCTGGAAGAAACAGTTAGAAGGTTCAGCAAGTTGACTCAGCTCTTCATGGGAGCTTAACAGACCCTGAGCAGGAACCTGTGCTAGAAGCTTAATGTAAATATTTTATGGAGAAATGGAGTATTATTTTAAGAGCAGAAGTTGGTTAAACAGCATCAGCAGTTTCAAACTATAGAAGGCAGACAGTGAACTGCACTGTTTACAGTGATAATTGTAGGAAGGTGTGAGGTGTGAATCTAGAGTTGAAGATGATGCTGTGTCACTGTGTTCAGACGCAACCATCTGCTCATGGGGCTGGTTTACCCCATCTTGTTGCACATAGGTTCTGTGCAGTCTGTTTTACCTGAAGCACAGGATTAGTCTCAGTTGAAGTTTTTTTTTTTTTTTTCCATGGGGCTCATTAACTATATTTAGCAGTCATAATCTCTCTTGCAGTGGGCTTTAACTTCCAAGTTGTTTTTGTTTCCTGCTGTCCTTCACATTTCTCTTTTCCTCCATGTCCTCACCCACGGTTCTTTTTCCCCTCTAATGCTTAAGAATCCCATTTAGAAACACTTCATCCATCTTTGATATTGATTCAGCTTTCTGTGGTGTATGTGTGTTAAATATAAGATGGTAGAGTTTTTCTTCTGGTTCAGTAGGCTCTCTTCAAGCTTTTATGCAACTGGGTGAGATTTTCTGTTTCTTTTTCTCACTGAAGAGTGCTGATGGTACAAATAAAGAACCAGGCAACTGCACTGTCTATTGTACCTCCACTTAAATCAATTTAGAGCATAAAATTACACATGGATTAAATAATAATATTAATAATAAATATAGCTGTTTAAAATGGATGGCTGTTCAGTGCTCAACTCTGCAATATTATTCCTTTTAAAAAAGTTTTAATTGTTCAGTTTTCTAGGAAGGCTGAATAACTAATCAGCCATGCAATGCCACAGAGTTGACCAGCACCTCTCCGCGAGCCTGAGACCTAGAGATGTGTAAAAAGGCTCTTCTGGTTCTCTTTAAAAGAGCAAGATCACGAGTAGTTTGCATTCACTAAGGATGAGGGATGCACAGCTTGTTAGGATGGTGCTTCCAGAGGAGCAGGAGAAATCAATGGTTTGAAGTATTTTAGGCTCTGCAGTATGACTTTTGGAGAACACTGTTGACCACGAGTCTCACTGCTCTCTGGGTCCATTTTCTGCTCTTTTCTTTGGCCTTTCCATGTGTTCTCTGCTGCCTCTCCCCAGCCCTTCTTGTCCCAGTTGCTGCGCTGTGAACTCCATTTGCCCTACTAAATCAGGGGAAATGTGCTGTGGTTGGACTTCTTGTTTGTTGGTGGTGAATTAATGAAATCATGTTTCAGAAATCTGTAGAAACATCTGCCCCTGGATTGAGAAGTTTGGAATTTTAACCTACAGGGTCAAAATCTGGCAGTTGGAGGCGTTTGGAGCCAGATGCCATGCAGTGATAGTTCAGCACTGCAGCCTATGGACTGAACTGGCTGCCATGGAAGCTGTGTGAAAATAACTGCTACTTTATTCCACTCTTTTCCATTCTGTCTTGTTGCCAGTTCTTCCTTTAGTGTCCAGCGTTCAGAACCTGCGTGGCTAGTTTATTTTATTGGTTTTTTGGGTAAGATTTTGAGCTCAACTCCTAATAGTGTGCATTTTTCTCCATCCAGAAGAATAAATCCAAGAGGATGGAGGAGAAACATCTAATTAATAGTAAGAATCACTGAACTTTGGGCAGAAGGTGAATCATATGGGAGTTGCATTGGTGGTGCAACTGAAAGTTTTAAGGCCTGAATACCTATTTTAAATGAATGATTTATCTTTACTCTCCATATTTATTTCTACCCTTCAAAAGGTGCAAAGAATCCGTGATCCTTCCTTGCCACAATGAATAAAGTTATTTCTGTGCTGGAAATAAATGGGCAAGCACCAGAGCTGGAGACAATTTTTCTTCTGGGTGGGTGATTTTCAAGTAATTAACTAATTCAGTCATATGCAGAATACTGTTGTTCTTAAAAACCTTCTGAATTTTGTGTGTGCTGGCGAGGTTTTCTGTACATGAACCTTGAAACAAATTTCAAAGCTATCAATTTTCATAGCTACATTTGTCAGTTTGGCAGCAGTTCATTCTGAGCTTGATGCTAAGCATGATTATTGTAAGTTATTAACTATGCTTACTGTAAATCACCTGAATCTGCCCAGCTCTGCTGGCAAGGTGATGTGAGGCTCAGAGTGGTGCTGGTACATGTATTTATGACATATGCTACTGTTCAGAAATTACTTTTATCTTCAGGTTTTCAGGAAAAAGGATATAATTTGGTAGTGAGGATAATTTTAGCAGTATTCCTGTCTTGTGAAGAAAATTACTGAGCATCTGGAGTTCCTAATATTTCATTTTTTATCCTTCAAAAATGAGCTGTTTCTGTTCTCTGATCCTTAAAATCAATCCCTCAGCTGAAAAACATGTTGAAATAACAGGTTACTCTTGGCATTCAGAGTAATGTTTAGAGGCTGCAGTGGGAGTCTGGCACTTTTTGCATTTGGTTGCTGCCTGCGAACAAGCCCATCTCTCAGCCCAGCCTCTGTCCCAAAATGCTTAAATTGAAATTTAATGGCAGTGGGTGTAGCTGGAGGAGCACAAGTCAAGGTGTGATGGCTTGAATTTTAGTAGGCCAAAAAAAAAAAAAAAGGGAAGGGGAAGAAGGTAGGTGTGACCTTCCTGAAGGAAGATGTCATGGCTCAGGCTCCACAGTGCAGTCCCTGGCCAGGGGCTGCAGGACCAGACCCCACAGCTGCCTCCTGTGCCTGCAGAAGGTGAAATCACACGTGCCGTGCATGTTAGAGGCCCCTGGAGGTTTCTCTATTGATCTGTGTCTTAATAATGCATAATAGGCAATCAGAGCTTTCCTGATCTTTTCAGAGGCGCGCTGTCAGCGAGTGTTGTAAATCAGCCTGCTGCTGGTGGCTGTGTCTGACCTGCCCTCCACAACACTTCAGCAGCTTCCACTTCCACTGGGACTGCTCCTGACTCACCCGGCAGAGTCAGGCTTGGCCTTTGGAACTGTTACAAGTCATCATTCCCTGCCCTTTCAACAAGGCAAGATAGATCTGCCGTTGGTTAAAGAAATTATTTCAGAGTAGAATACGTACAGGTATTAGGATTATTTTGTTTTCATTCTGCAGGCATGAACAAGAATGTTGGTTTTGCATTATTAGCCAACTTATCTGTTCTGCCTTGTTTAGGCTTTGCTCTCCTTTTGAAGATAATTCTTTTGTAGAATGGCTTAGGATGGGAATTTTGCTTTAGATGCTCAACTAAGTAGGATTTTGCAGTTCTCATGTTGCCTCTGTCCCATTTATTGGAACATTGACTTTTAGCAATGCATAGTCTTAAATCAATAGGATCTTTATTGATACTTGCTGGTGACATAGCTGAGTTTAGCAGCAAACTGCAAACAGACATTGCAGTAGTGCAGTGGGTTTACTTAGAAAAGAAGAAAATGAGATTTCAGAATTTTATATTGTTGGATGCCATCTGCAATACTTGTCTTCTGGACTACTGGAATTCATAATGACTGTTGTAAAATATAACTTTTACCCTTGGCCTTTGAGAGTATTTAACAGCACAAGCTAATAGAAATTGGTGTAATTGTGTTACTACTGTGTGTTAGTACTCATTGTGCAAACCCATTCTGATTTTGCATTTGACAACATCAGAAGTTAATTGGATTACCAAAATAATGCAACAGCAACAATGGCAGAGAATTCAGCTTATAGCACTAGTGCAAGTTTGTTTGTATCATCCCATGGCTATTCTCCTATTTTTTTACCCTTTTTTATTTTTTCCCCCCTTAAAAAGGCATAGCTTAGGCATAGTCGTGACTTCTCCCTGTGTTAGTTCTTTAATAATAAAAAAAAAGCAAAAGCTACTGGGGCGAAAACTCATTTAATTTGCTCAGGAAGTAGGAGAATTGTGGGCTATTTTGGATATTTTGAGTACAATGTTTAATGTTTTATTTATATCTAGCATAATAAATATGCTGACCAATAATAAGTCAGCAAAACTCAGTGTAGCTGAACTGTTCAAAATGAATCAGCTCCTATTTTTCCCTGTAACCTTGGACAGATGGCAGTCTGCTAGTGCTGTGGCTGACCATGTGGAGATCCCTAAACCAGGATTATCTAAGGAGGATGAAGATCAGAAGATGCCAATGGACTGAGGCTGAGAAGTCCAGAGGCTTGTCTGGATGTAGGTGCCACATCCATGGCATGTCCTAGCCATGAAATTCCAGGCAGAATCAGGTCTTGGATGTTCTCTCCTGGTGAATCCATGGCATTGAGTGCTCCTGATCCTGGGCAGTGAGGAGGAGGAGGGTCAGCCCTGCTGAGGCTGTGTCTCGGGAGGGTTTTAGAGGAGAAGAAGAGGCTCTTGTCCCTGTGCACCCCATTGGTGAAAACACGGCATGACTTAGCTGTGGTGTCTCCTGAAGGGTGGGATGAGGGAGCACAATTTAGGGCTGGGCAGGAATACCCAACTGTTGCAGTAAGGTAGAAAAATTATAAAAGACAGGCCTCATAAAACCAGGCCTGCTGTGTTAGATCAGTGGCCTGTCATGTCTTCTGAGTGAAGGTAGCACTTTGCCACCTTTCCCATGTGAAAACCATCCTGGTGTGAACATATTGTTAACATAACAATCTATTCCTGGGTGAAAAACAGGTATCACCTGCATAAACTCTATCCCATGAGAATCAGTGAAGAAGATATTTAACCAATTTAAGAATAGAGAAATTTGATGGACAAGGAAAATACCTTTTACTAACCAATGGAGCGATTGGCAAAAAAGCTATTAACCAACTAGAGTCACACGAGAGGTCTGTAAAGCTGTATGAAGAAAATGCAGCAATAAAAAAAGGCCTTTGATACATTGCTCACTGTGGCATTTCTGTCCATCCCTACAGGGACACCCAGCATAATTCTGGATAAGTGTCTTGAGTGCAGTCAGGTTTCATTAGCACCCAGCTCTGAGCTGCTGCTGTGTGTGATGTGCCTGGACGAGCTCATTGGTTATTGCTTGGTGCATTTCTACACCAAAAAACCATTTTATTAGACAAAAATGTATCCTAACTGTCACCGCACTCTTTGTTGGCATGGGGCTGAATCTCCTTGTCCTGGCCTCGCACACCCTCTGTGATTCCCTGGACACAGAAGGAGGTTTTAAACTTGCTGGGTGCTAAAGTCACCTTTTCCCATGGAGCCCCTGGTTTCTCCCATCCCAGCCAGGGCAGAGTTGGATGATGGAGGATGAAGATTGCACAGTGATGAGTACATTTCACACAGCAGCTCAGCCTTTGATGGGCCAAGAATTGTTTTAATTTTTGGAATTTGGCTGGTTGTGTGCTGGGGCAAGATGGGAATGTGTGGCTTAGTTTTTTCTCCTTACTTAAAAAACCCTTGGGCCCCATAATGTTTCTGTTGAAAAAAAATTTAAATAAATATATATATGTAGTTTCCAATCTGTGAAGTCTGCTGATAGAAGGAATTTAATAAAAACCGCTGGCAAATGATTATCTATAGTCATGCTATATAAACCTGGTTTTGGTGAGGTCTAGATCTTAGCAGTAGCAAAATACAAATTATTGGATGAAAATAGTTATAAAGTCTGGAAATTGACTTTTTGCTACTTTTTATGATTTAATCTATTTATATGGAGAGACATATCTTCTTTTTCAACTGGGATGAATCTTGATGAGAATACAAGTAAAAATAAAATGTATATTATCTGTATTTTTTTTATTTATGCCCTTTTGAAGATGAACCTGTTGTCTTTTTTCTCCCACTGAGAAATCTGCGTTCCCTCTCATTTCCTTTATTTCTTGTGTCTGAATCCCCTGAGCATGGGAACCTTCCTTTTCCTTAAAGGAGAGAAGCTTAAAGATGAAATGTGTTGTGTGTGCCCACTGAACCTGATAAACTGATACTCCTTTCCTGATATAATTTCAGCGGGCGTAAGGGACGTATTCCCAAACCTGTTAAAATCAACAGAAGTTCTGCAAACTTCAGTGCATTTTGGACCAGGCTGAAAGTGAAATGTGTCACCGAGTTTATCACGGCAAGTTATTTTCTTCTCCTGCAGAATGTTTCCTTCCCTTGGTCATCTTGTGTTATGCACTTGCTGCTTTGAAACGCTGCAGTGGGGCTTTTTCTCAGTCTGTGGTGGTCCAAGCCAGCAGATACTTCTTTAATCTCAGTATCAAAGAGCAGAATGTGGCTTTAACATTGACAAGAAGCACTTGGAGACAAAGACTGACCTTTTGAAAGTGATGAAAAGGAGACCCCAGGGAATCCCATTAGGAGCAGGGAAGGTAGATAACAGCTCCTCTCCACCCAACAAAGGTACAACATTCTGCTTATTCTTAGGGGACTTTGTAACTGAAGCCGGTGCCTTTGGCCTTTTTTTTTTTTCTCAGTTCAAAGCAGCCATCTGTGTCCTTTAATTTGAGTGGTAGATATTCAGTTATTTTTATCTGAATATATAAAGGCAAACTGTTGGAGTTCTTATCTCAAAGACAAAGGAGAAGGCCAACATAAGCTCTCTGTTTCTCCTTATGTAGTGGCTCTTCTTTCTCCCAGCCCTTTGCTGAGGCCCAGAGGTGCAGAGTGGATGCCCCAGGTGCTGCCAGGCTTGGTGGCAGCATTGACATTTCTCCTTGATGCCCAGCTGGCCCCTGGCACTCCTCAGAGCAGTGTATCCATCAAACTGCACGGGCTGCTGAGATCTCAGCTGCACCTATTGATTTTTCTTGTGCATATAATACAAATAGTTCTGCTCTACCTCTAATATAAGATGTGGGAGCTGCTTTGTCTAGATGCTTCCTGGAAGGTTTGGATGAAAGAAATAGGAAGAGGGAGATAGACTGGGTTGTTTTAAAAGTGTTATTCCTCCATAGAAGCATTTAATTGTGTTTTCCTCAGTGTTTGTTTCTGTTTTAATTGGCCAGAATTTCCTGACTCTGAAATGGTGTGATCCTTGGACGTGCTTCCTTCTTTTCCAGCTCAATCTAGCATATGTTTGTGTCTTTTAAATTAATCCCAAAATGATAAAACAGAAAAGCATGTATTGAATCCTTTAGATATCAGCTGGCCTTTTTCAGTAGCAGGACTGGAGATTTGTTGTATTTATTTGGCCTGATTAAAAAAGTGTGAGTTTCAGGAGTCCTTATATGAAAGTCAGAAAGACACAATGATTTCTCTGTCATGCCATGGCTTGAGAACTTGATGGTGATCATAATATTCACCTGTTCTGTTTACTCAGAGTTTACTCTCTGAAATCAGGAGATTTCAGGTCTTACAGATGTGGCAATTGGGAATTTAGGGTTAGAATTTTACAAATACTGAAGCTACCCTTAACTTTCAGTCTTCTAGTAAATTGTGAAAACACAAGGGAAGGAGATCTTTTCCATATTACCTGTTTGATCTGATTGCAAGTCAGAGGTCTTGCTATACAAATACCAAGAATTAGAGCAGTGATAAAATAGCATTATTTGGGTAACATTTAATCATATATATTTCATATATAAATATTACTAAAAATAATAATAAAACTGTATTTTCTTATGTTTGAGGGTGGTAGTTTCAGATTACTGAAGTGTAGCAGGTCATAAAGTTGATACTTTTCTTTCTTCACTAAGATGCAAGGACAGAAAATTATCTTTTGTGTAGTAATTTTGCTTTCAGGTTCTGTGTCCAGACTTGAGATTGAGAAAGTCCTCTTTTCAGAGGTTAAAAAATGGTGCAGGAAAATTATGGTTTTCTTTAAATTCTTCTTTTCATCCAGTGTAACGGGTGCATATTATTGCCAACATGGGATTGTGCAGAAATTGAAAAGATAAATTTGGATGGAAGGTTTGTCTGAAATACTTTCCTTCATTGAGAGAGTGGGAGAAATCTGTGGTAGTTATCAAAATTTACTGCAGTCATGCTTCTGTGTTTTATGTGTCTCAAAAGCAGAGAAGTAAATGAAAGGAGTCAAAAAGGATCTTTCAAAACTGTTGAAAATCTTTGCTCTCAGTGATGCCTTGGCTATTGTTTTAATTTGCTTTAGTTCTATGGTAGATCGTAACAGTGGGTGAGTAATTTACAGAAGCAACAAAGCCATCCCATTACTTCTTGGAAGTAACAGAAATGAGCTTTTATGCTTAAACAACGACAGTTTAATTGCAGTCAGCTCTGCTGCAAAACAGTAGAAAAAAGTCAATGCAAGAAAAAATTGTTTTTTTCTGGGGTCTTAAAGTGGCACATAGCTCTGTGTCCTCTACCTGGAGCTGGATGTGCAAATTGCTCTTTTAGTGAAGATATTTTGAATGGTGATCCTAATAACAGGGAGAAGCTTCTCTATCTGCCTGATGTTGATTTGTGAACTGTCTGCTTTTACAAAGGCTGGGATGGCTGCACAGCTGGCTTGGGTTCATGCTTTAGGCCACTGAAGGTGTTTTCTTGGCAGGGATGAGAGTGCCAGAAATCATATCTGTTGTTGTACTCCCTCGAGGGTTTTCACATCACACAGCAGCCACCTGACCATGTGGTGGCTGCCTGGGCAAAGAGCACATCAGGGAAGACAGCAAGAAAAAGATACCTCGTGGTGATGTATTTGAAAAGTGACTGTCACCAGCTGGAGCCTTCCTGATCCTGGGAATGTGCATTCCTAGAAAGCAGCTGAAGGGGATCCTGACTGCTGCCACTAAGTACCAGCTGCCTTTAAACTTTGCCCTGAACCTTCTCCTTGAATACACTCTGTGTCTGTGTAACATTTAACTAGAAGGGTGGACTGACTGGCTGAAATTTCAAATGGCTTGAGATGCCAATGCAGATAGCTTTAAAAAATGAAAGGAAAAAGAAGAAAGCTTATTTGGTTGCTCTGGTGCTCTCAAGTATTCACTTCTCCATCGCTGTTACTGACAGGTCTTGTTTTGGGCCGTGGGCTGCTCTCCTTCCATGGAGGGCAGAGAAAAAGAGAGATGTTTTCTGCAGGGGGGGGTGAACTGACCACATTTTGGTGAGGTGCTGGTCACAAGGGTTTACTAGAGGAGAAATCTTCAAGGTCTTGGGACAGCAGATGATGACATTAGTTGGAATTAGTACCTGCTCTGTGTGCAACACTTTGCTCTGTGTCTTGGACTGAGCCAGTCTCCCTGCAGGAGGCAGAGCTCTGCATCTCACAGTGGGCACTTTGCACTTGGAAGGCGTGGAACTTGAAAATGCTCCCATTTCCTGGGGATTCAGGGAACTGCCTTTGGGAGTTTACCTCCCTAAAGAACTGAGGATGAAAGCCTGTAATTCTGCTGCTTGGCTCTCGTCTCTTATCTCTGGTGTCCCTGAGTACTGCAGAGCCTGAGTGTGTATCCAGACCTGTTGCATGATGCAGCAACTCCAAGTTACACACAGGGGTTTCTTTCACCTGTGTGGATACCTTGATCTCTCCTCTACAGTGGTAGGTTTGAAAGCCTACTTTAACCCCTCTTTCTACTTGTCAGCCTTTCAAGGGAAACTCTTTTGGTTTCCCCACAGAACATGTGGGATGCCTCAGTGTCAGTACTGCACAATAGGACAGCGAGTGTAAATAAGATGATGGGAATAGGAGCAGTTTCTGTAGTGTGTCCTTAAGAATCAGCAGACCTACTGATACCTCAAGTACCATTAATTCTTGATTGGGGCATGCTGAGCTTGTCAGAGGAGCCATCTGCCACCTCATTCTGTTTGTATTTATTTATTTATTAGTAAGGTGAATCCCGACACCTCACATGGAAGGAACTGTAAGGGGAACGATGTTTTTTATTCAGCTTCCTGCAGAAGATCTTACAAAAAAAAGGATGGTTTAACTTCTCTTGTTGACTATTTCTCCTGATACTCTGCATCATGTTGTATTCCCTTTTATACTGTGTTCACTGACTGGTTTCTGACTAATATGTCTTGATATTTGCTACTTGAAGTGACATACAAAGAAGCTGTCAGCACCAGCTGTGCAGAAGACATCTGAGAAAACCAACACTAAGTACTAAGAAGGAAATGAAAATGTCTTTTCTGCCCTGCTAAATTTGACTTGTGGTACTGTTGTTTTTGCCATCTTTCTCACTTGGCTCAACATGCTTGGCTACTCTGAAAGAGAAACACTTTGCTGGCTGCCTCTTGCATGATCTCCAGGTGCAGGGGCCAATGCCCAGTTTCCTGCAATGCAGAAATAAGTCAGCTGATTACATTTTTGATGCCTTTTTGAAACCTGTAATCTGCAGGCTCTCCTCAAATTTAAAGCATATCAGGATAGGTTACTTCTGTGTCTGAATGGTTTAGATTGGAAAATAGATGTTCAGCACTGATCAGGAATAATTTACTGTTCTCTTAAGAGGGGAGAATAGGAAGTAAGCTATTACCATAAAAAATTTTTACTGCAATTTTCCTCTGCATAAGCTTAAATTCTGTGTAGAGAGGTTGTCAATTAGTGTGCAGATTTTTTTAATTGGCTATAATAAAAAGCTAATTGGTGTTTTGCTTAAAGAGTGAATTAAGAAAGTGTTGCTATAGAAACTTTACATGTGTATAGTGCTGCTCTACATAACACTAGATATAATAGTCTAATGACCTTTCTGAGCCAGCTGTAAAGTCAAAGAAAATGTGTTAAATTCAGGCTGGCTGCAGAGATCATTAAGGGGTTTGTGACTTCCCCCATTTCATTGCCAGAAAGTGTCTCTGGCATTGTCTCATATAGAATGTTTCTCTTGACTCATGTCAAACCATATAACAAATGCCGGTCTCAAAAGATCTGAACTTTTGTAAAATCCAAGTGCTCCAATTGTGAATGTGTAAACTGATCTGTAATCTGTCAAGCGTGAAATGTACTACTGGGAACAATTCATTTTCATAATCTGAGAAAATGTGATGATGGATTGAAAGTGGCAACATCTAATCCAAGAGCTGTTGTATCCTTGTGTCCCTCCTTCCTCTCCCTGCCCTCTCTACCCACTGAATTCTGAGCCTCATGTGAAACACAGGAATTACAATTTTAAGTGAAATGGGATTTCTGCTCTGATTTGCAATATTCTCTCCTAGCAAGAAACACTTACCTTCTCAAATATAAACTTTGTTGAAGAGAGAACAATTTCTTTAGGATTTGTGTACAGGAATATTTTTCCTCAAGCTTCCCTACTGAAATTACTTCAGAGTCATTATCTGTACCTTTGCTAGCTGCATAAAAGTTATATATAGGTGGCACGGATGAACATAGTCATTACTGCCAAGGAAGGTGGTCACTAATAAAACAAATGGCTCTGGCTGGTAAAACTGAAACATGACCTTTTATTTTCAGTTCCCTGAATCTTATTGTTACTATGTCAACAAATTGTTTTGCTCCTTTTTAACTGTATATCTAGAAGGTGTAGGGGTGTGAGAGCCGGCAATTATTAGTCATGGTGACAGAAAAAACTTAGTGTTCTGCATGTCCAAATGTGAGAGACAGGACAAAACTATAATCTGTTGATGTTCTGTGGAATCGTTCACTGTGGGGTTTTTTTCTACTAATTTTCAACTAAATAAACAAAACAACCCCCATTCCATGTCTGCTAAATTTGCCCCTGCACTTGTTCTTCAAGCTGGTAAAACACAACCATGTTTGAGTGATTAGTGCATGATCTGACATTTTTTTCCCTCCTCACTTCTTTTCTTCTCCAGTAGATGCCTAAAAAACAAAAAAATATCAGTCTTCTAAGTGGGTGAATTTAGGAGAATCTCTCAGAATTCAGTGGAATTATGCAGACAGCTTCTCTCTGTACCTCTGGGTCAGGACTGAGGAGTGTCATAACTTAGCAGCTATTCTTCCCTTGATACACATATGTAAGCCCTATTGGTGTTAATGCCTTTTTGAAGTGCTTCCCTCATATATTCAATATCTACTACTGTGTCCAAACTCTGAAGCCTTATGAGTTGCATGGCATGTGACTGTCTCTAGAGCTTAATAGAAAGTTGGATTTAATCTCATAGTTCATCTTTTGAGCAGTAAAACTGTAAAAAAGATAAAATGTTGTAATGTGAAGCTTTTATCTGAGACCTGTGAGCAAATAAGTTTTTTTTTTTTTCTGGTCCAGGGAAAAGACTGGGGTTTTTTGGTTGTTTTTTTTTTTTCATCTTCCTTTTGTCTTGCCCAGTCAGACCATGAGTGTAAGATGTACTTACAGGGGCTGTATAGTCTAGAGGTGTTCTTTTGCAGAAGAGTAGTACAATATTGTATTGTCAAGGAAATGTGATTTTTGGAACCCAGTAAATCCATCCTTCAGTGTAAATTTTTGCTGCTGTGCTGCAGTTTGTTTTCAACTGCCTTTGTGAAGAGGGGTTTCTGAGGGGCAAAACATGATTTTTCTTTAGGACTGGTATTTCTCTCTTAGTTTTACTTGGCTGTACAAAGCTCTGAGCATCCCAGTCTAACACTGTTATTCCTTCTTTAACTGTAAATCAGTAAAATTTGTATTGAAGCCAAGTGTCTGGGAGATGGAACTCCTGCTAGTTCAGTGTGTTGTTTGTTCATTTGGATTAGTGCTGGTTGTGGTGCTTTGAAAGGGAGTAATGGAGGAGCTGGGTGGGTTCTGCATTCTGGACATTGAAGAGAAGTCACAGAATCAATGAGGTTGGAAAAGACCTCTGAGGTCCAACACCACTGAGTGAACCAGACCTTGGCACTGGGTGCCGAGTCTTTCCTTCAAGAGTCACAATGCATCTTTATTTTTTTAATTTTTTAAAATCACTTCTTTGCTGATACAGTTGTGCTTACAGAAAGTTACAACAAAAGTTGGTTGCTATTGGTGCTTTTCCCTCTTAGTTTTATAATTTATGGAGTGCAGCAATGGAAGCTTGCTTATTAGTGGAGCAATCTGTGGAATCTTTATAATAAGCCTTGATTAGGACTGAACTTCAGTGATATGCACAGAGACTTGTAAATATGTACTGAACTACTTTGTTTTGCTTAAGGAAGGAACACATTGACAACTGAATTTCATTAAAGAAGGAGGGAGATTTATATGGGTGATAATGAGGTTGCTACTGGGAAATATGTGATATTGAAATGATCATAATATCAGTGTTGTTTGTTTTTTGTAGTAAGAACAATTCCTCTTTTCTGATGGATAACAAAGGCAACTGTTTGTTGTCCAGTGTTTTGTAGTATAGCTCAAGTGCCACCACAAATTCCCTGCTGAGGAGTCATGAGTCTTCATGAAACAGACCTTGCTGGATACAAGGACATTGATTTTAACATTTTAGGCAGATATTTTGTTCCTTTAAGTAAGAAAAATATTTCCTAAGTACCATCGTGCTTCAAAATATGTTCTACTTTGCTGCAGCGTCAGGAAAATGCATCTTCTATTTATATTTACAATTTGCATCATTGCAAATGATGAGTTCTCTGTTTCAATGAGTGGTATTATAAAATGTGATGTATCCCTCTTTTGCAGAGAATTAGTGTAGAGGCCAGATTGAAAATATGCCTTCGTGACAAAGTCTCTACAAAGCTGATCCCATCTTGGCTTTAAGGTAAATGAAAAAAAAACCTCTTCTAACTTCTCATCATGGTTGTTATTCAGCTTTGAAGAAATGTGAGGTTATCATGTGCTCAGAATAAAAAAAAGTATTTTAAGGAGTTAAGTTGCAGAAGTTAAAATTTAGTCAAAATAAAGGGTAAGCATAAGCCAGTAATTTGAGTATGGCTTCAGTAATTAAATGACAGTGGCGTGAATGCTTATGTGCCTTACATACTGCCTTGGTAACTGTCTGGTTTTGTCTGAAAATTGAATATGCATATGAAGGGAGAAATCATTCTAATTGAATGGAAAATATGAAATTAAAAAGGCAACAAAGTATAAATAATTGAAAATCAGGTTGCAGCTCTGAGCTTCTGTATGTCGGGAGCTCAGTTGCAAACAAAATTGGTAGAATGGTAATTCACATTTTTCTTCCTCTTAATTTTCCTTTCATGGTACCATACTCCTGGTATAGGGAGCAAGGCAGTGAAAATGATGAAGGGGTAATTAAATATCTGTAGGAATGTAAGAGCCAAACCAGAGACTAATTTTCAGCACTCTACAGCTTTCATTATATATGTATATGCTTGGATTTCTCATGTATATGGAAAATGTATCCTCTAACTGCATATTTTTAGCCTTTCTCCTCCAGAATAGTTTAACTTGCTCTGGCAAGCTTGTTTTGTTTGTGAAATCATTGCAGAAAAGAATTCTTTTAAAAACTTTATGAACAGTTAGTTACCTGTGAGTACAGCTAAGTATTCTTATCTCAACTAAGTGTCCTTTATCATGGTTTTACCTGATTTGAATGTTTAGTATGTCTTGTTCATTCATTGAAATCACTCAGAATGGATAATTTTCAGTGTTTGGAACTTCTTGTTTCTACATGCCATGCTGTGTCTGTGGATGAAGGCACCAGTGAGGTTGCTGTACCAAAAACCTTTATTTTCAAGCAAAACTTGCCCCAAATTTAACCAATGCATGTAGACATCACAGAAACCAGCTGCCACTTCATATCCCAGTACTGGGGTTGTGATACTGGCACAAGCCATAGACCCACATCCCAGGGGCACAATAAATTGGAAATATTGTCTGTCAGAGTTTCCTCGGTTGTGTATTTAGTTTAAAGGCCCAGGATTTGTCCTTAAGTGTCAGGTACTTCTAGAACCAAATCAGATTCAGTAGTTGTTGGTTATTTGATGGCAGCATAAGGTGATGCAAGAGTGGACATTAGCTGAAAGAGCTGTGTCCTCCTGTCTGTCCCCAGCATGGCCCTGCCACTTGCCCTGTGCCACTGGGGACACTTGGGATGCTGAGTGAGGAGCTGAGGTGAGAGCTGCCCTGGCTGGAGCCAACCTGGGGTGGCAGGAGAGGAATCTTCCCCTTCTTTTGCACTGCCCAGCTCTGTTTGGGCTGCAGGACTGTCCTGATGGTGCCTGTCAGTGGAATTGAACCTGGGGCTTGAGAATGACAGAGAGACAAGTGCTCCAGAGGTGGGGTGTATTTGCACTGATACTGAAGACTGGATCAGTACCTCCAGTGGCTGAAGTACTGCTTTGTTTCCCTGGGATAAGTTAAAGATAGCACAGTTCTGCTTCTGAGATCAATTGGTTTTTATTTATCGTGATATGGTTTAAAACAGCACTTCCTCATGGTGAGTGCTATTCTTCTGGGTCTAAAAAAACTGTCATGTGTTGCTTTATGTTTTACAAATTCAAAGGGCACTTAGCACTGTCAGCATGAGATCATCATTGCCTAATAATATTAGACGTCCATTAATGTCAACTTTTAACAGAACCCTCTTCCTAATGCAGCCATACCTTGCAATCATGCTGTACCTTTCACTACAAAGCAATTATCTGAGTTGCGTGAATTGCCTAAAACCTATGAGCTATTAAAACTCAGAATGCTGCTTCTGCTTGGAAAGAAAGTCGTGTTGTTTAACTTCCCCCTCCCTTTCATCCATCTCTGAGAGTGGGAGCCTGTGTGAGGGAGAAAAGAAAGGGAGCCTGATGGTGCTTAATGGCTGATGAATAAAGCCAAGGATACAGGAATGGTTGCCTGGCAACCTGGGAGGATGGGCTGAGGTCCCTTGTCACCGCATAGGAGTTGACACTGGCTCATCTCTTGAGCTCATGAAGAAGGCTTTCTGAGGGTTTGCACACTTTATCCTTAATATGTATCGTGGCTGGGTTAGATCTGTATCTTTTGTGTTTTGTCTCTGTGTATTTCACACCTCTAGAAAGAAACACAAGAGGAATTGAAGAAAAGCAAGCGTTTTACCTAAAGGAAGAAAACGCGTTCTTCCTGTCCTATGCATTATTGTGCTTTCAAGGAAGAGATTTGCCTAAAATTGAGAGGTCTTGGACCTAATTCCATGTAAACTTCTGTTTTCTTAGTCTGAGCGCCCTCTGAAAATTATCATTAGCGCTAAAAGATAATGAGCTGGAGTTTGTGTTCTAATTGCAGTCCTGAGAAGAAGCCTTTTTGTGGCTAAACACAGCTCTAAAGTGACACATCTGCTTTGCTTCCCTTCTTACACAGAAATAGTGTCAGGCTGAGAGCACACTGAGGATTCTGACAGACCTGACCTTGTACAAGTTACTCTTAAACAATTCAAATGGATTTTGAACACAGGTGTCACACAAGGATCTCTCTTTGTGCTGCAGTAGGGTTGTATGTAGGTGATGTTTCCTTAAGGATGTGGTATTAATTTGGTGTTCCCTAGAAGACTTTTGTGAAAGTACATGGACATTACCCCATGAATGTTGTTGTCATCAAGTGAACATTGTTCCAGTAACTATTTTTGTTTTATATGGAGATAATTATTAAGGAAAAAGGTGTAACTGGCTTGCAGAGGCTGCATAATCCAGTGTGTTTTGAACATTTCAAGTAATTTTCTTTGCTCTTCTGTTTCTCAGAAACAACTTTGGTGCCTAATGATAAGGTCAAAAACAGGTAACAGGTTGGGTTCTTGTTTTGAACGGTTGGACGAAAGATCTGCCTGGAAATGTTGTGTCCATTTCTTACACCAGGCAAAAGTGAGATTAAAGTGTGTGTATATCTACAATTGTATTTGGATCCTTAAACAAAAAAATCAAACACCTCTCTCTTACTTGTAAGAACAATTGTCATTTGAGAAATGCTTGCTTCCCTTTTTTCTTGTTGAGTTCAAGCTTTTTGTTAATAGTTGTTCCTACAGCTGAAACTGTAGAACATTTTGGCATAGTGTGTAACCTGACCAGCTGTCAAAAACCACTGTTTGCATGGAAATGTATCGATGGAATTTGCAAAGAAATCTATTAAATTTACTGCAGGCTTTGTAATTATCAGACTTGGAATAATAATCTGATTTTTACCAGCATTTTCATCTAACTTTTTTTTTTCTGTGCAATCCATTCTCCTCTTTCCCCAAGCAAACACACAGAGGCCAGACAGCAGCAGCCAGCTGTGTGGAACTGCTTCCTTGTAACTGGAGATCCTCAGAAAATCAGGTGAAAGGTTTGAAAAGTTTCAGTTTGGACAGCCAAAGCCTTGAGGGCCAGTGTCATTAACAAAATGGTCTTTCTCTTTCTTTCTCTTGCAGGCTGCAGCATCTGACTTGCTATTTATCTTTTTAATGGTTTATACTTGTATTACAAGCCCTGAGTTTGCTACAGGGTACTGAGAAATGTTTTGTAGCTCATGATGATTCATGGGAAAGTTTGGATAAACTTCTCTGGACTGGTAACTTGTATTCTTTAGGGCAACCTTGGTCTGGGGCAAGATTGCTCTTTCTCATCATCTGCACGTGTGAGTGTCTGTGGATAGAATTGTATTAACCCAAATTTAACCACTAGCATGGAGGGAGCTGCAACTGCACTGGTGTTACAGAAACTTTGGACCCAAAGCCTCAAAGCTGTGCTTTAATCTGTTGTATCAGTGAAGGAAAAGATTAAAATTTTAAGATGAATCTGTGTTCATGTCCAAGGTGTCCAAACTGCTGTCTGCTTACTCACCTACAGCAGATTCTAAGATAGCAAAATACCTTAAAAATACTTATAATTGAACCAAGACAATAAGTAAGCTTTTTTTTTCCCTTTTTCATTGTGGGCAGTTTGTATTATTTTCTGTCTGTACAATGCATTTCTGTTGAAAAAAGCACAACCAACTTCTGCCATGCTACCAGAAATGTTCTTTTATTTGCAATTCAAATGGAATAATTTTAAACTTTAAATCCTTTTTGTCCATCATGTTGTAAGGAATGTGAGTGGAGTACATTAAATGCTTTCAGCATTCTATTGAAATGCCTGGTGCTGTCTTAGGAGATTTCAGTATTACTGATCTATTATAACATTGGTTACATTGAAATGTTGGTTAAGGAAACTTACACTGTGATGCTTCAGCCAGTTTTGACACTTTCAACTTACTTTTGCAAGGATTTTAATCTTCTTTTCCTGACCCATATTGTCGTAATTTCTGTTGGGCTGCTTCATTTCTTATGGAACTGAAACACAGAAAGTCATGGAAAGTTCAACCCAGAGCAGACAAGAATTAAAAGATTTTACTTTTTTTTTTTGTGTGTACCGTGAGCACTGTATGAAAGTGAGGTTCTGATTTCTTTTGTTAATAATGGACACAGAATTAACTTCTCATCATGCATTTTGGATTCTGTGCTGTTTTGTGTTACATAATATCCTGTCCATTTGAGATATGGAGACAATTTATTGGTTAAAGCATATGATTCAACAGGAAAAAAAAGGGTCATGGGTTGATGCATTTTAGATCTAATTTCCTATTTGCTTCTGTATTTAAAGAATCCATGTGAGAATATAGGAAGCAGTGCAATAACTGCATACAAGTAAGTAGCAAGCCAACAGCTGTGTTTTCTAAGAGTACAGCACTGCAACTGGAATTGGGAAAAATAAAACTTTATTGTGGATTTGGGGAGAAATGGAAAACAGTGCTAATCTAAAAATAATTTGTCTTTTTTTCCCCCTCAGTTGGGGAGAATAAGATTTTGCTGCCTTTACTCTCTCTGGAAAAATAGAGCTCCTTCTGTTTTTTAGCAGTACTGCAGAGTTGATTCAGAGATGCAAACAGCAATGAAGAGTGTTATTCCACACCAGAAAGGCTTTGTGTGGGGAGTTACTTATGGTAAATAATTGATCTAACAACTAGTTTGGGAAAAAAGGAGGAATTTATTCAGTCTGGAGCACAGCTTGGATGCAGAGATGGTGCTGGGCCAGAACCTCGGCCTCGCTTTGTGCAGTCCCAGTGCCTGCCCATCTGATCTTGCAGCCTGGTGGTTAAAAACCAATGGAATGTGCTTTGCTGCAGATTGAGGAGCTGTGCTGCATCTGCTGGGGGCTGTGAGCAGGTGTGATGGTGAGGCTGTCCCTGGAGAGGAGCAGATGGGTGTCACAGACACATTTTCTGAAAAATCCTTTCCTCAGGTTTTTTTTCTCCTGAGAAGCTGAGAGGCCTCAGGAACAAAACGTAACCAATGGTTATCTGCTGCTGTGGGATGCAACAGGTGCATCTGGGATTGGTCTCATAGAGTTGTTTCTAATCAATGGCCAATCACAGTCAGCTGGCTCGGACTCTCTGAGACAAGCTTTTGTTATTCATTCCTTTTTCTATTCTTAGCTAGCCTTCTGATGAAATCCTTTCTTCTATTCTTTTAGTATAGTTTTAATATAATATATATCATAAAATAATAAATCAAGCCTTCTGAAACATAAAGTCAAATCCTCGTCTCTTCCCTCATCCTAAGACCCCTGTGAACACCGTCGCCGATGGGGGCGAGGCTGTGCTGAGCTGAACGTGTGGGTCAGGGAGCCTGTGCTCACCCTGCAGCCTGCCAGCAGCAAGGAAAGCTGCTTGTGTCCCTGTGGGTGCCCCTGCAGGGGCTGATTGACATTTTTTATGGAGCAGGAAATACTGGAGACTTTCTTACTGTGGTGATGCCACGATGATTTTTTACCTTTTCTTTTATATACACCTCTTATGTATTCTCAGTACCCTTAGCATGCATACTTGTAGTTCCTTAAATCTGATATTTTAGCATAGTTCTGCTCTTCTGTTAGGCCAGAATACCAAACATCCCAAAGACCTCACAGCTGGAGGCCAGGAAACCCTAATCTATCTTAAAAAGCCAAGGTCCCCTTTAAAACACATCCTAGGTCCCCTCTAAAACACATCCTGTAAACTAGGATTAAACCCATCTAGAGGGGAGTACTTTGGGATAGGGAGATGTCATGCTCTTCATTCAAGCTCTCATTAGGGCATCTTTGTTAGATAAGCTAATTTGCAAGATCTGTAAAATTGTATCTGTGATCTACCATGTGTGTGCATTTTGGCATGATCCACCTTGGCAAGTTGTTACACCATAAAAATCCTTATTTAATACCCAGGTAAAACCCCTTTATCCCTTTATCTGTGTCTGGCTCTTAATTTTAGAATCAAAGCAAAGGCATCAGTGAGGGCAGTGAAGGGAATGGCATACCTGAGCTTTGTCAGGAGACAACCACACCTGGCACAAGGGGGCAGCAAGTCTGCTGCCTAGAAAAGTAACAAATGGCTGTGGGAGTATCGGCTCAGAGGCTTTTCTGGTCAGTTTGTGCCCTCATTTGTCCATAGATGAGACAAAAGTGTTTGTCAGAGACCCTGTTTAGCCTGGTGGATGGTGTGTCAGGGCAGGGTTTGGTTGCTTTGCTCCATTCAGGAGGGGTTCAGGCTCTGCTTGATGGGATGTGTGGATTGCAGGAGCTGCCTGTCCTGCTGTTCAGGGCAGTCCCACACTGTGAGGTCCTTTGTAGCATATTATTGCTTCTCTGTAGGATATACATAGCTATATATCTTTATATATATGTGTGTGTGTGTGTTTTACAGCTCTCCTGTTGTAGCAATCTTCAGTGACTGAAGATTCACTCATAAGGTTCTTCCTGGCTCTTCTATGTTTGCTGGGGTAGAAGATATTTCAGCATTCAAGTGTTCGTTGGCTTAAAAATCCATCTCCATGTTAAATGACTGTATTTCATATAGTAAATTTGTTATAAAAGCTTACATATGTGCCTGGAATGCAAGCTGACCTACTTAAACTACAGCCCTTCCCAGCTGTGCTAGATGGATCTGGAGATGTGTGTTCATCTTGCCAAAATCTAAACCCTTTTTTGAAGAGGTGCTTTTTCTAAAAGAGTAAGGATAAAATGGTGATTTTTTTTTCCTGTTTAGAGCTGATCAGCTTTGATTTCCTGTATTAGGTTTCTAGACTTTGTGCTTCCTAATGTGATCTTAGAATAGCAAGATTCACTTCTTAGTTGTGCAAGATGGAGTTAGTATTAGCATTTATAACATGAGCTCTCTTGCTGACAAACTTTCTTCATTCCCTCCCTCTTCCATTCTCCTTTTCTTAAGCTGCTTACTTTTGTCATGCAATTTTTCCTTTGCTTTCAATTATAACTACAAGATTCATCAAAAGTACAGGTGGTAGAAATAAATTGTGAAGAGATTTTTCAGTCAAACAGCATCTTTAAAAAGCTCTGGTTTAATTCACTGTTTTCCTAAATAATCAAGTGGATCAAAGGGCAGGGGGATTTTTATTATATTTTGTATACTCTGCATTACTATCATTTATAGCCCCAGATTAAAAAGTACCATCTTCTGTGCACCAGACCTTTATAGGAGTTTAATGAATATAGGAGTTTGTTGAATACAGAAAAGACCAAATTAGAAGGAAACAGGAGAAACTAATCCTTTTTTTCCTACCTTCTGCAAACCAACTTCACAGTAGTGTGTTTGCAGCTTTGGCTTCTGTGCACTCATCCTTCAGCTCGCTCAAGTCTGAAGCTGCTGAAGCTTGAGTTGTTATTTATTTTCTACAGACCTCTATTTTCATTAACTAGGAAGTATAAAACATTAAAAGTGAATCAGGAGGCCATTGCCGATTTTGATAGCAAACTTTTTTTTTTGAGGTTTTTCACTCTGGGAGTGAAAACTGAGGAGCAGGAACTGATTAGAAAATGGAATTTAAAGGAACTTCAAAAATTGCATTTTGACAAAGCACCTGTTTTCTGTGGAGGGAAAGATACTTCTATGAGGAAAGTGGTCTTGTTTCAGCCTTCCAAATCAGGATTTTGAGAGGAAAGAAGGAAAGAGGTTGAGTTTTCTTATGGTAACGTTTTCAGTCGTGTCAGGACTGTTAAGTCTCAGAGAGACAGAACAGTTACCCATAATTCAGGTACTGAGAAAATAATGTATGCACTGTTAACAAAACAACAAAATAATGAATCCTTCTTTTTTCTGCATACTAATAAATTCCCTTGGCATGTGATTTTGTCACTTAGCAGGGGATTAGGGAGAGCTTGAACAACATGTCAGTCATTTTGCTGGATATGCTTTTGAAAAAGGAGATTGCTCCTCTGTGCAACCTTCTCTGGGATCTGGAAGATCTAAATCTTAATTCTGTTCAGTCCACATCAGTGAGTTGCAGGTCAGAGTTGTATTTTGGTGTTTTCTGGTCCCTTTAGTAATTACCTATTATTAATGCTTAGAAATAAATGGGAAGGAACAAATATATTTTGTTTCTCACTAAGTTCCAAAGAGGTGGTGTTAGCATCTGTGTGAAGTTTTATACCACAGCATCCTTGCAACTGGTGAAAAAGTGGTCAGCGCAATTAGAGTTGGAAATAAAATGATGGAGTAAGTCTTTCCTGGGCTTTGTTCACTGCTCAGTGCTGTCTGTGCAAGGTCTCTGCTGCTGGCACTCACTCTTTTTTTTAGTGCATCATTTGCACAGACATTGAAAACCTTTTTCACTGTGGGTTTTGAGACTGGTTATCCTTTCCTTTGTGCTTAGTCCATTTTAATTGTGGAAGAAAGTATTTTTCCCTCCCATCTCCTGTTTTAATTGAGGTTATAGCCTAAACAACGGCTTGTAATTTAGAGGCAAACCAAATAATGCTGTTCTTTTTGCTGTACCATTTTCCATGAAATAAATGAAATACCCATGTTGCTCTTAAAAACAAACAAATAACCACCACTAACAACAAGAAGACCCAAGCACCAACAATATATAAACATCAGAATCTGTGCCCTTCTGGTTTAGTGAGGCAGACAGGATTGGCACTGTCCCTTTGCTCCCAGCACTCCTGCCATTGTTGGAGGTGAAATATTTGTTATTATCATCTTGTCAAAACTGTCAGCCCATGGTGCCAGACTGGTGGTCAGTGCAAGAAACTTTATTGGCTGCTGTGATACACTTTAAAACATGTGGTTATCAAGGAGCAAGTGTTCACAGAGCCTGGATCAGAGTCATCTTAGGAATTGTGGAAAAGAACTCTGCATACTCACAGCTTCTATGTTTCAGTTCTGAATGTTATTTTTATTATCTCTGCAATTTCATATGTAATAATTGTGTCTCATTAGTCATGTTTTGGAAACACTGGGATGATATTCTTTAGAAAAAAACCAAACCCAACCCCAAAATGTGTATTTCTGTTCCCTTTGTAGAGTATTTGTAGAGTATCTAGTGTAACAAAGCATGTTACCAGTAAAGAGTGACAGCAGCAATGTTAGCTGTTGGTGATACTGCTTTGTTTGCATTGATTCTATACAATAACAATATTCTTGAGTAAAACTGAGAGTCATTCTCAGCACTATTAGTGGGGTGTTCTCTGTTTCCAATGACTGGAATTTAGGCTTAGAGTCATCCATGGTGCCAGCAGGATGATGCAGAGATGTGTTTGCCATGGCTTCATGCACAGCATAACCAAATTTTCTCTTTTTCAGGCCTGATCACTATAATCATCAAATTACATTTCTGTTTGCTTTCTGTCAGATGTACTCTTTAGACTAAGAAATATTCTATTTGATGTGCACTAAATACATAGAATCACTTCCTTTCTTTTTTTCTTTCTGGGAGCAGAACAAAGCCACTGCATTTTCACACTTGGGTGTTTCTGGAGAGGGTGAGTGAATTAAGAGTTCCTCCTTTGGAAAACACTCCATTTAAATCATTGCACACAACTGAGCACAACAAACAGTTCTAGGAGAACATAAAAGCAAGAAAGCCACTTCTCACCATCAGTCATTGTTGAGAGAGGGAGTGTGAAAAATCTTGAGTTTCCGTCCTTTTTGCGCTATTCCCACTTGTAGTCTTCATTTCAAGGGAAGAAGTATTTTCAGTACTATCACTCTCATCTCTTGAATTCTTAAAAATATTTAAGAGTTAACAGAAGGTGATGTGAGAAAATGCTAGAACTGTAACTACAGAATCCTTCTGTAGGTGCTAAAAGCCTAAAATCAAAACCTTACTCTTGAAGGAAGTGCTGGTACTCAGTAGCTAAGGAGAGGAGTTATTTATATAGCCTTAGACTTCCATTTTCTTTGGAATGAGTAGCTCTCATTATGGGGGTGGAGGGACACCTCATGGAGCAGTGAGGGTAAAAACTTATCATTGTGATTTTTTCCATGCTTAGAAGTAACACCAACATAGGTTATTTAAGGATTTTTCTTTCAAGAGTTGGACAGTTTGGGTTTGGAGAGGGCAGAAATGCTCTAGATGTTTGTCTCATCAGTTAATTATCAAATGTATTTTACTTTGCAGTGCAGAAAGTCACTGATAAATAAACTTGTTTTTCTTAAGCATGTATTAAAATTAGAGCAACCAAACTTGTTTGTTTATAGAAGCTCAGTACCAATTCTTTGACTTCCCCAAGTTTGGTGGTCAAGGAGAAGTTTCTGAATGTGCTCCTCTGCTGTTCCCAGGAATGGATTGTTAACTTAGGTATCTCTTTTCTTAATAGGGACCTAGGTGGAAAGCGGGAATAGACACAGAGCCTTTATTAATGGCTCAGTGTCTGCTCTTGCACACTTTTTGTCCAGTAGCTGTGCTAACAGAAGCATTCAGGAAAGACCATTTTGGTTTTTCACTCTTGATGCAAACACAAAGCCACCAAAGTTCTTACTTACTCATTTCTCTGCACACCAAAATTCAGTCTCTGTCCTTAAGCAGAGGAAGCTGCGCTAGAACTGAAAACCTCCACCCACTAAACGGATGTTTCAGTGGAATGTTTCACTGGCACTTTCCAGAGAAAACTCAGTGAATTATTTCACAGATGATGTTCAGCATTGGAACTGGAAGTCAGGGAGCAGCTGGGGAGATTGCCCAGGTGTCTGCTGGAGTCTCACTGACCCTGAGCTGGCTGGGGGAAGCTTCAGCTCACTGGCAGTAAATGACAGTAGGATGCACGAACCTGGCGAATTCCAGGAACCACTGACTGCAGGTTTTGGGCCATGAGCTGATTATGGGGGAATATGTAGCAATAGCTTAGCTAATCTAACAGAAATAATATAATAAAAGGCCTAATTTCAGACCTGAGTATATTTTTCTTCTTGCTTTGTTTTCTTGGTAAAGAGTCTTTTCTGGCTGTGGAGCAGTCGAATTAACCCAATTAATGTAATAATCAGGCAAGAATAAAGCATGAGCATTTTCTTGTAAACATCTTCATTTCCGTGAACCAAGTGAAAACTTCTTTTGGAATTCACAGTTCTGATGACTGAGGTTTGGGGGATGTCTGATTTACCTTCTGTAGCAAAACTCAAGACATAAATATCTTTTACTTCAGCTTATGTGATGCTTACCTTGAGGGGTGGGGATATTCTTACTCCTAAATGAGATTTTTGTTTGAATTAGTGTAGTTTGTTTCAGAAATTTTACTTGAAAAGTATGCTTTATCTAGCCTGCATTATCTTGAAAAACCCATCTTGTAGTTTTTACCCTCTGTGTTTCTGTTTCAATACTTTAACAAAAAAGGAAGAAAAAACCAATACATTTTAGTTTTAAAAACAGACTTAATTGTTTCTGGATTACAAAACTTTTCTAACGCTATTGATTAGACCATTTTAAGTGTAATCCAGATGGAGTTTAACATGGGGAGAGCTAATTACCTCTTTTAAATTTCGGGTTTTTGTTCCTTTAAAATAATGCTGTGTCTTCTCTTTGATGTTTGTCATTGGCAGTTGCAAATGTAAATCTTGAAATAAAACTAACTTTGAAGGCAGAGAGACAGGTGTGCTTTTTCAACAAATTGATTACAAATGTATCAGACACCTGTTGTTTGATTTATGTGGCAGAAAAGAGCAAATATTTTCTTGTAACTCAGTTGGGAGTGTGGCTGGATAAGATTATCTTCTTGTGCTGGAGAGGGAGGATAAGGCAAGCAAAACAACCTTTTGTTTTGTTTAGAAGCCCTTTTTGTTAAACAATCAAAACAATATTGAAATTGCAGTGTTGAAGGTAAGCATTTTCCTTGGGGATAATCCTTGGGAAAGGCAGGGGAAGGATGGGTTGGGTTTGAGGTTCCCTGCAAAGATTTTGCCAAGGGGCTCGGGCAGCAATCGTTGTTCTCTTCGGTGGAGAGCTGCAAAGTTCCCATCCCAGACCCTGGTTTGATAGTTAACGTTCAGATTTCCTGCAAAACGCAAATTCAGAAGCTCTTTATAAGCAGTTGCAAACTTTCTGTGGTGTTTGGCATTTTGTCCCAAACACCTGCCACGAACCAGAGAGCCCTGCATCTTGCAGCCTGTGTGAAAGTGAAAGGAGAGGGTGGGGAGCGAAGGAACAGGAGAGCCAAGAGGAGACAAAGCAGCCTTGCCCGAAGCACATGTTAATCAAAGCAGATCAAAGGATATGATGTCAGTTTATAGAGAAACAGGTCAGGCAGGCCCAGGTAGCTCAGGAAGCAGGATACTGATTATTCCCAGAAGTCAGTCAGGTATAGGGTTACCGCGCCACGGTGGAAAGTCAGGAGGTCAGAACCTGCACAGCAACCACGTCCCCTGGCTGGAACAGCTCTGCTCCTCTCAGGGAAGTTTATAATTCTGTGGAAATGGGAGAGAATGAGCCCAGTGCAGCGGGTGCAGCCCAGCCAGGTAAGCACACGTGGAATGCTGTGCTGTCGGGAGCTCTGGGGCATCCTTGCCCTGCGTGTGGGAGCTTGTTCTGCTGCCGGCTGTGCCGCGTGTCCACGCGAGGGGACTTGTCCTTGCATGTGTTTTGGGGAAAGGAGGAAATCCACATCACTCATCTCTGCAATGCATTATTTAAAAAAACCCCACTGCTTGCATTTAGGAGGGCAAGGAAAGGTCTGATAAGATCGTGTAAGCATTTGGCATTGTACTGTCAATAAAGGTTGCTTTAAATTTAAGGTGATCTGTGGGTGTTGGGGTTACTGTTCTGTAGCTCTGTTAAACCTTCTGCAAATGCTTTTTGGGTAGGAAGTGCTTGGCACTACTTTGCGCAAATTTCCTGCCTGTTGCGTGTGAGCAGGGCATGGCAGATGCAGGGAGATGAAGGATGTTGTTTCTGTTTAGCATTCGTGCCTCATTTCAGCTTGTTGCCTTTGTGTTTTTTTCCTTTTGTGGGTTGTGCTGAGGTTACACCAACACATGCATGCAAAATAGCCCTTGTGGGCACTTGTGTGACTAACTGTAAGAACAGAGTATTCTGTCCTAGGTGTTTTAAATTTTCAGTAGAATCCTGAACGCAACACTTCATAAATCTTGCTTAGTCCTTCTTTTGCAACATTAATGTCAAGTTTTTGCTTTGAGAAAGAATGTTCTCCCAGTAGCCCTTTTTTCTTTCAACAGGCTGTTTTAACATCCCAGAAAATATTATCATCCTGGAGAATTATTCCATTATTTTATCTTCTTAGCATTCAGTGGGTTTTTCCCCTGACATTCAGCCCGTGCTTTTCTTTTGCTTGACTTTACCAGTTTCTTCCTGGCCTCTTTCTCATGCTCTGCATACAAGGGATATAGCTTTGTGTCTGTTTTGTGTTTTATAAGAATCTTTAAGCCATTGTAAAATTTTCAAAAGGTTTTCTGAGAGCTGAAGTGGTAACTTTCTAGTCAGTGACAAGATGTGTTATTATTTTTCCCTTGAAGTTATTCTTTATATGCATGCATGCATGTAATCCAGGGTTTCAAATGTGTGTCTCAGATTTCCATATTTTGTAGGGAATAACTCCATCAATGCTGGAGCAGGTTTTAGTTCACAGAGAACTTCTATTCCACTGCCTGTTTCTCTCTCTCTCTTTTTTTTTTTTTTCTCTGTGTTAATAATTATGTAGGAACGATCCAGAAAATATATGGCAGCAAATTAGATTTTGATCCATATTTAATATTGAGTAAAGTAGCAGGAATATTCAATGCTGTACAGGTCTAAATGCCATTTCAGGCATGGTAATGAAAGAATTGGTATTGTTTCTTTTTCTCTTTCTTCATTCAGGTTACAGGGGTTTGCTGCTCAGGAGGTTGTCCAGTCTAACTCCAATCTTATTTTCTGCGCTGTACATGAGGAGCTATTTCACTTCTGCCAGTATAATCTATGAATAAAACCGATGGAAAATATTTTCAAGCACGTTGTATTTTTATACAGGTCTTTTGGGAACTATGATTGTGATTCTGGCTTAATTTGTGCCTTTTCTCTATTAGCCTATGTGAGCTTATTGAAATGGAATTCCTCTTGATTTGCACTAATGGAGTGGGACAAGAATTAGGGCTGCACAGTAATTCTGGCTTAAAAAAAATATTCTGTGTGTGCACACATGCAAACACACATGCACACCCCCAGTGTCATTTTTTTCAGTTGCCATCAGCCTTATTTCCATGTGTGCTTGTTTTTAGAAACTGTCCCAAATAATTGGTGATTCAACTGGCATTTTTTAAGGAAAGAAAGGTGCAAAGATTAGCATTACTCAAGATACCTGTCAAAACCACTGCTAGTGAGACAACTTGGGTTCCTTTTCATGTTATTTATTTTTAGAGAACTTTGAGGCTTGTGTGAATTACTAAAGGTGCCAGATTGACAGCCCTGGAGGCTGGCTTCACTTATTCATTAGCAAAAGAGATACGGCCTGGGCAGCAGGTGCACAAACCTTCTTGCTCTGCTGTACCCATGGCTTCAGTTCTGTGGTGAAAAAAAACCAAACTGGTTTTGAGGATCTGGGGTTTCAGTCCTGCTCCCTCCTTGCCTTTCCCTGCAGCATTTTCTTCTAATGGTGTTGTGATGATTAGGCTGGAGCCCTAAAGACTACGCAGAGCCCTTTATTTGATTTCCCCCAGCAGCCGTCAGATGGGGAAGGAGGCTTGGGGCTTACATAAGTCAGTAATTCTCGCCATCTGGTCAATCAGTAAATGTAAGGTCACTCTGCCGTCGCAGCAGTTTTGTTTTGCACCAAGTACAGTAAGCCCAGAGAATAAATTAACTCTTGGTTCTGTTCTGTTGATGTTTTGCTGCTGCTGGCAGTGGTTCAGAGCCCCGTTCCTGCGGCCGGGGTGTGACAAGTGAAAAGAGCAAAGCTCTGAACAATGGGGCTGTGCCTGCCAGCCATGGATTGATTCCTGGTTCAGACAGTGCACTGAGAGCCCTTCAGAAATGCACTGAAACTCACCTGGAGTACCCTGTATTTTTGTGGTGGTTTGGGCTTTTTCCCTCTTTTGTCGTTGTTGGTTTTTTTGCTTTTAGAATCAAGATCCGTTCTCTTCACACGAGTTGTTGTTTTCAGTCTTCTCATGAATTAAGTACTGTTTACTGGAGAATGTGACAATGTAAGCCCCACAAGATGCAATTACTGTAAATTTTAATTTGATGACATCGTACATGAGTTGTAATTGATTTTACACTGTATTGTGTTGCTAGATGATGGTAGCAGCTTTGCTGGCTTGCTAAGTGTGTGTAATCCATGCTTGCCTCTGGCCCACAGAGGAGAGAGCTGAATTGAGAAGTTCAGGTTAATGCAGCCTGTTCTTCTGGTTCTTGAGAGGCACAAGTAAGTGAGCAAGAATGAGGGGAGTCATATAAGCACTATTAATAAAACATCATAGAAAATTTGGGTTTTCTTTAGGGCTCCCTTATGTGCTGCTTATTAATGTAACTTAAACATTTTTATAACTAGTTTCATTTTATATATATATTTTTTAATATAAACATATTATTAAACAGCAGTATATTTCTAAAAGCAGTTCCCAGCAAGTTCAGATTCCCTCTGTAATTAATCTGGGCTTTGGATGAGCTCCGAGTGTGTGTTCCTTAGGGTTTGTTCTTGTGTTCTGATGTTGATTTTTAGATCAATATATATGTAGTTTCATGAAATATTTACAGACCAGGTCTGAAAGAAGCAGCTACTACTTTTTGCTGAGAGAGGTGATAGGAAAATATCAAGAGCCTGCATAAAGATCCTGGCATGCTTGCATGGAGCACTGGGAATTCAGAAGGCAATGCCCCAGAAAGCAAATTTCAGTCTCAAATGTCTTTCTTGCTTCTTGGCTACCATGTCTACCCAGCTTCCTAGGCTACATGAACTATTTCCTTTCAGGTTTGTGTTTTTGAGCAGGGCTCTAAATAATGCTAATGAATGCTGTAATCATCTGCAGTTATTAACTGGGGGGTTCTCTAACAAAAGGTGGCAATTTTGAAGGTGTATTGTCAAAGTGCTTCCTCTCCCCTTGCTGTTGGACGACCTCAGCCCTGCAAGTCGAGGTTTTCCCTCTGGACAGTTACTGACAGAACATCACCAGGTCCCTTTTTGGCTCTTTTTGAATGATAATAGCAAGGGTTTCCTGTGACAGCATTTCTTGCACAGCTTGGCTCTATTCCCCAACCAGGTACAGTAACAATAGGTAATTTAAAATAATTCGTTTTATTGCTGCCTCCTGTAGATTTTTGACTTTCATTTCAAAGTGGTGAATCTAGAAAGCTGGAGAAGTATGTTCTGATCACTATCCTGGTGCTGTGAAAAATGCAAGATTTAAATAGTCCCGCAGAGCCATCAGCAGCTGGAACAGCACAGAGCACTCTTTCTTCTTCAGCTGAAGTCATTTGAACATTTTTCAGGGTGCTTTTAACTCTTTTATCACAGGAATACCTGGGCTTTTTTAGCTTTCATTTCCCAGTTCATATGTGCTCACAAATCAGGAGTTGAGATTTCAGTTCTGCACAAATACTATCACTAATATAAGCATATTAAATCTGAGAAAACTGCATAAATTGAAGCATGATAAGAGGGAATCTGTCTGCAATAGTGAGAATTGACCACAAAACTAGATATCAAGCCCCAGACTTTCAGCTCCAATCTGCTTGGTATTATTGTTGTTTTGCTGTCACAATCCTTTCCAGTTCTTAAAGGTATGTTGCAGGTGATTGCATCCTAATAGGTGTGCCTGAAAATGAAACAAGATAGCAATGTCTTGCTGCAATAAGTAAAACTGAAATTGAAAACATTGTAGATGTACAGCAAAAGGATTATGTTTGCAGAGTATTTGAAAACTTTTCCTCATAAAGCTGCTTTAACCTTTGAAATTCTACCAGAGGTAGGAAAGAGCCCTTGTCAGCAGTCGGGTCTGTCAGATCCAGTGTTTGCCACGCTAGGGAAGTGATCCAAGGGAAGTTGTTGGTTTTTCCTCCAATACATCATTGTTCAGCGTGTGTGGTAAGGGTTATGTTTGTTTTGGCTGCTCCTGCACCTCTTTTTCTGAAAGTCTGTCACTTACTGGAGAAAAGCAAAGAGCGGAGGTTGGCGCGGGGGGAATATCAATGTGGTCTGAGCAGCTCAGGCAAAGGAGACCTGGTGTTATGTAAACTTCTTATGCAGATATGAACTAGTTCATAAACTAAAGAGTGCTCTACATTTATAGCGGGCCCTGACAAGCTCTCTTTTTTCCTCCTTCTTCAAGTACTGGAAATATTCTGGAAGTGGCTGCAAATTTTTCCATCTCTATACAGGGATTTCATTCCATAGTCCTAGTGGAAAAAGTGGTGATGGTGAGAGGTTTTATTTTATTTGTCTTTTTCCTTTTCTTGAAAAAACAGCATCTCCACTGCTCATCAGCACAGTGGAACAGTGTCCTAAAAGCTATCATGTCTTGCAGTGAGTTTTGAGATGTGTTTTTTAAAGACAAGCGAGGTTGGGTTTTTGTTGCAATGTCATTCTGATCCTGGCCTTTAGAATTGTTTTTCCGGAGTGTTTGGTTTTGTGTTGGGGGGTTTGTTTGGTTGGTTCTGTTTCCCCCCTGCCCCACTCAGGACCCAGTCTCTTAATTAGTCTCCTGGTTATGGGATATATAGAACTGAGACTAATAACTGCAAAACTGTTCATTTTGCATTTAGTCAGCAGTCAGAGAAGCAAGAAGGATTGACTTCATGTACATCAGGCAAGTAGCTGGAAATCATTGCAAACCAACAATGAACTTCAAAGAGACTTATCATCTTCTTCCCTCTTAAAAAAAAAAAAGCACGTTCTATGTAATGTTGGGGTTTTTTACTCAAAATTTATTGGGCTTTTTAGAGTCCACTGTCATGTTTCAGCTGGTGGAGAGCCACAGGTACCTTTGGGCCTGCCTGGTACCAAGGATCAGCTCTCTTGGAGTGTTGCTGCAGCTGCTTCTGCCTTTTTCCAGTTTCATGTTTCTGGTTAAATTTTGGTTATATCCTGAAGCTCTCTTAGCATTCAGAAGAACAAAAAGCATAAGCTAAAGGTAACTAAATCCATCCCTGTAGAAACAGTTACAGAAAGTGGAGCTGTGCTTTTCAGCCCAAATGTTACTCTGAATCCATAGTGCTACGCATAATAGCTGGCTTTGTCAATTTATATATATATTCATCTTTTTCTTCAAGTAGTGCTTCTAAAAGTGGCATTTCTGCTGTCTGTGTATGCTCAGATTTTCTGTGCCTTCATAACACAATTAAGTTTACCACATTTTATTCCTGCTAGCCTTGCAAAGAGGGACTGAGTCAGACTGTATTTGTTCTTATGCCTCATCAGCAAAAATGTTTACCAACTTTCTAGTTTTGCTTTATTTGTGAAAATGCAATGAATGGGGTTACACTGGTATCAGGAGGGTTTAATTTGGTTTGTGGTGTTATGAGCCTTGATTGAGACATGAGCAAGAAATAATCCAGTTACTCTTCCGCTGCCCAGGGATGAGTTTTTAGGGCTGATAGCAAATAAATACATCTATTTTCACTTATAAACCGAGTCTATTTGACCTGATAGTTACAGCAAACCCAAGCCATGGGATGGTTGTGCAGGATTGTTGTTTCTCCATCCTTATGGAAGTGCAGTTGTCCTTGACCAACTCTGCTCTCTGTATGCCTTGGGTAGAGGAAGGCAGAGGCAGAGGTTATAAATATACAGCCATTCCCATATGGCTGTAAATTTAATTTAAATTACCATGTATTGCTGTAGCTCCTGGCAGCACCAGTGACTCTGGGACCTGGCACCCCCTCCATGGAAGAAAGGCACAGTGAGCTCTGAGGAACTGGAAATTCAGTTCTCTGGCACTTCATGGGCATTGTGGCCACCTCCTGTAAACTGGAGCACAGCTTAACTAGCAGATAATTATATAAAGCCTGTCTTCTGCATGCCTGAACAACAAACATGCCTGTTTGTAACTCCTGCTTTCCTGGTATAGAGAATTCTTTCCTAGTTACTGTTTCTATACTTACCAGATTACATGAAAAAAGCATAAAATCCTTTATATTATCCATAAACATAAGAACAAATGCTACACTATATAACTTAGACTTAGTCAATAATTCTAGACTTAGCCTGAGGGGCTGAAGAGAAAATTATTCCTGTTACAAATTTTAATTATGCCATAAACTCTGGGAAATAGCTATTGATCTTCAGCATCTGGCATCAGAAATGTTGCCTGCTTTTTCTGGTTATTTAGTTTGTCAGTAGCATTGTCATATAGGATAAAAATAAAAAATGTCACAGGAGATGAAGATGCACCATATGCAAATGAGAATATTTTGGTTTGTTTATGTCCTAAAAATATTTTATTGCTGAAGAGTTTTTTGTTTCTTACCAGATTTTTTTAGCTATCTCCAGAGAAATTTGCATTTGAGATGCAAGAAAGCAAATTCTAATTCTATCAAAGACTCTTTCTCACCATGGGATGCTGTAATGGGTACAGTGTGTTTCTTGTCTTAGAGGTACATTTAAAATTGGAATTCAATTAACTTCTCTGTTGTGGAAGAATTATAATTTCAAGGGCCAGATGAGACAATGGCTGGAACCTTATTTCTGCATTTGTTTTCTTAAACCAGGGCTGTTAGATGATGACTGTTAGTGTAAAAATTTTAAGTCGGACTTAAAATAGTAACGTAGAAATTCTGATCTGCTCTGAAATCAGTGGCTCTGTAGCACAGTGAGCTCTTACACAGATGTTGCAGAGGAGAAGGAAAAGCTTTTAAGAAGTTTGAATTTCAGAACAGGATGTACTGAGAACAGAACTAGAAATGCAGACCACCTTTCTAATCCACATTAGGCCCAGAGCCAAGGGTGTTTTTTGGTGGTTGGTCTGCATGTGATCCATGAGGTTTGGTTATAGGTGATCCCCCAAAACCAGTTTCATTTGACTGGAAATACAGACTGTACTCCAGTAAAACTCCAGTGCAGATGTCCTTGTAGGCAGGGGAACATAAAGCCCCTTTCCTTTCCCATGTCCAGAATGGTCTTTGAGAAGACACTGCTTTGAGGCAGATGAGAGGTAGTTTTCCCTGTCCAGGAGAATTGGAGCTACAAAGGGGAAGATGGGTTGGAGAGCTCCAAAGAATTGGCCCTTGGAAGGACAATTGAGGGCAGCTGACCACAGTGACAGAAATAACAGAGGCTCTGAGTGCTGAGCAGGTGCCTGGGGGGCCAAAAGCCCTTTGTGCTTTCCCTCCAAATGTCTGAAGCAAGGAGGGAATTGTGTGGCGCTGAGAGAAACGAGTGCTGCTGGCTCAGTGCAGAGATGCAGTGAACCCAGTCTTAGTGCCAAGCATTGATATTAAAAGGAAGGATTTTGTTTGTAAAGCTGCACCACGGGATTAGAAGGAGCTGTGTAAGGGAGACTCCCAAGAGCTCCCCTGAGAAATATTGTACTTGTCTCCCAGTTGCAGCAAGGAATGGGAGCACCTCTGTCCCTTCCTGCTTGGTAGTTTTACATTATTTTTACCTTCTTTTCTTCACCCTGTGGTGAGCCATGTGTTATGATACATGGCATCTGAAGTTTCTCAAACTTTGTGCACATAACTGTGACCTCTTACAGAAGAAGTAAACTCGGCAAAGTAGGACAAAGCTGACTTCAGAGGGGCAGCTTGTGGTGGCTGCTGCCAGCTCTTCAGCAGGAAATTTCTCCCTCTAAGAGTATCTGCCAGTGGCGAATTGATGCTCAAACCCTCCTGGCTGACTTTACTCAGCCTGGCTTTGAACAAAAGGGATAGAAACAAATACCACGGAGGCTTGCAGGCATTTGAGGTGGCCAAGCTGACAGGTTGCACTCCAGCAGGTAAACGGAAGCCTATTAAGAGCACACAGAGACAAAATGTGTTGTGTGAGCATCAGGTGTTTTTTGGGATGGACCTCAGCGAGGCAGACAGCTGTGGCTGTTTCAAGGACACGGAGCAACCATGTGGTTTCTGAAGGATTTCTGTGGAAAGTTCTGACTTAAATGTTTTCATGTAGAACTGAATGTCTAAATCAATGCTTGCATCTGTGTTCACTTTACAGAGCAGGACCAAGGTGGCATCTCCATCTGACTGTAGAGCCCTCTCAGCAAAATGTAAAACACTGCACCATCCCCAATTTTGTGTTCTCTGAAGAGCCCTAGCAGAACTTGAATAATACTTTTTTGTCTGCTTTCATTTTCTAAAAAGAGTGAAATGTGTGAAATGTGTGCAGTTTTCACAGGGAAAAGGAACCATTGAAATGCCTAGTTCTCTGTAAAAGCTTCCAACAGCTTCTGAACCCAGACCTGCAGTTACCCTTTAGCCATTTATTTAGGCCTTGTACTCCAGGAAAGTTCTGCCATTTATGTGTTCTACCATTTATTTTGGTGACAAAGGGAAGCTCAATGCCTTGAAAAATGCGAGCTCTAATTTTTATATACCTGGATTTTTCTGTCTATTGTTTCTGGCTGGCAGCTCAGATTAGTACTGCTGCCGTACGCAGGAACTTAAAATTCATGTTGGTGTGTCACTGCAGTTACTACACTCCAGCCACCATGTCAGAAAACTATTAACTTTCAGTTAATGATAACAGAAAATGTTTTATAATAAACTGTGAAATAACATCATCGTCTGCAAAAAGTGTAAAGATTTTATATTAAAAAGCAATTAAACTTTGGGGGATTTTTGTTTGTTTGTTTCTTTTTAACAAATTGTAAGACATGCAATTAATTGGCTTTTACTTTGGAGGGAATTTGTGCTTGCTATGGCATGGTGTCTGCTCTAACAATAGATGTCTGCCACTGAATTTTGGGATGTTTAAATGCAAGGAGAGGCCCTTTTTGATAGGGAGAGGGTAGAGTGGAAGCTTGCACCCATTCAAGCTCGGTGTCGTGTTGTGCTCTGGAGACTCAAAGCCACAGATGGGCTAAGAAAGAAGGACTTCTCTCAATTTTTGGTTGAACAACAGATTTTCTCTGTTGGCTTGGGTTGCCCCTTGTCTTGCTTTGTGTAAATAACTTGCTTCACATTTCCCCTTAAGTCTCAACTTTGAGATCAGCAGCAGGAGCTGCCCGTGCTCTGCAGGCAGTGCAGGGTTAAACTCTGTCAATAGCTCTCAAGTGTCTTTATCTAAGGAAGGTAAATACCATATCGATATCCCAAGGACTACTGACAAGTGCCTTTGTGGCTTTAATTGGCTCAATTCTAGCAGTAGAGTGTTGAAATGAAATGGAAAAAACCCAAGGTCTTCTGTGCAAAAGGTGGGGTTTGAATGAGCTGAGCTAAAAATCAAGAGGATGTGTAAAACTCCATGAAGGATGGGAAGCGAAAGGTTGGGAAAGAATGAGGAGCAAAATGAATGTGATAATTTGCCCAGCAAACATTTGTGCTGCAGTTGTGGTCAGTTAGCAAACTTGGCAGCACCAGCCACTTCCCTTTGCACTGACAGAAGCCTCAAATCAGGGAGGAGGATTCCATCTTCCCCAGGGTGTTCCTTGTTTCAAGACAGACTTTCCCAACACCCATTTGGCCATACATCCCAAATGCCGTGGGCACTGTGCTAATAATAGGGTTATAAACCAGGCTGGAATGTGAGTCTGGATGTAATTTTGTGTGTTCCCTCCATGCTGTGCCGTGTGGAAAATCCAGGGCAGGTTTCTGGGTGAGGGAGGGATTAGTTCCTTCAGTGCCCAGTGGACAGCAGTGAAGTGAACAGTTCTTTGTATCTTGTGCTTTAAGGTTCAGTGTCAGTCTAAGTAGCTCTAAGCACACTCCAGAGGTGATCCAGAAGTGAAAGGTTCCCTGTAATCACTGAAGTGTTGTTTCTGCTTTATGGCCTTTCCAACTCCTTTTATAATGCAAATATCTGCTTGCTTTGTATATGAATTCTCGAGTATTTGCAGGGATTATTTTGGGAGGGTTTTGTAGGTTGGTTTGTTTTTCCTTTTTTTTTTTTTAATGAGGATGGAAATTTATCTAACATAATGATTAGATATTTATTTAACTCATGGATATGCTAAGTATTGTAAGATTTCAAACATCTTGGGGAAAAAAATCTAGCCCCTAAATTTACTTTAATCAAATATTATGCCAAACAATCTTTCTTAAGTGTGAAAGCTGAAATCTGGCTTGGAAAAGCAGTGTATTGCTTTGTTTATTCTGATACCATTACATTTTGTATTTTTAAGGTAAGCTGTATCCTGGAGTGTTGGATGTCTTGGAGTCAGCAAACAGCAGGTGCTGACATCTGGCTCTGCTGAAGGTGGCTCTTCACATCCTTCAGGGACATCTCAGGGGTCCATAAACCAGTCTGCCCCTCACCACTGCACTCTCCAGCTGAAGATGAGGGATTCCAGGTTACACATCTGGAAATCCTGTCCCAGCTTTGCATGGTGGTGCAAGCACAGGAGTTAATTGATCTGTGACCTGAAATCCGTCTTGGAGGCACTTGGAACCTGGTGGTGGGTGGGAATGTGTGCATGCACGGGCACACACTGATCTGGCTTTGCCTACAGCCATTTTCCAGAGATCAAGAGCACTTAGAGCACCCAGAACCTCCCAGGGATCAGGACAGAGACAGATGAGCAGAGCAGTGAAGGGAGGGTTGTACAACACTTGGTGCACGTGTTCTGTGGTTGCACACACAGGAGCAGGGGTTAAAGTTCACCATTGTTTATACACTTAGCTTATTACTGAATTCACCTTTAAAAAACTTAGGGTTCACGTGTTTTGCCTTTCCAATTCATGTTGTACTCCTAACCTGGGAAGTTAGTAGTACATCCACAGGCAATAATCATATTATTTCTCCAGGCATCCACCTTGGTCAACAAACCTTTCCTGAACAGAGTCTGCAAAGGTGGAAGAGGTGTTTTTATTCCTTTAGATCTACCCAAAAGCAAGAGAAAAATCAAACTGATTCTGAGACCAAAAGGAGTCTTAGTGTCTGCGTATATGTAGCCTCAGGGTATTGTGTTCCCTGGTTTCTTTTGTTTATGTAAAATTGTACCTTTATTTCTGTCTGTTGCTTTGTCTTTAATGCCAACCAAAAGGAAATATTTTGCTGGATTTAAGGTTTGTGTCCCAGTTCTGCAGCGTGGATGATTCCTGCTGTGCTCCAAATGAGTGAGGATAAGGTCCAGTAAAACCTGGCTTTTGTCTGTCAGCTGTTGGGTTTAAGAAACTTGGATTGTTGTTTTTTGTTTTTTTCCCCTCTGAGTTTGGTGTCAGCTGCAGCCATTTGAACTGGATTGCATCTTTTATTGCAATTACAGCAAAACTAAAAGATGCAGGAAAGAAAAATCACCTTCATATTTCAAGAGATGTTTTTTAAAGAAAGTAAAATAAAATGGGTTTTCTGTTTATTCAGAAACAGATGTTTTTTAAACCAAATCATGAACTTGTACTCAGATTTAATTTATTGTTTAATTTTGCACCAGTCTTTAGAAAATAAACTACCTTGGAAGCAAGTGAACTGGAGTTTTCTATATGCTGAAGTCTTGGAATGAGGCTTCTTTCAGCAGAGTTCAGCATCCCAGGAAAAGAAACAAAATTGCTGATGAAGCAGGCTCATGTATATAGATATTTGTCAGGGTTTTAAAAATGCAGCAACCTCAGTTTGCAGCACAACTCTGGTAAAGTCTGAGTAATTGAGTTCAGTCCAAATCAAATCTCAATCTTCAAAACTCAGGCTTTTAAAAAGCGGAGTTTGTGTTGGAGTTTGGGTTTTGGGGTTTTTTTTTTTGGCTGTGGGACTCTGGCTGTGTTCAGGCATTTCATCCTCGCTGCCTCTGAGTGCAGACAGGTCCTAAGTGGAGGCAATGAAACCCAGCTGGTAACTTTAAATTATTTCTGACCAGATGTGAAATAGCCCACTGAAATTTTGTGATGGTCATCTTCTTTTCCTTTATGGAAATTCTTAGCTGATAAGCAAACACAAATCTTTTAGAATGAGGGTTTGAACTAAACCCAAGCTTTAAAACTTCTCCTGACTTGCAGTAATATACTTTAACAGATTATAGGCATTATAAGCACAAATATACGTGTTTGTTTTTTGCTAAGTTTTTGCTAAATCTTTTTAACAAGTTTGTTTTGACAATCACAGTCTATTTGAATTCTTTGTCTTGAAGACTGCAGTAAAATTGTCTGCATTTCATTTAATTCGCTTTATCTTGTTTGTGTTTCTCAGTCAGAATTGGAAGAGGGAGTATCCAGTCCACCCACTGACCCATGTCTGGCTTTCCAGGGAAAGTTGATTGTATATATTTAAAAAAAGGGTCATGTTTATCCTATTGGAATGCTTCTGTTTGACAGGCTGTTTACAGCAATCATTTTTTCTTGTTTTTTCTTTTTTTTATGGCATATATGGGCTAAAAGTTATAATTGGCCATATTTTCTGTTTTGTCTTGGTTTGACTTGGTATTTGTTTTGGGAAGTGAACGTTGAGGTCTTTGAATAGGCACATCTGTTGTGGAGATGGAAAACTGATAGAGGCATGATTGCTTACTGTAATAGAAGAAAATTAAAATCCTATATTCCACGGAGCAGAATAGGAGCAGAATGCTGAGATAGCCCATTTGAAAAAGCAGAATTTTAAATGTTCCTGGGTTGTTCAGTTATTGTTTGAAAACCCTGTAACCATGAGGCATTGCAGCCATTTTAAATTACTAGTGTATAAATGTTTAAATTATGCCAAGTGTAAAGATAAGCATTTCTATTATACTTCTGAATTTGGAGATCATCAGTAATTTCCTATTCTTCATAAAGTTCAATTTCATGCAAGAGTAACTGATGTTTTCAGCTGCAGTCAGTGATGCTGGGGCTCTGCAGCGCTGTTGGGTGGTGAGGGAGAAGGATCCAAAGAGAAATAATTTAGAATAGCCTATGGTTGATTTACTAAGGTCATTGTGACAGTGTATCCATAACATGTTATTAAACACAAACATTATCATATTAGTCATTTTGTATATAATTATAACTGTATAATTACTCTATTTTATATACCCAGCTTTGTGCCCATTAGCTTTTAGTCTTAAATCATTAAAGGCAGATTTTAACTTCCATATGAATATGAATGCGCTTTTTACTTAATAAGGTCAGTCTTTTTTAAAAAAAGCTCAACATCCTGCAGATGTTGCCTTTACCCATTATTAAAGTTTCCCTTTTTCCAATCAAAACTTAATATTTCTAGACAGTTTGTCTTTCTGTAATTAACTGAAATTAGGACATAGTGAAAATGTGTTTATAACTACTGTATTAGTCCTATTTGAAATTATTGTCTTCTTTCCCATAATGAATCAAACTTCTAATGATTCTTCCTGCTTGCTAATTTGCATTGCTGTCTGGCTGCCTTGCATTTAATCAGAGAGTAAACTGCTGATAGATCATCAGGAATCTGTAAGGAGCACCAGTGTAGCAGTGCTGCCAGGGTATGGAAATACCTGGAAATAATGGGCTCAATCCATTGGGGGTTTCACCCCTGGTCAGAAACACAATGGCATCTCAAAGCCTTCAAGAGAAGATGCAGTAACCCAGATCTGTAATGGGACTTTGTGCTTATCTAGGAACCCCCTGTTTTCTTCCTGGCTTAGAATGCTGCTCTCGTCCTGCTGTCCACCAGTAAGCAGCAGCAATGTGTTTATTTTGGTGGGAAGTGTTACAGAAATGCCTGGGTTTGTGCTGCTGTTGGTTTCCATTCATTGCATTAACAGAGGGCTCTGCCTTGAGTTGGAATGCTCTGCATGGTTAACTGCAAAAATGACATTTGCAGCTAGCGCTGAAAAAACCCAGCTGGGAGTTGGACGCTTCCTTTGGTAAGGACTTCCTACTTACAGAAATAGTACAGAACACAGAATAGTTTGTGGGTATTAAATATTAGACAAAAGATCAATGATGAAGTGCTGTGTTCTTAACTTCCTTCCTGTGCTTATATTGCCAAAAACCTGGTCCAGTGGAAGGTGTCCCTGCCCATGGCAGGGGGTTGGAACTACGTGGTCTTTACATTCCTCCCAACCCAAACCATTCTACAGTTCTATGATTCTATGATTAATAATGGTTCATACATTAGAAAAATAAAAGAAGTTGTGTTAAAGTTATTTATTTTTTTGGTAGAAGCCCAGAGACTGCACAGAAGTTAGAGGCATGATTCAGTCTTCATCCAATACAGTAATTAAACCCAAATTTAAAACAATCATCAGTCATTAATCTTGGAAAAGACAATTAAAATTCTGACAGAAACAACAATAAAATGTTTTTTCTGGAGTAAGGATTCCCATCATCTCTATGCATTTCTGATAAAGAATGAAAGACTTAAAGAATGTGGAGAAAAGACAAAGAAGAAAAATTGATGATAACTGAGGTTTCTGTGTGATTGTATGGCATTTGCTGTACAGTTGGGCTCTTATAGCTGTGAAACATGGTGAACTATAAATATTTCTAACAGTCTGAAGTTTCCAAGTTCAGTACTATAAGGAAAAAAAATATTAAGAGCTGCTAATCCTTATTTGGTTGGTTTGTTTTCCAAAATTGAATACTTGGGGGAGAAGAGATTGTGGCATTCAAACTATCATAGAACCATGGACAGGTTTGTGTTGGAAGGGACCTTAAAGCTCATCCCACACCTTCCCCCAGGTCAGGCTGCTCCAAGCCCTGTCCATCGTGGCTTTGAACACTTCCCTCTATCCCCACCAGGCTTGTGCAGGTCTCTTTGCTTGCCACACCACCAGTGAATAAAGAAATTTGAGTGTTTTCACCCATGTGATTTCACCCTCTTAACCAAGAGTTAGACAGTGGAATGAAAAATGACTCCTTTGCTATTTCCATTGTTGAACATATCACACACATGACAAAGCCTTAGCTTGTCATTATTACTTACAGTTTAATCTTGCTCTTGGCAATATCAGGGTGTAAAAATTATGAAAGCATATTGCATTCTTACTCTTCAGTGTTTTTTACATTTTTTTCTAGCAGATCCTGAGCACTGTCTGAAGTTTGAAATATGTTTTTTTAAATCTGTCTGGTAGGAATGTTGGTGTGTCCTTTCCTTCCTAACTTTTGAGCCAGCCTGGCTGTTTGTTGTGTTGGAGGGGGGAAAGAGAGGGGACTTTGTCAAAGAAGCTTCATAACCTGATTATAGAGATGATTGTTGTACACTGCCTGCATTAAGGGAGTGTTAAACACTCATTAGGGCTCTGAAGTGTTCTTTATTATGAACCTGGCTGCAGCTGGCATTCAACTTTTATGTTCCATGTTTTGATACAGTAATAAAAGTGTAAATTACAAATGGGAATATTCTAAGAGCAGGAATAACAAACAAAATAGTATTATACAGTTCCTTTCCCAGGTAAAATATTTTTGTTCTCTTTCCCTGTTCAGAGACAGAAGCTAATCCTACCCAAGGCACTTTTGAAAGTGCTCAGTGAAGAGATTATTCCACAGGGACTCGACTTGCAGTTACAGCTCAGAGCTAATGTGACACCATATATTAAAGTGCTGTAGCTCCACTGAGCTGCAGCCCAGTGGCACCTGTCTGTGGGAAGGACAGGTGTGTGATTGAGAGGATTTTTTTTTTTTGTAAATCTGAGCCTCAGGTGACACATCTGGATCCTAACAGGGATGTCAGTGATCTCTTGTCACATTGGTAATGCATCAGGGCCCTGGAGCCCTGCTCCACGTGTCCCTGCAGGATCCACACTCCTCACACTCCCAGGATGTTGCACATTTGTGGCTGGATTGAAACCCAGTGAGTCTGTGAAAATGAAAACCCTTTTTCCACCCTCCTCCAGTTTTTCCTCTTGAGTCGTGTTTGGTGTCAGGTTCAAGATTATTTCAGCTTTTGTAAGTACTGTAAAGAGTGAACTGCTCTGTGTTATTTTTAACAATGCAGGGATCTACTAAGCCTCCTCCTAAAACACAGCCAGGGCTGACATACACCTTGTAAATGCAAAGTTACTACAAACCCTACCATCTCAAGGCTGTTTTTATTCTAACACCTACTTGCCTGTTCAAAGGTCACTGTGGGCTGTGCCTCTCTTGAGAAAAGGGTTTCGTGCTGGGTACACAACATTACACAGAGTTTTATTCAAGAGGTGCTGATAACAGACTTGATTTGCTGGTTTGCTGGATGCTGGATCATGTTTCCTGCTTTGCAGGCCCTTCAGAGTAGAAATTGGTCTCATTTACTTCAATTTAAATGTTAATGATCCTCTTTTTCTCCAAGCAAGCAAAGGGAAATATGCACAATCACTCTGGAAATAGAGATATATTCTCCTGACAATCCCAGTACTAACTTTTTTATAAAAAACCTTTCAAATACTTGTTTTACTACTTGACATTAAACTATTTCTTATGTAGAAAACTTTTGGAAGTCATTGATCAGAGTTTAACATCCCAGACCCAATTTGACAATATATGTACCTATATGAAGACAGTAACATGAATAAAAATCGTTTGCTTTTGTTGTTGTCAGGTTCTTTTTCTAGCTTTGTAGTAGTTATAGAAACTCCCAAGTGCTTCACAAATTTTGGGTGTGGAAATGTCAATATTTTATCTAACATTCAGTGAAGTTTTGTCATCTGGTTTATATAATAACACGTTTTAGAACCCTTACTTAAAATATGTGCAAAATCTGCTTAAAACCCATGTGCCACTACAGTAGTAAGCAATGCTGAGCTGGATTTCTAGCTGTGTAGTTGGAGCAGAATCAGGTGTGTGTCTTACAAACTGGTGGGTAGAGGAGAAGAAATGTGTGGTTGGGGGATCACAGGACATCATGGTTGGTTCCTCAGCACTGCCTGGGAGTGAAACCAGTGTGAGAGCATGAAACACCAGTATGAGAGCACGAAACACCAATGTGTTTCATGTTCTGCCACTGTGAAAAAATGACAAGGACCTGCAGAGGAGCAGGGGAGACAGATTTTCACTGGTCCTTCTGAATTGCTGGGATCACCAGGCTCTGTCCAGTGTATTAGAACAAAATACACTTGCAGAGGTGGTGCTGGAAGGGGATGCTAATGGGTACCAGGGATGTTTTAAAATCTTTATAGCAGGCTGGACAGGCTCTCTACATTAAAAGCTGATGAGAAATTAAGGGTTGTGTTCTTTAAAGTATTGAGAAAGATGCTGCTTTTCTATTCCAGGTGGCTGTTAGTGCCTCCTCTTTTCATTCCTTTCTTCTTTTTCTCCCCTCTCCCCCAGAAAACAGGGTGAGGGTCAGTTTGTGGTCTCCAAATCTGCAATCTCAACATCCATTTCCTCTTGTTATATCCATGTAATGAAGAACAGAAAAGTTATCAAGGAATTATGATGAATAATTTCAGATGAATGTTAATATGAAAACTAATTATTTACCCTGTCAGGGTCCTCCTGTGCCTTTCATGTCCCTCCCAATTTTTTCTGTTGCAACATCATGTTTATTTTGCAAGGCAGAGGGAGGATTTGCCCTCTTTCTAATGAAGTGGTTTGTAAAGTTAAGTCATTTTAAGTTGTGTGCTAATTCACTAAACAGTTTCATGTCTACCATCTCATATACAGGAAATGCTTTGTGCATTTTAATCTAAGAAAATACATCTGTTTCCTTTTAAAATGGAAGCTGGTTCTGTTTATATTAGCAGCTGAGGTTGCCATTAATTTTATTTTGTTGTTCAAATATTCTTAATAGGCAAAGGTACCTATAACAGCTATAATTACATCACTGCATTTGCTGCTTGGAATATTGTTTATTGGCATTGGATTAGGTGTCTTAATTACTTGATTGCTGTATTTTGGATTTGGATAAATGTCTCTTCATTTTTGTGGCATTCCAAGTATGATTAATATCTGCAAAACATATTGAAGTCATTAGGCTTTAATGTTCAAAATTGTACTTTTTTTTTGTCAAGATGGAAGAAAGTGTCAATAAGAAAATAATTTTCATTTCAAATGAGTGCTCATAAATATGTAAAAATTAAAAAGCAATGAATTGTTTTTATGAATTTTAATGGCTGGCATGGTGCTGCATTATGCCAAGAGAATGAGTGGCATAAATTACAGTAGTCTATTAATTCATATAATTTCTGTAACTCATTTCATATGTGCTGGTTGTGCCTGTGTGCAGCCTAGACAAGCTGTTGTCACACACATTGTGAATCTTTTCCCACAATGTTGAAACTCATCTGCACTAAGCTGGAATGTGGTGGCAATTTCAATATCACTGATCAAAGCTGTAGCACTTCTTCGTAGAGCTCGAGGAGGGGAGGTTTCTCTGTCTGCTGAGGGGTATAAGAGAAAGGATGGAGCAAGTACTGAGGCATTTTAATGCTGTTTTGGCATTACTGTGGTTTCCTGGTGCCTTTTAACCACATCAGATTATTCACTAAGTTAAATAAATGGTAACTGAGTACATTTATAAAGCCTTACCTTTCGGTAACATTGCATTCTGCATCTCCCTTGCTGAAAGGGATGTAGGTAAAGGACAAGTTGACAAAGTGGTATTAATGCTGTGTATAGTTAGTTATTCTACATCTGTTCTAGGGGTAGAGCATTGCCCATGGTAACAGGGTGAATTAGGGGATGATACACAGTGTGGAACAATTTTTAATAGATACCAGCAGACAGGAATTCAGTGTCTTCCTCTAAAATCTCTGATCAGAGAGAATCGTGGTGTTCAGGGCAGAGCGGGATGGTGGGTATAGGAAGGCAGGTGTTAGATGGAAAGATCACAGTTGCTTCTGTTATTAAATAAAATAAATTACAAATCCTCATTCAAGAGTGGCTGTGGTTTCAGAAATAGTCAGTAGGTTTGGGAAGCCCCATGTGCTGAGCTGCGGAGGTGATGATGGACTCAGGCTCAGAGAGTCCTCCAGCACTGCAGGGGGAGCAGGTTGAAAGCAGAGTCCTGCTGAGCTTCAGCTGGAGAGGTGCTCGGGGGACACAGCAGAGAGGGGGCAGCTGAAATGAGGCAGTGACTTAGAGCTGGCAGAGGTGTTTGCAACCTGGTGGCCACACACCCAGAGTCAGTGGACCCATCCAGGGATTTTTGAGGGTAATAAAGAAAATCAAAACTGTCAGATGGCTTGAATTTGCTGTACTGGAGAGAAAACTGTGACTGAACTGGCAGGAGAAAACTTGTAGGGTCAGTAAACTGGAAAACCACATAGAGCTTGAGTGCCCAGACCCATCCTCAGTGAGATTTGCAGGAAGATTAATTACTAATAACTGATTGGATGCTAGATTACTTCCCTACCAACACTTTAATTAACGGCAATTAAAATTGTCAGTTTGGATTGAACTTGCTACTGATGGCTTCCCGCAAAGTTTTATCACTTTGTACTGTGCCTTTTTGATTAAAAAAATAACTTCCTGTGAAAAAAGAAAGACCAGAAAAATTCTTTGTCCAGCTGCTTTTTATTTTATCTGTCTTTAATGTGAAAATTAACCTTTGAAAGGTATCCAGCTTTTGCAGAAAGCAGAAGCTCCATTCTCTGGTGTATTCAAGTATGCACAAATGGGCACTGCAGAGCAGGGAGCTGGAAATCAAACATCCTGTCACAGCTATAAAAGGTTATCACCTTCTGTTGTACAAGACCTTTGCAGAAATTATTTTATTAAAGTATTAACTCAAGACAGTATTTAAGATTATTCCTAACTCCAAAGGTAGTTAAAATAATATATTAGAAATTGAGTCTAAGCACTGATATATGGGCTTAAATCAGTAAGTTGCTGAAATCAGAAGACTCAACAAGTTCACTAACTTTAGTTATCCCTGAAGATAAACCTTAATAATTTTTTACAACTGTGAGAAAATGCAGTCTGTGCTTTCTTGGTTGATTTAAATAAATCAAAATTATGTCCCCAAAAATACATTCCTTTTGGAGAAAAGATCTTCATTTCCCTCCCCTCTTTCCTGTGCAATTCAGTGTTGGACAGCACCACAGGAACATTTCCAGAAGTGGAAGTCACATATAGATCCAAGGCTGGTTCATCTGGCAGCAGGCAGGTCCCAGGTTATTCAGTGTTTGTGTACGTGTCTCCACTTCATTTCCCATGACATGATGATAACTTGCCTCTCAAAACAAATTTGTTTCATTGGAATTCAAATTCACGTGGTGTAGGAAGCTGTAGTGCCCAGGAGCAATCTGGTGCATAACCAACTGCAAATATTTTCCAAGTATAATTATTCTTTCTTTTAGATATGTTCATAGAGAAATGTGTCTTTCACTTTAGAAAAACCTTCAGTGTTCTTTTGGTTGGTCATATAAAAATAGATGTGTTTTCATTCTAGATGTCCGTTCAGTAAAGACAGAAGTCAGTGGCCTTAAGGCATTTTTTTCTTCCTGCAGCAATTTTCAAGATATGCCCTTGATTCTTTATTGTGTCTTTTCCCAGGATTCCAGCTCACTCCTTAAATCAGAACAGGACTTCCTCCTTGTCCTCTTAATTTCCTTTATGCAGATTGTAACCCATAGAAAAATAGCAAACACACAAAAAAGTCAAATAAAACAAATCTACGAAGAAAATCTATTCATAAATGGAAAACTTAAATAGACTCTCTTAGAAGTGAGACTATTTTTTTCATTACACTTGTGCCTATTTTTGTTTCCTGAAATGGCTAGGGCTAATATCAGAGGTTACATGCAGTATGAGTAGACTGTGGGGTTTGTTTTTAGGGAAGAGAAAGCTCTGCAGCTTAGAGATAAAATATAATGTAGTAGTTGCTAAGGTAACTGCATGCTTTTGTGAATAGTTGAACAAATTAGGTGAGCAAAACATCTGTAAATTGTCAATAGTAGGTTAGAGCAGCCCTCAGCTGCTGAGTTTAACCTCTTTGGACCGGCCAGGGAAGACAAGGCATGAGGATGATGAGGAGGATGAAGATGATGATTGTGTAGTGCTCCTGCTCCTGTCCCCTCCTGAGAAGCAGAGGTGGGTGCTGAGCCTTCAAAGGGCCTGTGAGCAGGGATGAGCCTGGCTGCTGTGTGAGGATGGCAGTTGTTTGCTTTGTTTCCTCTGGGGCATGGAATGGGTGTGTTTGGCAGCTGCCATGGATGCTCGGTGGCTCCAGGGAGAGCTCTGGAGTGATGCTGCTCCAAAGGATGGCACCCCATGGGCTCTCACACCTGCTGCCTGAGCCTGCAGCAGGGGTGGCCACTGCTCCTTTTCAGCTTATCCTGGAGGTGCTTCTTGATTGAGTGCACTCCTAAAAAAGAAATAGAGCTGGTCCCTTTGAAGGCTGAGCAATCCCACCCCGACACATCCTGTACTCACGCAGCAGCTGAGCGTGTGTGCAGTTCCCTTTGCTGGAGCTCACAGCCTGGCAGCTGCTTTCTGGATTTAACCAGCTGCCTCTGCCAGCTGCTGGTGACCACCAGGGCATGTTTTGAAAAGGTCTGAAGCATAAATTTTACAGAGTGAAAGCCTGATGCTGTTATGTGATTACTTTTAAGAGTGATGGCTTGGGACTCCAGTCAAAATGTGGCCTGCATCTACAGAGAGGTAGAGAAGATTTTATTTGGGAGGAGAAGCTTGCTGAATTTCTGGCATACTAGAGGCTAAGGACTAAAAATGAGACCAGTAAGAATAGCAGACACCTTAATGGCTTCAAATCCTTTAACAATAAAAATTACTGTCTTCATTGCCATTCATAGCAGGGATTATTTTCCCAGGAGACTGTCAAACAGGCCAGGTATGTCTAGATATCAGTGATTTTATGTGCCCATATTTCTGAGCATCCATTTTTGGTCAGAAAAAAAGAAAATTAAATTTCCTTACCCTTGGCTTCCTGTTGTTTGGTAGTTTCCTGCCACTGTCAGAAGTTTTGAGTAAGCTGTAGCTCCAGCACCAAACACAGCCCATGGTTTGTCATGTGAAGCAACTTTTCCATGTGAAACTAGGGCCCGTACATACCTGTAGAGCTGCACCTCTTTTGGTTTAGATTTAGCCCAGCTGGAACACAAAGTATCTTTACTTGGTGGATCAGGCACAGCAGTGGGTCAGATTCACAGTTAAAAAAAAAAAAGTACAGAGTTACTTCATTTTAAGTCCATAATTGGTATTTACCAACTAGCCATGAGTAACCACTTGAAGGATTTTATTTGGCTTCTCACAGTTTTGATTCCCAGTTAAAAACACAAATGTAGCTTCTAATTTTCTAGAAGGCTTAGTTGACTGGTGGTTTTTTGGGGTTTTTGTTGTTTGTTTTTGCTTTTTTTTCCCCCCACATGGTTGGGGGAAAAAAAAAAACCCTGCAACCTGCAGTTGCTCTTACGTGAATAATTTTAATTAGTGATTTTTGCAGCATGTGGAAATTTTGACTATTAGGTTTTGTGTTTAACTGTGTAAATTAAACTTCAAAATAAGACTTTTTTTGCTGTAGGACATTACTTGTCTAGTCTGCCTAATCAGTTCAGGAGGTTGGAATAAATAAAAATGAACTTTAAATTGGGAAATGAGGCATAGACAGCAGTACATGGCGTTTGGGTTTGCTGGTCTGCACACAGTATCTAAAATATTCTGCAGAGTGCAACTCCGTAGACAGGAAGAAATATATTTTAGAATTAGGCAGGGAGCATTTTATACAGAATTATTTGGTCTTTGACTATAGACTGTCCAGATGAATGAAATCTATTTGTCCCAGCTCAGAAATCTCCTCTATTTCATTCCTTCTAGCTCAGTGATTACCAGAATCTCATTTTGGAGACACTTTCAAATCCAACCACCTGTGCTCAGAATTGGACCAGGGGATTCTTAAAGATTTTATAAAAGCTACAATTACATTGGTCTGACATTGCTTGCATCCTTCCCAGGGTGTTTTCCACTTCACCTAAGTAACTTTCTGTCCCTCTTCAAGCTACTTGCAGTCAGAATTGCTTTTTACAGTGAGACTTGAGACCATAGAAAAAGGAGTAATTGTTAGTGTGGGGCCTCATGCAGCCTCATCGTTTTTCATCCTCACTTTCCCAAAAGTGAGGAGGTGATGAAAGCTTTCCCTTGGAGGGCAGGGCTTTGGCCACTCTGTTAAAAATACAGGCAGATAAAGGAACAAAACCTAGTATTCTGCATTTCTTATGTTTTGGGTTTTTTAGGTGGTAAACGCTAACTAATTATGTGCACTTCAAAATTGCACATCTTGTGTCTCTGTGCTTTGTAACACACACTTCCAAACAGCATTATCAGAGTGGGGAGATAAATGTAGTCATAAAATATGCATCTTTATAAATATATTATTGTTTGCTCTCTCTTTTAAAACACATTTATCTGGAGAATTTACTTTCATGGCATCCCTCTTGTCCTTGTTCAGTGAGAACATGGATTTCTCCTCTCTAGGCCTCTCTCAGCAGTGATGATTTTCTTTCTTTGCAGTCCCTGCTTTCCCCAGTTGTTTTGCTGTTCAGAATTTCTCAGTTTTTTTCTGGAGATCTTCTTATTACCATGAGCCTTTGGTTATTCTACAACTCCAGCAAGGAGTTGAGAGGATAAATGGTGTCAGTTCATGGCAAACACCAACACCTGCATAAGTTCTGCCACCTTTTGGATGAATGGTGATTATTTCTCAGAAGAAATCACAAAGATGTATTGAAAAAGTGTTCTTTTCTTTTTTGCCTCTTCCAGGAATATCCAGACTACTAATAGCTGTCAATCTGAAATAAATTTGGGTCCTATCCATAAACCACGCTTTTGACCCATTAAACAAAATGGGTCAAAATCATTTTAATATGATTTTACACATTAAAAAAACAAAATCCTCTCTGTGGACAACCAGTTTTATTCAGACGAATTGGATTAAAATAAGAATTTCCTTTTTTCTTTTTTTCTTTTCAGCCCTAAAGTCTGTTTGCAATCTGTCAGTGGGAGAAGTGAAGGAGTTGACCAAACATTGGAGTTTAAACATGATAACTAAAACTAATACTCTGGTTTTCATCTACTTTGTTGGATCAAGGAAATAAAACAGGTGGAGCAAACCCACCACCACTGAAAGTGTGACAGAAAGGTCTTATACTGTGGTGATAAATATAAAATATGTGGGTGTAGGATGGATGGAACAGGGAATTTTTTCCATGCCTGATGACAAGGGGCTGCTCTAGTGAGGAAAAAGTGTGACAGAGGTGTGTATCCCTCCTTGTGTGTGCAGTTCCTGAAACTGCAGCAAGGTGTTGGATCTCTGTCTGGTTTGCTTTTCCCTTGTAGAAGGTCTCAACTTCTCAAGTCTTTGACATTCTTTGGATCAGGCAGATTTCTTGCATGTAGAAAGTAAAAGTAAAGGGAAATAAAAAAATCCTGGTAACCGTAGACATGATAATCATAGTGACAAATAGAAAAAAAATATAATTTCTAAGAGAATTCAGACCAATTGTGGATTTTAATCACAGAGTCAATCATGGCTGGTTTTGAAAAAAGATAAAAATAAATTCAACAGGCAATTTGGTGTTGCTGTGAAATGGAACAAATTCTGGGGAAAAAAACTCCTCAGCCTATTATTTCTGTTTCTGAAATTCATAACAGTAATTATAGTTACAAGGGTTTTGATGCAGTGATAAATGTACAATGGATCTCAATACATTTGTCCAGGGTATTCAGCTGGCTGAATACTGGATATGTCACTGCAATACACCTCTAATGTGAGGCAACTTTCTTACAATGAGAAAGTGAAGTTTTCTTTCTGATGTATAGAAAAGCAGTGTGGTATTTTGTGTGGTTCTTACAAATAAGAACATAATACTGGAGGAAGAACTTTCTAATATGGGCAGTGGGCAGGATTTGAGAGGGTTTAACAGTAACTGTGTCATTTCACACTTAGCTGTGTTAGATGTTTTCTAACAAAACATTTTAGATGGAGCCATAGTATTCTTGAAAAGCTGAAGCACAGGGAAAGTTGAATTTGTGCTTGAATATAATGTACTGAAAAAGGGATGCCCTTGATGTCTAAATTGGCTGCTAGTTTTAGATTCAAGTGCATAAACTCCTTCTCTCTTCGTAGGGAGTTGGGAGGCATTAAAAGCAATTCTGTTTCTGGAGTGATTATAATAAGTACAATGCATTCCTTGGAATAATCAGTTCATGGGAATAATTTGGCAATGCTGAATTATTTACAGGCTGGTACTCTCAGTCAGAGATAAACTGCTAAGATAAATTTAAAAACAGCCAAATAACTTGTGCTAATAATAAATGACATAACTGAAATCATTGTCCAGAAGATGTTAAGTGTTTGCAAACAAGGCTTTGCTCTTGTTTACCACACCTTATGAATTGGAATCTGAAGCTGGATTCAGGTGGACATGTGCTTTGAATGCTAGAGTGGAGTGTTTGAGAATAAGCTCTTGCAGAGTGATTGTTATTGTGGGCACGCGTTGAAGATTTGTGATGCAAATATGTGGAGTGTGGGGCTGAGATTAGAATCAAACCCATGACTAAAAGGCCAAAAGCTGAGATACTGCAGATCTAAGGGTCATGAACCTGCTGTCTTATGGGCTTTTATTTGCTTACAATCCTGGGATTTTAAAGCTGTTCTCATACCTCTGAATCACTGCCTGGAAGGCTGAAAGGATGGAGCTAAATGTAGAGGAGGGCAGGACTGCAAGGCCTTTGGGGAGTCAGGGATGACAGATTTCAGTTGCAGCTGTGGTGCTGCTTGTGTTAATGTCGGTGTATTGCTGATGTTGTGGGATAGGTATGAAGCTCAGAGAGGTTTTGGTTGATAGTAGAAGTCTAACAGATTTGATGGGCAGAGACTATTGCTGTTAGGATACCCAGCTCACACACTTCATAAACAACTGGCTGTACAAAGGGAATAGCTTTTTTAAAGAAAAAATCCTGTGGATAATTTAAAGTAGGATAAAAGGATGTGTTATTATTTAAAATGCTTTACTAAGTTCAGGATCTTCTCTTATTGCTAAAACTTCAGAGAAGACCTTTTGACCTTCCACTGTTTAACAGCTGTCAGTGGCAGAGCCATTACATTCATAAGCAGTTTTGCAGTGCATCTCACAATACATCACCTATTTATATTAATACCTGAGTCACAGCTCTTTTCCAGTTAAACATTCACTTATGGGTGGCCTAGAGAAAAGTTAATGAAATGCAGATTTCATTAGCTGCAGTGGAACGTGTAATTTGACTACTGAAATGAATGCTCTTGCTCACTTAAACCCACACCTCTGGCCACAGGAATTGAATGTGTTTGATCTCTGAGAGTGCTTCAGGAGGATAATTGGCTGATGGATTGGAGGGAGCATCCTGAGCTGGGTGCTGCTGTGGGTACCAGGTGAGAAGAGCTCCTGCCTGGGGACTCAGATCCCTTCCCTCTTTCTGCTCTATGCCTTGGGACTGAGTCACACAGAATCACAGAATGGTTTGGGTTGGGAAGAAGCTTAAAGTTCATCTTATTCCAACCCCCTGCCATGGGCAGGGACACCTTCCACTGGAGCAGGTTGTTCAAACCCCCAGGCAGGTGAAAGCTCACATTGGGCATTGTCTGCGTGTGCTGATCCCAGCAGGGCCCATCTGGGGACACACAGTTATGGGTCAGCTGAACACAGGGGCTGCAAAACAGGATTTAAAGGGCTTAGAGGGAAAAGCAAGGTCTGACTGGTTTTGGTTTTCCTTTACAAAATGTTTAAGAATTAACTGAATGTGCCTTCTGGTAGGAATAGCAATCACTATTTAAATACAGGTAGGGAATAGTTGTATTGTAGAATGTGTTTTTTTTGTAGCATTATTTTTTAATTTTTCTCTGGACAATAGAGATCTCCTTCAAAGATGTATCTAAGCCCATGTGGCAATCCTTGCTCATTAGTCTTTTATATTTCTACATCCCAATGAAAAGAGGCTTAGGACATAAATCAGTGTTCTGTCTCCTTCTGACTTGGCTTTAGGTTTGTGCATTTTTAGTCCCTTTAGTCCTTTTTAATGACATGGATTCGTGTGGTGAGGCTTTTTGTAGGTACAATGTTTTTGTGTTTGCCATTAGCCATGGAGAATGTGCTATTTACAGAGGAAAAGGAGCCCAACAGCAGGTGGAGCAATGAACTATTTACAGCACTGGATTGTGATATCACATGTGCTTCCTTATTTTGTACTTGCTCCTTCTCCTTTTCCTCACTTCATTCAGATCAATTGTCAAACATCTGCCTGTCAAAAAAAAAAAAAGCTGCCTTTCTATTTGGAAGATTAATTGGGTTATTTCAGTCACAGGAAAGTTGCCAGCTCGTGTAAAAATGGGAGGAGAGGGGACACAAATCCTAACAGCTATTGATTAATAACAGATGTATACTCAACAGGATGGAAGATAAACTGCTCCTTCCAGGAATTTGATGGATAGGTGCTTGCTTCTCAGTTTCCTGGGGAACACTGCAGGCTCCTCTGTTGGGCTGCTGAGGGTGTTACCTGATGAATTTCCATTTATTGCATGATAGTGAGCATTGATCAGGTCTCTGCTGCCAGTCAGGCTCCTGCTGCTGCCTCTGCTAGCCATCCTCCAGTAGCAAATAACAGCTTCCAAAGACTGTTTTTCCCTCTTTCTTTTCTTTTCTGTGATTTCTTTCTGCTATTAAGGACCGACTTGAAATGTACATTCCTAGAAATGATCAAATCCTAGAAAAATCAGCCCAAAGAGCATGCTGTCTTTATCAATTACTTTGTTTAATGTGTAAAGTGTCCAGCAGAGTGTATAATCCAGTGTTTTAGTCAATTAGTAGATCAATATAATCCAAAGCAGATTTATAAACTGCACACAGACAACCTGGGGAACGGGGTCTTTAACGCCGATAGCATCAGCCAGCATGTCAGAAGTTATAATGACAAAAGGACTGGGAAGAGAGTAACTAAATGCTGGATTTCTTTGTAATGTCAGTGTGAATAAAAGGCTGCTTTCATACACAATGTGAGGAAAAAGCATCCTGGCCTGCTGTAGGGCTTTTGTGCCTCTGTGTGAGGATAGATGGCTACAGGGACAACATAAAGAAGCAAAAGAGGTTGGTAGAGGAAGTGGTAGGGAACTTCATGAAACAGTAATTCCTAATCCTCTTGCACAGGTGTCCTAAAGTGCTACAAATGCTCCCTGCACATCATGCACCAGAAAAGTGGTTCAGATTTTTGTTCTCCTCTCTCATTTGCATTGTAATTTTTTGCGTTGCAAAATTAATGGTTGATGTTGTTTTGTGTGCGTTTGAGCTGTGTTGGTCTTTGGATGAAATCAGGATTTATTTTTTAAGATTCCCTGTCACCTTTTATCCCTGCAAGTGTCCTGGCATTTCTCTTGAATTTCACATTGGGAATCATATACAGCTGCATTTCAGTCCTGCCATAGACTTACTCATGTGAAGGCCACAGCACTTGCAGTTAACTGAGCTATCAAGAGCTGTATAGTATTGTCCAGCTGGAGCTTAATTTTTGGTGGGTTGACAGGAATTTTTCTGGTTGTTATCAACAGCAGTCAAAATAAAATGAATCTCCCTCTGCCCAGAGAAAGTACTGGGATTTTTTGGTTTGGTGAGCATCACCAGCAAGACCTAGTAGTATACCCCTTCAAATTGAAAAAATGTTTAAAGGGCAAATTTTATCCAGATAGCAAATAGCTGTTTGAAATCGAGCTCTTTATGCTCTGCTGTGGGTTGTGTGTGGCATTTCTGCTTCATCTTTTTGTAGTTTTTTGCTGTTATACACATGAAAACTGTGCTGCTGGGTCACTGCACCCCAGAGGACAGGCATTAAAAAAAAAAAGCACCTGCTCAACCTCTAGTTGAATTTTTGACCAAAATCCCACCAGCATCAATTCTGGAAATTGTCTTTCACCAGGTATTGCTACAGCAGGTGAATTGCAATGCTCCCTAACTGAAGGGTGCCTGGATAAAGGGAAAAAAACCACAGCACTGTGTGAAGGTGAATCTGTTATATGATAAATTATACTTTTTTGTCTTTTATCACAGAAGTCAAATTAAAATTTCATAAGGATTGGTATTAGTTTCTAAATTTTAGCAGCTGTACGGCTGAAGGAAATGCCTGCAAGCAGAGAGAAGTTCATTTGATGAAATATTTGAAGACATTCCTTATCCTCCCTGTGATGCCCCTTAGATGTGTGTACTGGGCTCTTGTTGCTGGGAATGGACTTCACTTCTGCTGCCAGAGACAAGTTGGCTTGAGTACCCATAGCCATCAAATTCCTGAAAACTTCCTCTTAGTGAAAGTCAAAAACACCTCCTTACATGTGGAAGTTATATATGGAATTACATTTAATCAGTTGTTTTACTTTCTGACACATCACAACCTGTGTGGGATATTTTTCTTTCTGAATATAGAATCATTTAGGCTGGCAAAGGCCTCTAAAACCATCAAGTCCAGCCATTAACCCAGCACAGCCAAGTCTACATTAAACCATGTCCCTGAGTGTCATAATGCTGCCACAGACAGCAGGATACCATTTGAAAGGAATCTCCTTTTTACCTAGAAGCTGAGGAAATAATGGTTGTCAGAGTTGAGTCACAGAGGTAAATATTAATGAAAGATCTCCTGTAAGCCATTGTAAAGCCTCCTTGGAAATTCAGTCATATTTCCCTCATTAGCTGGAAGCTCTTTTGTCATTTGTGCAGTAACTTTCACTTCTGGAGGAATGTAACTTTTTTCAATGACAGTTTAAAGGAATCTCTGTGTCATTTGGTCTTCTGTAACTCATTTCTTAAGGATATAGCTCTCTCAGTCAGTTCCCAAATTCTAAACTATATTTAAGATATATTAGTCACATGCATTATCATGTTTTAGATGACACTATAGATGTTCTGAAACTTCTGGGCCATTTTCAGGCGTGTACAAAGTAACGTTATTTGTGTACAGAGAAAATCATTGGTTTAATCACCTTGTCTTTTGGGGCTTCACTGTCTGGATGTCTCCTGAGAGCTTTCCTGTAAGAGCATCCTCCTGGGCAGTGCCTCCAGCCTCTGCTGGATCTGCTGGCAGTCCTTGAGGTTCTCCGCACTGCTTTTCTCCTCCTCAGCACAGCCATACCTGCACTTTGAAGTTCCATCATGTTAACTCAAGACATTGTCTTCTGATCTCTTACAAAAAAATAATAATGGAAATACAAAGGTCTTCCTGATTCCAGCTCCTCAGGCTAAACCACCTGCTCACTGCAATTACCCCAGGCTTTCCATCACTGGGATTTTCCCATACCATTGCACTTCAAAGGAAAGATATTAAATGTTGCTCTGTTCTAATGATTAATTGTAACATTGTATAATGCAGTTGCTGACTTTACTTGTCTTCCTCAGAGCTTCATGTAACTTTGCCTGTTAATTCGTTTAGAAGTTTTTATTTGATTCGAGTTTTTCAGAAAATGCCAAGGTAACAAAGGCCAAGTAAGTGTTTTCATCTGGCTTGAACAAAATTCTGTCCTGAATATGAGCTTTTTCTAAAGGGATTAATGGTTTTTGTGTTTTTTAATTATTATCCTGTGCAATGTCTTGTAGCAAATAATCTGTAGTATTTCTTCTGCTTTTTGGAGAATGTAAGCAGAATTTAGTTGCTCACAGTTCCAACTCTCCTTCAGGGTCCTTAACCAAAATGCACTTTGTGGACTGATTGTGGAGGGGTAGGACTGGACCTCTAAGGGTTCCTTCCAACCCAAACTGTTCTGTGATTCTGTTCTGTTTGTATCCTTGACCCTTTGTTTTGTTCACTCATGATAAGGGACAACCTCTAAGTTTTGAAAAGTAAGGGGTTGTGGGTTTTTTCACTCTGCAACATCTGAAATAACAAGAAAGAAAGGAACAGAATGGTATTTGATTGGTACAAGTAAACACAGAATACAGAAAAAGGAAAGGTGACAATAACAATATAGAGAGAAAGCAGCAGAAAAATTACAAAAAACCCCAAATTCTATCACTGTTAGCAAGTAAAACTCCACTTGAAAAACTCTGTGGTGTTTTTACATCCGAAAATCTCATTCTAAGAAGATTAATTGGAGATAAGTTCAGCCATAGAATAATTGTGCGCAGACCTGAGTCCAGCTGACTGCACATGTGCCTTTCATTCACTCATCACCAAGAAATGGGTCCAACTTTCACTTAGTCATAGCAAATTCAGATTTTAGAGATAATTTTTCCACCATTCAGGAGAAGGGACTTATTGCTGAAATGCAAGAAGAAATCCTGACTTAGATTATAATTTGCATTGCCACCAAATGCCATAAATATATGGACAAAAGATAAACGGGCAGTTTTTATAAATCTGCAGTGGAACTTTATCTCAAAAATAACATGAACCTGAGTGCTGAATAACAAAGAACTGACAAGTTCTTGTTTTTGTTGTGGTTTTGTTTGTTTGTTTGTTTTTGGTTTTTTTGTTTTTTTCTTATGGTACTTATATTTTCATTTTAATTCTTCTGTCAAAACTCTACATCCCAAACCCAGCAGGAATTAGGTCAATTTGCAGTTTCTTTCCAAGCTGATAATATGTAGTATCCTTTAAATATTGCAGGAATGACACAGTAAATCTGAGCTGCCTGAGCACCTCCTCACTGGTGGGAGATTTGTAGGAGATTTTGGTCTGTGACTTCATGAGCTTTCACTTTCCTCTCTGTTTTTGTCAGTGTGGAGTCTTTCTGATTTGAGTAACTTCATTACTCTCTTTGTGACAAATTAAATTAAGAATTTTTGCCTATGCCAGGCTTCTAATGGTGCCTGAAAATAATTTCAAGACCAACAGCATAATGTCTTTCAGTAATTGTTAAATATGAGTCAACTGACAGGGCTAAAATAAGAATCAGGCCAATTAAACCTCTCTTTGAGGATAGTGGTGCCTGTAATTAGAGATGCTCAGGAAATGTTTCTCCCTGGCTCCCCACTATCCTCCACCCTTTTTCTCCCACAGGATGATGGAAGTGAAGGCAGAGTGCACCCACCTCCAGCATTTTAGTGCTCACATGGGAATCTTCAGCAGCTTCTCCAGAATTTCGAAAGCTTTTAGCGAGGTTTTTAGAATACATTTCTGAGCAATGTCTTGCCTTTTTTTTTAAGAACCAACCAATGCTTTCTGAAAAAAAAAATCTCAAAAATAAGCTTCAATAATGCACTGTTTGTGGTGGTGGAGAGAGGATGTTAAAGTGTCCTATTCAGACAATTGAAGAGCTGTGATTTGGAAGCGTGGCAATAACAATGCTGCAGGACTTCTGCTCTGTTGTCTCAGCAGTCTGTGGGAGCTTTATTTTTAAAATAGAGGGATTTGCCTCTTTCAAAATTGTTTATTTCTCATTAACTGGTGAGAAATTACATTATGAACTTCACTGTGGGTGACCATAATCTTCACCTGCAGCTCAAGGTGGAACACACAGTTTAACTTCAAGTCAGGAGGCTACTTAAAATAGAGATAATAAACTAAAAAAATAAAATAAATAGAGAACCTGAGAAAGCTGTGTGTAGCAAGAGGGAGATGCCTGCAAGGCACTTCTGTTCTGTGTGATCCTCAGTTCACCAACTTTTTCTAATTGGTAAAACTCTATTGCGTGCCACAAGGTGGTTGTAAAAAATTAGTTGTTATTCTTTTAAAATATATCTATTTTATAATATAGTTTCTCACAACAGCAGGCTCTTGTTTTAGTGAGACTTCAAATGAATTCAGATTCATAAAATGTAGATTATGACCACCAAGGAGATATTTCTTACTATTTACTAGGTCTTTCCATCCTTCACTGTTGGCATCCTTTATCTAACCAATTTCTACCTTAAGGATTGTAATTTTCTCTCTTCATGGAGAATTGCAAACCTTGTCAGTTTCAAAGATGTTTGGCTTTTGTCTATTTTGGTGTTGCTTCCTTTCATCCTGACTTTGTGATACCTAAGGTGTGTGTGTTAAAACTCTGAATATGATGCTGAAGGTAGGAAATAATATGACTTTGTCTTCAAAAATAAATTCCTATTTGTGAAGTGTTGAAGCTTGCACTGAGAATTTCTCAGTTCTCTTTGTTCAGCAGTGGCCACGTGATACAGTTGTATAATGTAAATTTAGCAGTATTTTTTTTTTAAAGAAACTTTGCACTGACTTTTCTCAGTGTGAACAGATTCCAAAGTCTTCGAGGTTTTGTTGGTCCCTGACTTTGTATGTCACAGCAGTTTCTAGTGTCTTGAATGTGGCTTAATTGGCTCCCAGATGTGAGAACAAAATGGACCCTTTTTCATTTATCTGTAGAGGACATGGACATGTGCAATTACATCATTGGAGTGTATTGATTTGGAATCCTATAGACTTTTTTTTTTTTATCAGGGTTTTCTTTTTACAATCAGCAGGAATTTTGTATGGAATGTGCTGGGAATCTGGTGGGCTTGTGTATTTCCTATTCACTCAGAGGTCCAAAACCCAGTGTGACATTGTCTTTGCAGTAAATTGTATTTTCCCTGGATTCTCTGCATTACAGGCTGAGGAGTTGGATCAAAACCTGGTGCTCACAGCAGCAATACCTGAATGCTACACTGTCATCTATTGATAATATTGTTTAGCATGACACCTAAATAAGGGCAACAGCTTACAAAAGGTTGCAAAATGAAAAAGAAGGGGCTTTTGGTATGACTAAATTAGTAACTCTAAAGTTTATTTTCAGTGGGCTTCTCAGCATTTGTATGCTTTTTTTTCTTTAAACTCCTGTTCCATATATCCTCAATTTAATTGCTAATATAAAATTTAGCTCTGGGGACAATTTTTAACAGCCATCACGAGCACGAATGTCATTCCAGAAGTGGTACCTGATATTACTGTCTTTTCACGGTGGTATTAGTAAAATAGTCTTAATGAGGCAAATATATTTGCAACTCAATATCCCCTTTACCCAATCAGCTGCTACTAAAATGGTCCTTACATGTTTGACTCTTCTTGCCTTAATGAAAATTCACAGGAATGGAGGAGAGGTGAGTGGTAGTGATACAAAATAATAAGTGCCATCAGGCACAAGTGTGTTTTATGAGCTTGTGACACAAAGCCTTGGGAAATCACAAATTATGTTTGTCTTTCACATGCACAGAAGCAATCTACAATTTTCTAGTCTTCAAGGTATCCGCAAGTGGGTCTGTCTGTTCTTGCTGATTCAGTCTGAGCTAAGAAATACATCAGTAACCCTCTAGACTTTGCAGGGTTACTTTGGATGGATAGAGTTGTATAAAATTTCTTGTTGAGACGTGAAAGCAGATGAAATCCAGGTGGTTTTACTCTTTAGGGCAATGTGAATTTCTTACTAGTTCAGGAAAAGTAAGTGAAAGGACTAGTCAGAGTGTCACAGAAGAGATTAAATTGTTCTTCCAGGTTCTGCTGATACAGTAAGGGAAGGAAGCCATAGTTTCAGAAAGAAAGTAAAGCCCAATTACCTCTGAGTAAAACTGGCAATTTACTTTTTTCCTCTTTCCCCAGGGGCAAAGTGTTAGAACCATATTCTGTAGAATGGATCTGTCAAGAAAAAGAAAAAAAAAAAAGAAAATAAGATGGGTTAAAATATTCAAATTAGTTATCTGAGGCTTAATTACAGCATTATATTAGATGCTTGCCAGCATTGGGAGCAACATTCCCCCATGCCCCCCTCTCACCTCAGGAACCTGCAGAGAACAATATCCCATTACTTTCAATTGCAGTTTTATCTTCTAGTTATAGATATGGTGCAATTCCTTCACTTCACAGAGTTTTTGTTCACTTTCTATCTTCACATTTCATCTCACAGAGGGGTGATCACAGTGCAGTAGTGTCGAGGGTGCATTTGGTGAGGTTTGCAGGTATCAGAAGTATTTTTGAGATTTTTTCAGGTTAGTTACAAGCTCTGGCATTTTGAGCAAGGAAACAGAAGGAAAACCACGCAGCAATGAGTAATTTGCCATTTCCCAATAACCTTCCAAGCAAAACTGAGTGGGTTTTGCATGGCTTTCACAATTGCTTTGAAGAGCATTCAAATGCACCTTTCATGTTGAAACAGCCTTGTACTGAGGTTTCCCACACAGCAGCCAGTGGTGTGTCCTAAGCAGTCCTCTGCAGGGCATTCCCAGACTCACATGTGAGAATTTTGTGTTTGAACTGCTCCTGTTCCTTCCGTGCAGCTGCCAAACCAGTTGTTTTAGCTATTGGCTTTCCCTTTTAATCTTTGCTGTCTTGGTTACTCACGTGTGCTAAAGAATGAATGTTATTAACTTGGATGATGACAGGAGCAATGAACACAAACTTGTTTAAACTGGGCATGTAATTGAAAATTTTAAGAGGAATCTTCAAGTGGGAGCAAGTTCTTCACCAGCAGTGTTGTAGGTTCTGTTAGCTCATCAATCCTTATTTGAAAATAGCATTTCTATATTTTCTTCTCAATCCTGTGTCAATGAAAGGCTTCTCTGAATTGATATAAAATTTACTACAAATAGAGAAACAGGAGGAAATATTAAATATGTGGCATCTGGTTTGGGACAATGCTATGGAGGGATGCAGTCACTGTCTGGTTCAGGAGGATCTGCTGAATACATACTGCAAGTTTTCCCATGTGCCATAGCCCACAAAAAATTCCTAGGGGAAATATGAGACCTGTCGTAGAAGACCAACTGACACAATGGTATTGCACATTATAATGCCATAGGACAAGGACAGGAGAAATAAAAAATGTGGACATGATGCTGGTTCTTTGCAACAGAAGTACAGTGTTAAATAATATTCCCCTTGTCCTAGGAATGGATTGTGATGAGGAAGGACAAAGTAGAAACATCAGCTCTCTTTGCCACTCCTGAGACACACATTTCATGCCCATGGCATTGACCATATCTATATAGTGTGAAGTCTGATTCTTAATGAAAAATCCCTTAGGCTTCCTGCACCTGTGGGAAAGTTTCTCATGTTCTGCAGGGCTCAATTTTCCATGCAGGGCTGTTCATGTTTTTAGTTCACAGGGGAAAAAAATAAAAATCTTACTGATGAGAGATGCTGGAGAAAAAAGACTGATGGTGAAAGTACACTGAGGCAGAGCTATCAGTCCTTGTTTAGGAAGGAAGACACAGTTCATTGCGTCTGAAATGGCAAAAGAAACTGCCATTCATTTGAATGTTATTGAAGGGCTTTCTTTCTCTCTTGGTGCTTGGGGGGCTTATGTCTTCCCATTTGGAAATCAGTGTAGTAGACATGGTCCTTACTGCATGCTTTGAGGGGTGGGAGAAGCATTTTTTTAGTTTGAGGGGTGGTAAAGGATAAGCCTACCATTATTTTCTTATTTTCAGCATCTTTTCTCTAATTGTATTTGTGAATTGACTTTGGCTCAGCTGTCTTCAGTGATGGTCGGGTAGAACTGCCAGGGTAGGAACCCAAATCTAAGGATCTCGAAATGAAAATACTTGATAATTCCTTTTGGGTTTGATAAGACTCTCCTTACAGTCTCTTTCTCTTCATTAACTTAGGTTGAATGATGAGATTGCTTTAACATTCTTTTAAAAACACCTTAAAATAACAGACTTTGGAGTAAATATCACAGAAGTAATGGAGGAATGCAGTAATAACTGTAATTCCTATAGTATATTTTTTTAAAATCTGTTAATTAATTTGAAGTGTTGGACACAATTTTGCAAAGCTTAGATATTAAATGGGGAACTTGTCCTTTGAAAATTAGTATTGGTGAACAGTAAGAGTAGTAATAAAAAAAAGAAATTTAGTACAACCTCTGGATACAGAGATAAAAAGAACAAGGCCAAGGTAGTCAGCTCTTGATTTCTGCTGTGTTATACTAAGAATGAGACAGAGTTTAAGTGCAATTTAACAATAATTAATCTTAAATAAATACATAATGGCAGCATAAGCAATGCAAATCTACGTAAATAGGAGTCATGGTGAATTAGAATGTAGTACTACTGAATGGACTGCTCAAGATTTCATTAACTAGAAAGACTAAAGAAACTGTTTCCTAAGAAAAATACCCTTTTTCCTATACCAGTTGCTTTAGGTTGTTAATTTGAGAAGCTGATCATTTTGCACCATTAATCATAATAATTAGAGACAGATTTAGTGAGCTTTAGTGCAGTTCTCAGCTAGATTAATAGTTGTGTAATCCAGTATTTATTAATATAAATGAAGTAAATTAGAAGCATGACATTATAAAGAGGAGGAAGAAACTTCAGGAACTTTCCTGGATCGTTCCAAAACTCCAATAATTTACAATGACAGGTTGTTCTTCAGTAGTTTGCTTTGTTTTGTTTCAGTCTCTTTTTCCTCCTGCAATAATAATGCTGCCATTCACCCTGGTAAGAATGTGTGTAATGATGTCTAAACCATATTTACAGTTACTGAGTATCCACAGATTTTTGGTATTCGGGTGGAGATGGGAGTAGGGAACTTACCAGCCATGGGAAGTTGTTCCTTTGTGTGTAATACATATTCTTATCTGTGAGATCGTGTTCTTCATTCACCTGGAGGCTCTGAGCCAGGACTGCCAGCGGGGTTTGGTGTGTCAGGAGGCTCCCACCCTGCGTGGTGGCAGCAGTTTGTGTGTGAGCGTTGCCATGCAGGGGTTTCAAACAAGGAATCCCTCGGACAGCGATGTCTCCCTGCTGCTGCTCTCAGGTAGGGAGGAGGGAGGGTTCCTTCTGCTGCCTCTGGTCCGGGCTGCTTCACTTCAGAGAGGGGTTGGGAGTGATGGAGTGGAGTGTGGATGGAGGAGAGAGGTTTTTCCCAGCTCTGAATTTCTCATTCCTTTCCCAAGGCAGACACCTTCAGGAGTCTGTGTTTTCCCACTCTGGGGTTCACAGGGCAGATTAAGGCTGGTTTGTAACAAAATGTTCCACTGGTGCTGACCCCTCCCTGGGGTTCTGCCATAGGTCAGGGGGTCTGTGAGTGCTCCTGTGCCTGGGAAATGCAGATTTCCGGGGGCTTTATTGAACTTGTGTGCTGAAGCACCTCCTTTTTGAGCCATGTATGTAGTTAAGGGGAAAACCTCAGATTTATTTAGGATTAGCATCAGTTTCTCATTATGAACCTAATGTTTCAGCACTTCCAGAAATTAGAGGTTCTCCTGATGGCCTCCTTGAGCCTTGTTGATTCCATTCCATTTTCTCTGTTTTAAAATTACTTTTTAAAAATTAGGAAGAAAATAATGAGTGGGTTAAAAGACGCCTGGTAGCTAAAAACATCCATAAATTAAAAATCTCTATGGACATTTAGCAACTGGAGGAAATATGCATGTGTATTCATGTGTTTGCTTACATGCTCCACCAAAACCCACTAACCAAACTGACCCACAGGTTCCCAAGAGTTACCAACATTTTCTTCCTGAGAGACTTTTTCTTTTTGAAAGTATCTCCTCTTTCCTTCTGAAATGGAAGGCTTGTTCTTAACAGGGCAGTTCTTGACCTTCTTTCACCTTTTTGTTTTGGATACACCGGCTTAGCTTTGTATTGAAAATCAAATTGCAAATCTAAATAGTCATGGGAAACTTCAGAGCTCCTTGTGAGGAGACCACCAGTTGCTGTATTCCTGCATTTTGAACAGCAGCTCCTCACAATCCCAAGCACCAGACAGCACTTGAGAAGAGGTAATTTCCTGTCCAATCCAGGCTCCTGGTTACAAATCACCTGACAAAAACATCATGAAGAAGTAGTTGTGGGACATGTGCTCGGCCGTCACTCCGGTTATTCCACAGCCACTTTCCAGCGAGCAAGTTGAGAAATAGGACCTGCTTTGCTCAGGGTAGGTGGTTTCAGTTTTGCCTCCCTTGATTTGACTAAGTCAAGCCTGTTTGCATGTGGGAAGGGAGTTCTCTTGGAGCGTGCCTTCACATGCAATTTCTCATACCTTTTTGGATGATCTTAAAAGAAATCTGTAGCTGTAGTTGACCTACTTAATCTGTGCAATTATTCCACTTTGCTTGGGTGTATGCACATCATGTTCTTGTCTCTGTATTTTTTTTTCCCCCCCAGTTTTTGGCAGTCGTTTATTCCTTGTTAAAAATACCATTTGGTTGTTAATGGGAACTTGAGTCGAGTGTTTCTATTGTTAAAATTACTGGCCAGAAGAATGGAGGCAGGAACCAGACAGTGCTTAGCAAAATCACAGCCCATTCACTGCTTTCTCAGAAATCCTGCTGGATTCATTTAGGTGTTTTTAATAGTGATGAGTAAGGCAACTGGATCCCTGCTGAAAGCGAGTGAAATGTCAGGGATTGTTTGTTCTAGTTAAAAATGCACCCATTTCTCAACAGAGCTTGATGCTGCAACATCTCTTTATCTATGAATCTGCTAAGAGATTTCCAAGAGCTGATGGGTATCTTGTGCCTAATTGTCATCTTTTGTGTGATGCCAAATTTACTCATATGTTCCTTCCTTCCTGGCTGTATTATAATATTCTTTAATGCTCCAGAGTGTGCAGCCTACATAAATTAAATATTTCTGAGTCAAATTGCCTGTGACTGGGGTGTATGTAGAGAGGACTCAGCCCTGTAAAACCCTTTTTGCTCTGTGATCAAGCAGAACTTGCTAACCAGCTAAAAATGAAGAATATAAGTAGTTTTCCTGGATACTCTTAGTCATTTGGTGTTTCTTTCTGGCTTAGTACTGGTACTCTTAACATACTGTGTTATCTGTTCCTTAATCAATATAATTAACCATCATCAAATCTCTTTAACTTTAATCAGGCTTTAATTTAACTTAATCAGACTTAGTTTTGTTGAAATTTACTCTTCTCAGTTGTGGTGAAATGCTTACTAACACAGGAAAGAATGACACTTTACTTGCCTCATGTTATTAAGGCTTTACACTGACCTCACTGTGGTAGTGGAACAACAAGAAATGATTACAGATAAAATTAAATGCAGAAGTTTTTAACCTAGACACAGTAAACTTTTAGCAATATTGACATATGCAGATTACTGTACAGCATCTGATACTATAACACTTTTGAACCTGATGCTCTGCTTTACATTTTTCTTGTAAATGTTGCTTTTGTAGAGTTGCTCTAATAAATTCTTCCCTGTGTTTTCCAAAGTATTGCCTTGCCCCTTGGCTATCATAGGGAAACAGCTGTGATTTAAGACATCAGCTTTGCTATTAACATCAAGTGGCTGCATAGCAGCCATGAATCATCTTTATGGATGTGTTCTGACTAAATCATAGGACTCATTAGGTGTGGATGGATGGAAATCTGAGAAAGTGATATAGGTAATAGGCTGTCTTCTAAGATAATGAAAAAGTTTTCACCTTCACTTTTCTTTATATTCTTGCCTTGGAAATGGTGGCTTCAGTGCAAAGCTTGCAAACGCGCAGCTGACAATGAGTCTATCCCTGTAAATCCATACACAGAGGGCTGATTCATGTGCTTGAATGGTGATTATTCACAACTGGGACTTGTGTAGCAGAGTATTTTATCAGACAAGAACAAATTAAGTTTGGGTTTTTTTTTCAAGCTGGAAGTTCTCTGGCATCTGATGGCCAAGAAAGGATTGTCCCTGGTGTTCTCAGAGGAAGGTGGGGCGAGGTCCTGGAATGAATTTCACAGGAATGTGCAGGAAACAAATCTTCCTAATTTCTGTTTTGCCAAAACAGCCATTTAAATAGCAAGCATTCCTTCTACACATGGCCTCTCTAAGAGAGTATTTAATCTTTCCTGTATAATTTATTTATTTCAAGGAAATTATTTGATTCTTCTACAGAAGAAGCAAACATATAAGGAAATTGCCTCTTGGCCAAGTCATATCTCTTAACCCAGAAAATATTCACCCCCCAAATGAGCTGGGTTAATCTGCTCTTCTTGATGTTTTGCTGTAATCAGATTTTTCATAGTTGCTCTCCAAATACTAATTTTTTTTTGATCAAGCTTTCAATTTATTTGCTGCAAAGAATGGTTATTTAACAACAAAAACCCACACAAAAAATAGTGTGAACATTAACTGCCCTAAGACACGAACTCATTAGAAGCACACAGTCAGATTGATTGGACTGATAGTGATGGTGATGATAATAATAATTGCATTACAGCAGTGCCTTAGGATCCTAGCTGTAAATGAGGTTCTCATTCTTGTACGTACAAAACTAAGATCCTTTCCAGTTCAAGAAGTGAAATGAGAAGCAGTGAAAGCTGGAATACAAATCTTCCCTTCCTTTTTGTTTACTAAAGAAATTAATTAAAAAAAAAAAAAAAGAGAGGAGACCTGTCTGGATCCCAGCCAGATATAACCATTAACCCAGTCCTGCCAAGTCCACCAATATGCCAAATCCTGTTTTTTAGCGCCTTCAAAAGAAGCAAAACATCTGTTGAGCATTTATATAAAAGAGTGTCATAGAGGAATATGGCATATTCTCCTCTCTGTTTGTGGTAAGCAGTTAATAAAGAAGTGAAATAATGAATGATGCAGGTTCCATCTGCAGTAATGCAGGTAGTGATGGTAATAAGCAGGGAGCACAAATGCCTGTTTGAAGGATGAATTGAGGTTTGTACCAAGCTATTGCTTTTACAGTCAAGCAGATGTCATGGGCTTGCTTTACAGGGTATTATGATATATGAAACCAAAGGCTTCTGAGCAGTAAAAATTACTCCTGTCAATTCATCTTTGTGTATGGCACTTTGATATATCATTCACAGCTTAATTATATTGTCATAGTCAAGGGATAAAAACAAAAGTCAGGCTCACTCTTGCTTAAACCTCACTCTGAAATAATGCTCATGGGTGAAGGGGGAAGAAATCCATAAGATCTATATAAAATTCCACTATAATGTATTGTGCCATCAATAACAGGTTCCTTCCAACCAGTTGCACATGAAGCAGTTAGGGAGATTTCCATCAGCTCCCACTCCCTGCACAGGAGCACAAACGGCCAACAAACACCAGAGATCCATGGGGAAAAGCCAGAGAGTGGGAACTGTCCTTTGGACAGGACTTGGAGCGGCTGGGGAGCGGGATGTGCCAAACCACACTGGAATTAGGGCAGTAGGACCATGACAAAATCCTCTGGTGTGTATCTGTGGGTCTGGCTGTGAGAGGTGTCTGATAATCCCATCTGGGAGGGCCTGGCTGTCCTGACATGGAGACTGTCACCTGTCTCCAGAGGAAACTCTTGGGTGGTGGCACCCAGGGCTCCTTCAGCTGCCACCCCTGGCCAAGGGACAGCAGGGGATGAAGCGTTTTTCAGATCTCAAGCTGGGCTCAGTTTGTTACCAAGGAGATGTATGGTTTTTTTGGGCTTGCCTGTTAACTGGCAGGTTACACATGAAAAAACAAACGCTGTAATCAAAATAAATTGCACTATGTTGTTTAGGCATACTTCTGAGGTTTAATTGCTATCAACTACATTGATAAAAGCAAAACCCAAAGGAGTATTTTCTGTGTTCTCAGACTCTGTGTTACCCTTTTTATATTTTACCTTCATCTAATAAGTTCCTCTTGTGTGAAGCTGTTGGTTGAAGTGAATTGCATATGGATTCCTAACAGAGATCTACACTTCATCCATAAAATCAGTGCAGTTAAATTAGGTTGAAATTTTTCAAGGTGTTGTGTTTGGCATATTGCTTCTGCACCTCATGTTTCTGGATGATGCTGTAATGCATATACAAATTAAATCTAATGTTAATGTTTACTGCCAGGTGCTCCAAAAAAAAAAAAAAAAGTCCTTTAAATTACTAGACAAGTAAATGTAAATTCAGATAAGGGTGCTTAAACAGTTTATTGTATTATTTGCTGCCCATGTTTTATATACATTAATTCAAACGATGGGTTGAGGCATGCACCTAATTTATTTAATGACTTCCTGCTGTAGCTGTGCTTTTGCCCATGGGTGGCTTTCAGAGTGACAGCTTGGAAGGCAGAGAAAGGTTGTTTATCTTTTAGCTCCAAGATGGGAAGTCAAAGGTGTGGACAGGCAGAGGTGCTGGTGATGAGGCAAAGTGGTGGCTGCTCGATAAAAATGGCTAATGAGGAGGGTTTTTATTGCAAGTGATCACTCCTAAGCCCTGTGGAATTTTTTCTGTGGATGCAAAGGTAGGCCTGCTCCCATATTCATCTGCCTGGGGACGTGGCACATGCTGACAGCACAATTTAGATATACGTGAGCAAGGAGATTAATGAAGCATCAGGAAGAAGTTCAGACATAAAATCTTCTGTACTTACTATGCCACTAAAAGATTAGATTGGCTGTCATAAATTAGTAATCTGAGCCTTCTGACTGTACCAATTTGGTGTCTCTGCCTTTCTCTTCACTAGTTTAATGAAATTGTGCTTGCTTGCCTAGTTAGGCAAGCAAGCACAATTTATATTAAAGAATCCATGTAATAAAACAACAGAAAAGAAAGAAAACCTTACATGGTTCCTTGGCTACCTTGACGTAAAGAAATAGGTTGGAATCTGATGTTTGAAGATACATACTTTGCTTAAAAAAAAAATCTTTCCATGTATGCCAAGTGCTTGTATGATTTATGTAAACAATTTTTTCCCCGCAATTTTACGTGTTTGGGGAAAAAACTCAAAATGTTTGGTACGCTGTAATTTTGTAAGAATGTTGCAAAAAAATGGAGTACTCCAAGTTGCTTGTAGAGTGCATGGCACATCTATATGTGAGAAAATTTTAGGAAAGCTTCTGATCAAAATCAGAAAATAAACCTTCAGCTTTCAAACAATGCAATTTCAACATTCTAGAAAAATGAGGATTTTCTTTCTTCCCCCTGTGGAGGCCCCAGTTTAAATGAAGTCTTTGTGCCCTGATACTTAATGTGCAATTTGAGGCCCTTGCCCTGGGTGGAAATCCTGTTGTTATTTAGCAGTAACCTGCTGCCCCCGAGGCACAGTGTCAATTCATGTACAATGTATTTAGTGATGTGTTCTGGGTGCACTAAATAAGAATTTGATTTTCCATTAAAGACTCGTTGAGAACAGCTATCTTTCTGAAGAGCTTTTCACATCTGTTCTTATCTTACTATTTTAATTGTCTAGAGCTGTATCTGTGTGCCAAGATTCCTTTTTCTTTTCTGTAATAAATTCCTTTATGATGCTGCCGATTGCTGTTGTTGATGTGGAATTGCCTGGCTTCACTTGGTGATTCTAATGCCTTTTGGGTGAGCTTTGTCCATCTGATTGAGACTTAATAAAATCAGTAAATGTCTCCTTTATAGTGTGTGGGTAATTTGCTTTTTAAAAAGGAAGAGGTGGAGTCCAATGCTCTGTAGTGATGGTTGGCATAGAAATATCGTTGTTTCTTTAGAAAAGCATTCACTGGGCAGGAGACCAGAAGCAACAGTTTAGCTGTTATTAATCTCTGGAATATGTAGGCTTCTCTTTTTGGCGTGATTTGCTAATAGAGTGTTTCGCCTGAGTAACCAATGTCTTCTGAAGGAAAAAATAAACAGATTTGTTTATCTGTAGCAGCTTGTTGTGATTTTTCACTTTCTTTCTCTGTTTGTATTTATTATATTTTTGTATGTAATGTATAAATATTGATATCTTGGAGAATAATTTTTACAAATAATCTTTTTCTAATGTAGTTGTCTGTGTTCATTTTTTTTTTTTTTTGCCAGATGATATTTTGCTGCTTAGCAGAATGCTCACACTTTCCTTTTGTATTATAAATGAACACCACAGATATGTAATTTAAAAAACAATTGTTTTCCAGGCAGTTATGGGTATGGTATTCTTAAAGCAATGCAGGGAACCTGGAACTTCCCAAGCTGAGGAGAATGCAAGTGTAGCCCTTGCTGATGAAACGGAGTTAATGCTCCAGAGATGTCTGAATGGGGGGGTGCCCATGTGTCTGTCTCTTCAAGGTGCTGATTCCAGCAGTTGGTCCTTGGTTTTTCCCTTGTGTATCCCATAATGACAATTCTGCCTGCCCTGGTGAAGCACAACTCATGTCCCACATTGGAAGCTTTGCCAGTCCTCCTTGGGGAGGAAGTTGAACACTTGGAGATCTCCTTGACACTTTTCTCAGCTGTTCCCAGAGTGAAAAGTAAAAGGCTGGATAGATTTGGGTAGGAGGGGCAGTATATTAGCTACAGGTGAAGGAATTTGGAGGCTAATTCAGACTCCAAGAAGTGATCTAATCTCTGTACTTCTCCCTTGCTACACTGACTTCTACACGTTTGACTAGTCCTGTGTGTGAAAATAATTCTGAATGTCTCCATATATGTAAGTTAATAATTAAATAATTCTCTAAAATGTTTCTGTTCCTATTCTATGTTGAAGGTTTTAGTAGTGCCTGGTTTTTAATTTGGTTCTGTAGATGAACTTAGTATATGATCATGTCAAGTTACTTGCTGAAAGTCTTATTGATTTCCTTAGCATTCCTGCCAGTTTCTAAATGATAGTGTTAATCTTTTTGATAGTAGGAGCTCCTTGCTCTGCAGCTCCCTAGACTTGTTCAGGTAAGAGTAAGATAAATTCCTCAAGTGTTAAGATAGGTTTATGTGTTATTGCATAAGTAATGGATTTGGTTACTCTGATGATGAATGAAGGGTTTCTCCTACTGTACATAGTTTCAGCAGAAAAGATTAGAACTGGACTAAACTGTAAGTCACTGCTGTTAAATATTTCTGTGAAGATAATGCAGGTTCTTGACTTGCTGATTTATTTGGTTGGGAATCTGGACTCATTACTGAGTTTGCCCTGAAAGATTCCTGTGAGCAAATAACTTCTCTTAATTTGCATTTTCTAGAGGAAACTAAAAATAATAATCTTCTCTTGGATAGAACCTGATATTTAGCAATATTTTCAGATCTTGAGAAGAAAATAGATTCTTGTTGTCTGCATACAGTTTTAAATTACTGTGCTTGTAAATTACTGTGGGATTGCTACAGTAAAATACTGCCCTATAAAATGCTGCTTCTCAGTGGCCCAGGAAGATTTTTTTAGCGTACGTGCCACACTTAAAAGATACTGTAACATAAATCAAATCTATTTGAAAGGTATTATTAGGTTTTGTGTACTCTGTACTGAATAGTAGTGTATCCTTAGCAATGATTATTCATAAATCCCACAATTATTCAAAGAATAGCTGCACGATTAGAGCGGCATTGGCTGTGTTATCCTGTGTTATTACAACGGTATGGAAGCATTTTAATAATAACAAGGGATTTAATTGGTATAAAGACTTATTTGTGGAATGCTAAACACTTTGGTAAGCAAGGCATTTGAATTGTGCATTACAGGCACCCAGAGTATTATCAGCTAATTAGGAACTGAAAGGGCATATGTAGTGTTAGCAGAGGCTGTTCAACTTCTGCACAGTTGTTTTTCAGTATTAAAATGGCTGGAACAATGATTATAAGTTTTATGTGACTTTAAGTATGGTTTATTACCTTCTGTGAACAGTTTCTAAAACATACTTTTAAGCAGTTTTCAGGGAGCAGTGCACAATTAAATTTTGCAGTGGAGGTACTGATCTACAGCTAAAATATATTGTTGAAGTGTTTGCATCATAATAGAATGGCATGAATATTAGATTTGTTTCTAGGAAAAGCTGTTTGTTTATCAACAGCTGTATTTTGCCAGGTGGTGGGAAACTATGAATTTAGGTTGATTCGTCCAGGTAAAGGAGGAGAAGCATTAATAGGAGTTGGGTACCGTGGGGAGTTCTTCATAATTAACCTGCCAGTTTGAAATTCCATCTGTAACATACTAATCAAATGCTTTTGACAGTTTAAGCTTTATTGTCACCTTTAAACCTCCACAGAAGGAGGATTTCCTCTGAAATCTGGCTGTTTCTTGCCTAGCTGTTAATTATGCCTAGTGACATATCCTGCTAGTTTCCCCTTTCTTTCAGGCCACTCTTGTCTGCAGACTTATTTTGCTCCCAGACTATGGTATTTTATCCTCTCTCTTTGCTGTTCCTCACTTTTCATTGAAATTCTTGGCAGAAATGGTGGCTCACACAAGTTTTTTATCTTTTGTTCAAACCTTTGGTTGTTTATGACCACTCAGCTGTCAAAACCCTGTGTCTCCTGGTAGGCTACAAAGTTATCCTCGCTGGAGGCTGAGTTTATTTTTCTATGGAATTAAATCTGTTATCATATAGATGTGGTGGTGTTGAAAGTAGCTAAAAATAGGTTAGTAATTCTTCACAGAGGAGGAAGAAGATCCACCCTGTTGGTAAGCAGGCCAGGGTGGATTGTTACTTTGTGAATAAATGGCTTTTTCTTTGCTTTGTGTGAGGCTCAGAGGTGGCTGTCCTCAGCCGGGGTGGCACAGGGTGACACAGAGTCCTTGTCCTTTCAGCAGTGCAGAAGGGACACCTGTGAACCAGCTGGCTGTGGAGAGATGTGCTCCACTCTCCTTCCCACTCAGAATTGGCTTGCTGGAGCCAGCTCCCTAAAATCAGGCTCCAGCTGTGCCCAAGGAGTGATTATTAAAGAGGCAGAGGGGAGAGCATGTCTCTTCTCCCTGCTTCCCAAATCAGATGTGGCTTTTTGGGAAGGGCCCCAAAATCTCTGAGGGTCTGAAAAGCTGTGGCATTTCATCAGGGCTGATGGCTGGGGTTGAAATCCTGTACTGGTTGTTTTTTTTTTCAAAAAGGGCTTTCTCCACCAGAGCTGTACCTCAGTACCGTGGAGCTTGAGCTTCACATTAAAATGTGCATTTACCCTAAATTAAGTAGATATTAATGTAACAGACTGATTTTGTCCTCCAGTATGTTTATTGTACCTTTAAATCAAACAAATTAACTCCAAATGGCCGAGTTCCCTCTTGCTGTGCTGCTGGCAGGTTATTTACTGGTTTGTCGGAGAGGACTGTCAGGAGCCCCTGAATTCCCCTTGCCTCACCCAAAAAACTTTCACCTATTAACACAAGCTGGAATGCATAAGGTGCTTATGGGGGGGAAGTATTTCACAAGTACAGCTGAAGGTAAAGGCCTGGCAGTGGGACCTTGTGAATCCTTTCCCAGGCAGACCTGGCAGAGAAAGGATCTCACCCATTTAATGTGGTTTTTTTTGGCTCTTCCAGCTGTTGGAGCACCAGGCTTGCAGGGCACTGGGATACCATTTGCTTATCTAATATCTGTAATTAATGTGTGAATGCAGTAGCCTTGTGAAGATGGAATATGATGAACAGCAATAAGGCATTTCATTTCTGTTATATATTGTACTCTCCAGGCAGATTATTGTTAACCCCAGATGTTTTATGGCTTTTTGATAATAGCACAGGGTGTTTTATTCTGGATATTAATTGGAGTTACATTTTCTAATGTAGAAGTTCATTCTGTCCTTCATTAAATAAGCTAAAATTGCACTATTTGTCAGTTTATGGTTCTAACCACTCTTTATTTTTTAAGAGTTGTGTAGGAGGGAAATCAGATTTATTGTCCTGTATGCTGCTAGTCTGGGACAGGTAGAATTAGAGGGAAGAAACATCACAATCTCACAGCTCAGCATAAAGCTAGAAAATAACTCTAAGACCAGTGATTTTTTTCCTGTTTTGGTTGAAGAATCTATTAAATGGAAGTACATGAGAGAGTTTTAAAAGAAATTGATTTCCTTACTAACAATGTTTTCTTGCCTGAATAAGAGTTTAATCATATTGGTGGGAAACAGAATTGATGAACCTTTAACATCAGATGGTACAGAAACAGTGATTAGAAACCATTTGCCTACAGCTTAGAAGACAAAAATTCAGATTAAGCACAACTGAAACATTAATTTAATCTAATTCTGTTGAAGTCGTGGGGAAAATCTGCTGCTGTTAAATTAATCTTACTCCTCATTTCCAGTTATGAAAAGAGTGAAATAATGTCAGTATAATTCCAGTTTAAAAGTCATCAATACACATTCTTGTCCTTTGTTCCTGATGCAAGCCTACCTCTCATTTAGGAAATCTCCTCCTCCTCCTGTCATGTTGCTTGCTTTCTGCCATTCCTTATCAACAAAACTGTCTAGATTTAGCTTCCCAAAGCCAGGAAAGCGAGAGCCCAGCAGTCTGCTTAGAAGAGAATTTAACAAAAGACAAAAAAAGTATCTCAGCTTCTTTACCAGGCTTGAGCAGGAAAGTAACCGTGGCGTTGGAGCTGTTTCCTGAAAGAAATGCAAAAAGAAAAAAAAACAACCAAGAAAAACAAAACCAAAAACCCACCTCAATTTGTGCACAGTTATTTTGCTTTCCAGCATACACATAGTTTGGACTTGAACTCTGATTGCTTTTTCCCCCTTATCCCTTTCCCACTGATCTCCATAAATCATGGCTACAGGAATCACCTGGGGAGTATGTCTCTCCTGCTGGTGCTTCTGTGTGTTTCACAACTACTTCACTCTTCTGGTAAAGGAGGTGCTTTGGGGTTTTGTTGGGGTTTGTTTTTAGACATCCTTGTCCATTGAATCAAACACTTCCTAGATAGGAAGGGCACTCTCATTTAATAAATAATTCATTTCTAATTCTGTTCCTGGCTTCCAAAAATGACAACAAATTAATTAGTTCAGTCTCCTAACTCAAGTTCTCTTCCTGCCTCCTTCAATGTGCAACACCAAAATGGGAACTGTTGGCTCAGATTCTACCGTGGTCATTCCCAAAGTGTTAGGAGGCACCCTAACAGAGTTTGGCCACTAATTAGTGACCTTTCCTAGGAGAAGTCCAAGGGAACATGTGGTGTCTGATAAAGCCCATGAAAATGGATTTGTATTTCTGCTACTAGAAAGACCAAATATTACAGTTAAATCCTTGTACTTCTGTCAGCACCAGGGATCCCTCTTGGATCCCCTCCAATCCTCTTGGTTGATCCCTCTTCCCAACTTGTAATTAATGAGCAATAAACTACTTCCATTTAGGCCAGATTGACTGAGGTGGGCAGGTTTTTCTCTTTTATTTCAACTCCCCACTGCCAGTCCCAGTTCAGCAGCTCCTGGTTTTGTGCATCTGGGCTGAGCCTCCTGCGCTCGTTCCCAGAATTGCTGATTTTGCAGAGAAAAACATCATCTGCTGGGCTTTCACAAACTCCATCATTTAACTGTGTCATCCTTCTAACACCTAATTTGTATTCATTTAGGAGCTTGTTCTGGGGTGTTTTGGGTAAGGATTGTCACGAAGCCTTAAAATTTAAGCGGTCCAATTTGTGATGGCTTTGTGGCGAGAGCTGGAGTGTCACCTCAAGTTAGCTAGAAGGCACATAAGCCTTGTTGTTGTAGCCTCTCAAAGCAGTGTGCATTGTCTGCAGAGGACAGTTCTGGTGCTGTAGGAGGTTCTCTGTGTGGCTCAGCCCTTGTTTGCTTTAGGGTGTGGAGCCATCCCCGAGGTGAGGGCAGCGGGTGCTGGTTACACACGCGGCCCACACACGAGGCCTGCCCCATTCTCTGGCTTTGCAGGACGCAGGAGCTGCCCGTGCTTGCAAAATTAGCAGTTATTCAGCCTGGCTGAAGTGGGACAGGGCTTTGCTGACACCCCTGGCTTGGTTCCCTTGGTTCCAGGAGGTGCTGTGGGTGGCACAGGGGTCTGTGGCAGCTCTGTCACCATCATGGCCTGGTTGGTGTCTCCGTCAGGGTTTGCGGTGTGCAGGCTAATGTGGGATTTCTGCAGGTCAGGCTGGGGGAAGATTGTTGTGCCTACGTTCACAGATGCTCTTAAAAGTGAAAGCCAAGCAACACCAGCAGTCTTAGCAGTGCTGGCTTTTTACAGAGCCTGTTTATGTTGTGTTTGTGCGGGAGTTGCATGACAGCAGCAGTGGTGCACAGGCAGCAATGCAGATCTGAGATGTGCTGTAGCTCACTAATTCCAAGGTTTTCTGTTGGTGACATTTGTCATCCTGTTAAACAGGAGACCTTTATTGTGTATCTGGTTTGGTGCTTGGTGATTTAAATCCATGGATGACTTACTGGTTGAAAAAGCTGTGTCACATAATGCCAACCAATAATTTTACCCAAATGTATGCTTTTATTTTTCTAAGACACATTTTTAAACACAAACCAAATATATAGCTATAATACAGCAGTGCAGTTATTCATTGGATTGCGTTTATTGCATAATTCCTTTAAAGGGAAACTAATTATTTGATTGTTCTCACCCACCAAAAAATATCAATTAGCATGCCAGACTAATTAATCTTCTCTAAAAGATAACAATCAAATACAGCACATTTCCTCCCATAGGAAGACAGTACTTGTAAAGGTCACCATTTAGCTGTGCACCTCCTTTTATTGCACTTTCTCAAAAAAAAAGTGAGGGGGGAAGGAGGGGTTGAATGATGAGAACTCAGTTCTCTCTAATGCTTAATAAACTTAACCTTTAGCATGGTATTGAACTTGATGATCCTGCATGAAAGAGGAGTGCATGCTGCTTTAGAGGCATTTGTGCTGACTGTTAGTTAATCATTTTTATTTGCTTTATGGATACGACATGGAATATTTATTAAAATTCTTCAGAGCATAGTAAATATGAAGAGAAGTTAAAGCAGCAGAGGAAGAAGGATGGTTCCTCTGAGAAGAGGGGGTGTGTGGGTACAAGTGACTGTAGGGGGGTTGCATGTTGACTACAAAAAGATCTCCTCCTGAGCAGTCATCCTGCTGTCTGATTCTGGACATAACTTCTTGGGGTGCAGATAGTGCAAAGTATGTGATTTATACTGGGTTTTTTGCCTACGTTTCTCCACTGGAGTAAACGGTTAAAAATTTTTGTCGTAATTGAAAAGAAACATTGAATATTTTCTGCCTGAATGGTCATATTAGAAAGTGTGTGGGAAAACAATCATTTTGAAAAGGAAAAAAAGGGAATAAAAATATAATACTTTGCAAAGGGGTATTCTCAAAGCCCATCAAATGCAAAGCTTTCAAATTTCATCTCTGCTCAGGCATCATTTATTGCTGCATTGTAAGGAGTTAAGTATCTTTCCTCAAGCAGACTATAATTCTTCATCATACATGGTATGCTAAGTTGCTTTAGGAGGTAACTAGAGAATGAATTTCTTTTACTGCTGATCCCAAAGTAGTGCCCAGAAATTCATAGATTCCATAAGCATTTCTAAAGATCCATTAAAGTCATCCTAACCATGATGGATGGCAGGACGCTCTGGTTTACGTCATGCTCCTCATCTGTACTAAAATTAAGCTCTTTTTTCTTTAATTGAATATTAAATTTATTTTATCCCTCGGCAGACTAGACTTTCAGCAAGTATAAATCTCACTTTTATTTGCAACAGGTGCTAATCTCACTCAAAATGCATACCTATACTGTGACTCTTTTTCCAAGAGATTTAAGCACGTTTGCCACATGGTGCTGATTGTACCATAAAAAATGGGCTCTCTGTGGATTGAACTGAAATGTGGAAACCTGAGTTCCTGCTGGCAGGTTGTCTGTCTGTGCAATATTAGGGATTAGGGTTCTGCAGACAGTTCCTCAGGGCTGGACCATCACTTGGAACTGAGAAGAATATAAAAAGTACGAAATAACTTTTTTGTCATCTCTTCCTTGTGTGTTTTTCTCAGAGAAGGCAAAGCCAAGTGCTGCTCAGAAAGCAGAGAAAAGGCCCTGGAGGTGACAAGTGTGTTTACCAGGCAGGTATGGAACCAGGACATGACAAAGATAATAAATCCCCTACAATTTTGTGCTTTTTCTGTTCTGCCTCTGGTTTCAGATCAATTTTTGTCTTTTTTCCCAACTTGTTTTTCTTTTCCGGGCTGTTGGTATGTGTAGCAATCGACAAGCTAGATCCAGAATGTGTGCTCACTACTCAGGGATCCATGCCAGCATCCAGCATCATTTTTTTTTTGGCCCTTTTGGGCTGGGATAGTGAGGGCAGGGCTGGTGCCAGCAGGGAACAGGAGCCCTTTGTGCCCTCAGTGATGCAGCAAAGCCAGTCACTGCGCAAGAGCTACAGCAGCTCCCACCAGCAGCTCTTTGAAGATGCCCCACCGCTGAACTTGTTTTAGGGATGTCAATCATCTGTAATATTTGGCTTGTCAGTTAGTGCCAGCCTTCCCAGATAATGTGAAGTGAGGCTGGAAAGGCTCCTTCACGTTGAAGGCTCTTTAGTCACTGGCAGTTTTGGTACAGAAAACATCCATCAGCGTCACTAGTGGGAGGAAGCTGTGCTGTCTCTGTCAAATTCCAGTGCTTCTGATTAGTGGATTTTGTTGTTGTTGTCGTGTTCATATTCTCCCCCAGGAAACCCACAGGATCACTTGTCTGATACTGTGTTGGCTTCCAGGGACATAACGTATAGCTTATTCCCAAAGCTGTGAAGCCTGATGTTTGCTGTCCAGGAACAGCAAGTGTCTTCAGAGGTCAGAAAGCTGCTTTTGGGCTGGGGTTATTTCCCTAAGAAATAAATGTACAAAACTTTTTTGCTTCCTTGTGTGCACCTTTATAGATTAAGTAAAATGTGCTGGCAATTGGTGCTTTAATTTTTGTGTGGGCAGCTGTTACATTTATGTAAGTATCACTCCTTTTGAAAAATTGCTAGGAGATATAAAAGTTTAAGTTCTCTGCTGGAACATAATTCTGGCTTCTGTAAAAGCCTTGCATCTCCCTTCCTGTCAGTGTGCTTTGCCTGTCACATGCTTGAGCTTGTCTTGCTGTTCCTCTTACAAATCCAACTCTTCTGCTGACAGCAAGGAGTCAATTTCTAACGGAATAAATTTAAAATAAAACAAAAGCAAAATGCAAAGCTTCCTTCAGTTGAACTTTTTCATAGAAACAGGGAGGATAAATGGTAATGACTGTCTTCAGTGAGGTCATCTGTCAAACAACCCATTAGACAGACTTTTTATTTCTGAACAACAAAATTAAGTGACTTGTTCTGGGTGTGTTAAGTGTGGAACCCTCTGTATTAAAAGGAGATCTGGAAGTTTAGTATTGAGGTTGCCTCCATTAACTAATAAGGCAATTTTATTGAACATGTGAAAGAGTTAAAATGTTCATTGTGATGCTTGAAATGTTGGATTTTGCCTACTAGATATTGGATATTCAGTTAAGTGTCCATATAGTAAATACAAAAAGTATGTTGTTATACTTGGTGTAACTCACCGTGTCCAGGTTTTCTATAAAAGGACTCGTGGTTTTTGCTAGAAAAGGGGCATACTTTTCAGAGGGAAAACTCTGTAAAATATGAAGAATTTCTTTGTTACTTTGTAATAAAGAGAGGTAAAGCTGTTTGTATGCAGAATGTCCTTTCTCATCTGCTGCAAGTATTTTATACACCTCTGGCTGTAAGATCAACAATACCTTTCCGTGGCTTGCTACTTCTGTGAATAGTCAGGGAACAGTCTCTTTTGCAATGGATTTGATTTGATAAGATTTGGTACTGGAATGATATTACAGCTTGCAAATATTTCAGTCAGCTTTAATATAAATTTTTATACTATGCTAGAATGAAGCCACAGTCTGAAATAATTTTACATCATGAGCAGTTTTAAATGAAAGTACTTGCAGATTATTTCCATCACATAAGTGCAGGAAAGAATCTGTTTCTGCCTAAATAATATTTAAGTCCATTACCTTAGGAGAAAACAGTCATTTCAAGCTTTAGCACCTGAGTGGTGCTGAATTTCAGTGATGGTGATAGGGATGGTTATCAAAGTGCTGCCTTCTCAGGAGAATCCTTGCTCCAAACAAAGCTTGGCAACCTCACTCACAGGTCCACTAACACAGGCTGATGATGCAGCACCTTGGCTTGTCCAGCTTTTGGAAGCAGATATAAATTTATTTAAATATATTTTTGTATGTATCTGTATGCACACACCTATTTCTGATATAAATATATACACACACACATATATACTCGTACAAATTTTTAAGCATGCAATATCCTTTCTTGCAAAGGTGGCCACAGTGTTTTTGTGCTTTTGAAATCACAACCCACATTGCTGCCTTTGGGGAATTCAGAGGTCTGGGAGCTTCCCTTTTCCACCTGCTGCTCCAGCAGTGCAAAACAGCCCAGTTTGGAACAGCTTTCCTCTGTGTTGCCTTGCAGATCTGATGTGTTTTGTTTTTATAGATCAGATAATTTTTGAGTGAAAGAAGTGCTGGGCAAATACCAATCCTTTAAATATCTTGGGACTGATGCTGGCAGTGTTCAGAGGGAGTTGACTGAATCATGATTATAGTCATTAAAAACTGAGCAAACAGTGCAGCCCCCAGTTATAAAATTACCTGAATTCATGTGAAACATGTCTGAATTGAGATGAAAAAAGATAATGGTTTTGTGTGTGTTTAAGCCTTTGTTGCTATGGAATTAAATAAGGTTATTGGCCTCAGGATCTTTGGTTTGCATTGAATCGCTGAATTTTGAGACTGGGGTTTTTGCCTGAGTAGGTCAAGGAAAATAAATGTCTATTTACATTCACAAATTTTTAAATGTCATTTGGTTTATGTAACATTCACTGGGAGAAAAACAATACTTTTTTCTTAGGGTTATTTCTTGGTTTTCTTCTGTGAAAACTGAATCCTTAGAAAAAAATCCAGCATACAGCATTAAGAATATCCTGGTTTCCAGGCTCTTTCTTTTAACATTTACTGTTGGCTTCTGCAGAAACATTTCATGCATGTTCTAGAAAGTTGCCTTTAAACTTGGTGAAATGATAGCCCTGAAAGGATTTAGTGTGGTGCAAGGCTGCCAGCTAACTTGGGCTGCCACTGCAGCTATAGCCAATTTCATCTCTCCAAGGCTTCTGTTCCGTGGGGTTGTTGCTGGAACAAGAACTGAACAAATATTAAGTCATGTCACGTGTGGAGAAACCTAATTTGGCAGCGCAGTTTTGATTTGACAGTTGGTTCTGGAAATGTGGCATTTTTAACTTGCTCTTGTATTAAATCTTTGGGCCAGGTCTTCAGATGTTAATCTAGATTTTGTCTCTGCCTATTGTTTCTGAAATGTTAAGTCCACCTTTGTGGGGTGCTGAGTAAGGAATGGTAGATTTGGCATATTTTGGGTGCTGGGGTTGTGTGAGCAATGTTCCAGCCCTCACTTCACAGCAGACCCTGGAGCTGCTCTGGGTGTGCCTGCAGTAAATGGCCCTGTAAATCTGATTTAGCACCTCACTGTGGGGCTGGGAGCTGTAACCTTGGTGCTCTGCTCCCCAGGGACACAGGAGCTGGTTTTAGCAGACAGCACTAAACTGTTCTTCACATTTTGCTGTAAGATCAGTGCTTTTATGTCACCAAAGCTGTTGTATCTCTGAAGTACTTGAATTTTTTAAATCAAAGATAAAGATGTATCTACAGCACTTCTGTTGTTAAATTTCTTTCTGGTACCTAAACCAAGCCATGTTTTCAGTACTTTAGTGGAAACAGAAAAACACTGTTTTTCCTTTATTTATCCTAGACCTCTGTCTGCCTGAAATTCAGTCCATTGAGTCTAATTTTCTTGCAGAATAGAGATTAGTAACATAGTATGATTAATAGGATCAAAATCAGAGGTGTACTGAAACCTATGTTTGTATACAGGGAAAAAAACCCCAAAACTTTCAAGTGTCTACCAGCATGTAAAATTACCTGTCAGTGTAACATATGCATATGTATTTTGTTGAGCTATGGTAGGTGCGCATGAAATCTGCCAAGAAACTTGGGGTTTTTAGGATGTTTAACTTTTTCTCCCTCTACAAATGGATATGGAGCAGTTTCAGGTTTGTAATATATAATATATATATTGTCTAATAACAGAAGTATGAAAGTTCTGTGAAACTCCCAACAATGTATTTTTAAAAGATACATGTTTGTTCTTCATTAAAGTTTATGGGAATTCCTAGACTTCTGTTAATGATCCCAGTATTTTGCAGTGTTTGAAAATTAGATTTTAAGCCAGAATAGGGGCTTATTTTAGTTCCCTAAATCAAATAACCTTTACATTTTCAAAACTCTAAAGAGTGGTATTAGCTACTCAGATTCCATATTAGAAAAATTAAACAAAAACACACACACAAGAAAAAAGCTGCTACTGACTTGAACGTGCCCTGAATTATTCAAAGCTAAAAGATTGAAAGAAAATACTTTTTCTCATGTTTGTCCTCTTTACAGCACAAGTATCTTTTTAAGATAAGATGTGAACAACTCTGTAATACTGCATTGAAATTGTAGGAGGTGTCTTCTTAGTTCATTCAGATCAACGCAAAATTCTTACTTTAATAACAAAATGGCAGGTAGAGAAGATTTTTTTTTTCTTTTCTGTTTTGTCTAAACTCATTTTGTGAGTTTCTTGGACCATTTTTCATCAGAATCAAGGTTGGGAGGAAATGATGTGTTGGTATATTAAAGTATAATACATGTTTATACATTCTGACTTTAGAGGTTCATGTTGTTCACAGAAAATGTAGGGGGATAAATTCAGAATAAAAGTGCTGACAAAAGGGTTGAGTAGTCAGACATTAAGTAATCTCAGACCTCTCAGGAGTCTATGTGAATACTGAATGTTATTAGTTTGGGCATGTGGAAATCTCAAACCTGCAAATTTCTTCTTGGACTAGTGACACTTGGGAGAGAGGTTGGTTTGGTTTTGTTTGTACAAGAGCACAGTGCTTTATGAAATCCATCTGCTGGATCAGCACAAATTTCAAGCTCTGGATCTGTAGACATATTGCCAAAAAATGCAACCTGTGTTGCTGAAATATTCCCTTTCATGCAAGTGGGTACGGGTTTATTACTCCAGCAGCTCTTTTGAAGAGGATCAGCCAGATCAATTGAAAAATATCTGTATAAAATTAGAAAGGCACTTGCAGGTATATAAATCTCATGTTTTGGTGTGTTTTCCTTAACCCTTTCACTCCTAATTAATAAAGTGAAGGTCTAATGAGATCTTTTGTGATTTTAGTACCTCGGCAGGTTCTGGTTGTTGGTTCATTGTTAACATGGGCAATTCAGGAATCATTATGAAGGAATTCTTGGATATGAGATGCAGGAATGTCTCAGCTTTCCTCCCAGGGCTTTGCAGGAATTCCTGGATGAACATGAGGCACTAAGAGTTCATAGTGTAGCCACAGTCCTGTTTGTGCAGTTACAAATGGGAGTGCTGCTGCTTCTACTTGCCTATTGAAAACCAAATTTATCTGTTTTTCTGCAGTGTGGCAAGGGAGACTAGAGGACACCTGATACTCTTCTAGTCTGAACATTTGACCAAGTAACTGCCAAAATGTCAAATGCTATTCAGGCATGTTCTGCAGGTATACGGCATTTTTGGATGTTTGCATTAGTGCATTGTAAATGTTAACAAAAATAATCACGATGAGCCATTGAAATGTCTTGTACACAAGCAAAAAAAGTCAGAATAATGCAAGTAACTATAATACTTTTAAAGAATTTAAAATGTTGTTTGTAATATTAGCAGGGTCTTAAAAAAAATTAAACAAGTGTCTCTTTACACTGCACTGCGTCCCTTTAAATTCTGAGCCTCTCTGCTGGGGTACTGCTTCTTTCTCCTTCTAACCATGGTGCTGCCTTCATCGTGCTTCATCTCACTGTGCCACCTCTGACCATTAATGCAAATTGGAGGCCAGATAAGAGTTGCTCTGGATTTAAATTGGTGCAAATCACAGCAGAATCTGTCTCCAGTTCATATTAATGACTGCAAGTGGGAGAAGCCTGAACAGAGAGGAAGCTCTAATGAGACCATGTTCCTTCACCCGTAGCCATATCTCTGCCACCTAATCTCTTTTCTGGACTGTCGAATCAAGCTCATTTAATTGTATTTTCAGTTAAAGTCTGCAAAGTGCAAATATGGGAATAAACAAGGAATCATGTTTGCATGTTCAAGTGTCTTTCTCTTTAAATTCAGTGCTTATATTTTTCTTGGTAATTGCACTGGAATTGTTCTGTGCACGCATGGCTGCTCCGGGGGGCGGGGGAAGGATTTTTAGTCCTGCTTCTTGGAGCACCTGGGGCATTGCAAGAGCCCACAGTGACTTGGGCCTTTTCCTCTAGAGGAAGTTCAAATAAAAACCAAGAGAATATTTGTTTGTCCGTGGCTGCTGTTAATAGCAGAGTGAGATTTCTGTGCTAAGGCGCTGTCTGTCAGCAAAGCAAACACAGCATGTTGTGATGTTTGTGTGCCTGACTAAGGGCAGTATTTATTTCATCCTTGGAGAGCTTGCATGGAGGACAGAATTCCCACTGTGTCAGAAAGGATCTGCAGCAGATACCCTAAACTCCCTTCTTTGATAAAGTACCTTTTGTCAGCAAGTGTGTATGTTGAAAATTAGCAGTTCCTTCAGCACAAAAACCTTGACATTGAATATAATTGAGGAGGTTAGTGTCGGCGTGTTCCTAAGTATTACCTGTCATTTGAAATATGACAGTGCTGTAACTGCAGGACCTTGGGGACTTCACTGCTCTGGCACTGCCATCTGACTGCCTGGGAGTCTGTGAGACAGCTTCCGAGCACTTCGACCCTGAGATAATTAACATGGCCCTGGAGGCTTCTGCCTTTTGCTTTTCTGCGCTTGTTGCTTAATAAGATGTTTGTTGCTCTGCTTGTCTTTGATGCAGTGGTGTGCCATTAGGGACACAAGGTCCTTCACATGCTGTCTCAGTTAGTGGGTTTAGGTAATGCTGTCTGGGCAGCCATTCCTTTCAATTCCAGCAAATTAAAATATTATCATCAATTAGCCAGCTATGCCGGGTGGCTCGCTCTGTTTCTGAGGGGATGCACGTATTTGTGGTGTGCGAAAGCAAGGTGACAGGGAGGGAGAATATTATACAACTCAATTGCCTGGGAAAAATCAGGTTTTAAGCAATGTCAAATGCTAAAATGATATCATAGGATGCAGAGATGAAAGGCAGCACATAGCTCTTCAGGGGAGGGAGGGGTTCTTGCTGTCTGGGAGGTGCAGCCTTGGGGTGGAAGGTTATCAGCTGTCTGTGGTCACAGAGACAGTTGTTTTAATCACTTGCATTAATCAAGATCAGGATGGTTTAGTCCATAAGCTCTTTTTGGTGCTTTACTGAAAGCAAAACATGTTTTTAAGGAGAAAAGAAAGAAAACAAAAACCTTAAAGTTTGGAGCATCTTTGTGTAGAAAAGCTGAGTACAACTGGTTTTACTTTTCCACTCTGAGACAATGTTTTAAAGGGTTGTGAAAAATTCAGCTGTGTTGCTCCAGAGAGATTCACACTAATACTTTGACAGCTCCCATGGCTAAGCTGCTTTTTAAATACTGTAGAACTCAAAGCAACATTACATCTAAATAATCAACTCCAGTGGATGGCATGGTTGAGCCAGGGTGCTTCCACAAAAGGGCATTTTTAACCACAACAGAAGCTTCACAAACTCATTTTGTTTCTAGGGAATTGTCTATTTGAAGGAGAAAAATACCTTAAGATAGTCTCCTTCAGGGTGTTTTTATTTTTTTTTAAACATTTGTCCTCTTTTGTGTGTGTTTATTTCTGAAGGGAACGACAAATGAGCATAACCTAGAATGTGCAACATCAGAGAGCTATGGTTATAGCATTTAGTTTTTCATTTCATCTTGTAAGAACAAATGGAACTGGAAAAGTACCTCATTACACCCATTTAGCTTGAAATATTCCTAATCTGTCTTGCTTGTGGAGAGTATAATTTATAATTAGAACTGTGAAACAATGCCAGATAGTATTGAACAATGACTTTGCCTGTTTTAGAGGAATGCTTTGCGTGGAGAAGCTTGGGAAATGCCATCAGATGAAGCTGCAGATATTGAAAAGATTAATTTATACACCACAATCCATCCATAAGGACTCACAGTGCAATAACATCTTTCTAGTTCCTTAGTGTATTATTTCCACTGTCATGCTAATACAGAGTTAAAGAGGGAAATACAGCAGTTTTCTTCTAATAATCCAGCATTAGTTCAGGAGTTAAAGCCAAGATGACTGAAAGCTACAATATTCTAAAGACTCATTCTCCAGTTCCTTTATGTTATGAATATAAATACCTTCTCAGTTATAGACATTAGGCTTTCATTGTATAGCCCACCACTAAGCATAAAGCATATGAGAAAGCTGCCTGCATTAGGCTATTGAAAGAGCACTGATTTACAGCTCTTCTCTAACCTCACTTTGCAAATATTAAGGGAATAGTAAAGGAAAAAGGTATTGAGAATTCTACATAAATACATTCATCTTTGACTTTCATGTAGGAGTTTGGCTGACATGGAATTTTATTTTTTTTTCTCTAAAAGACAAGTTCAACACTTGTTGTTGAGTCATAACCTGACAGAAAGATCACAGGAGTATTTGAACAATTCCTAGTTGATCCTTTTCTCCCTTAGAAAACCCTGTTATTGGAGGGGAAGAATTATTTTCTCAGTAATTATGTTGAAGTGTAGGGTGTTGATCAACTATGGCTTATATTATACTAATTCTTGCTTGGATTTCAGTCAGCAATGATAGAAGACCAAGATCAGCAAGAGATGTGATCCAAAACCTCACTGGAGTGGCTGGGGCTGTTCCTTGGGTCACAGCCAGCAGGGCCTCTCCAGTCACTGCTGCTTTCATTCTGCCTCAGCCTCTGCTCTGAGGCTGCAGGATTTTTCATAGAAATTGTGGAGATAAATATTGGAGGATGTCAAAAGGCTTCCAGTAGTGGTAGGAAGCATACTGTACACATAAATATCCTTTTTAACAAAGCCATTTAACTTTTATTTATCAGAAGGCTGTGAAGTTCTGTCAATTTTCCTAGTGAATGGTAGAAAATAGGTAGAATTAAGTGAGTAAAATTAACAGTAATAAAGTTAGGGGAGCATGAAATTAAAAAAGTGATTGCAGTAATAAGGTATAAAAGTTTTTCAGGAAAAATAATACCCTTCTGACTTGGTGAAAAACAGTATTAGCACTACTTATTAAAGAAGAATATATTTAGGTGATCAGTATTACATCAATGAAGTCTTCATACTTTTTGGTTTTACCTACTCTATTCTATTTGATTATCTCAAATTAATGTGCTTTACAACTGCTAATCAATTTGTTCTTATTTTAATGATAGGTAAGTATTACCAGCTTGCTTTTGAAAAAGAAAAAAAGATTGAAGCTGAGGCTTATGAGATAAGTGGAAAGAATCCATTAAAAAAGCTTTAGTTTCAGATTCTTGAAGGTGTGTGTAGCTCAAAAAAAGGTACAGAGCTCAGAATTCGCTGATACCTTCAAGCAGCATTCAGTTGCTTCAGTTTGCAAGTTTATACAGTGGCAACTCAATACAAAATATGTATGCAGCCCCTGAAACAGCAGCTCATTGCTCCAAGGGAAAGCATGCTACCAAGAATGAAGGAAATAATTATTCCTGCCTTTTTCCCTTTTGCCTCACAAATTTTCATGTGCTCTTCACAAATTTGTCCAACAATGAAATGGAAAAGGAGTGACTGTGTGCGAAGGAATAGGAGTCAGGAGAAACACTAAGTTAGACATTGCAATATCATCATTATTCTAAGAGATGGACTTGGATTTGATTTGTCTTGGGATTGGAGGCTCTGTTTAATTGCTGAGATGATGGACTTAGGGTAGGAGAGAAGTGGACAGACTGAGGGAGATGATCTTCTCCAGACAGCATTTGGCATAGCTCAGTTTTCTCTTTACAAGGTCTTGCATGTGAATCCTTGCTTGACAGATTGTCCATATCCTTCCCCTCCACAAATTTTTGTAGTTTACAAGTGCAAGGACCAATAAAGCCCAGTAAAATCTTGGTGTAAGACTGAACAGCAAGAACATTGTGGTTTGTGCTACACAAACACAATGTGATACAGATGTGATTAATACAATTTTACCAAAATAAAATATTTGAATAACTGTTGAGATTCTTTCTCCCAAAGATCTTCATTGAAACACAGAATAGATCCTCAAAAACATAGCGAGAAGAGATATTCAGAGGAATGTCATTTTAATACACTTTTCACAGCAATAATACTTCCCGGCAAATTGGTAATCAGGTTCCTGTGAGATGCTTTGCTTTCACAGCTCTCTAGCGGGTTGGTTCTTTAGGTGTTAAACAGCTCTAATAGGCCTGGATAAGCTGAAAAGCTTGATAAGGTCAGAATGAGGAATGACTGCTGCAGACATATCTTACTCACAAAACAAGCATTTAGTTCTCTGTGTTATTTTCTATTCATCTTTTCATCTCTGTTTTAGTTTCACATCTTCTATAGAAATGTCAGCGCATTATTACATTTTTTTTCTTATTATTATTACTGAGCTTTGCAGAGCCAGTCTTTGTTATTTTCTTGATTCTTGCCCTTTTAATAACCTTTAAATACAGGTCCACTTCTTGCTGGCAGAGCAGCTACTTTGCCGTGAGGGTTTGAAAAGGGACTCTTGTAGAAAGAAGAGTGTGTGCTGGGAAGCGTTAAATTTCCCTGCGTGTTATTATCTGAGTCACATCAGCTCAGTGGCACATTAAGTAATGGGCTGTCATGGTCTGTTGTTATGGAACAGTTCCCATGAACCAGCATTGGGTGTATCTTATGTAACAAGCCTATCTTTAGGCTGATGTACAGCATTTCACATCCAGCGCCGGGCAGGGATGGAGCTGATGTTTCCTTTCTGCCTCTGTCTGTGTTTTTTTAATGCACAGGAGTAGCATGTGGGAAGTGGAGGCTGTTGCTTTTTCTGCCCACTAAAAGGAGATAACGTTTCTTCAAATATCTGTGTTCTGGAAAGAAGAAAAGATTCTGGATCTGTGATGTAAATGCTGTAGCCTGCTGCCATGCAAGAGAGACAGAATTTGTCCTGTGGCACAAAAAAGTGCATCTGGGGAGAGGTTGTTTTCAGTTTTGGTGACATTTTTAAGACTGGCTTCAGGGCCCAGATCAGATGTTTCTTAGATACCTATTGGCAAATGCCTCATTTTTGATACAATTGTTTAGGCTGTAAAAGACATTTTTAATATTATCAAGTCCAACCATTAACCCAGCACTGCCAAGGTCACCACGAATCTGTGTCCCTAAGAGCCACAGCTATGTTTCATTTAAATCCCTCCAGGGGTGGCACTGCACCATTTCCCTGGGCAGCCTATTCCAGTGCTTAAGAGCCCTTTCCATGCAGAAAATTTTTCCATATCCCAGCTGAACCTCCTGGCACAGCTTGAGGCCATTTCCTCTTGTCCTGCTGTTTGAGACTTGGGAGAAGAGACCAGCCCCCAGCTGGCTGTAAACTCCTTCCAGGTGCCTGCAGAGTGAGGAGGTCTCCCCTGAGCCTGCTTCTCTCCAGGCTGAGTTCCTTTCCCAGCTCCCTCAGCCCCTCCTGGTGCTCCAGCCCCTTCCCCAGCTCTGTTCCCTTCTCTGGACATACTTCAGCCCCTCCATGTCCTTCTTGGAGTAAATGGCCCAAAACTGAACACAGGATTTGAGCACTGGAGCTGCTCACCTCAGCAGCAGAGAAATACCACACTCACAGGGTGACCTTTGAGGAAGATCACTAATTTCTTTGTTTAGAGTGCAGAGGGCACAGGTGTCACAGAGCAGTTGCTGGTAAATGGAGTGTATTATTTCTATATCAGTGTCACACTGTCAGAAAGTGGCACTTTGTTAAGATAATGTGACCTTTAGAATAATCTTTTAGTCTTCTATTCTTTCTCTGGTTCCATGAATCTCTGCTTTTAATTCTTAATGTTTTTTGATGAAATAGAAATAACACAAAATTCAGTTATTCATGTTCTTTCCTTTCAGCTATATTAGATGTCTTTTTCATAAATGGCATAGGTGCCATTTTATCTGTGAAAATCTTCTGTTTGCTGACTGTGAAATGTACATCTGTTCTAAAATGTAAGTTCAGTAAGCATTTACATATTTTATAAAGGAAAGAAACTGATACAAGAATTGGGATCAGCTGCTTTCCAATGGTTTCTGTGGGGAAAGAAGTGGATAAAAAATGCTCTGTGAGCTTTGTGCTAGGTTGTCTGTTGCAGAAACAGAAAACCACAGTGTTGGAGCAATTATTATTTAAAAGGGAAAATATGAGACTAGGTTAGAAAATAGCAATTTGAATATTAGCAATGCTACCTGCTAGTGGGGGTTTTTTGCATTAAGTTCTCAATATATTTTTTGAGGAGATTCTTCAGCTTCAAGATTTTCCTTCTCAGTCTGATCATCCTTATTAAGCACTTGTTGAATCAGAGGTTCAGCTTGGTCTCTTTCCCATCTCTATTGGAGCTGCTCTGTGAAATAGGAGTCATGCAATAAATACACTATGGGTCAAGGAAACAGAATTCCCTCCTTCCACAAATATGTCCCAGTTTTAGAAATGAAGTTTGGTGAATTTTTGGTTTTTTGTTTATTTGTTTTGGGTTTTTTAGCTACCAAAAGGTGTGTGTGAAAGCTCTTTATCCTACAAAGCTGGTTTCCAGCAATTGCTGCTCTTTGCTTTCATGTCATGAAACCTGTGGTCATAGAAAAAGATCCTGCTACTCAGAACAGGAACTGGAGGTCTGCTTGATTATTTTTAAAACTCACTTTTGTGATATGAGTAAAAATGCAGTTGCAAAATACAGCTCAGTAGCTTCATGTGAATATTTTTTAAATTGAAGAAATGTAGATTTTTCCCTGGAGACAAAAACATTTTTAGAATAGAGGCTGCCTGTTCAAAAAAAACATAGTCACGTAGCAGTGTTACAGCAGTTTGTTTGTTCTAATTGTACAAAAGTCCTTAAAAGTATATGAAAGTATACACTTAAATACCATTCTGAATTGTCCTTGAATTTCCATATAAAATCTCATCTTTGTTGCTGTACTTGGATAACTGAATTGAAATCAGTGCTGATACAACAAATGTAACATATATTAATATTTCTAAGAAAAAGAAGGAAATCCTTCTTTTATTTTGTTTGTGCTTAAAGATTGAAAGTTGGGATTCTTCATTTAACAGCCAAATCAGCCTTGTGTTTCTTGGAATGAAAAAATAACTTGTTAATGGCAATATTTAGCAAGAATTCTGAGAGAAAGGAATTTAGTTTCTAAGCCCTGTTCAGTTTTGAAAGTGGGGAAAGTTCTAAAAAAGTTTTGTGGGGATTACTTTTGATATGTTTTTTGAAAATTATACATTTCTATTTCTGGAATCAGAAACCTTTATTTTTATTTTTTTTTCCCAAAAGGATGGTTCATCATACAATTCAGTTGAAATAAAACCCAATTTGTTCATAATATTTTTGTATGACAATCGTTATTAGCAAACTCTCAGATATTGCAAGTTGTCAAAAAAACCCACCAACAAAACAAACAAAAAAACCCCAACTTACTGCTGCTAATGTTTCCTACTATGGATGTATTACAGGACCTTGAAAACTGCTGGAGAAAAAGAAAGCACAAATAAGGAGAGCATCTCCCCATAAACTTTTTAATAGTATTTTAAGCAGATACTCGACAGACTGTAGATGTGTCAGGTTTGTTAAAGCTAATACTTCAGCTCAGGGAACCCATTTGGCACTTGAAGTAAATCTCCCAGATGGAACAATATCATTAAAAATTAATTGTATAACCACTGGACCTGTCTTTAAAGACTTTTGAACTGCTGAGGCTTTCTAATCAGATATTGTTGCTCCAGTTCACCAGTGAAGCGAATCCAATGACTTTTCCGGTGTGTGGCCTACTTCTGTTAATGAAAGTACAATTTATTCACTTCAGCATGCAGGCTGTAAAACTAATCTCCTGCTTGACACATTATTCTCTTCCACGTGTTTAACTTCTCTTCACAGAACCAAAAAAAAGTATATGGTAAATCAGAAGGGACACATCAATCAACTCAGCACCGTTTAAAAGCCAGTTAGAGTTGGGGATGGTGGTGTTTGATGTTGAACCTGGCTCTTCCCTGGCCTGCCCTGTCTGTGTGAGTTATATCAGGCATGTCTGGCCTGTTATCTTTGTAGGGTCTTTAGCATTCAAGGGAGCTTTAAAAACAAAAAAAACCTTTTTGTTTTTTTTAAGAAGCTTGTTTAGTAATTTTGTCTTCTGCTCTTCTATCTGAGCTTTCTGATGGCTACTTACCTTTTGGATGATAAATGTTCATCAGAAAGCTTAACAGCACTTTCATTTGCACTACATCTGTTGCAGTTGATGGACAAAACAGACCAGCTGGCTCTTGCTTTACTTTCTGCTCCTTTTCTGAGGCAAACTCACTCAATTTGATGCTCAATATTGGGCAGGGGTGCCTTGAGGCAGCCAGGTGCCTTGAGGCAGCCACTGAGCTGCTGCTTTACGGATGGCCACGTCCCACTGGATGCCTGCATCTGCCATGTCTGTCTTTATAATCATATGAACATGGACATCTCCTTTAGGTAAAGCTTTTACACTTTGATTGTCTTTGGTTTTTTGGTTTTTTTTTGGGGTTTTCTGCAGGACAGAGCAGGTTGTTTTCTGAGGTGTCCTAGCAAGAGCTTCCCTCAGCCATTCCTCACATGTCCAGCTATAGCACCTTTAGGGCTATTTGGAGTCATTTTAATAGTCAGAATCCTAATATTTGCCACTAAATATTGAAACCTGGTAGTTCTTACTGCCACCTTTATTTTCTAATAAGCTATTTGTTGCCACAAAAGTAGTTCAATGGTTGTGTAGTTTTTTAAGACAATACCAGATAATAACTTCCATTTATTCTGTATATAGCTATAGAAGATGCATGCACATATATAGTTGTGTGCATGTATACTTGAATATACTTAATAAAGTGGATAATTTATGTACAAAACATCAGCCATTCCTACAAAAGCCCCAAAAGCAACCAAAAACATTTAAACAATAACAGCATAGGACATGCAGAGGATTTAATTAAACTCTGACTTCAGACTCTTTTTCCAAAATACTCTGGTGTAGGTAGTCTGAAAAGTAAGGTAAAGCTTCATTAAGCAGTGTTCAATTAAAAAAAAAAAAGTAATTGTCTTATGTGGTAGAGGCACTATTACACTCTGAACTCATATATCATATTTATTAAAATTTGATTTGAACTTCCTTTTCAAATGACAAGCACAGCACAGAATTAAATTGTATTTATTATTGTTTTCATTATGAGGTCTATTTTAATACATTTTTCTGAGTTTATTTTGCATTTCAAGCTATACATCATAAACCTAGCTGGAGTGATGCTGGGGATTTTGATGTTTCTACATCCAAGTGACCTTTTGTGGTATTTCTGTTCTGATAACTTATAGGGAAATTAAATTGGGAGAATCAAAAGATGAAATTATAGAAAGCAATTGTAAACGCTTCACCTCTCTTCTTTTATGCCATTTACCTACTCAGTAAAAAATAGGAAAAAATAAGTGTGTAACAAAGACAGGGTGACACTCCAGGAAGTTGTACTGGTTTTTCACAGAGAGAAGTTGATCTCAAGTTGGAACTAGATGCACAATTTGTAGAGACCTTATCTTACTTGTTTACAAAATTTAATGCCAAATAATATTTCACATGTTCTTTTGTGGTACTATAAAATCCAGAACCCAACTTGCATAATCTCAGAGTTTGCTGAGAAATGGAACTAATAAAAAAATAATACAATGAAAGTTTGCATTATGAGCCGCCTAAATCATAAGCTTAGGTTTTTTACTTCCAATTAGGCAGCCAGTTATGGCATTTGAAGTCAGAATGAAAATAACCCAAAAATTCAACTAGTGGTTTTCATTGTGTTTCTTCTATACATGTCTATATGCACATATATTTAAATTACTACTTAAACTTTGTGACTCAGATATTGTGACTCTTAAAGCCATTTGACCTTTCCATAAGGAAAAAATACACTGTTCTATGACAAAATTAAAGTATTATGTATAAACTAGCATTATTTTGGAGTAATTTCACAACCATTAATTCTACCTTACACCCAGCTCTCCTTTTTTTCTGCCCATATCTTAATGTCTCACTAAAAGACATCCCATAATGCCAGCAGGGGCTGGAACGTGCTGAGTCTCAGTGACAATTTGCTGTTATTTAAATTAATTTGCATTAGTTTCCTTACAATTTATTCCCTAATTGATACCCATAATGCAAATCTTGATGCATCTCTCATGTAATTTCACATTCCTTAGGTTAGGATGACTCAGCACCAGTGATTTAAAATGGCAGTCAAACCTTTTGTACCTCAGTGTTTATCTCGTCATCCTCAACCTCTTTGTAGGCAGCAATTCCTTGTCTAAAACATGAAAAGCTTTCAGGAGAGCCTTTTTTCTCTTTTTGCCTTCATAGGTGTTAAGTAGACAACACAATATTGGGCTGGGTGTTTCTTTTGTTGTTGTTGTTTTCTTCAATGCTCTTCTCTCATTTTCATTCTCAATTGCTAAGTTCAACTCTGATACCTTGTCTCTATTGTGCACCTCCATGTCCATGGCATTCTGTGCTTCTGCATGAAATGAAAAATTAATAAGAGCAGCATTTCTTCATTGCTTTCACACTTGAGAAGTATCAGAGTTCTGCATAGGAGCAAGGGCAGATGTGTGTGTGTATCTTTCTGACCTCTTAATACCTGCAAAACTAAAGATAAGTTTTCTTTTTTGGCATTGCTGTTATTTTCTTGTCTACAAGGAAAACGTATACTTTGTCATGCTAATTTTTATTTTTTCCGTCTTAAATGTTGTGTTAGGAGTAAAACATGGTATAGAACTTCTTGTTTATTACTCTTTCCAGCTGCAGAATATCAGTGCCAATGCAACAAAAGCTATTGCACTGCAATTAAAAGATCAGCCTGAACATTTTTAATTCCCTCCCTCTTTCTGTCTTTTTTTGGAGAGGGGGGTTTTGGAAACATGTTCTAGGAGTTGTGTAATTAAATTATTACCTGCTGTATCACCATCTGCTTACATGATTTTGAAGTGTTTCTAACCTCTGTGTGTGTGTGTTCACTTCATGACTTCAAGGAACTGCCAAAAAAGCAGTGAACGTACTCAGCAGATGGACTGAGGGACTCACACCCTCCAAGCAGTCAGTCTTGATTGTTCTGGGCATAATTAAGCATATTTTATCTAAATCTAATTATTTAGTTTCAAAACATGGCAAAGATGTTTTTATTTTCAATAGTCAAATATTCCTTATGGGATGAAGACCTACTCCAGATCCTTGCTGTGGATAAACATTACTATTAGAATATTCCTGGTACGGTCATGTAAGGTCATGATTGTTTTCAATTTAGCTCGATACTGTATCATTATCTTTTAAAAGATTTAACTCAATCCTTGCACTCTACAGTATGCTGCAGGTAAATCTTAAAAAAGAACTAGATCTGGATGCTCATAGTGGCAAAAAGTGCCAAAAAGTGGGATTTAGATCTCAGTGCTTAAATACTTCAGGTATGTGTTTGCTTTCAACCCTAAATGGTATTTCATTCAAAGCAATTAGAATGGTCCGAGGATTAAGGTTGGAGTGTGTTGTCCAGCAAAAAGCAAGAGATACCATTTTAATTTAGAGAAGAAATCTGCAGATACGAAATCTTCATGGAAGAAGATCAGTGAGATCTGTCTCTAGTCAGGTAGTGGAAGAGCATTCTCCCCAGCCTCAGTAGGTTATTAGAGTGTGTTTGTAGAGGTCATGGGCATCTTTGGAAACATCCATGGGATCCAGGTGTGGTGGTGAGTGGTTACAGTTTGTTGGGGTATTGCTCCAGAACCCCAGCCCTAGCAGGAAGCCGTGCTGGTTGGATGGGTTGTGCTGCTCTTGGCTTACAAAAGGCAGAACCTCTGGCCAACAAACTGGCTTTGAGCTCATCGCAGTCCAGTACTGGTCTTTATCATTTATTGAAATAGTGGCAGTAAATAGTGAGATATCTTGATGATCACCAGCTTACGAGTTTAAACAAACACCGAGGCAAACCAGAAAACAGCCACCATTATTAGCTCGTAATTCAAGGTGTGTTGTGGGATGGAAAGCTACTGCTAACTGAGTTCTGCTGGACTCAGAGCTCACTTTGGGGGAGATGACCAAACAGATTTCCTTTAATACTGACGGGAGTTAAGCAGCCTCTGCAGCCCAGAGGAGGAGTTCATTGTGTCAGGATGAAGGAAGTGATGATCCTCTCAAGCACTCGCAGGCTGGGAATTCCATCGACTGTTGCATTCATTAGTAATCTTAAGACTTTCACATGATGACTCAGGTCTTATGGGCTCATTAAATGAGAGTCCTTTCAGGTTTTATTCAGCTGTGTGAAGCCTGAATTGTGATAGGGCTCTAAGAAGATTTTGCGTACTACTATTTTATGTAAGTTTTCCTATTTCTTACTCATGTTGCAGTCATTTTGACCTTGGTAAACCAGATTCAAACTATCTTCAAAGGCATTTAAGTAGCTGTTTTCAGTGCTATATTAAAAAACTCTTAAGTTAATACTCTCTCTAAATTTCCTTCCCTATATATTTATTTTTCTGGTTCTCATTAATTTAATTAGATTGCAGTGCTCCTTTGCTCTTTTTCTGGGATATTGCTCTGCTAGATAAATCCATTTTAACTTTGATGGCTTATGCTAGAGGTGCATCCTCTTAGGTATCTACTCAAATAAAAGTGCCCAGAGTATTCTCCTTTTTCCATAAACAAAATTCCCAAAACAGTCAGTAAAATTACTGGTTTTTGATAATCTGCATCTCTAATGACAAAGCCTTCTCTTTACTTCAATGATAGCTACTTCAATGATACATAAAAGAGCTTTAGAACAGTGCTGATTTTGTTTTTGAAATCACCCAGCAGCTTAACAACCAGCTTGGATATAAAATTCAGTTCTCCAATTGTTTGTAGTAGTCTGCACTAGGTAGGAAAGTTTATGGGCATTTAGCCAATTGCCTTTTTAGATGTTGCATCCACCTGTTTTGACATTAATCCATAAAAATAAGCTCCATATGTAGCCCAGGAAATGGTCTTTGTGGGTCCCAAGTTACAATGGCAATAATTAAAATGATTGCTTTCATGTCCCAGATGGTGACTGTGGTAGATAATTGTATTTTCTGCAATTATTTTGGACTAAGTTTAGCAGAGGAAGGTAAAAATCCGGTGTGGTTTTGAGACAGCACACAATATTTTATTGGTTTAACTGAAGGCTTAATTATTTCCAGGATCTAAAAGTAAGAGAAAAATGGAAATGGATTACAGGTCCAAAAGAGATTTATGAAGCATTTATGTGTTAGTTATATACAGATGTGGCACAGTGGTCACTGTAGGGTTACTGTCTTTACATTCAATGTGGTGGGCTTTGGGCATGACCTTGCAATGGTTCTATTTGAGAATTTTGTAAAAAAGTCTGAAAATGGGTAATGGAACTTGCAACTTTTGGCCATATTCAGACCAAGCCCTTTGTAGCACCTGGCAGAGCAGCTGCAGCCTTTGTATCTGGGTGAAGCAGAGTCATGACTTGATACTTTTAAAAGAGATTGGAAAATTGAGTAATTAGCTAACATCCTGATAGCCAATGACATGTTATGCAATTGTAATGATTTTGTTTGTGTTATAACAACCCTGGTTGTTTCAAGCTGTGTTTTGGTAATATAAATATTTTGTGATAGGGCAGTGCTTTGTGACTCCCCAAGTTTTACATTTTCATGCCATTTGCCTAACATTTGGTCTCAAAACAGCTTTACTTTTAAGTGCTATTGAAGTTCATTTATTTTTAATAATGCCCCAGTTCATAAATAAATTACAAAGCTATGAGACATGCTTAATATAGTTCACTGTGTTTCTGAATACCCTTAATACATAAAGAAATTACAGGTAAGTCCTATATCTAAAATATAGGGAATTCTGTGAGTTCGCTGTTGGGGAAAAACAAAAAGAGCATTCAGATTTTCAGTCTTGAATTGCTGTTAATGTACAAACTGTTTTCTAATGTCAGTTCTTGATTCATTTTAATTATAAATTTAGTCACTCTAAATTTTTCATGAGCTTGGGTGACTTTGCACTAGAGACTGATTTGCCTCTTTCTTTGCTGTAAATCATGAAAAGCACTGTACTATGAAGCTCAATGGGAGACATTTCCCTGTAAAAAAAAGTAGTAGAGATAAAGGAAGTGCTGCTGCTTTTTTGATTTGCAAGTCCTTATCCTCTTCCTCATGGGCATCTTCTGACTTCTCTTTTTTTTTCCCCTCAGCTTAGAATTAGGTCAAGTATAAAAAAAGCTGATTAAGTTGTTTTGTGAGGGAAATATTCCCACTAAAACCCCAAATTCAATAAAAATGCACATTTTTAGTGAGGAAATGTTTATTTCTAAGAGAAATAATTAACATGTAAGGTAAAGCAGAACGTGTTCAGTTTTGAATGACATTTCTAGGGAAACTGAAAAATTTCATTTTCATTTCTTGAAATAAAAAAAAAAACAACCAGATATACAGATCCTTGTGGAGTTTAGGATCTGTATCCCTATTTCTATATTTATTTATTTTTTAAAATTTGTATTTCAAAGGGAAGAAAGGCAGAAGAGACCAGGGCCATACTGAGAGTCACTATAGTGATCTAGACATTTCCCAGGGGCCTGCAGAGAGACAGAAGCTGCATATGAATGATGGTTGATTATACATTTGTTTATTTTATGAAGTCTTCTCTTCTTCCTTCGAGACATCTAAGTACTGTAGGTAGAAAAAAAAAGCAGGCAATTGGACTGTAATTCATATTTTGATCAAAATTATCTGTATAATGTTGAAAATTTTCATATAGCATTTTGCAGAATTTAATAGTTTGTATTATTGAGCGTCACTAATAGCATGTTTGTTTCTTGGGATTCCTTTTCAGAGTCAGCTGTGGATAATATTTTCATGAATATTGCCAGGTTATGTTCTTTGGAAATTAGCTTATTGATTCCCTTCAATTGAAGGGTGACTTTTTGAGAGCACTGGTTTCTTACTGACTCCTGGCTCTGCACAGACAGTGTGAGCTGGTGACTAAGATTAAAATTAGGCTGAGAAAAAAAAATCAATAAAAACCTTTATAACTTTGGAATTTCCACGAAACTCTCAAATCAAATGTTTTTAAAATGAAGTTGTCTTAGGTAGCGCAGGTTTCCTTTTGTTTGTGTCACTGGACTGATGCAGCAGATGAAGCCCAAGCTAGGAAGCAATTAAATGTATTAACTGCCAGATGAAGGAAGGAAAGCCTGAACCCAGATGGTTCTCCTGCTTCAGGCTGAAGGGTTCAGGGAATAAAATCTCGTCTAAAGGAGAAGTCTGTCTGGTCAAGACCAGGTCCTGCTGTCCTGCTCAGCCTTGCTGTAAGTCCAGCTGCACTCCTCATCCAAACCTGCAGAGCTCCTGCAGTGAGTCCTGGTGGGAGCTCTTGTGCTTCCATCCCACTCCAACCCAGCTGCAGTTACTGAAGGGTTTTTTGGAGATGTAGAATGGTAATAACAAGGCATTGTGCCAGAAGCATGTGTGACACAGACCTTATTTGTGTGTTTATTCTGTGCTTTCTAACATAAAGGTGCTCCTGAGAAAGAAGTTTTGTCCACGTTTTGGTGATGTGGAAATTGCGTCAAAGGCTGCAACAAATATGAGACAAATAAATGAAATGCTTCATTTGTCAGTAATTCAGCAAACCTGCATCATTCCTGTGCTTCAAGGGTTACAAGTCAAGCAGTTTTTAGCAAGCTGCTAATCTGCTGTGCTTGCTCTATAGTTATAGTTGCTTGCTGTCCCAGGAGTTTCCAGCAAATGCTCATACAATCTGATTAACATGGTTCACATACAAAGGGCGCTGGCCTGGGGACTACCACGTCTCATTAATGGAAATGAATTTTTCATGCCATGGCTGCTATGTCTGTGTGTTAAGACTTTTCATTTCTTTTTCCAATTCGGTCTCTTTTCTGTATTGTGTTTTTTTTTAAGCAAAAATGTCTGTATGAATTTTAACAACTGGTTATATTACAGGTCTGAGAGTTTTTATTTTTGCATACTGATGCTATTTTTACTAAGAAACAGATGTATTGGCAGCAGAGGAAAGAAAGGGAGTGCAATGGCATACATTTGTGTTTATATTGAACCCTTTAGCTCTGATTGAATGCTTGATGAGTTCAGCTTAAGAATGAGGTGACTTGATCTGTTCTTGGCAGCAGTCCTGCTTTGTGTGGGAGGTTGGAGCAGGTGACCCTGCGAGGTCCCTGCCAGCCAACATTTCCATGATTCTGTGAATTGTCAACTTTTCAGAGTAACTTTCCAGAATTAATTCCAGTATTGTAATTGATGTATCATCCCATTTTTAAGGGGTTGTAACATGTTGTGCTATGATGTGTTCTGGTTTATAGCTGAAAGCAGGGACAGAAGGTTTAGTCTTCTCCTAGCACTGTTCCTTGGGGTATTTTGGATTAATGGTGCTTTTTAAAGAAAATTGGAGAGGATGCAATTGTACATATTAAGCCAGTAAGCAAAGTATGCACTGTGACTGATCATCCACAGCTGCTTTCCTGTAGCATTTGTTATTTAACAATTTTGCTGTCAGCAGATTGTCATTTTGTGATTGCTGTTACTTTGTTGAAAGTTCCCAAACATCACTGGCTGTCCTGTCCAGGGTGTGTACCTGGATGTGGGCATCCAGCATCTCCCAGGATCATCAGCCCACATTTAGCTGATGGTATAGAGCTGAATTAGCAGAAACCATCAGCCCTTCTGTTGATGCACTGTTCCCACTTTAGCAGGGAATTGCTGCAATACCTCTAAGCATCAGTTACATGGTTTATAGCCTTCTTCAGCTCAGTGTGCTAAGCTATATGTTTCTTGACTGTGTCCTCTTTGCTCTTGTCATAACGCACACTTTGCTTCTCTTCAACCACTAATGTCTCTAAATCAAAAGTTCTACAGCATAAACAATTTAAGCTGTAATAGCTATGCACAACCCTGGCCAAGTATAAAGAAGGTTTATGAGAAGTTTTCCCTCTACAGTTGCTGATCTTTTTTTTTTGATTATAAAGTGTGTATCATGCTCTTCTCTAAGTGGTCAAGAAGTGTTATGGTTGCTTTTTAAGAAATTATTCCTTGAGAAATGTGTATAGACTAACAGTATTAATAAGCTTAGTCTACTGGCAGTCTGTGATAAATTGTGCATAGATGAAAGTTTCACTGTCAACTTGAGTGTGTCAAAAATGACCAGATCAGGCTGAGACTGAAAATTAAGGTAGTCTTTAGGACAATGAACCAGTTTATTTCTTGCAATGCTGTCATCTCCAAACAGCACAGCAAGGCTGAGAGATTTCCCTAAATAATAATTGGGAGGCCATCAGAGAGAGGCTGAAGACGAAACCATAGGCTAAGCAGCTGTGTCTGTTCTCCCTAGGATGTGGTCATGCTTGGGTAGGACTTGGCTGAAAACATCATCAGATCTGGCTGCTTTTGTGGCTTAGTTCCACAAGGGCTTAAGAGAACGTGTGAAATTCTTCTGGAGAGCTACTGAGGCACATACATTACTGATATGTGAAGCTCTACATGTAAATGTAGTTCATCACAGATCTTAAACCTGTGGCACAACTGCCAGAAGATAGGTGTGCAGAGAAAATGGCAGAAAGAAGAAGGGGTGCTTCCTTTAATTTTTATCCTCAGGAATCCACTGAGGATTCCTTTGTTGACCTGAACTAACACATCTCAGATTTTCTTTGTAAGAGAAATCATAAACTCATTTCAGCGTGTAGACATTGGCGGACTCAGGATGCTGAATGTCACACCATATTGACTATGTGTGAAAAAACGTGTTCTGATAAATTCACAGGAATTGTACACCATGCAAAATTACACCTTCAGGCAGACTCAAATGACCAAACTCTGACATTTCTCAAACTTGACAGCTTATTTCAGAGGAGATTTAGGAGAAAAAAGGTCAGAGGACACCAAACATATTACTGCTCTACTCCGCCTATAGCTATAGCAACACTAAATCTTCTGATATTACATCTTGGGGCAAATAAAGGGTTTCTCATTTAGGCCCTAGAAGCAGGAGTAAACAAGGCTTAGGAAGAACAGCTGAGGGAGATGGTGTTTGGAATAAAGGAGGCTTAGGGAAGACCTTATCTTCTCTACAACTCCCTGAAAGGAGGTTCAGCCAGGTGGGATCGGTCTTTTCTCTCAGGTAACAAGTGGTGAGACAGTAAGAAATGGCTTTAAGCTGCACCAGAGAGGGTTTAGATTGGATGCAAGGAATCTTTCTTCATTGAAAGCCCTGGCACAGCTGCCCAGGGCAGTGGTGGAGTCACCCCCCCCCGGATGTATTTAAAATCTGTGTAGCTGTGGCACTTAAAGACATGGTGTAGCGGTGGCCTTGGCAGTGCTGGGTTAATGACTGGACTGGGTGACCTTAAAGGTCTTTTCCAATCTAAGCAAGGCTGTGATTCTGCCATTGTGTGGATCATATGCAGGGTTGTCACAGCTTGATGGCTCCAGCAATGTCCCCTGGCCTCGCCAGGAGCAGTCTCGGGGCTGATGGCGCGTGCCCAGCTCGAATCCCTCCTGACAGGAGCCTGGGCTGTCCCTGTGCCTCACAGGTGTGCAGGGGACACCTATAGTGTGCTTTACAAACATGGGCTCATCTTGGGTTGCCACGGCAACACCACTCCGTGTACTTGAGCTTTAACATTTGAGAGTTCACCCAGAAAATAAATTTGGCGTGATTATGAATTGCACTCACTTGTTTTCTGAATTCTTTGGATGCAGATCGTTGAAAAGAGCAGAAAATTATGTTACTGCCTTACTGTTTTCTGCCATAAACCATGCACAGAATCATTAAAGCTGTCATCTATCAAAATATAGTAAAATTCCAATAAAGCTAAATTGTAAATGTTTCCATCTTCAGCTCCATAATATATTATTTTTAAGGGCTCTCTGTCATTGTTGAACTTGATAAAACTGAGTAAAACCCCACTGAGCAAGAAACGAGAAAAAATCTAGAAAATGTAATCTTGAAGTAAGGATTTTTTTCTACAAGTACTGACCTATTTTTCTTCAGCAAGTTAGAATAGCACAGGATGGTGACAGCAGGAACATTTTCATGTGTGTCTATCAGTATTTTGAATATATCATTTAAAGTCTGGTTTTATCAAAAAAATTACTCTTGACATGAGACATTAGGGCTTCATATTTCCTCTGTATCTCTCATTTCCATGTGAAATATTGCTAATAGGAAGATTAGGAAGATTTGTCTTCTGTAACCAGCTAAGTTTGAGAAATTGATCCCAAACTCTGAAAACTGGAGCACTTGGAACAGATTGCACAGAAAGAGTGTGGAGTCTCCTTCACTGGAGATACCCCAGAACCATCTGGATGCAACCCTGTGCTGTGTCCTCTGGGATGACCCTGCTGGGGCAGCAAGGTGTGACCAGTTTTAGATAAAATCGTATCCCAAAAGGTCCAAAGTCATCAGCTTGTTTGTGGGTTGTAGTTTCCTTTTTTGGTTGGTTTATTTTGGTTGTTTTTCTTCCTAAACGGAATGTGTTGTTAATATTTTCACTGCAAGTTTTTGTCACTGATTGTTTAAAATCAGGAATGGAGTTGATGCCTATGATGAGGCCACATTCCTGTTTTTCTTGTTTGTAGCTCATCCATAAAAGTGACCTTTTGATTTTGGTTTTCTTTTGTTTGTTTTTTATGTTAGTTGGCTGGTTCGTTATGATGTTGGTTTTTTCTGGGTTTTTTCTTCTGGTTTGTGGGTTTTTTTGTTCTTTTCAAGATACAATTTGAAATCACACAGAATTTTGCAGTGTTGGTTTGCATCTTCTGAAGTATAGCAGACTTCCACTACCACATTTTATTACAATGTAGTAGCTGGTAGATGTACCGTTTCCAAATTTTCAAAGTTAAAATTACTTAATTTTTAAAATAATAATTTAAATAGGATTGACTGTAATTAAAGAGAAAAAAGAGTTTGAAAAATATCAAAGTGAAATGTGCCCAATCTAAAGACTGGCAACGTAACAATTTCCGAAGCAGAAATGAGTCATATAAAATTAACTTTCTTAAGAACTGCTATGCCCTGTTAGTGCAGCTAGTGCTGTCAGCATTTCCAAGTTAAACACCATTTACAATGATTTTGTTTCACATAAAATTCAACTATAAGTTTAAATGCAAATGCCCCAATAATAGTTTTTGTCCTGGTAAAGCTTTGTATTTTATTTCTTTCGGAGGCAATTATAATGTCTGGGGGAACGTAATGCAAAATATATTATTGATGAAACCTTGAAGTTGGAAAAACATATCTGTGCAGGCAAACTGGGTATCAGGTTAGTGTACAGAGAGTCTGAGGAAAAATGGGAAAAGAGAAAGACTGGCATTTGGGAAGAAGGGCTTTGGGTGCGATGGGCAGGAGCTCAGGCAGGATTTTGGGAAGGCAAATGGTGAGGAGGTGGCTTGGGCAGGAGGATTTATGTGGTGGGGCTGGAGCCTGGTGCAGCTGAACAGAGATGTGGGACAGAATTTCTTCCCCTTACACCCAGTTTAAGAACCGTGTGTAAACACACATACGCAACATATCCCAACTAGCCCTGGAAGTCCTGATTGTGCATCTGCTTCTCTGCTTTTAGAAACAATGAAATCCTACCCAATGCCCTTCTCAAGGGGAAGGATCTGAGTGTTGATTCCAGTGGAAAAATGAGTAATTAATTAATGAACTAAGAAACTGGAGTGTGTGTGTGTGTGTGTGGTTTCTCTCTCCTTGTTTGGCTTTGTCATCCTGATGTTTGAAAATGAGCAATAAGAGTGAACAGTGAGAGAACTGAGCTGTTCCCACCCTAATGGGAGGGAAGAGCTGTTCTGGAGGCAGAGCAAAGGCAGCAGCACAGAACATCCCATAAGGAATGCACAGGCTCTCCTTGAGTCATTTATACTGATCTGATTACACCAGAGTATTAATAAACCTCAGCAGACTCTGCATCTATCACAGATGCTGTTAGCTCCTATAAAGTCAGTAAATATATCTGAGTTTTGTTTCAGGCAAGTAGGTGTTTGCAAACTAAACATGTTTGAGAATGGGAAAGATTTGTGTTAGTAATACATGCCCAGCATATTAGAGACCAGCTAAGGCTGCCCTTTTGCTACCTGGTCTACTGGGAAAGAAGGAGCTTTCTGCAGTCTTTCTGGGAGTCCCAGGAATTCAGAGATTCTAAAAAGGCAGCAGGCAAATATATCCATGTACCTGTGCACATCTAGATGGCCAAGGATATTACAGCTCAGGTGGCTGATGCATTTGTAGGCAGATTAACTCTTGTTCCACCTGGGCATCATCTGCACAAGTCTTATCAAACAGGGTGCACCACGGCCCCTTTACTGTCATTTGGTCATCCTTTGTTTTGATATTAATGGTATCCTGGTCCACATGGCTGTTTGGGTTATAATAAAATCAAGGAGAGATTTTGAAGAGGTTAAATACTCTATGATTCATCTGTGCCAAAAAGGACTTACTAATGGAGAGATAACTTTAGACTCAGCTGTGTTTTACAGACTTTTCTCCAGTCTGATCTCTCTGTTGTTTTTGCTGCAACACTGCTCAGTCTTTCAGGTTGCATTCATATTCAGTGAAATGTGAACAACTGGTGAGTTTTGTCATTTGTTTTTATCTGGTGGCTCTACGGAGTGACAAGGTCCTTAACTGTCCTGCTGTAACTGAGCTGCTTGCCAAGCCCATATCCCAAAGGTGAGGGAAGGGAGAAGTCATTACTGCACAGAATTAAGGCAGCGGTGATGGAAATATCACATTATTATTTTTGAATTACAAGGCAGTGTAACGTTGCTGTTGACAATGGCATCATAATCTCTTCTGCAAACAAGTTTTGTCAGGGATTCATAACTCTGAAGAAATTTGTCTAGGCCTGAAACTTGGCATCATGTCATTTAACAAAGTACTAATTTGTTGTCATACGTACTTTTAAGCCTTGCAGGTGCGGAGGGTGTTGAGCTCCATGATAAGCACAGCTGTTGGCCCTTTACAGAGGTGATAGTGCATCTACTTTGGGGGTTTCCCTAGGCACAAAAAGATTACAAGGACTTAGAGGAAAGGCACTCTGTATAGAAGATATTGAGAAGAAAATAAAGACCCCTTCAAAATGAGATGATGCAACAGCCCTGGAATTTTGGATTTATGACTGTACAAAGATGCCCCAGTGCCTTTAGGAGAATTCCTGGGTGAATTTTGCCTTTTCAGTGGCCTGAGAAGGGCTCTCTGTGGGAAGCCCATTAACACTTGCCAACACTTCCTGCTGGGCATGAGCCTGCTAATTGTCTCAGCTATTTATGAGCTGCATTTAACAACTACAGCACCAGTCACAAACAATTTACAGTAGTATGCTCATATTGCTTTTTCCTTGTTGGTTTCATAAAATGTTCATGTAAGCTCACTTTTCTGTTATGCAGATATTGGGGGGTGACCTCTAATGAAGATCATATTCTGTAGTTTTCGAAAGCTTTGCTGATAAGGGATTGAAGCAGGGGAAGCTGTCAAGAAAAGTTTCTGGTGGTTCCATAACAAGATGTTCCTATCAGGCAGGATGTAAATGTGTTATTTTTAAGGTCAAGGCACAGGCAGGTATTTTTGAAATGGGCTCGTTAAGGCAACAACAATCTGATAAAGCTGACTCTCCTGATTTCTTGTGTGTAGTTAATTGAAAGGATATTCAGCTTTGGTTTGATACCTCTCTATAAACATTCTCCCCACAAATCAGTGGAAGTATAGAAATGTACATCAGATTTATTGGTCATCAGCTTGGCTCTGTCCAGTATTCCAGAGTTTATGTTCCCCTTTGCTGTCCCTATAGAGTGGCTTTAAAGCTCGCTTGGTGCATATTCAGACTTCTGGCATTTTGCAGTTGCTCTTTTATCTTCATAATAAAACATGTATTTAACAGCAATTAAATGTTGAAACAGCTTGCTGGCAGATGGGGTGAATTTCCTATCTCCTGAAGTTTTCAAAAATGTCTTTCAAAAATACGTTCATTTTATGGTCTGTGTTATAGAGAAGACTGAACTAGAGTATTGTAGTGTTTTTTTCTTGACTTCATTTTTTCCTGTATTTCTATTGTCTTTTTCTTTCACAATTCACTATTACTGTGAATATGTAGTGTTTTCTTTCTCCTTCCAGTTCCAAGCCAAAACTACATTTAATAAATAATGTTCAAGTTATGCCTACTTCCTTAACCAGCTAAATGCCAAATACTGAGTAGAGTGGGTGTTCCAGATTGCATGGCACAAATGATCTGTGCCTTAAGAACCAGGAGACCCTTTGTAAAATTACTTTTTGAATGGTTAAATGTAGTGCAGGCCCTGATCTCAGATACTTCAAGGTGAGTTGTGCTATGTCCTTAGACTGGAACAATGAGCTTAGAAATATTAGTGGGAAAAGTGAAGTTAACAACTGCAGTTACTCTTGCATTCTTTGCATTCTTTAACTAAAGGATGTGTGTTGCTAATAAGTTCCCATACTCCAAAGACTGTTTTCAAATATAAAACTGAATTGAATATTGATTTTTTTTATTTTAGGTCATTTAGCTGCTTGCGTGTTTTGTCGGTTTGTTTGCTTTTTGTTTTTTTCCTGAAGTGAGGAAACTGATTTTGGTGCTCTGAATGAAAATTGAATTGCTGAGATGTTAATCTGTGGAAAGGGGTTACTGCTCATTTGCATAATAACCATTTCAAGAAATTTCATATGAATTTTTATTATGCATTTATATGTAGATTTAAATAACCTTTATTAATACACTCCATTGAACAATAATGCAATTTTTTTCATATCATAAATACGGGAAAAACTTAACTACCACAGATCAGCAATGGTCAACGTTTATAAGCTCAGCAAGATTAATATTTGCCATGAAACTCCATCTGGAAAACTGCCTTAATTCTGGTTTATGGTTACTAATCTGCCAAGGGTTTGCCTATTTGCCTAAACCAGTTTGTTAAATGACTTCAGGAATTCTAAAGCCAGAATTACCTGTTTATGAAATGCAGTGATGATTTGCTTTGCTTTAAAGGACAAAGCATCAGTCTTTAATTTCTAATAAAAAGTGATGTGAAGTGGAGTTGGAAAGACGAGGTTGTTGGGCAGTTGATATTACCTTGCAATGATCTCTGTCACTGATGGTTTGCAAGTTAATCCTTCCACTAACAGAAGAGGAGACAGAGTGAAAGGGCAGATAAATAGCTTGAAAATGAGTTATCTCAATTTTCCAAAGAATATTAATACATGGTTTGATGTCCCCTTGGTGCTTGGCAGGATGCTCAGTACAGCAGGCATCATTTCTGGGGCTGGTATTATTAAATATCTTCCTGAACAACCTGGATGGAGAGGCAGAGTGCTCCCTTGGGAGGTCTCCAGGTCATTCACAACCATGGGGATTGGGCTAACAAAGTCCACAGAGAGCAGCCACAGCAGCTTTGCAGCTGTTTGACTTTGCAGCCATTTGTGGACTCTGCTGGAATGTAAAGACTAAATTTGCAATTGTTATTTAAATAAATAATGCAGGCTTTCACACTAATTTAAGAGGCTTTAGCTCAGCTCACTCTAAACTCTGTTGCTCCCACTGCCTCTGGAAGAGTTTGGGCTGCAGGGGGAGAATTGATTTGCAAAGGGACTGGGATGGTGACTTGGAGCATGTGGGGTCTCTTGGCTGCTCCCAGGCTGTCTGACAGTTATAGGTGAGGGATATTTATATGGCTGTAGGGGGAAAATAGGCACTGTAAATTGGTATTGTATAGAGGCAGATAGCTTTTCAGGGGACAATAGGCTGTTTCATTATGTTGGAGCTTGCAAGCAGTTTGCTCTCTTCAGAGAGCTTCAAAAAGCTGAATTCCACTTTGCCATTACAGTGGGTTCCTCTGTTATGTGGTAATGTTACTTGGAGGTGAATCTTAGGGAGTGAAAATGCCTTAAAACATAAAAATGGAGTGGTAATGTAGTGTTGTATGTGTCAGTCTAGTGTTCATCACTATGAGAGGTTTCATATCTTTATCTTCATTTAATTCTAATTGAGAAGTGAGCCTGATGTTTGAAAAGCCCTAAATTACAGATGCTTATGTGTTGGAAAGGCTATTGTCAGAGTGTGGGGGAAAAAGCACCCTGTTGTCGCAGTCTGTCAAAGATGATTTGTTGAAAATTGACTTTGAGTGTTTGTACTGGAGGTCAGAGTTCCCTGTAGAGGGCTTCTACTTCCAGAGAAATACCTAGAAGTGCCACAGTTATGCCTTGCTATTAAAAGAATGATTTTGTTACAAATACTTACCTGGCAGTGCTTTTGATTCATTAAAATGGGAAAAATAAGTGGAGCAAAACAGCTGGGACAATTTCTAAATAAATTCATCAGTCATTCCGGAACTATGCATTTAAAATACCTATAAATAATAGAATGCTCCATCTAAATGGAAGCCTTTTATTGATATGTAAGTACAGTGTCACCCTGAAGTTTCGTTTTTAATTTATCATTTCCTTGTGTTTAGAATCAGATCAGGCAACTCATATTATTTCCAGCTTTTCAACTTTATTTTAGCAGCATTATTTTGTATGGTGTGTGAAATGAAATTGTTGCACACAGTTGTTAAGCTTTAAAATTACTTTCAGGTAACAAATAATTGTTTTGGAAACTCTGAGCCTTCACTCAATTTTTTAATATTATCTCGAGGACTGACAAAATAATTGGATAATTTCAGTGCTTTGCCATTGGCACTTTCAAATTCCTTTTATTCATATTGTTACAGGATATTTCCCATGATGATGTTCATGGGACTGCTGATCTGACAAAAGACAGGACAGTGGAAATGGGGAGAGCGAAATACTGAGAACCCAGTTTTTGGGCTTTATTGTCTGTTTCATTCTCTCAGGTTTAGAATAAATAAATAAATAAATATTTTAGGTGTGCATATAGAAACAAACATTTCGGTTTTAAATTTTGTTTTAATAGATAAAAAGATGGCCTATCACAAAGTGAATGCGGACCAGAGAGCACAGGGGCACTCTCCGTACCTTGACAGCGATGAGCTCCAAGCCACAGCGTTGGACCTGGAGTGGGACATGGAAAAAGAGCTGGAGGAGCCTGGCTTTGACCATTTCCGACTGGACAGCGCAGCCCAGCACCACCTGGGCAACTCACAGAGCCCTGACCTCGACCTGGAGCCCATCCAGCCTTCCTCTTCCCCAAAGGGAAGATTCCAGAGGCTCCAGGAAGACCCTGACTACATCTCCCACTACACCAGACAGGCACCAAAGAGCAACCGCTGCAGCTTTTTTCGGATACTGAAAGTATTTTGCACTGCTTTGATTTTATTTATTTTTGGAATTGTGATAGGATATTATGCACGCAAGAAATGCCCTTCTCCCCCAACATCTCAAGAGCCAAATAGTCCTCAGGTCTACCATGAAATTCTCAAGGAAATCAAAGCTGAAAATATTCAACGGATTTACAGGTACGTACCTTGGCAGGTTTTTTGTCTAAATGCTCTCAGGTGTCACTCTTAAGTCTTCACCTGGTTTTTTTATGTGGAATCTTATTTACAAACCCTGACCTTTTTTTAATGTTCAGTTTTATCATGACACTTGGAAGATGTTCATAAGCATATACAAAATTTGTTTTTTAATAATGCAAATTTGTCCTAATCATAATAGGTTTTGCTTTATTAATGTTCTATTGCTAAATATATTATTATCTTTAATGTAAATGAATTGAAAAACACAGATAATTCAAATTGAATGGAAATACAGACAATAGAACAGCCGTCTGAGATCCAGCTGACTGCCATATAACACTATTGAAAAGTAAGGTTGATATGATGTTTAAAAAGGTTGATATGATGCTTTAAAAATCCCTATCTAATTTTTGTCACAAAAGTGAACTCTGTGTTTTTTTTTTTTCTTTCTCTCTGTATGGTAAATTAAATCTTTATTCTCTATGGGTTTAGGATGGAAAAATTGACCATTGCACTCTGAAAGATGGTGATTTGTTAATTTTTTTTAAATTACCTGTTTTAAGAATGTAAGTTTTTGTAAAATACCTGGGTTAGACTGGGTTTGATTTTATTATTTTTTCAATGTGGAATCCTTTCTCTTCTTTGGCGGTCTATATAACATGTTTGTGTCAGAGTATAATCACTTTTCTGTAACAGTGAGTGTGGAAGAAAATAGGCAGGAACCAAGTTTTGAAGTTATTGCCAACTTTTGAAAGTTATTTCTGTATATGGGGAGGGGAGATGAGCTTATTTTTGGTTTCTGAAATGCAACGTTCCTTTTTCATGTTAAGGGTAATGAATTGCAGATTTTTTGATCAGTATCAATTCAGAAGCAGCAGAACTCCCATACCTGAAGTTAGAAAAGTTTGTTGTCATGGTCATCCAAAGAAGTGTTACTGAGTAGATCAGAAATACATCAGAAGTAACCACATGGGTGTTCTAACAATATTTGTCATTTATCATATTTGCTAAGCCAAATCTTAAATCCTATAGTGGGTAATACCATGTTTTGAGCCAACACTGTTACTAAATTCAAGAGAAAAAGGAAATAGGAAGGGTTTCATGTCAGTTTTCATGTACTGAATTGATTCTACTTCATAAATCTGATTATTTTCAGAATGGGAAAGGGTACAGGCCATGAAAAATGTTGATTTTTAATGTAAAAAGATAACTTCTTTGTCTTTCAGAGAGTAAATTGAACTGAATTCTGTCATTAGGCTTCGTCACAACCAAGTATTGGAGTGAGCTAAGCCCTAAGATTGGGTATTACACAAATTACAGCAAATTCCTGACATGTCTGTCAGATCCAGGATAATAATAACTTCAGTACTTTGTGTTTAGGGACTGGAAATCTCTTGCCATTCTAATATTTCAAAGAGTCGTTTAAAACCATCCCTTTTCAAACCCTTTATCACTTGTCATGATTTCAGCTTACTGTTAGGATACTAGTGAGAATCTGGATTTTGGGTAAAATGAATTATATAAATACTTTGAAACTTAAACTTTGGTAGTTGCCACCCTGTAATATAATTTTTAATACTTATTTGGGTTTTTTTTCCTATTTAACAGTATTAATTCAGTAAAAGCAGTCAACTATTAATTCAGCTACCTATCAGTTCGGTATATAAATATATAATCAATGCTTTTAGTATACTGCATTACCCACAAGGTTTTTCCTAACCCAGCGTTTTGGTCTGAGGCAGCTTTTATCCCATGTTGTGTTCAGTTGCTTTCCCTCAACATCTGTTTGGCAGGAGTCAGAGTGACTGCAGTGAAACCTGGGTATGTGTAGGGGTACAAGTACAGAACATGCAACATATGTTGCTTGGGTAAAAGTAAAAAAAAACCAAAAAAAACCCAAACCTGACAAAATCAATATATGTTATTTGAAAACTTCCTTCAATAAAATACTGTTGAGTTACTAGGAGTAAGTGGCAGCTGCTTAGCTTGCAATTTCTAAATGTTACTGAGCATGACATTAATTTAATTTTCATTGTTTACTCCTTAGATCAGGCTCAGATGGTATGGGAGTTTGCTAACAGTCCTGTGAAGGAATTAGGAGGGGAAAAAAGATGGTTTAAGAGACACAGAGGTGCCAATCATAGTGCTGGAGCAGACATGACTTTACTGTGCTTGAAGGTCTGGGGTGGGAGCTTTCTGTTGGGGTGAAATCTGCTTGTGGTCAGATGAAGCTTTGAGGATTTAACCCTTTGCACTTCTAAAGAGGTGGCAAAAGTGCTCCAGGGAACTTGTGTTGGTTTTGTTTGGATAAGGACTGGATTCTGTGTGAGTTGAGTGAAGCCTGTCTACCAGTCCCTGTTAGGAGTGGGAGTGATTGAGTCCCCATCCCTGAAGGGATTTTAAGGACATGTAGATGTGGCATTTAGGAACATGTTTTGTCAGTTGTCACTCAGCAGTGCTGGCTTAATGGTTGGACTCAATCTTAGAGGTGTTTTTCAACCTAACCAATTCTGTGATGGTGTAGGATACCTGCAGTTGGTGTTCATGGGTTGCTGAATTGGGATATTCAGGTTGTCCACTGGAGGCTCCTAGTAGGCTCCTCTTTTGTCAGTGCCATCCTGGCTGTCTGCATCATCCCAACCCCATGTTAAGGTTGTTTTTATATTTTTTTTCCCCAGAAGACATACTAGAAATCATTAGGCAAGAAAACTCAGTGTGTTGCTTTTATTTCTTCAACTTCGCACCTTGTTTCCTGTGAAATGGGAATGCTATAGAATTTCTGTTCAGTTTAGCAGAGTTGTAATTACTGGTTTTGGCCAAGTTGTTTAATCAGTGATACAGCCTAAATCAACATTATCTCTGTGAGCCTTTTTGGACACCTCTCCCCACCCCCTGTGAGGAGGTGCTTGCATTGTTCGCAATAAAAGGCAAAAATCAGTTCATTCCTGATGTTTCAGAGGTTTTAAGATGAGTTGTCAGAGGTGCCTGAAGGGGAAAAGTAATTGCCACAAGAAAAATGAAGAGCTTTTCCTCACCTAGCATGCTGCATTTTAAACTGGGACAAAAAAGAAAAAAGGGACCAATGTTGTTAATAGGATTCAGTCAGTAAATCAAACAATTTAGAATTTTAAATACTACGTTTGTTCAGATATATATTTTTGCAGATAAACAATCTGCTCCACAGTACAGACAAATTCAGATCTGATAAAATCACTCATGATTTTACCAGACATCACTGGGCTGATGGGAATCCAGTAATTATTTGTGTCATGAGTGTAACTTTTCACAGTGTTCTTCTGGAAGACATATGACAAAATTTAAGTTCAAGGTAGGTGTAACTTGTCTCCAGAAGGCCTTCAGGGTGGGAATGAACAGGACATAAATCCTACATCCAAAAGAGGAAGAAGTTGAAAAACAGAATCTACTTTTTAAAATGATTGTCAGATTTCTACTATCACTTAAGTACTTTTGAAAATTCAGCTTTTTTTCTTTCTCACTCTGTAGGATGTATATAAAGTATTTCAATTTTATTGCTCCAAAACCAAATCAAAAGGAAACAATCCTATTTTATTTGGAAAATATGGGGCTATCATAATTTTTTAGGAGGTTTTAGTTTTGGGTCTGGCTTCTGTAAATTAAATGGATAAACAAAGATTGATGTTGAATAGTAAGAATAAAAGAAAGAGGCAGTTGTGTTGATGCCAGTGATAACTCTGGCTGTGCATTATTTATCAGATAAGCTTATTGCTCTCCTGTTTTTTAAAATTCTTTAAAAAGCCTTATTGAGCTTTACTCAATAATTTCTCTCCAAAATTGTACATCTTGGTTGATATCAGATCCACAGGTTTTTTTAGATAATCTTCCCTTGATTAAAACTGGGATGGGGGCACAGAGGGAAGAATCTTTGCTTTGCTCTCCAGCCAGTCTACAGAGAAGCTCCTACATTTCAACTCTGCTTTTCATCCAGTGTATTCTCACTCAAATGCTCCCTTCACTATCATGTTTTCCCCCCCTGGAGCAACAGGGAGGTTTAAATCCCTTCATAATACATCCAGTTGTAACTAACTGTCCTTTAGAGGCATATCTGTTCCTTATTCCAGCTGGTGCTATCACCTGCAGGATCTCCCAAATCCATCTCTGGCAAGAATTGATTTGTCACTGGTGCCTGCTGCCATCCATAACTTCAGTTTAATTCTTCAAAGGGCTTTGGGAAGAGCAGGCAGCAGCTGCTCTCCTGTGTGTCATGGCCAAGGAATAAAAGTGCCAGTGCAGTGAGAAAAGGACTTTTACTTGTTTTTTTTTTTTTCTCTTTTTTTTTTCCAAGTGAGAAGCTTCCATATCCAAGTGTTTCTTGTTCCCTGATCAGTTGTAATCAGTGATGTTAAAACCTTGGGGCTTCAAATCTTTTTCCCGGGTAAAGCCTGTGAAATACATCCTTGAGGAGCAGACAGAGCCTGGAACTTAGAGGAAAATTGGAGTTTTGGAGACTTGGATTGAATGAAATTTACAGGCTGGTGCTTGGTGAATTGCCTTTTTCCAGGAATGAAGAATCCCTGCAGGAGCAGAGCCTCCTTAGGAAAGGTGTGAGGAAAGGAGTGCTCAGGTCACTGCTTCCCTGGGTAGAAACCCATTTAGTGCCCACTCCTATTAACAGCTACTGCTAATTAATAGCTACACCTGTCCTCTCCATGGCTGCTGGGAGCAGTGTGCTGGCCTAGGCCTCTGTTCACTCAATTTACTCGTAATCAGTGTTGTCCCCTGTACACAAATTGGGGGTTTTTGACACACCAGCTGAAAAGAGCATTGCAAAAAAGCAAATCTCAGTGGGAACTCATCGTATTTCCCCCTGGATATCAGTTTCAGGTATTTCTTGTGTTGCTATCAAAAAGGCAAGTATTAAATCTAGTTAGGCTTGGTCTGAAGCCAGGCCTGCTTCATCTTTGGGAATGGATGTTGGTGTATTCCCAGGTAACCAGGAGCTGAGTGAGCTCCCTAGATCCATTTCATTCCCACTGCGGAATCACTTGGGATTCTCTTCGTTCACATGATAATTTTGAATGTGTATTTATAAGTACAAAGTCCTTTTTGAAAGGAGATGAGAGTAATATCAGACAAGGGAAAGTTCCCACTTTTTCTCCTGCCACCTCCCCATTGAAGAATGGCTCTGGGAACATGGAGAGGTGGCTTTTGTAGAAGAAAGATGCCCTGTGTGACCCAAGTGCTATCTGTGGAACAGAGACTTGATAAATTTAGGCTTCAGATACCCACTTATGTCAAGTATGATTTCTTTTTAAACCAAAAAATAGGTTCTGTCTGTACTTCAGAGGTGTTAATAGAAAGACTTGTCTGTTTTATAGTTTTCCTTGATTTCATTCTTTTTAAAATTTTATTTCTTTAGATGAAAAAAGGATGCAATATATAGATATGCATGAGAAGGACATGTAAGTTTGAGCCTGTTAGGGTCAGCTGCAGCATAAGCTTATAATATTCCTTTTCCTTTTTAAAGAAATGTCTTAGGTTATGGTTTACTTACATTGAAAGGACGTGTTTCAAGTCCACCATGTGTTTCACTGAGAAAAATTTTTCTTTTCTGTTGATTATTTTTTTAACAGTATCCATCAAAATATATTGATTTTTAGATTTTTGATTTGGGAAATAATTTACAGTAAAATCTGATTTTTTTGTATCGTAACTGTATCCTTTGTAAATTAAGTACATAGTGTTGCCTTAAAGTAATTTTCCTAAGCCATGAATGTTTGATTTCCTAAGCAATAAGTGATATGTTAATGAATTAGAATCAATAAACTATATTATGCCACATCAGCATAAAAGTATCAAGTCCCTTGATAAATTTACTGTCACAGCCTAGATGAATGGCTTTAGTCTTCTGCTGTACAGTGCCTCATGTTTTCCGTGAGCAAGTGACGCTGGTTTTTGATAGGCTATAAAGTATAAATGAATTTTGCTCTGATCACTTATTTTTGAATTGCATAATCTTACTAATTTTAAAGATTACCTTGCTGAAATTGCTTCACAGTCCTCACAAGAGGAGTGTGGCTAGGGTTTGGAGGGAGAACCAATTTCCATGGCCATTAGCTATGTGCTGCTTTACCATGACTGCTTCAAGTGTGGGGCAATTTAGTCCCAATTAGAACAGCAATTCTGAGTGGTGACAAGTGCTGCTTTCCCTAATAGATGATGAAATGAGCTGTGCCAGCATGGCTGAGTGACTAATTTGCTTTTTAAAGGTCTGGCATTCCACATTCCTGCCTGTTTGAGGTAACAGGGGGATGGAGGAGGGCCTGATGATGCCTTGGATCCTTCCATCAACTGGGCTGCCCTGGGACATCTTGCTCTCCCCTTTGCCTGGAGGTGTCTGGTGCTGTTTGAAAAGCTCAGATTTTCAAGAGATCATTTCTGTTTCAGGGACAGTCTGGAATGGATGGTGAAACATCTATGGATTTTAAAAATACATCCAGTTTAAGAAACTTTTGGTGAGTGATAGGCTCTGTACTTGGCTTTACCTGAAAGACAGAAATACTTGACTGGAGATTTCTGAGCAGCTCTTGACACTAATGCTGGCTAAAAGGCAGTATTTAGAAGCTAAAAAGTTATTTACGTTACCATCTATCATTTTTATAGATTAAACCAAACCATGTTTTTTCCTAACAGAAAGAACCTGAAGGAATAAAAGCCACACAGCCTGCTGAGATGACAGCCAGTTTTCATTGTAGGCCAGGTGCTTCCATTTGGTAAATACCACAGGGTGAAGAAATTGGACAAAGTTGTCCTTCACTGTCCAGTCCTTGCAACTCCATACAAGGAGGATCAGCAATTTTGGCTGGTGGTCCCAGAGATGTGTTTATAACGACAGTGAGGAACAAACCTTGCAGAACAATAACAATTTAATTAGTGGACTGCCTGAACAGCACAGGAGTTTCTGCTGTCTCTGCTCTGAGCTCCCCAGCATTACTGTGTGCTCAGAGGGTGGATTTTCCTCAGAGGAGATAGAGGCTGAGGGCATTCAGAGAGTCCCTGCAATTTCTGAGGCACCAAGCCCTGGCAGATGGCTGTTTAGGATGCATCTCTCATCAGCACGGTGTGAGGCTGAAGTCCATGGGTACTCCTGAGATCCAGCCTTTCAGGGGGATCTGCAGTTCCATGGTAGGCACTGCAGCAATAAGCAATTAGTTTCCTGCCTCTACACATAAATCAAATTAACAAAGCCCTGAGGGGAAGGAGTTTTCTCAGCCCTTCCTTGGTGGTGCTTTGACAGCAGTTCCCTGCCATCAGCACCTATGGCAGCTATTTGCTGGAAGCCTGTTAAGCCAGACTGTTGCTGAATTTAACTAACTGCAATTTGCTGTCCTGCATTAAGTTACTGTTCATGCAGAATTTGTAACTGAAGGTTGCTGGGGAACATTGCTCAGGATCGATCAGGGATAATGAAATTGATAGTGTCTGAATAATAATCAATTTTAATGGTGGTATTCTGCAGTAGTCTTCTCTTAAGGGGCTTCTGTTCTCAGTTCAATTCTCTTTGAAAGCTGATGAGTTTCTGGAATGAAACAAATACGGATTGCATTGCAAAGTTGAGGCTTTCCCTGAAAATATTGGAACTTGTGGAGTGTAAGACTTTTCAAAATTAAAGAAGTTGGCTTTTTTTAATTTCTGCAATACTGTTCATGGACAAGAAGTTAAATAATACCTCCTGCTCTGTGTGTATGTCTAATTTCTCTCAGTCTCAGTAATGAGTGATCTTTAAATACACATTTTCAAGCCTCATCCTTCATATAAGCTGGTCTTACCTTTCTTATCCTTCATGTAAGCTGATGTAGCCTTTGGACACATCCAGTTGCCACAAATTTACATATGTTCCTGTACAAGTTAAAATACCAACTCATACTCTGCTTGGTTTATGAGTATTTCTTCAAGTCTGAAAAGACTATAATTTTCCAGTAAGATGGGATTTTCTCTTTCCCCCCCCTTTTTTTTTCTTTCTAGGGAAACAAGAAAGTTGAAAAGTGACTTGAAATGTCACTTTCAAAACAGAATAGCTCAGAAGCAAAATTGTTTGGAAATCTTCTTTCTTGAAGACCTCATGGTTTATATTCCTGTTTTGGGAATTTGGGGAGTGTGTGGTGACAGTTCCTCACAAAGCAATGTCTGGTCCTTGACCAGCGTAATGTCTTTATTTCTCTTCCATGAAAATTTGTTATTTAACAGAGTAGAGAAGATAACAGAAACAAAAATGAGCATTAAAAATAACACTTTAAGATCTTATTTGTTACTTTTTTTATGGGTGCTCAATCTTCATTAGCCATTTGGCAAATTAATTGGGTTGTGTGAGGCTTCAAGAGAAAGGTCACTGTTGCTGAAAGGGTCAGGACCCCTTTACAGATTGATTTCTCTCCAGGACATTTTTGAAATCTCTGCAGACATAAGTTTGCAATAATTGTAGTATTTTACTGAGATCTGGGTCTAGAGAAAAAAAGTGATTTGAATGTATTTCCTGTGGAAGTTGGGACATGGCTGCAGACCCCTGCAGCAATCCTCTCTTGTAATACAGACCTGATGAAGTGGCCAGAATTTTGAAGCACATTACCTTGACTCAGCAGTCAGAACTGGTGTGGTGCTCCAGTCAATATCACATTTTGCTGCTGCTTCAGTGACTAACTGAAGCCCACAGACTGGAGGAGGCCGGGACTTGAACAAAATTTGGAGAGGTGAGACGGTGAGAAGAAGGATCAATAGTTCAGAATGCGTAAGGAGCCCATGAAAATGTCAGTGTGCCTTTGATGGTCCAGCAGGGCTTTAGCAGAGAGCTCAGATATTCACAGGTACACTTGTGGCCAGGCTGGAAGGTGTTCCCAGTGCTTCTGGACTCTGTTTCCTGTCCAAGGCTCTGTGAGCCCGGGCTGATGCAGTGCAGATTGAGAGCATTTAATTATTGAAATAGTTGGCTGAGTGCTATTTGCGAGTAAAAGGTGGTAGCTCTGGGAAGTCACTTGTTTTATGGTCATTTGTTAGTAATTGTTATTGAATGCTTTTATTTTCAATAAATGCCAGCCTGGGTGATGGACCTTGTGATGTGCATTGTTAAATAAATAGGCAGGCTTCAAAAAAGGCCATACGGGTCATGAACAAAGTTTCTGTTCCCTGTCAACTATTTAGGGAACGAAGCAAGGAGCTGAATTATTTATGACATGGTTAGTGCAAGGCAAATGGAACCTGCTGCTGTGTTGCTAGCAGTGCAAATAGTGACTTAAAATATACAAATGGTTTTCTTCTGTATTATAATGCCTGTTTTTCTTTACTAGTATTTCTGGAAACTATTTAAGAAAATTAAACCCTGTGGCAAAAAAAAAGTTAAATCTGCGTTGTTCCTCAGGATCCTAGCACAGATCCTAGCAGGGGATATTGTTTCTAAATTATTCAGTTTATGTGCTAAGAAGATAGATAAGACATAATACAGGTATTCATTTTGTTGTTGTGGAAAATGTGTGGGTTTTGTTGGTTTTTTCTTTTTTTTTTTACAATATTAACTTTTGTAAAGGCTGTTTCCTACAGACAGAAACCTATCTATTTGTATGGCTGTCCATTTCTATATGGGGTTTTGTGCCTGTGTGAATACATAGGTGTAATTTTGCATAACAGCTGAAGTTCTGTCCTTTGCACAGCACTTCTCAAAGCTATCATATATTCCAGTGCTTTGCACCATTTCTCCCTGTGGTTGTGGCTGAAGCCTGATTGCCTTCTAATCCCAGGGCCATGAGTACTCCTTGTGTTCATAGCTCCTTTGAAGGGATAAAAACTCAAAGTACCATGATGGCTGTGTTATAAATGCCCAGAGAGTTATTAAGGACACAGTCCTTACATATAAATACAGCTTGGGGGGCTTATCTCGTTCATATTGACACAAGTGTTATATAGAATGTAAGATGAAGTTTGTTGATTGCTGTGCAGCACTATTTCCACATAAAAAAAAGATACCTGGGGGAGAATCCAGCATTAAATTACAAGTAGAAGTACACAGCACAGAAAAGCTGATGAATGGAACCAATTCCTTTATGGCTTTGTTCTGTTGTTGGATATTCTTTAGCCAAACTGTCATAGGGCTCAACACCAGGCAAAATGATGTCTGTGGTGTAGAAAAGGTGAGATGACTTAGTGATTTCTGGGTTTTTTTTCCCCCCCTGATCTCTGTGCTTCATCTGTCCTTTCAGAGCTTGTATTGAAGCATACCAAGATGAGTAAAATTTGTGACTAACTTTAAATTAATGCTTTTTTCCCCTTTGTTCTTGAGCTGGTTTTACTAGGATGCCTGAGAGGGCTTGATATTAATAGTCTGTCCTGATTAACACACTGAGCTGAACCAGAGGATTTGGCCTCTGGTGGCTGCAGGAGCTGGGGTGGAGCTGGGTGCTGTCACAGAGCTCCTGAAAGGCACAGGGAGCTGTTCATGGCACTGTGAACAGGCTGGGAATTATCTGGGATTTGCAGCTCTTTGCTAGCAAAACTTTTTTTTTTCTTTTTTCTTTTTTTTTTTTTAAGAAGCAGACTCGGTTAAAACAAAAATCATTTGGTATTTCTAGAAATACAAAGCTAAATAAATTAAATCCTCCTTTAGTCTTGTGGATTTGAAAATTGGTTTTACATGCTTGTGTTGCATCCTGCCTGGATTAATCTAACTCCCTTTTCCCAGTTTTTGCCAGCCCTGCTGCCTCAGCAGCCATGTACAGATCACAGATTCCTGAGGAGGAATTAGGCTCATGGAGGGCTGGGTCTCTCTTCTGTCTTTCTCATTTCCTCCTGACTCAGTGTGTCTTGACATTAAAAAGGTTTCTCTGTGTGGGAAACAGTTAATCAGATCAGGATGAGTCATAGCAGGATTAAATGTTGGCAGTAGGATTGGATCCCTTCCCCTCAGTTCACGTAATTAAGACTGACATTAAAGATCAAATTATCCTATATTAAATTAGGTCTAAGTGAGAAACTCTTCAGTGGCATTCCTGCACAGTGCTGGCCCTGCCTTGCTAAGGAGGCTTGAGGTCCTGCCAGAGGATCCCCAAGGTGCCTCCAGGGCTCTGGGGCTCCTTGCTGGAAGGTTCCTCTTGCAAAAGCAAAACTGGCTTTGGGGGAATGTTGGGATTTTTCCAGCAGGACTGTGGAATGGAATGTACCAAATCTAAATGCTTTGCTGCTTGGCTGCCTTTCCTCAGGGCCCTTTCCTGCACTGCCTCAGGGAAACCCCAGGGTTCTCCCAGGGCATCTCAGCTGAGCTGGGCACAGCAAAGGGTGTGATGGCACCAGCATCTTCTGACTTCTGAGGGACTTCATGGGATCCTCCTTTGCTCATGTGTTTGGTTTCCCCAGGACAGGCGAATCTCTTGGACAAGAGCAGCTGGCATTCCTGCAGCACTTGTTAACACACAAAATCACCAGGTTAACACACACAGAATCACCAGGTTAACACACACAGAATCACCAGGTTAACACACACAGAATCACCAGGTTAACACACACAGAATCACCAGGTTGGAAGAGACCTTCAAGATTATTGAGTCCAACCCAACCCTTATACCTCAACTAGACAATGGCACCCAGTGCCACATCCAGGCTTTTTTTAAACACATCCAGAGATGGTTAGCACAGAAGGATATTCTCTAATGGTTGCCTTACAAACTTGCTCCAACTTTCTATTATCCTTCAAAGAATTCAGAATGTTTGCACTGAATTTTGGTTATTGAATAACTCAGTCTCCCCCAAAAGAATTAACTTCAGCATTAGTTATATACTGGAGCTCCTGGTTCATAAAGACATTTTAGCACTTTTTATTTATTGTGTGTTAGACACTGGTTGTTGGCTGCATTATATTATGTGACTCAGTTCAGCAGAGGTAGAAAACAGATTTATCTAAAGATGAGTGTTAAGTATTTGTTATGTGCTGTTGTGCCACTCATGAAGAGTGACTTTGGGACAAGAATGGTGATATTCCATCAGTAACTGAAGATCTATTACCCCAAAGTAAAAAGAGGTTTTTTTTTTCCAGGATGAGAGGAAAGCAAATTCATACATAGAGGGATGGCAATACTTGCAATAAGGTTTCCTGTAGCCATACACAAATAGTTTCAGGTTTTTATGCTAGATTGTGATACAGGAAGTAAATAGTACTTCATAAAACTACTAAAAAGATAACTTGAAAGAAGAAGTGTGACCTTAACAAGAATTCCTGGGGTAGCTATTCCAGAAGCATCAAAAGTATATTGTAGTTCTGTTTGTAATCCTTTAAATAGATGAGTTGATAGCAATAGAGAATTAGTGTTCCTTGCCAGATAGCTAGGAGATGTCTTTATGCTTTTTTATTGTGTTACAAACAATGTATTTACTTCTCCTCAGCTGTGAACATTATTGAAGTTTGTCAGAAAATCTCTTATTTTATTTTACCCACACCAGTGTTTGAAACCTTGGAAGGATTTGTGTGTGCTCAAGATTGGTTTGTTGTTATTAGAGCTGAGAGGGAGCTGATGGATCTCTGTTAGCTCGGGTTTGAGACAGTATTTGAGCCACCCTGGGAATATGTGAGAATACAGTAAAATCAAATGTTTTTTACTTACAGCATTATTTGAGCGCTCGCTCTGTGAGAGAGCACATTCTGCTGGATATGGAAAATTACAGTGAGTACTTGCAATGATCTGGCTCTGGTTTTATGAAGTGGGTCCTGGTTTGATCTTGAAGGCAATGTAGCAGAGTTTTCAGTTGCTTTTCCCTGTTTACCAGAAGAATTTCATACCCACTGGAAATATTGTCTCTCACCAGCCTTGAATACACACAGATGTAGACAGCATCACAAAATAGTTATCTCTCCGGCTGAAAGTCTGAATTTTCAGAGAAAGTATAATTATTTAGGGAAAGTGAAGATGGAATGAAGACAAGAGAAGCTCTTTGATGATATTCAATTTGCCTTTCAGAGTGTGTAGTTTATAATAATGTTTTGATTTAATCAAAGCAATTATCTGCATTTTATTTTTCCTTAAAAAAAGAACAGAAAATCTAAACAAAAGACAGGCATGAATTATTACACTAATATTATTATGCACTGGGAATCAAAAAGCCTGAGCTAATGCTGTTTAGACCCTTCTTTAAAGAAATAATCAAATAGATTAAATTAACTTTTCCATGAATATCATGTGAAATTTTTCTCATCTTCTTATATTAGGAGATCTCAGCAGAAGGGACTAGTTGACTAAATATAGATTCAGCACTTCAGTAATTTAGTAATTCAGTAAATTACTATGGTTCCAGTCAGAAAGAACTCAAAAAAAACCTAATAAAAATAATTTGGAATTAAAATGAGTTATAAGTATCATTTTTAAGCAGTATGTTGACAGTCATGGAAGTGGAGCTCTGTTTCTTTGAGGAGGATAAAGCCACATGATGAACTAAGGCAGATTGTATCCTTTTAAAATGCTCCTGAACTGTTCTTCCTGGTTTTCCCACTGTAAGGGAGCCCCTTGAGTTTGCAACTCCCTTTGTTGTGGTCTAGATGTATAACTAATTATTTAACTAATTAATTCACCTTTCAGATAATATTTAAATTTTTTTCATCAGTCTTTTTTCTGTTTTCCTAGTATGCACCTTTTTTCCTGAATTTTCCAGAATTGTTCTGAATTTGCGATTGTGCAACTTAGCTCCTTTATTTAAATTTCCATTATTTATAGTTAACAGTGGGAATATTTTAATATTTTAATTTTGTTAGGTGAGATATCTAGCATGTCTTTGCACACTTTGGGAATATGGAATAACACACTTGGATTTATTTTTTTAACTCATAAATAAATAAAATAATCCTGATTGTCCATAGTTTCTCAGAGACAAGTCCCAGCATGATTGAGTTAGTTTATTATAGCATTGACAGGCACCTGTTTTTTGAAATCTTTTTCCAAAGAGGTGCAAAGAAGTGCACAGAGGGACCAGAATAACTAAAGACCATGAATGTATGGATTTTAAAAATCTGGTTCATCAGGTGTCTAGGCTGGGAGCTCTCTGGGGTAGTGAGTAATTTTATTTGCTCTCTATACAGTGGCTGGTGTTCTGGAGCCTTGTTTCAAGCCATTAAAATGCCAATAGCCAGTAGTAACACTGCCTTTGTTTTCCTAAAAATTAATGCCTGCATGTGTAGCTTATGCTCCTTAATTTTGAATGCAGCCTTTGCTATAATTGTAGAAAATGAGAAAATTGTGAGCACAGAGTTGGAGAGAGGGTGAAGCTACTGCTGCTAAGGAAACCTTAATTGTTGAAGTTCAAGTTAAAAGGCTGAATATTCAGAATTGGATCAGACTTCAACCCCCATAGAACTTACTGCGAATGCCATTTAAAAATGATTGGGCACTTCAGTTTAATTTGCTTGAAGGTGAAGAGCTTATGAGACATATTTGAACCCAGAAATAATTCTGACAGCTAATTTTTACATGCATGAAGAAGAAGTTTTATAGTGGAAACCTTGACTTTTAGTGCTGTAGAGCTGTCATAAAGGCCCTAATGATTTCTGACTTAATTACGTGTCTGAACACTTAGGTTGATCTGCATTCACTACCCTTCAGAGATTCATGTCCAAGTACCAAATACTGGATGCAGTCTTTGGCTGTGAAACCTGCTTTGCTTTACCTCTCAGCCTGCACAGCTCTGCTGAGAGCTAGCAGACAGATTCTGTTCTTGTTGGTAGCTTACATCTCGTTTTAGCCTCCACTCACGCCTCCCTAATTTATAAATAAACTGCACAAGCACGTCAGACCTCACTTGCTGCTTGTGTAAAATGTTCTGGGGCAAACTGTATTTGTAACAACACCCTCTGTGTGCCCATCAGTGTGTTGGGTTCCCAAAATGTTTTTGCTGCCCTAGGGATCCACAGTGGGTTATTGAGGAGGAAAAGAGGAGCTGGACCTTCAGCAGTGATGGACTGGAGAGATGCTGCCCTCCCTGTGCCTCTTCTGGGACAAGTGATATTCTAGGCTGAGTAAAGAAACCAAAGAAAGTCTGGCCACATATAGGATAGGGCAGGCTCATCTCTCCCTAGTAGTGGAAACAAAATGGTGAAGGAGTCATTAGCAGAAAGAGACTTGTTCTTCTTAGTTGGTATAAACCTGTTGGTTTAATAGTTAAGAAGTGTGAAATAAAAAAGGTTCAGCATCCAAAGGCTTCAGGCACGTTTATGAAAGATTGTTACCCTTTGGCTACAGTTAATTCCATTTTAAATATGCTTATTTTCACTTAAAAAGTTCAGCTGAAGTTTGGATTACTCCCCTGCTAAAGATAATTTGATTTCAGATTGCTGCAGTTTAGATGTACATAGACAGAAGAAAAATTCTTCCATAAAAGCTGCACTGTATGTAAATCATCCTGTACAGGCAAAGAGTTTGGTGCTAAGATGCCACTTACGTGTTAAGAGTGAATGATTTATGGGTTTGAGATGATATTTTAGGATTCTGCTGCCCATGCCTGTTTTTTAATAGCTCGTGTGTCATCCAGCTGGCACATACTGTGTCTGTGTGTGAAAGTCAAATGTTGAAGTTAAAAGAACTTAATGAAACTGAATTTTCAGACAGAAGCATGTTGTAACATTACTATTTTTGTGTCAGACATGCTAAATCTCATCTCAGTTCTCCTTGGGTTGGCAGAAATGTCAGTCCCAGACTGCACCGAGCCTGTTTGGGTATGATGCATTATTTGCTGATGCCGTTTTTCTTGTTTACACAAGTGGATTTGCATGGCTTGGTGCTCCAAATATTGGACTACTGAAAACCACCTGCATCTGCTGAGGTATTGAGACTAAAGCTCTGGAGGCTGGCCAGGTTTCTGCAGTGCTTTTGCTTACGTGGTTGACAGTAACATCTGGTAACGCAGATGTTGAGTTCTGGAGAGCCATAATTATTCTGAGAGCAGGGAGAAGTTGTCACACATAGTTATTATCATGCTACTATCACAGGTATTAGTATCAAAGAGATCATTTTGTTCTTTGCTGACAGCATATGTTTTCTCAGCTTTGGAGATGTGCTAGTTTGATGCCATGGAATATGCAGAAGAAAAAATTATCTTTGGGTTTTTAAGCAGTTTGAAGGTTAAAGAAGACCAAAGAGGCTGTAAATGCAAAATATTTTGTTTCTTGAGAACGCCAGTTTCCCTGAAACTGTAATTGCTGCCAGAATATGTTTCACACTGTGCCCTGGAGCTCCTCATAAATAAGTGGGATGAGGGAATAAGGGAAGTACCTTAGCTCTGAGCATCTCAGGTGTGTTAGGGTTTTGGTTTAACATTGGTTTGGTTTTGGGTTATTTGTAAGTTTGTGTTTTTAAAACCCCAGACACATTTTCAGGCACAGGATTATTGGAAGGGATAAGACAGCTGAGATGTTGGGAATTTTTGTGTTTACAGAGGTATTACAGAACTAATATTTGAATCTCTGCTAGGAGAGAGATATACACTCTACTAACTGAATAATTCTTAGAAATTTAATTCAGTTAGTCAGCTGGATATCAGAAATTAATATCTTTTTTTTAAGTCACACCTTTCATTGAAACAGGGAACAATTGTTAGTTCTTGATTTATTATTTTACAGTGAATACTGGGTTTTTATTTAAAAGCTTTGTATTTGAACATCTGCACACATGGAACTGTGCATCTTGTTAAATCCTTCCAGTCAGTTTGATACACAGTACAAAGTTCATGTTTGCAGTAGTGACATTTAAAAATTACTTAGCCAACACAAGTTTCTAATGTGGTTGGAAACAAAAGTTTCCATGAGCCAAATGAAATGTGTTCAAAAATCTCTGCCCTATCTAGGAGAAGTTTTTTTATCTTACATTGCATATGAGAGGTGTGAAAAAAATTTGAGTAAGAGGGACCAAATGAGTAGGAGTCTCAGGCTAAGAATGTGAAGAACCATAAATTTCTCTTAATGTATTATTCTGCACAGTCTAAATCTGAAATTAGTAGAAGGAATTTTATAATAATCTGTATTTATTCAGCATTAGAAATGGGTGGGTTTTTCTCTTTAAAACACAACTTTGTTCATATTTGACTAAAAATGAGGATTCTTTATCTGAATATCTGGAGTTACTTAAAATTGTTCTGGTATTTTCTAAATTCATTACCTCTCCTGTTGGCATAGCTCTGCAAGTGCTCAGGCAGCCCAGAGGAAAGTGAGATCACAGACAGGTCATCATGGAGTTGTTTCTCACATTGCCTTAATGTGCTGCCCAGACATTTGCTCTTTTCACTTTTGTCCTCAGTTCACATTTACCTTTGAGGCTGTGCTTAGCCCTGGAAGAGCACTGGGAGCTGCTGACTGTGCTTGGCAATCACTAAAATGACTCAACACTCTTTGTCACCTGGTCCTATTTATATTTAGGTGGTTTAACCAGGCCCTCTCTGGTTCCTTGTTTTTACACAGTAATGCCTGTACACTGCTTTGCTTTCTATTGGCTTTGTGCTCCTCACACAGCCATTTCCGCCTTCCCGTGCCACCATTTCCCAGGGTAAGTAATTTTTGTGGGTTCAAATTGACTTTGGTGGCAGCAGTGAGTTATTTTGCCCCATGTTGCGCAGGAATGGTTACCCTGAGACACAGATTTTGTAACTCTCAGATACGGTTTGTTGGTGCAACAAGCGTAAGCGATTTAGCGTCGTTTTCTGCCCTCTGGTTTTACTGCTGCTGGATGAAAAGGGCTGTTTGCTTTTATTCTCGTGTTTTATTTGTTGAGCACCATGTCTTTGAACTGTACTCACACAGTGCACTAGGTCAGTGTTTAGTTTCAGATGCTTCTCAGTTTCCCTTGTGTAACTGCATGAGTCAACCCTGGACAAAAACTCAGGTCGTTTTTGCATCTTCCATAGAATGTTTTTCCCAGGATTGTATAGCTCTGTGCCACCAAGGGAATTCCCATGTCACCTTGCTAGCTGATGTGCCAACACCCTTCTGCCTTGGTCCTTCCAGGTGTTTTCTACCAGCTTTTTCTTCTGGAAAGTGCAGTGGCCAATTCTCACTCCCTTCCAGAAGAGAACAATTACTTGTGATCCTGACCTCGCTGCTGGACATCTCCATGGGAAAATCTGATTTAGAAAAGAACCAGAGCTCATCACAGCTTTGTTCTGGCATGGTACTTAGTGTCTTACTAACGACTTTCAAAGTAAAGCAGGAGCTCCTTCTCTGTAAACTTTTCTGTGTGTGCCAGAGACCATTTGAGAGCTGTTTTAGCGAGTGGATTTTGCCGGCCTTGCTGCAGCGGGTCTGCACATTTATCAGTTATCTTTCCTCAGGGGTGTAATTGCCAGATGCTCTCTGATGCTCATTAAACTGGAATCAACATCCCTGTAAAATCCATAAAGATGGACTGCAATGCTGCTACTTCAAACAGGTCAACAAACCCTATTGTCAGCACTAAGAACTGCAGTGGCACTTGTAGCACAGGAGGCATCTCCATTGCAGTGGGCTTCTGTGGGGGAAAAGAACCCCAAAATAATGAGGAAAAATTAAGATTTCCAAGCTAACAATATTTTTTTCCTACTTATATACTCATAACATTTCATACTTACATCACATTGATGATGCAGAATATTAAACTCCAGAAAATGTGAATTTATATTTTCAACAGCAGAAATATATTGGATACAATGGTAAATTCTGTCCAGTAAGAATTAGTCTTGGTATTATGTGTAAGAGTACCATATATTATATATAGTATTATATATATAGTATTATATATTCTATTATATATATCTATTATTTCTGTTTCAGTTAAGGAAGGCGGGTTCTGAGAGTGTGATAGCAGAGCAAGCTCTCTTCAACACAATTTTTCACTTTCCTCATTGAAAAAATATTCTGATTTCAGACAAAAATTGGTGAAGAATCTTAAAGCTTAAAATATAACACAAGGTTAAATTGTATCAACAGGAAACACCTTTGAAATATTGTACTTTTCACATGAGAAATTAAGAAAATACTGAAATGTGTATCTCATAATTTAACTATGCCAAATTTTATAAAAGGCATGGACTGCAACCCACAACCCTGTTAATTAATTAAAAAAAGCAGCAACAAAAAGGCAAGAAGGTAAACAGGAGACCTTTTCAGCATCATCTGAGCTTTCCTAGTTAAGACTTAGCCCTGCTTCTTAAGATCAATAAACTTCACAGATCAGGCATGTAATTGAAACTGCCTCCTGTTCTGTGCCAGTGCCAAATGCAGCAGAGCATTCTCTGGGAACTCACAGTCAATAATTACAGCTCACCTAATGGTTGTATTATGCCTTGAGGTGTTTCTGACTCTTCTGCAAAAAAAAAAAAAAAATCTGTTTTTTTTTTTTTGGTCAGGCAAATGCATATTTTCATTAAGCACCTAAACACATAATTCCTTCTTAAATGTTCTCTAGCAGCTCTTCACAATATTTTTATTAAAGGAGGGGGGGGGGAAAAAAGCTTTCTTCTACCTTTTTTTTTTTTGTGATACTTTTGCATAAATTGGAGGCTTCATTGAGTGGAGAAGGCAAAGAGCGCAAGTTTCTGGTGGTGGCAGATGTAGCATCTCCTGGGGTGGCATCTGAAGTGGCCTTTGCACCATTTTCAGCAAGCACCGACCAGGCCACTGAAGCCTTGGAGATGCTTCCTTCACAGGAGACTTTTGGCCTCATGTCACGAGGAAGTTTTGCCCCTTGTAGACTCCAATTCTGGTTTTCAGTCACACAAAACCTGTTCATGTTGTTGAATCTGTCAGAGCCAAAGCTGGACTTAGCCTGGGTGCTGTTGGAAGCTGTTGATCCATGTACCTCTTGCAATTATTTCTTTCCAGAACTTCGTTATTTCAGGCTTTATTAATGATACTGGTGTAGCTATTTCCCTCTGCTTTCGCTTGAATTGCAAATCATGTAGAACCATAATTTAATACAGAACTTTATTTAATGAAATAAACCTTTTTTATCACTGACCTGTACTGTGCTATTCCTTTAATAAGCAGCTGTTCCCTTTTGAATTTTTTAGTGATTGGTTTATTACTGCTTATTTTAAAAAGACAGCAAATATGTCTTCATGTTCCATTTAAACTCAGCTTAAATTCAAACAGATTACTTAAAAAGCAGATGAGAAGTTACTGCATATTCAGCTCATGCAATGAGTGCACAAAGTCCAAGAGACTGCTTATTTTGACAGAAATAACCATTAGATGCTCATTTGAAATTTTCTTTAAACTATTTCCTTTTATCAATACACATCAGATTTTTGTGGGTTTCAGAGGGACTTGATTTTACATTTCAGTTGGTAACGTAATTACTAAACTACATTTGGTGATCAATAAAACTGAAAATGAGAAATCTTTTCTCTCCTTTTCCTGCCTTTAGCCACATTGACATTGTTAATTAAAAAAACCCAAACAAACAAACAAACAAACCAAAAAACCAAACTAACCCAAACAAAGGCACAAAGTTTAATGAATCAGCTGCATTCAGGTGAATAACTTGGAAAATTATCAGCAGAACACATGTATAATAATCAGTTGATGTGCTGTCATTGTAACGTGGAAATTTGAAGTTAACATGGTGTGGGTAACACCTGGCTAGGTTGTTGCATATCCTCTTCCAGTTTTAATCCTTACCTCTATATGAGTGTAGATAAGAATATTTTATTCTGGTTTTAGTGTTAATACCACTTTAAATGAATACAATTATTTAAAAGTTTTTTTTAAATTTCCTTTTTCCAATATCTAATCAGTGATACTGAATGTGTCATATTGGCAGCTTTAGAAAATGACAGCCTCTGTTAAAGTTCTTCGAAAATGTTTATTCCAGGTAACATTCTTGCTTTTCTCTGGAAGACCTCTTAGTCACCAGGAGGATTTTAGTAATTTTTCCCCCTGCTTCTTGATTGACTTCTGAGGATGCTTTTGTGAACTTCATGGGCAACAAAAGTAATTTTATGCTGAATTGAGAGAGCCATGCTTTTTGCAACTTTTTGATGACATACTTATATTCCTAAATTCTTACTTCACACTCTGTTTACTCTGGAGCAATTATTAACACTTTTGGTAGACTTTGTGAATTCACTGTGGGGTTTTGGGTGCTTTTTTTTTTTTCTTCCAGGTGTGTTTTTCAGTTTGTGTTCAGGCGATACTGAATTGAAATGAGGAGCACTGGGACTCACAGCTGTTAAAATGGTAACAGATGCTGATTGTTCAGCTCCTCTTGGATCTCCTGGGTTTGGAAGTTGGAGTCTGGATTTAGCTGGAGTGTCAGACAGGACACTCATTGCACAAGTCCAAGAGTAAGGACTGTGTGTCAGAGCTTTGATGTGATTGACCTTGATTACCAAGTGATTCTGGGAGTGAGTGGAAACAATGGTTTTCTATTATTTTTCTGCTCCAGGAAAAGCTGATAGAGATTTTGGAGGGTAAAAGGGTGGGTAAGACCTTTTTAATAATACTCAGTTGTGATTTCCATTTCAGTTTTTGACTCAAATTGAGGCTTTTTGCCCACCTTTTGCATCTGTACTGACTGACTCACACATTCTGACTGCATAAAATTTGCTGGGCTCATAATTTGTATTCAGTGGAAAGGTCACAATGGAAATCTTCATATAAAAGGAAGAAAAGTTTTGTTTCTTCTGGCTGCAGAGTCCTTGGGCTTGCTCAGCTGCAGTTTTGTGTATCTGTGGTGGCAATGTGCTGTCAGCAGAGGTGTCATAAAAAGTGAGGCCAAACCTGTCAGACACACACGTTGAGGATATATCTGCCTTTGAAACTATCAGTCTGGAGGAGGCTGATAAGACAACCAAAAGTAATCTTGACTTGAGAAAAGAGAGAGAGAATAGCAGGATTTAAGCTGATAGGGGAGAGGTGAGGTAAACAAGAAAGGAAATCTTGGGGATGACAGTTTTGTACTTTTGGTGTTAATAAATAACATCCCACCTCACACGGCAACGTCTCTCCTGGTAATCCCATAGTGGCATCCCAGGAGCCCAGTCTGCTCCTGTGTGGCCTTGTCCCTGCTGGTGGCTTTTTGTTCTGCTGGCAGCCTGCTCTCTGGGAAAGGGAATCAAGGAGTGGGAATCTGGGTCACCCCTCTTGCTGCCTCACCCTGAGTGTAGGGTCCCTGCCTTTCCAAAGGGAAGAGATGCCACAGGACAAAGTGATCATAACCTGCAAACCAAATTATTGTTGGTGCCATGTCCTGATCTGTCCCAGACTGTCCAGCCCTGGAGCTGGGGGGATAGTTTGAGTCACAGCTGTTGGGACAATGATGTGTGTGACCCCAGCACCAGGATCTCCACACAACAGGATTTCCTTGCCTGCTTCCTTGCAGATCCTCCAGCTCCATAATGGCTTGGATGTGTGATGCTCACCTGAGGTGTGTTTGGGGTTTTGGGCAGGGCATGAGATTGTTTTGTTTTACTAATTGATTTTTATATTTTCCTCCCTACTCCTTACTTAGTGCTCAAAGTATTTCTCTTACATTTCCATTTACTGGGTGGTGATGAGTCACTGTCTAGTGCTGTCCTATCACACCTGTTAAAAAATTACACCTGTTTCTTGTAGATAAGGCAAGAAACAAATTACTCTGGGGTGCCTTTCTCTGACACTTCATTTGTCTTGCAGACTGTGCAAGGGTAGTTACCTTCATGCCAAAATTAATTATGGGCAGCTCTGGAATTCTTAATCTGTCAGAAGCAACAGGAGAAGAAAACATTTTATTCAGTTCCAAAGACTGGGTGAATAAGAAAGAGATGGGAGTTTTCCAGACATAAATAGAAGCTTCCTCACTCCTATTTTCAGCTGATTCTGAGTTCTCACTGAAGTTGTAATAATTTTTTGCTTTCATCAAAATTGCTTTCCTGTGTCTTAAATTAGCAGGAACATGCTATAGCAGATGGCTGAAGAGTTAAACCGTTTTCCCTTTTTTCTACAGTAACAATGCTTAGAGCAGAACTGTGCACTCCTTTGCTTGCCCTCTGTTTCAAGAAAGAAATGCCTTTTGAAAGAATAAATCTTGCATTGGCTGGCTATCATCTCCTAATCTAAAGACTGTAACTAGTAACTACATAAATTACTGTTATATTCTCAGCACAGTTTCAATTGAATGACTTTATTCCTCATAAAACCACTGCTGTATGGCGTTTCCACCAGGAACGGTGTGTGAGGGGACTTCTCGCTGTGTCCTCGTGCTGCTGGCCCAAATACTCCCTCCAGTCTCAGTGCAGACAGTAACTTTAAACTGTATTTATTTGTTTGGAATGAGTCAAGAGCTACAGGAGGAGTTGTGGCTTTCCCTGCACGTTCCCCTGCGAGTGCCACATGATGTGCCCTCCATCTGGTGGCAGGAGTACAGTGGGAAAGAGAAGGACTGAGAATGCATTTACAGGGTGAAGTAAAAGCCTTTCACTGACTGTTGATTTAACAAGGTAATATCCCTGCAGTCAGAAATTAAATTGTTAGCCTAGGGGTTTTCCAGAATAGGCTTGTTTAGAATAGTTTTCTTTATATTATAGCGAGCGAGAGAGGTTTATCCATCTCCTATTATATCCTTTTCCTCCCCTCAGTGTAAATCAGAGGAGGGTTTGGCTCAGGGTTTGCAGTGCTCCAGACCCCTTTGGTTTTCTCCTCTCTCTACAGAAACACAGTCCCTGTGGTGTGGCATGCAGCGGCTGTCCAGGAAGCATGAGGTGTAGGGGAACAAAATACTATTCCAAATACTGCTTTTATTGTCACTGAGCTCACATGCCCAGACCTGAGGGGTGCAGCCATTCCTGGCAGCATCCAAAGCCCTGTGTGTACTGAATGTGCTCTTGTGGCTCTGTGCTGCCACCAGGAAAGGGACCCCAAAGGCAGCAGAGCTGGGTGGCCGTGGGTGACACTGCAGCTGGGACCCTGCAGTGGTGGCCCCAGAGCTGCTCATCCCTGGCAGAGCAGGAAAACATCCAGCCAAACACACACAAGACCATGGCCCTGTGAGACTGTCTCACCACCTTAGTTTTTGTTTTTAATACTGCACAGAGTGGTATTGTCAACACCACAAGGCAAAATGATTCATCTGCTTTCTATTGTTACTTGCTCAAGCAGTGAAAGTAATTATATCTAAATAGGAATACTTTTTAATTTGTTATCTGGCTGCTGAGTGTTCTGGGTTCATTTCTGTTACGGTCTCCTTTGTAATCCTAACAGCTGGAATATTTTTTAGTAGGAGCTGAAAATCTGACACTGTCACGGTATTCCAAGAGCTAAGACTTGAGAGTAAATGCAAAACAGATTTGCATGGCTGGAAACTTCTTATTTGGTTGCTGTAGGCACTTCTATAGGAATTTGGGAATAAAGCTGGGGGAAAAGGCTCCACTGTGAACCATGCATGACATTTCAAGTACTATTTGCTTGTCTGAGTAATATCCTATAAAAATCTTGCTGATAGTTGGTCACATTACACGGATATGCCTAAAATGAGACTTGGTAATTCACAATAGGATCTTGGCAGTGGGTTGTGCCTTTTGCTTCCTCTCCACTTCTCCAGCGTCTGTTTCTGAAATTTCTTTATTTTATATAAAAAGCTGTATTTTATATGTTTGAAGCACTGAATGGATCTTTTTTGGGGGATGTACTAAACTTGTGCCGGGTATTGTAAGGAGTAAAAGCATTGATACAGTCAAGGATCCCAAAACCCTTCTGAATGTTTCAGTTACCACTTCTTCCTGAGTGTGCCTGAACTAGGAGCTGGAAAAAAAAAAAAGTGTTAAAATTCTTGTGTTATTGATAGTCTCCCACTCTCAGAAAAAAGAAATTATGTATTGACTCCTTGTGATTATATGTGTGATGCCACATTAACAATGCACTCATTAGCTGACAAGTGCAACCTTTCACTTTAATAATGTTTCTAATGATAGAGTTGGCAGGAATTATCTGATAATGCAACCTGTTATAATATGAAATCCTTGATTGGATGTGGGTAATCAGATTAAGTTCACCTATTGGTGTATTTCAGGCTCTTTAAAGCTTTTTATGTAAGTGGCTTCTATGGTTTTGGGTGTATTTTTCTTTTATTGGTTATGTAAGGAAGATGTCTAAGAATTCAGTAGTTTTCTACTGATAGAGGCTACTTAATAGAAAATATTTTGTATATCAGTGATCCATCTGGTTTTGGAGCATGGGCAAAATACTGGTTAGGTTGCTTAATATACTTTTGTACATTAATGGTTCATAAATATATTTTTGGAAGAAACTAGTGTCTCTGAATTGATCACTTCCTGCGAGTACTGCAAAGGAATTACAATTAGTTTTGCATTAGAAGATTTTTGAAGCATATGGCAATAATGCTGTAATTTCTGGAAGCATTTGATGGGGTTTTGTACTGTGAATGTCTGTGTCACATTATGCAACTGATGAGTGTGAAGATAGCATGTAAAATGACTTTGATTAATTTAAACTTTACCCTTTGTGTGGTACCATAACTTTGGGGGCTTCAGTATGGGGGCACAGCTTTGCTCTGTAATTAACCCAGAGAGTCAGAGTTCAGTGTATGGGAGGTGATCCTGTAATTTTATCATGTTAGGAGCTTACATTAAGTTTTTGACCTTGTTAGATACTGGAATTTTTTTTTTTTTGATTTTTTTTTAATATTTTTACTGAAAATTTCTCTGTAATCATCTATTAGCAGCTGAAAAGCTGTTGTGGGTCTCTCTGCCAGGCTGTGGCAAATGAGGCTGGAGCAGCCTGGGGTAGCTGAGTCTCCTGGGGTTTGTGCTGCAGCTGGCAGGAGACAAGTGGAGCTGCAGCTACAAGTGTTCAGGGGCAGGGAAAGCAGGTTGTGTTCCAGACATCTTGCTGTCATCAAGGGCTGCATTGAAATCTTCTGGTGTTCTGCAATCTGCCTTAAACAGGAAAATAGCAGCAGCAAATGAAGCAGGTGTTAGGCTCCTTCCAGTCCCAGTAGCTGATGCTGTGTGCACACAGATGTGCATGGGTTACCAGTTATTCCTGGGGGAATAATTTATGTATATTCTACATATCTCCATGACTTTTGAACTAAGAAAATGCAGTTGTGAAATTTTGTTTTTACAATTATATGTTCATGTAAGAGACCTGCACATTTATAGGAAGAAAAGTAGGTATTTTCCTCTTGCAGTCAGTCTGGTTTGGGGTTTCTCCTTAATCTGGCAGCATGTGCAAGCCTGTATGTTAGCAGCCATTATTTCATGCATGATTGTTCTGGAATACAAATGGATAGAAACAGGGTGCCTTTGACTGCCTTTAATACAGGTTTTGCCTTTTCATTTGCCAATGCAGATGTATCTCAGTATTTTAAAAGCAGATCTTGGCTATTGGAAGCTGATTCAATTTTAGGATATCATCTACTTCATTACGCACAGACCGCTTGCTCTCATTTCGTGTCGTCTCCTGGCTATTTACTCAGTTTTTAACCTGGTTGCTGGAGTCCTGCAGTTTATTTTATCTTATTAATAGCACTGCTTTACAAAGGTCAGGCCCATTCAGCTAGAAGGTTTTGATGTGCTGGTTTCATTTCAGGAAATAGAATAGCCACTGCCTTCTGTGCGTGCCCCAAAAATCCTGGAAGATGAGTGATGTTGGATTGCAATTAGTCTTAGGGAGCAGACTTGCTATGCAAAAATATTTTTCTATCTGGTGGATTAGCTGAATTAACAAATATCTAGTGCTTAAATTGTGTAAATAATCCCCCCAGACGGTCCTGGGTGAGGTGGGTTTTCTGTTCCATCAGCAGAGCTGAACAAACAGGAATGCTCAGATGGAGGCAGAGGGGTCGGGAAGGGCTTGGGACAAGGGTCCCTTTAGGGGGTCAGTTTAGGGGGTGGGTTTGCAGTACTGATCAGGCAGCAGATACTGGAAGGAAAAGCATTTGGGCTCTTGAGACTTAGGGCTGAGACCTGAGCGGGTAGAAGAGGATGAACCATTTGGGGAATGTTTTGTCCTTAGAAGTGCCTGATGCTATGGAGTTGCCAGTGTCCCATGGGAAAATGTTCTAATTGAGGAGGAAATAATCTCAACTGTACTTAAGTCTTTAATAAAACTCCTAGGTAGGTGACCTAATTTTCAGTGCTCATCATTTTTAATTCAAGATTTTATTTATTTATATGTCTAAATATGGATCTGAGATTCTAATGTTAATCATCCATTAAAAAAGTAAAAAGAAATCTTGGCTGTGGATAATGTGATTAATTCAGTCTTTCCAGTTGCTGAGAGGTAGACTAAATGCATAGCTGGAGAGGGTAATTTTGTTGATGATTTAAGAAATGCATCCTAGCAATGTAGTGTATAGTAAGCTATAAACCTGTTGTTGTCTTCATATAAATGTGTCATTAAATCACATTTCCTAATATTAGTGGCCATGGTGAACAGAAGATGATGCAAAGCAAGATTATTCTAATTTTCCATCTCTCAGCTCTCTAAATGATCACATCTGCCTTGCATAACAGAATTATACAAAATCTTATAATGACTTCACCCCCAAAAAACCCCTAACAATCCAAACCTTAAATAAGCTGGTATTTGATCCTCTAAGAGAAGGTGCTGTGTTACATATGAAGACTATGAGTAACATTGTTAATTAAAATTTAGGACCTGATTATTGATGTAGAAAAAAATTTTACCCAAATTATACCTCATGCTAGCCTAGAGAGCAAACCTGTGGGCACAGACTGCCAAGTCACCTCAAGTGACATCACTTTTATCTCAAACTTTAAAATCTGAGTACAAGGTGGGAAAACACTTCCAGCAGCTAGGCTATTCCTCTCCCCACTCACCATCTGGATATTGTGAGTAAATTATTTTTATAAGCCAATGCTTCTGGAGTGTTTCTCTTGTGATTTGCAGGATGAAAGGCTGGGGGAGGCATACGTGGTCCAGCTCCCCTGTCAAGTTGAATTCTTTCTTTCTTTCTCCACTCAAGGTGTGTTTGGCTCATCAGTCATTTTTTCAGTCCCAAGGCTCAGATGCATTATGTTATTTGTTTGCTGATCCTGTCAGCCTAGCACACAGAGGAGTGGGTTATAGGGGAACAGTGGGCTGGAGCTGATAAGGGACTTTTCAGGAGTGAAATGTGGTGATGCAGGAGGGCAGATGTGAGGCCCTCAAAGGCTGGGGTAACCAAAGGACAGTTTGCAGTGGGAAGGGGAGGATGGTGAGGAGAAGTGGTAGAAAAGCTCCCATGAATGGAAAAAGTGACGTGAGGTGATCCTCCTCCACGCCCACATCCCGAAGCAAATCACAAAACCTCAGGAAGAAGAGAAGGCACAGGCAGGGTTTGACAGCCTTGACATAGTAGAGTTCACTGAGAAAGATGCAGAAGTAAACTGCATCCTAATTCATAGTGACTGGCACATATTTGGGTGACTGGAACCTTTTTGTGCTCCCTCTGTCTCTGCATTGATGCAGCATTTCCACTGATTGCTAAGGAAATTTGCTGTTTCAAGCAGTCTGTAGAAAAGATGATCCCACATGCAATTCCAAAGAAAAGCTTAATTCTTTTAGCTTTCCTAAATTCTGTTGGTGCTCTTGAAGATATTGCTTACATAAATATCATAGCTAATATTGTATTTTGTTGGCAAAACTATTAACTTCACCAAAAATATGTTTAGCATCTTCCCTTGTGCTCTCTGTTGCAATGATTAAAAAAAAAAAAGTTTCTAAGGCTTAACCACATGTGATACTTGTTTTAATTGGAGATCAGATTTAATAAAATGCACTATTTGTTTCATTCAGTATTGCATGCACTTCCAAATTGTATTTTCTTCAGTAGCAAGACTCACAATAATGCACTTCTCCTTTTTACCTTCTAACACACGCCATGTTGCTCAAGTCTTACAGTGATTGTTGCTTGTAGAGTGAAGTTTTAATGCAAAGTAATTTGCTGAAGCATCTAACCAGAATTCAGAAGTGAATCCTGTCCTAATTGTCCTTGTGTCTGCTCTGGAAGAAACTGAAGGAGTTGATCTAAATTTAGGCATCTGTATTTTGGTTTAAAAGGAGCTTCCTTGTGTATGGTTTTAATTGTGGTTGGTGCAGAGCTTGCAGGGGTGAGGTGTGCAGAAAGAAAAGCCTGCAATGATTCCTCATTACACAGAACAACTACTTCAAAATAACACCCACATATGGATTTGCACTTGTGCAATTCCAATCAGCTCATTAAAGTCAATGTGTGCAAAATCCAGAACTGCTTGTTTCAGTGTGCTGCTCTCAGGAAGAAATGCACAGGAATTGTTGAGTCTTTTGCAGTCCTGTTTTTCTCTTTCTGGCAGAATTCTGCCTGCAGTGAAAATGCCAGAGAATAGGCTCAATATGGGCTGTAAATCTGAACCACTTTGGGGGTGAGTGGAAGGAGGAGTTGAAGAAGGGACACAATATCCATTAGGCTGCAATGAAACACTCAACTGGGTTCCTGCATTTGCTAAGCAAGGTAGATTTGTTTTCTGAAGGTTTCCAATAAAACACAAAAATTCAATTTATCTTCAGTTTTCCCAAAACACAGTCTTTACAGATACCTCTGTTGTAGTGCCTGTTGCTTCAGGTATAGCTGCAATTTTCCAATTTTTTTTCCTTTTTTTCTTCCCCCTGTCCATACAGTTTTGATTGTGGCTACACTGCAAAAGTTGTGGTTTGATGTTTTTTTTGTCCCCTGCTTAACAAGTTTGATTCAGCTTGATTGAATATATTTAGACTTTGAACACCTTACTGGTTTTTTTTATTATGATATTTATCCTTTTAATATGCCAATGAGTGTGTCATATGTGTTAATGTCACAGATTTTTAAGAAACACGGGGGTGAAATGTTGTGTCTGCATAGTCCACGTAGGGAGTTTGTTACCAAGAATACGAGTAGTCATGTCATGCTAATAACAAATAGACCATCTGCCTCCCACAATTCCTCCAGCTACTTGATAGTTTAATAGATGACTTTGTCTTCATAGTAGATATAAGAAGCAGAGGAGATAACTTGACTTCTTTTCTGCAGTAGAGAACTTGACTGTGTTCTGTATATGAGTACCTAGTAAAAACCTGCTCAACTGATGAATCTCTGAATTCTGTTTTGTGTCATGTTGTCTGTCTGTGACTTCTTAACACACGGCATCTAGAGCAAACTCAGACTCGTATTTGCAGAAAGTGAGACCAAAAAAATTGTACAGAAGTTTTCCATTGTTATAACAATTCTGCTTTTTTTATTTTTTCCCCAAAAATTTAATTGACCTCGCGGCTTTGGACTAGAGCACTTTTACTGTCTAGCAACAGCCACCCCACTCTGGCCTTTGGGTTCAACCATCATGGCACTACAACATCCATCTGTCCTGGCAGTTCAGGTGATTGTGCATCAAATTGGGCTGAATTAGGGGACCTTTTTCAACCTAGACTCCAATTCCTGAACGTCTGCATATTGCTGTTGTCTTGGTCTTTTATTTGCGCTCTCTTCACTTAAAAATGGGCTTTAAATTTTTGTTAGATCATAAGAGAGGCTGAAAGTGACTTATGCAGTGTAAGTATTACTCCCTGAAACCAGCACCTGCTGTTCTGGGGACACTTTGTGGGGCATATTTTATTTTCAGCTGGAGAAGGGCCAGAAGTCTGAGGGAAGCCTGCAATGGGTAAGGAAATGTGGATAAATGTAGGGGCTTTGGGGGAATTAAGGTACTCTTGGAGATGCCAGAGTCAACAGGGAATGTTGCATACAAAATGTGCCAAAGAAAGAGACGGAGAAGGAATAGGTCACGTCCCTGTCCTATCACTCTTCACTGTGGCACCTGCATTTTGCCATATACAAGTGTTATAAATGTGTCCCTCAGGGATGTGTGGACTTTACTGAGACTTCTGGGAAGAGATGATGTGGGTAGATCAACCTTGGAAGGGACAGAAAGGACCTTTTTGTGTGGACCTGAAGTGGACTGTGCAGATTGTTTCAAGTGATTTTCTGTACTGGGAGCAAACCTACTGGACTCTCATTGCAAATGGAGTGATGATTTTGGAATCCAAACCTCTGATCAGCCCCAGACTTGACATCAGTAGAGGCTTAGAACTGACCAAGCAAATACTTTGAATTTTGCCTGCTTAAAAAAGTTTATCCTTCTAGTGTCCCCACTGGTGTACAGTGAAATCTGGTATGAGGCAGATAGAACAATTCTGAAGTCTAGCATTGAAGCTTAGTTGTCTTTTTGGGAACTCTTTAGTTTGGGGTGGGGGGCAGGTGATTGCATTTTTAACAGTGGATTCTCAGCACTTTGGAAGTCTGAGCTGTTTTATACAGTCCATGGAGATGTATTCAGGACCATTCCCTCCTGAAGCAAATGAGTGATGAAATGATGAGGCCCCTCTGAGGTCAGCAGAGCTGAAGGAGTCGATGAACTCACTGCAGAGGTACAGAGTTGGAATCAAAATAAAGGACAGCAGAAGGATAATAATTGAATTTTACGGAGGCAGACGATAATTGGATACTAATCCTTCATTTTCAGTGCAAATGGCATATTCAGAATAGCCTTTTGTTGGATTTGTGCTTCAAGAGGAGTGAGGACAGGCTGGAAAGGGGCCAGAAGAGGTGAGGGAGGGCAGTTGGAGATACCAGGAGCAGTAGCTCTTAGGAAATGGATGAAAAGGCTGAGGAAATTGATTTTAAGAGAAGATCAGTTGAGGGAAGGCCATGAGGAGCAATCCTTATGTATTTAAAAAAAACTTGCAGAGAGAAAAAGATTAGTCTGTTCTCACCATGAGTGGGGGAAAGGAGAAAATGCAGCATGTCTAAATACAGCAGGGTGATTATTTAGGATGGACAAGAGGTTTATATCTTTGGAAAAGGGCAGGAAGACAAATGCCTGGAGTGGCAGTGGGGTGAGCTGAGCCTGCCTCAAACCAAATGATCTCCTGTGGCCTCTTCCCAAGCCTGTCTTTATAAGATTTTATGCTTGCTCCTTTGGAGAGAGCTTTTAGTTTATCCACAAGCAGTTGGATTTGTGGTGCAGTATAAATAACTTCAGGACAGTGTTTTGGTTATCAGTGCTGATTTCCTCAGCTGTATATTAGAACTGAAGGGTCACTTGGAAGCTGTCAGTGTTTTCAGATAAAAACAAATGCATCTGAAACACAGTTCAGCTGGTGAGATGGAGATTATCAGAACTAAGCCATGTGATATGGCATTTGTGATAACACTCTGCTTACATAAGCACGTGGAGAGTGTATTTTACCCTTTCTCCTTTTTTTTTCCCTTTTAATTTGCAGTTTTCATTTTAACCAATATGTTCTACTGAACTTTTAAATATTTTTGTAAAATATCCTAGCTGACGTATCAGCTAGGAATCTTTGCAGTTCTGTTAGAATTGCATTGGTAAATTAACATATGCTGATAAGAAAATGAGGCTGATAACAGGAAGGTTACATGGCATCATCTTGTGGCTGTCTCAGGTTTTCCTGTATATAAGGTTAACTTTTTGAAATTCATGAAAGAAATTAAAGTTTGTTAGATTCTTTTCAAATTCTATAAATTAAACATTTATTTTGGGATTTATTAAATTCTAAGTAATCCTCAATCTTTAAATAATAGGTAGCTTTTCTGAGCAGTGCTAAGTTGTGGTTTTGCTTGGGTTTTTTTGTTTGTTTGTTTGTTTGGGGTTTTTTGGTTGTTTTGTGTGGTTTTTGTTTGTTTGTTTTGTTGTCTTTTGTTGGGTTTTGTGGTTTGGTTTTCTTTGAGGTTAGCATGCCCTCTTTAATTCCTCATTGTCCTTTGAGAATTGGGGAATTATTTAAAAGTTAAATCATACAGTTCCAATAAAGATGTCCAATGCCATCAGAATGACACATTCAGTGTAATTACTTTAGAGTTCACAGTGTAATCTAATGATTGGCCATTGAAAGGAATAAAATACTGCCAGTTGAGCAGTATTGAGATTTTTTTTTTCATCTGCAGATTTTTCTGTATAAAAAGCAAGGTTTCAGGTTCTTTGGTTTTTTGGTTATTTTTTTGATCAATAGGTTTTCTGTATAGAAAAAAGAACCATCCAGTGCTATTCACATCCACACAGAAATGGTCTCTTGCTGGAAGTAAACCTAATTGTCCCCGACAGTAAAAGGAACCACTTGGACTTGATTATGCAGCTGGTCACATTTTATTGAGACACTGACATATTCCCTGTGGTCTGGGAAGAAAAGGAGATTATATGGTTGTGAAGTTTTGCTGGGTCAGTGCTCTGCCAGTGAATGCAGGGTTATATGCAAACATTTCAAGGTGAGGGATTGTCTTTTCCCCGTCCTCCTTCCGCTGTGGCTCGACATCGCCCTCGGCGCTGTAACCTGCTGGAAAATGCAGGGCACAGCTGTTTGGAGCTGCTGCTTCCCTTCCATTAGGAGAAAATAGAGTAAAACTCTTCATTAAATAATTAGATCTATAAGCTTTGAATAGAATTATCTACTCCCTTTGTTGTATATAAAACAAAGATATCCTTGTATGCCCAAAATAAAGGTTTAGGTTAAAGCATGCAGCTTATTTAAAATGTTTTTAGATAGAATTGTACAAAGATACAGCTTGTGATGTTATGCATGCACACTATCATCTGTACCATAGAGGAAAACCTGTCTCTTGTGACTGAAATTTAGCAACTGTGAAAGTTAATAAGAAAACTGCAGTTATGTGCATGTTACTGATTGTGAAAGAAAATGTCATCATTTTGAGAGATCATCTTTCAAACAAGAATTCCTTTAATAATAATAAAAGAGGCTTCCTGTGTAGGTATCTTCATTGTGTACATATTTTGAAAGAACTTTTTTTTTTACCAACAGCTCATCTGTTGAAAGCTATTTACTGTAGTAAATAAAATAAATATATGAGGGGTAGATGAGTCCAGTTTGTGGTAAGCATTTGAAGTTTTGTGTTAGGGAGAAGCAAGGTCTCCTTGCTTTGCTAAAAGGAAAGTGTGTCATTCTTGTAACCAAAGGAAATGGTGGAACATGGCAGTGACTTCTTTAGAGCTAAAGTACACAATGTAAAAGTTATTTTCTCTCTCTTCTTTCTCTGGAATTTAGTGTTAGGAGCTTGAAATAGTCCATATGAGGGACTGGAGCTGTCATTCTTCATGTTAAGGGTTCTGTGGTTAATTTACTATTCTTGAAGTGGATAGTGATAACCATCTGTGTGTTTTTTGTTTTTTTTTATGTTGTTGGGTTTTTGTTTGTTTGTTTGTTTCTTTGTTAACTGAAGCCACAAGTGTAAATAGCCAACCTGGTTTCTGTTCCTAGCTCTTTCTCTGCCTACCTGTACCCCCTTGAGTGATTTGCTTATCTCATATTGGCCCTCTAATGTTCTGAAGTATTTGGAAGATTTGGGTGCTGGCTAAATGTCACATAACTGACATTGAGATCTCTTAAAAAGCTTTGGAAGGCTCACCTATGGCCAGTTCATGACTTTGCAATGTTTAGTGTAGGGGAACAAAGAATTGCTTGTTTTCCAATAAACCATGGTGCCAGAGAGTGAATCAGTCATTTTTCAATGCCTTCCACCATCTGTCTTGAATGCAAGTTTGGCTTGGATCATGGTGTTGGAAAGTGAGATTTGAACTGTCCCCATGAGCTTTATTTAAAAGGTATAAAGGCATTTGACTGATGTGATGGGTAGGAGCAATAAACTTGGTAGTCCTGTAGTGAAAAAGCATAAATGTACAAAATAGCTGAGCTTGGGAGCCAGCAGGGGCTGAGATCTGAGAGTGTTCTTCAATCCCATGGCTAAGAACCTCTCAGGAAAATGAGAGGTTTGCCCTGGAGCAGTTCTGCATGAATTTATACCACGATAGGAGAAGATACATATGGTCAGGTACCCGTGTGAAAGTCTAATACCCAGGTGGACATAAACACAGTGCAAAAATACTATAAAGTTTTGTTTAAAATTATTTTTCTGTTTTATCTTAGTATGACTTTCTAAAGAGAGAGCATGACCCTTTTATTGGAAATACCTAAAAGCCACAGACCACATAATGGTTTTTTTAAAAATAAAAATTACAAAAAGTGTTTTTTTTTTTGCTGGAGAACCACACAATCAAATCTAGAGGTGGCATTCTGTTTTCTGACATTCCTTATTTTTTATGATTTCATGAATTGAGTTTATTCTGTGTCTGTGAGAATAAAAGCTGCCATAAATCAGTCCTTTTTGTTAAAAGCCTGAATTGTACTTCTTTAAGTTAAAGCTCGTTAAAATGTATATTGTAAAATATGTAAAATTTGTGGTGCAGCTCTGTAAATATCCCCTGAGACAGCAAAAGCAGTAAGTTGTTACCCAAGAATGAGCAGGGGTTAATTGTTTTTATTGTTACTGTTAGAAATATGCCCAGAATATCCAGAATGTATGAAGACTGAGTAGATGTGACAGAGGACATTTCATAGATCAGCTTTCTGCAGCAGGTGTTGGTGACCTTGCAATGTAACCTGAAGAACCTGAGGTGCTTCAGGATCCTGCATGCACCCCTTTGCACCGTGAGCATGTTTCCCTCACCTCCTGATAAATATTTATCCTCTCTTGGACCTGAATTTATTTATTTCTATATTTTGGGAGCAGCAAATTTGTGGCCATCAGTTCAGACCATGGGAAATCCAACCGGGCAGGTTGGAGACCAGCCCAGAGGAGTGCCCTAATTAACAGGAACATGTAATTAAAATTGAAGCAGATGTGACTTGGGCAGGTGGTATTTCCTGAGCCTTTCTTGTGTGTGCACACTGTGTGTGATGGACACAAATAACTCCTCTTTCTGCAAGTGTGGGAAATGCTGCTGGTGCATCTGCTGAGCAGTTGGTGTGTGTGTGAATACCACAGCTCGGCTCTTAATGGACTGAAATGAGCTCTGAAATCCTCAAAATATGAAAATATCTTTAAAACTCAGCCTGGACAAAGTTTGAGGTTTAAAAAAAAAAGATATTTGCATGAGAGGCTGTAGATGTAATAACCCCATGTGATGCATTTTCTGCATTCTTCTGTGATTATCTGCTCCTAGTTACTGTTGGGAGCATCAAGTTAGACAAGAGAACACTTTGATCTGATGCAGTTTTATGAAATGTGAGCAGTCATTGCAACTCATAGGATCTGAGAGCAGCTACTCAGCTGCAAAATCAATCTGTAAAAATTCCAAAATGGCATTTGTTGTTAGCTCTTACCTAAAAAGTTGCTTTATGAGCAATTTTGGTGAACTGGAAGAAAACAGTGGAAATTTACAGTCAAAATACGGGAATAAGGCGCTTAAAAATCTAACTCTGCAAAACTGTAATTCAGATTATTTTTTAGTAGGCCAGGAAGTGTAGGCAGTTCCCCATACTCAGTACAGGTGTTAAATCTGAAAAGAAGAAAACTAACCAAACCAACCACATTGAAGTTTTACGTATTTGTGGGGTATTTTTGTCCCTATAGATCTTTCAGATTCCATCTGTAGAATCCTTCTGCAATTCCAAATTTTTTTCTTGGGGTTTTATAGCAATGTAATAGGATTATCTGAGAAGTACTTGTGTTATACAGGTGAATTATTCCATCTCTTGGTTGTTAGAGTGACCTGTTGCAATTTTTCAGTATCTGCTGAGTGGTGGTTCAGTGTCCCAGCTGGCTTATTTGCAATACCTTGTTTTCTCCTTTGGCAAGCTGTGTCAAAAAGTGCTTTTGTAGCAAATGACTTTCCATTAAGGCACGGCAGGTCTGTGTTCCCCATGGTTACCAAATTGAAAATGAAATTTGTATATTTTGTGTGTATATTCATTTATCTTCTATAATCCTCTGGTGAAGAATAGCCTTTTGATGCTGCAGAGGCTGCAGAACCCCTGGCATTATTACAGATGTATTTTCAACATATTTAAAATTATTATTCTAGGTTAAGGACTTTGAATCTTCAACAGTGGTGATCTTTTCATCACATCAAAGTGGAAAATCTTTACCTTATTCAAGTGAAGTATGGTGAACTTTCTGGGTTTTAAGTGCAATTTTACCTGTTTTTTTTTCTGAGTTCAGGAACTGAGCCTTTTGAGATGGAGGAGAATGCTCAAGAACTGAGTTTATGTCCTGTTCTGATGTACATTAGTTCCATACTGATCTGTATTAGTAAGTAAAGGTCGGGAATTTATGGAACTATCTGAGAGCATCCTATAAAGGCACAGGAGTGTTGAGACTGGCATTGTCACATCTGTTAGTGTTGATTCTGACTTGAGACCAAATCTTCAGTCTATGGTGGCTCCACTTCACTGGATTATGTAAATTTACAGCAACAGAGATGTGCCCATAATCTTTGTTGTTATTCCCATTGAATAAATCTGAAAAAATGCCTGAATAAAGTATCTTTTTAATGTGACCAAGGGGAGTCAAACATTTGGCTGAAGTTCTCAGAGGCAGTGTTGTAAATGGAAATTGGCAATTGCATTGGTATTGGTTCCTTCTGAGCATGCAGCTGCTTGGGGAGCTGAGAACATCCTCACCCTGAGCGGCTGCTCCTCCCCACTGCTGAAATCCACTCTGGGAGTCTCTGAGCCCTGTAAAGTCTAGGAATTAAATAATTTGAGCATTTGGAAAGAACTGTCAAGTGCATGTGAAGTGTTGGTACTCTTCCAGGCTGAACTGCCAAACTTGACAATTTTATGAATTTGACTGGGTTTAGGAAATACTGTTTTTGCATATTTTACTTGTTATGCAATTAGTATGTAAAAAAAATAATGAGTTCAATTACCTCTGACCAATTTAAGTTCATGCAGTCAGCATCAAAGGCAAATGCAAGTCAGCTATTGTAATAAGTCTGGGAAGAAAAAATCTTCCTGGTGGTGTTCATAAGATTTATCAAAGTAGTCTAATATGTGCTGATTTATTGTAAAATAATGTATGCTCATAATTTGCAATTTGATTTTAACATGCTATAAAGATATTATGGAGTAAATAGTGAGTGGGATCATTTCTGTAACTTAATCAGAAATGTTGTCACAAAAGTTTCAAAGACATGTTGATTTAATTTGGAGGGGAAAGTAACTTCTATTAGTAAGGGAGGAATTTGCTTATTGTATCTTCCTCTTTCAATGCTTAATTCCTTTTTTGTGACTGAATACTTCTGGTTACAATGTGCCATAACCCTATTGGCCTGGGATAGGTTTCTTTAATTATTTATTCTATCAATGTTTCTATCACCTGAGGGAAATGCAGACATTCCATTAATGATTGTGTTAAACAACTTTTTGTATTTCTGCACTGCCCAAGTTTATGTCATTACATTAGCAGGCACAGGAGATGAAATTGGAAACTTGTAATATACTGCAGATTGGATTAAGTTATCTATGTGGTGTAGACTGCTTGAAGACTTATTTTAGTTAATTTAAAAACATTAAATCTGCAAGACAGTTATTGTTCCTGACAGGATCCCTGAAGTCCCAACATAAGGCCAGTGTTGTTGTAAAGATTTTGAACTTTGTGTGTGAACAGCCTTGCTGGAGCAATGCAGCCAGGGATACAACATACTGCTTTGAATAAATATATTTTATAAAAAGCAAATTTATACAAAAATATGTCTGCTTTTAAAAAAAAGCCTTTTGCATGTTGGAATAATCATTCTACCCCATGTAATGTGATGATGGGCATTCGACATTTCAATGGAGTAGGTAATTTTTGAACCCTTTCTAGGTGTAATAGGTGTTATAATTTTACTTTCTGCCCTTTTAAGGCCTTGATGTTGTCTAGGCAGTAAATGTTCATTTTTCAAATGTTCAGCCACAAGATGGGTGGAGAAGGGAGCCCTTGTGCTTGACTTCCATCATAAGCTTTGCTTGCTGGGGCTCTCCCTGGGGGCAGTGCAGACCCTTCTAGAAGCAGAGCCAGTACCTTTAGCTGGGAGCTTCCCACCTTGTACACTGCAGCTGGTTTTGGATATTGCAGGGGTACGTGGAAAGCACCTGGTGGGATTCTCAGGTACCTATTGCTTGCTTAAAATTACTTCACATTATTCAGCTGTTTATTTCTGACGTGTGCAAGACAGCCAGGGTGTTTTTTGAGATTCTGTTGGGGACCTTAAAGCAGTTAGGTTTAGTGGCCTTTTTGTGAAGAGAAGGTTGTGGACAAGACTTTCAGGCAGTGTCACTATCTCTGTGCTTGGAAATAATACATCTGTGATCCTTAATCTTCTTTTCAGTCCTGAGAGCTTTGTAGACACACCAAAAAGAAGCGCCAAAAAACCCAACTTCACAGAATTCAGCAAATATTCCATAAGCTTTCTGTGCTGCACGTGGGTAGTACTTTTTATTTGAGTAATAAATTTTATTTCTGTCCTTTGCTTACATGACTGCTTGCCTGTGTAAGTAGGGGAAAACCTTCAGTTGCTTCTTTAGCAAGCCCATCCTCTGAAGTTATCTTGGCAATAGTTTCAGCACCTGGAATCCTTTGGCATGTGCTGAGGAGGAGGGTGATCCTTTGGTGCCTTCATCCAGTGGCCCCTGTGCCATCCAGTATTGAAAGTGAGGCCAGCCCAGACCAACCTGAGTTCCCACTGACCCATCAGTGGATACTGCCAAAATAATTCCCATGTTTGCCTCTTATGCTGGCCAAGCTGGTTGCTGAGGTAATCCTTCAGTGCAGGTAGGAAATGTGAAGAACCTGCTGACAGTGAGCAGGGGAACAGTTCCATTCTGCTTAGTAAATTTGCTTTCCTTGATGAATTTAAGCCAAACATGTAATTATAACTATATAATTACAACCATTATTCAGCATCATGCCCTCCCTGACATCCTTGAGATGTTACTTCAGATAGGCTTCTTCATGTTTACAGATTGGTTAAATTTATGCTCTTTTATAAATTTGATAAGCAAATGGCATGTGAATTTTAAAACGGTTACTGTGATAATTTCTGTAGGATTCTTTATTCCATTTCGATATGCTTCTTATACATACATTGTTTTTCTTACTTTTATTCCCAAAAAAGCAGTTGCCTTTGTCTCATACTTAGTAAGAAAATATGAAAGTTGTATGGTTTTTTTTGCATGTTTGATGATACATTTTTAATAAAGTCATGCACTGATGCATACTAAGGTACAAGAGTCCTGATGGGAAGTAAATGAAACCCGTGTTTACTTGTGTGTTGTTTATTTTTTTTTCCAGAGATTTGTTAGAGTTCCCCAGAGGTGATGATGATGCAGACCTTGCAGTGAAGATCCTGGGTCAGTGGCGTTCCCAAGGCCTGGAGGATGTCCGGCTGGTGAATTACTCCGTCCTGCTTGACCTGCCAGGCCCTGCTTCAAACACTGTAACTCTGCAAAACAGCGGGGAATGCTTTTATCCAAGTGGACAACAGTGCAGCACAGACCCCAAAACACTTCACAGCCAAGACCTCCTGTACTCATATGCAGCTTATTCTGCCAAAGGAACTCTTGAGGTAACGTGGTCATTTGTCTCTGTCACTTGTGGTGAAATAGAGTTAGGAAACAACAGCTTTTACTGAGCCTAACTGGAAAATTACACATAGAATCACAGAATTATTTAGGTGGGAAAAGGCCTCTAAGTTCATCAAATCCAATTGAAAATATGCTGAAATGCCCAGCCTTAAGATAAGCATATTTATGTGAATTATGATGTGGCCAATCTTGCTTATCTTAATTAACCTTACAACCTTGTATCTATGAATACTTCATAGGAGGTAGATAAAGATATACACTTACATATATCTATGTGAACCTAATTATACAATGTCTATAATTTTTTAAGTATCTGTTTATGAATTGGCATATTTTGCTTGTGTGTAAAAATATGGAAGCTGTGTCTAGAGTTTCACTTTATCCTTGCTGATATATTGAGTGCTACTGGTTTGAGGAGTGCTTGTAGGAAGGATGAGGCTGGTGGGAGTGCTGGGCTAATACCTGGAGCCTCTGAATTATGGTTGTGGATCTCACATAGTTTCTTCTGTGACAATTCAGTTGACATATCTGCTCTGTTTCCTCTTGAAAACACCGATTTGTAGTTTTGTCTTACTGCAGTTACTCTAGGAAGTTTCGTCAGCAAAAAGATTCTACCTATTTGGATTTGTTACTTGCCAAGTGAAATAAGATCTTGGATTATCTTGTTTTTTCCTGTGTACTGTCTTCCCTGTCTGTTTTCCTTAAGCTTCTGACTAAATATTTTGAGAGTGCACAAAGGAGCCATCGTTTCTGTTTACCTTCCTAGCTGAGATAGTGTAAATCTTAAAAAATATTTCTGAAGTACACAAATTGCCATTTCACTGCTAATTGCATTATTGTCATCTTCCTCCTTTCAAAAATATTGTATTATTCCACTGATGCTGGAGGTTTCTATCTTGCTTTCTGTCCTGTTTAAAAGACGTATTTGTTCATGGCTTAGAACACTTACAGACTATAAAGGAACAGATTATGAACATCCTAATATTTAAACATGCCTACTCTTCATGCTGAGTCTTTTCAGCCTCATTCTGGGGCTCTGTCCACTAAAAATTTCTTGCTGAGAAGCAAAATGAAGTAGGCAAGAAGAGGTCCTACCTTGCATGATACATGCTTTAACTTTTCCATGTAATAAAGAATGTGGTTGCCTTCTCATATCACTTAAAAACTCCATATTTAATATTATTTTCTCATTGTAACTTCGTAGGAGTACCTGTAATCAAAGAGAGGAATGGTTGTGACCTTTGAGGTTTTATTTCATGAATGTCAATGCGGTGCTAACAAATTCATCAGATTGAAGGAAATCCAATGTTCCGGGAAAAACCGCTGCTGTTATTCCCAGCAGCACGGGCTCCACTCTCCATTATGTTCCAGGGCAGTTTGCTCTTATGAGTTCTGCAGAAATGAGGACCACCATCCTCATCACAGGGGCTGGACCTTGGGTTTGGCAAAACTCCAGCCTTGCACTGGAGCCAAAGAATGGCTCTCTGCATGCTTTTACAGTCAGTTCTTTGAGATACCTCAGCACCCTTACAAAACTTGAGATGTGTTCTTCAAAAACCCTACCTGAAATGTCCTTAGATCTAGAGTTTTTGCCCGAAAGGGAGATTTCCCTATTTGTTTAGGCTATAGGTAAGTTGCTACTCATCTAACCTTCCTGACTTTCAATCCTGCACACTAATCTCTACTATTTAAACTAATGGATGTAGAAAAACTTTAAATGAGAAGTAGCAGGTGGTGGCTGTTGCTGGGCTCAGCCATCAGAAAGTGACTTGATTGCTTGCAGTGGAACTACAAGTCGCGTATTTTGGATATCCTGCAGTGGTTTGTGATTGCAAAATCATGAGGGTTTTCCTGTGAACAGGTATTTTTATAACAGCTACTCATAACCTGAATAATTTTCTTTCAAATGTGGCACATCCTTAGCAGAAAATTCCTATTATGTGTCACTTAATCAGGCTGAATTGCTAATACTGCCTCGATGCTGCTGCTTCATTGTATCTCATTTGTCTGTTTGGTTTGCTAGAAGTTGAAGCAAATAAAATCATTAAGCTATTGCAGTCTGGCTACCAGCAGAGCTACAGCTCCACTTTGATGTTGACAAGGTTATTTGTAGAACAGCAAGACTCATTTTCTTTGACCACCTGTCATGTCCATTCATCATACGGCCATTGTATATGAGCCATCCAATTTGTGCTTTCTGGTAACAGTCTAAACAGCATTTGTGAGTAAAAATGTGAGCATTTGTGATCTGAAATCTACTTCAAAAACCTACTTAGTGCCATTGTGATGGATGGTGCACTTTACTAGTTCTCTATATTTCATTGGGCTGTGAAAAGGTGACAGTGTTTACCCATCATGGTGACAGGCAGGGCAGCTTACAGTTCTGGAGAGGGCTGTCGAGTCACTTTTGAAATAGATATTGCAGCAGTTATGTAAATAATATATTGTAGGCTAGGTCAGCCTAAGGAAAGAATGACATACCTGAAATATATTTTTATTAAAACTTAAATATCAGCCACCTTTTATAGAGCTTAAACCTTTTGTCTGCTTGATAAAAACAGGAAAGCTGCTCTGGCCAGCAGAGTGCACATATAAATGGAAATTACATTGCTTCAAATTTATGCATTAAAGCAAAATGCATTGTCAGACAGTATCCAGCCAGTCTCCAAGTGAGGGTGGTGTGGTGAATCCGAATGTGCTGCTCCTGCCTCCTGCAGCTTTGGGATCCAGGAGCTGTGGGGGTGCCCTGTCCCTGGGGAGTGGAGGGGGCTGAGATGGGGAACATCAGCAGGAGCTGATGAGAGAGGGCTCAAACCCCCAAAATCTGGTGTCCCCCTTCAGTTCCACTCTGTTAAATGGTGTCAGTAGCCCACATGTGACAGGGGTGTGGTGATCCCTGAGTGCACCAGAGGAGAAGGAGGGGTATATTTGGGCTTGCGGGAGCCTGGGTGGCACTCAGGGCACTGAACAGTTGGTTTCAATCAGTTCTGCTGAGTGCAGCAGCTTCTGGAACAAACACATGTCCACAGTGTTTGTCTGCTCCTTCTAGTTTCTTGTAAATAGTCCTAGCAGATGTAATGGTTGGTGTGTGGGAATAATGTTCAAGGACAGCCTAATTAAAGCAAAATGTAAATGGTATTTGCTTTGTATTCATGCATTTTCTGAAATTATGTTTGTGTGACCTGAAGTTTTCCTCACTTTCCTTTCACCTTCAATTTATTCACTCTTTACTTTATGGAAGTATTAAGGAACTTTTTGGCAATCCTAAGTCTGCTTTCATACTTTGAAATGAGATACTTAGTGTCCTGTTTTATATGGCATTGTCTCATGATTCACTACTCTGCCTCTTTTGGAATAATGTACCAAATCCCTGTTGGTTCCTTTACTGCCCTTCTCTTCTGATTTGGGTTTCATTTCCACCCTCATGGATGGTCTCAGCAAGCCCAGCAAAACATCCTGTTTCTTTCCTGGAGCTTTCATATACTGAAAGGACTGTTTTGGTTCAGGAGCCAGGAGAGGATGCAAGAGTAGAAGTACTGGCATGTTCTTGAAATAGAGATGCAAATGCAGGCAGGGATTATTTGAGGGGTTATGGACAGAAATGAGTTGTGCTCATCTCCAAGGCAGTTCTCCCAACACCTGACTATGTCTATTTTGTATTTAGGCCACTGCTCTGTCCCTGTCCCCTGACTGCTTTGACTCCTCTGTTGTGTCACCTCTCTTCCCTGCCATCATCCACACTCCCAGTTCCTATTGATTTCTCTCTTGCTGATCTGAGGCATTTATACCCAATCAGCCAGGGGTATCTTTGATGAGTTTTGGAGGGGCTGCAGTGAGCAGACAAGTGGGAATGCTGCCTGCCTGCCTCTACCCACACCATGCAGAAGAGATTCTCTGCATCTGCTGGTCACGTCTCACTCTGCTCCGGTTCGTTTGTTTTGGTGACATTTTCTCAGCTAAATGAGAACCCACCGCAGAGATTAATGCAACCTGAAGCAATCTGGGATGTACAAGCCCATCTGTTAAGCTCACTCAGCCATCTTCCCATCATTCTTCAATCTTGGCAAGAGGGGAATAAGGGAAGCAGGACTCTGATTTGGCTGTCAGATCCTCTTTCACAAGAAAGGGAGTTTGCCCACTTCTTAGCCAGTATCCCATTTTCTTACGGCTGTCTTTAGATGTCTCCTTTCCCCATCCATCCCCTTTTTTCCCAGGCTCTTTGCAGGAAGATGGGAGTCTTCCTCTCCTCTACTGCCTGTTCCTCTATACTTTCCCACTCCTGCCAGGAGTGTGTCCTACAGTCCCCACTTGTGCATCCTACAGTCCCCTGCCCTCCCTGCTCAGGTTTACAGCCCCGTTTGCTGCCACTACCTGCAGCTCTCTTTATTTCCAGATCTCTTTATTCCAGACCAAAAGGTCTGGAATTCCTCTGGAGGGGACAGTGCATCAAGAAGTCCTTGACCCCAAAGCTTGCTTTCATTTGATTCGGTTTCATTGTGCTGGAAATGTGATTAGTGCACCCTTATTATCTTTTCTCTTCCCTCCAGCTAATCAGTGGTAATTTCCTTAACCATATTTCAGAATTAAGATTGGTGTCAGCGGGTTGGTTTTAGAAAATTTTAAAATCTTCCCAGGTTATTTTTATCCCCAGGCAGAATTTCTAAATGAGCCTTCTGCAGCCTGCTCACTAGCACATCTTGAATTCCAAAGGCAGAGAGAGCGTTTAATTTAGATTAAATAATCGCAGCATCTCTTCCTAAGTCTTTCAGTCATTTTTGATGGCACATTGGTGCAAAATACCAAGCTAGAGGGAATCTTGATACATGTGTGCATTTAATTCTTTTAGGCATGCCAAATTTAGTTCATTATTATCTTTATTAACATTTTTAAAGATTTCTTCTCTGAAGAGACATGTACTAGCTAAAATTAATCCCTAGCAACTGAAATCAGTTTTGCAGATGGTTAGGGCTATAGGTTGAATAACACATACACACAAATGAGAAGAATCATGTGATTTTTTTTGGTAACATTTAGAAGTTTTAGTGCAGCTTTATTTATCTTTTATTTATAGAAGAGTTTCTCCGAAACCTCTTCCACAAATAATCATAATTTAGACCACTGCTCTGCATACCAAGTAGGCACAGCCATTTTCCAAGACAATCTCACAAGAATATGGATTTTAGAATAGACTTGACCTTTAAGCAGAAAACAACATTGAACATTAACTACGGCATAGCTGCCACTCTGTTATAATTACATATAGAAAGCTGTGAAATGCAATGTGAAGGTTATATAATTTAAAATTGCAGGCGAGGGCTCCAAAAGCGATCATTGAAGAGATGTCCTGCAGAACATCCTGTCAGTTTTCTGGCATATATCACATAACCATTAATAAATAAAGTTGTACAGTTCCCTAAAAATAATAGTAGTTCATCATGCTCAAAGCCCATATTAATATTGCTGGGAGATTTTTGTGTCATTGAAGGCAGGGTTTCAAAGATGCAAATGCTGCTGCTGCAGAGCCTTTTGCTATTTTATAATTGCAAGTCAATGCTGTCCTGATGTTTTACTAATAAAATGTTAGTAATGGCATTTTAGTAATCATACCATTAATAATAAATGAGATTTTTTTAAATGGTAAAAAAGGCAAAAGGTGAGGCATCTTGGTATCTCGAGACATAACAGATCACTGAGCACTTCCATGCCACTGCACAGAATCAGCTGAAGGCATTTCTTAGTAAAGCCTCTGTACAATATAAGGGAGGGAGCAATGTTGAACCATAGCAATTATTTATATTCCAACTACATGGTAAAAACTAACGGGTGCAAACCCTGAGGGCTTAGCAAGGGTATTTGGTGCCTGTTTTAGGTTTTACTGCAAGCAGAATTCCTATTGAAATAAACAAGAATTGCATCATTTCTAAGGAGAGTTAATTTTGTCTGTTAGCAGTCAGTGTGAGAGAACAGCAGTGAAATTTGTGCAATTGCAGGGGTCTCCAAGGAGGATTTTTCTCTTTAATCATTATGGTATAATCAGGGCCACTGAGTTGGCATCACCTCTGCAGTTCAGTGGGTACCTGGGTTGGTGCCCACCCAGGCAGGCTTTTTTCCACCTCCACTCTTTATTAAGGGTGTTCGGTTCAAACCTCAGTACAGATGATACAAATGTACTCAGGTCAAGTGGAAGCCTTTCTGCCAAACCCCAAGACATGTTTTTCTTAGGTAGTGCCATCTTCTCTCTCTCTGTTATTTCTTCTGCACCTTCTTAGTAAATGTGAACCTACCAATAACATACCTGTGCTTTCTTCTCTGTTTAAGTTTGTAAAGGCAAAATTTTACTCAGAGGAGGAATTTTCAAGTAAAAAGCTTCTTTTGCTCTGAGCTCTTGGGATTGAGTTTTAGGGATCTTTTTCTTTTAAATTTCTCCTGTATTCTGGAGGTTTAAAGCTGCCTCAAAGGAATCCTGCTTACACTGAAAAAAGCAAAAATTTCCTTCAACAGAGGGACTATTAAGCAAATATCAGCTTTTAAAAAATTGCTACTATGAGAAAAACATCATAAGAAACAACTATAACTGATATAAGATGAAGAACAAAATATTTTTGTATTTATATAATACTCAATCCTTGTCCCTAAAACTACTTACATAACTTTATTGTTTAAAAAAATGTAGTTTCATGCATGAACAATAAAGAACTGCTTAAAATGCTGCTCAGTTCTCTGGTAGTTATGAGTGACTGTAAAGTACAATATTGATTAAACTATTGCCGCTTCTCATTTTTTTAAGTTAGTTTTTCAGGAAGAGAAGCAAGTCCTAAAATCTCTTCAGGAACATAAGCAATAGAAAAGCTTCTGTAGTTGAAGGCAGATTCCAGTTTAATGAGCATAAACATTGTGTGTCTGGGAGCATGGGCACAGGGCTCTGACCCTGGCAGGCTCTGGCATTAGGAACCCATGACAATATGGGTTACAATTGCTGCAATCAAATTGTTTTTTAAAGGGCAAAAAAATCACTCTTCTGCCATACTTCACTTGATTATTTTTTAAATTGGAGGGAAAAAAATCTAAATATGGTGATGCCTTGTGAATTAGAGCTGGCAGCTGAAAATAATCAGCAGCAGTTATTTTAATTTTCAATGCAGTGTGATAAATCTTACCAGTTAAAGCCTCAGCAGTGTTTTATCTTAGGAGTTCTCTCTGCCTACCAGTACAACTACTACAGTCAGCATTGGACAACATTTTGTCAAAATCTTAAAACTTACTTTCATCTAATGTAGTAATATGAGTTCCTTGGATGCTTTTCTGTGTGAGCCTCTGTCTCATTGTTAAAATATTTTTTAATATTTTGAAATGAAAGCAGCAAACTGAAAATCCAAAACAAGTCTGAGGATTTCTTTTCTTTGTGGTAGTATGTAGCGATATAAAGTCCAAGTATCTTCTAAGATGAGCACATGAAAGAGTGGGAATAAGTTCTCACTTAAAGAAAAAAAGAAGAAAAGGATCCTTGAGAGGTTTCAAATGTAACCTAAACAGAGGATAAAGCTGTCATTATAAGAATAATTTGGTGAGAACTGCAGCGTGTCTGACTTCTTTGTTAAAAACCTTTGGTATTAAAGAGCAAAAGATGTACCTCTCTGGAGAGTGCTTTGAGGAATGCTCTAAATCTGGACACAGCCTTGGTAGTAGGAAAGACCAAAAAAAGATGACTTTCAGAGAAAATCCTTTGAAGCAAATACCTTTTGAAACCTTTCAGAGCAGGTTGAAAAAAAAAAAAGTGATGCTGTGATACAGCTGGTTGAAATATATATACATAAGACCTGAATTCCTAAAATCATCAAGAAGAATAAAAAGCTAAAAAAAAAAAAAAAAAGACCCAGGCAGTAGCCATTGGCAAGTGTAGGTTTGGTATCCAGGTGCTGTTGGCAGAAGTGCATTGACTGTGTATGGAAACTGTCAAAATGCCAGAGCCTCTTCACTGGCTGGACTAAAATGTCCTGAGAAAAAGCTTTTGTTCAGAAATTCCCTTTTAAATCTGTTTGGCAATACAGCATTTAAACCTCCACCCACCCACTGCAATCCCAGGAGAGAAGTATCTCTTTTAAAATAAATAAATAAAAAATGCTGCAAAGGAAATAAAGCTGAAAATGCATTGGTCTTCTCTCTTAGACATCCTTAGGTTTTTATTCTGTCTGATGTGCTGTCTCTCCCACTAAATATAAATAAATCTCATGTCTAACCTCATGAAATGAATATTAGTTACAGTGTTTATCTCATTAATTTAGAGGGCCTTAATGTGGATTAATTCTGAGCTCTATCAGTTTTATTCTCACAATTATTTCTGGTGTTCCTGAGCTCTGCAGTTCAAAGGGAAGGTGCCTCATCCATCACCAGGCTGTGACTGGCCCGAGAGCAGGTGTGCGTGAGAAAGAAGGTGCTTCGAGGAATTTATCTTCCTTCCACTGAATTATGTTACCATATAGAGTTAGTCCTGTCTGCTGCAGGATTCACTGCCTCACTCTGGTGCCTTGAAGGGGCAGAAAGGTGAATAAGGATGGAGGAGGTCTGGCAGTGGCTACAACTAAGGGAGAGCAAAGCTGCTAAATATGCAAGAAAGCTCCTGCCACCTTCTCATCCAAGAGGGATGTGTCTCCTGCTGCAGGTCAGGGCTTGCCAGGCACAATTTTCACCTGGGGGATGTTTTAGGGAATGAATTAGGAGGAAAATTCTAGAAATTTTACATTGCTGGCAAAAGAATTAATGCATCAGTTTCCTGACAAAACATTTTATTCAAGAAAATTTTATTGTGTTTTTGTCCATGTTGCCCTTTTACCACTAAATCTCATATGTCTTGAGGCTAAAGTAGAACACTGTAATCATGTAATCACAAACTGAAATCTAGGATGAGAAATTATATCAGTATGGACAGTGTTAGGCTCAGGATTTTGAGGATAATACCGACTCTTTGAATTGAGGTCCCTGATGATCTCACTGCTGCTGTAGGGTTGTTCTATCTGAAGTAAACTTCCACAACTGTTCTATTTTCTCTTCAGACTCTGTAGATAAATTGTTGACAATGTTCATGGAGTAGATACCAAACATGTAGAGGCAATTGAAAAAATATGGAGGGAACCCCCTCAGCAGAAGGTAAAAGTAGTGGACATTGCTAATGGTGACTGTCGTGTGTTCTTTGTCTTGTGTATGGAATTGAGTCTCTTGTGTTTATTAAAGTCAAGGAAAGGCACCAGTGAGTGCAGGAAGATGGATCATTAGGGAAATTTGTGCTGGAATCAGAGTTATGAGAGCACACACTGAGCTCCCTGTTTCTGGTTTCTTTTTGTTGATTGTTCAGGATCCGGGGCAGGAAGGCTCAGAAGAGGTGAAGAGAGGGAATTGAACACAGATTTCTGTGGTAACTGATAGTTCTCTAACAATGTCCCTGACTGCTTTTATTGGGAATTGAACCATCAAATGGCATTGCTGCAATAATACTGAGTGCTTCTGTGCTGCTGTGAGAGAGGCTGACCTGGATTCCAGGCTGTGTGGAAGATGAGGGAAGCTCTGTCCAGTTCCAAAGCTCTGGATGGGCTGAACTGATGGCAAAGCTTTTGCTTTAAGCAATAAAATCAATTCTGTGATGTCAGCGCAGGTTGCTCTTTCCTCCCATCAAGCTGTCCAGATTCCAGAGTCTCTTCTGACTTTCCCGTATGTTTTAGATGATGTAAAAATTTTTCCAGCATTTCTTTTGAGGTGCCACTGTACAAGATGAGGTTTGCTGGGAACCCCTCTATAAAGAATCGGGTTCTGTCCTTTGCATGGGATTTCCTCTTTTTCTCCACGTTTTTCCATCCCTGCTGTTGGAGCACATGAGCCAAGTTCAGAAATCTCCATGGGGTTTCTGCCCACACTTAAGAGATGAATGTTCAAAATATCTATCTGAAATTTGGCACAGTTCAGGAGAACCTTCACTTTAATCTTTGGAAACACATGGGATAAAGGTGAACCACTATTGGCAAAATTTTCAAAATGAAGGTCTCTGAAAGGAAAGCCAAATGGTGCTGCCATGTAAAACCTTTACATTAGTGGGCAATGTAGGATGCACATCAACTCCAAAATCTTGAGTGCACTTTTAAAAGCAAAATTTGAAAGCCTAAAACAGAAAAGAACTTTCTCTTCCCTGTACAATTTTCTTATCTGTGAGACAGGAATGACACACTACATGTTTCTTACAAAATAAGTCTGCTTCTAAAATGTTAGGTGGTTGAAAACCAGAAAAATATTCTTGTTTAATCACAGAGGAGAGCTGTTCTCATGAACAGCTGTATTTCTATAGCTAGATGCTTGTCCTGGTCAATCATTTGGGCCACTTGAATCTGATATTTCTCAGGCACATTTGCTGTTTTTATTGGAGTCCTTTTCTTGTCATCTGAATATATTTTTAGAACTTATTTTTCCCCAGTCCTTTCTCTACAGATGTAATTTAGAGACCTATAAATCTGTGCAATGACTCAAAACAACAGAATTCACAGGAGATGGAAAAGATGTCATTTTCCTTTTCACAACTGCATATTTGCTTCTGAAAATTGTTTGCTCAAATGCTGCTTTAACTCTCAGATTTGTGTTTGCATCATTACATGGTTGGCCATCTCCCTGATTATGTTGAAGTGGATGATGTTTGGCCAAGAAAAGGCTGTAAGTAGTTTGTGAAAGATCATTTATTGTAATCTAGAAAATAGGAGTTCTCCCCAACATTTTTGAAAGTTCAAGCGTTCTCTGCATGCAGGGGATGACCTCCCCTTGTACATATGAATGAATATTTTCCTCTTAGAGGCAGATATCTGTTTTTTTGTTAGATATGTCTGGAATGTCCCTTTGGTCACTTTGGGTCCCCTGTGTCACCTCCCAGGCACTCCCAGCTTACTTGGAGCAGGAAAAGCAGAAAAGGCCTTGGCTCTGTGGAAGCCCTTCTCAGTGATAAAAATAAAAAAATCTCCATTATCACCCCTGCATTCAGCACAAATCCAAAACACCGCCCCATAACAACACTGTGAAGAAAAATAATTCTACCCCAGCCAAAACGAGCACATTCTGAATCATGAATTCCAGGCTGGAAGACTGAAAATTGTAGGCTGTTTTCTGGGCATTTTGTTTTGATGCAGCCAAACTGACTCAACTGGATTAAGTTGAAGCACCTGTCTCTAAGGAATTAAAATATCAAATGCATTCTAAGTTATAAAATGAAATATATTGGTTTTACCTAGATTCCAAAGCACATGCAGTGTTTCAGTCCAGTTGCACACATTCAGTCTGTGGTGGTGTTTGCATTCACAGGATGTTCTTACAAGCTAATATTTCAGATAGGTGATGATCTTACCTCTCTGGGTGTGTGGGTGCAGCTCCTGTAGCTCACCTGAGCCTCTGGGCAGGTGGAGGGAGCTCAGTTTGATCCCTCCCCTGCCCAGCTGAGCTGGATCCATTCCTGCCACAGCTGTCCTGCAGAGCCCGGGGGTGGGTAAATTGCTTTTAGACACTTCTGTGAGCTCCAAGCTTCTTCTCTAAAGGCTTAATGCTTGTAGCTACTCTGGAAATGCCTGGTTTTAATTCAGTGTGATATAAATGACTGGAGGACATTCTGCAGCCTTGGATGTCTTGTGTTCATTCCCCATGTTTCACAGAAGCCAAGGAAATTTCCACCAAGCCTTGAGAATTTGTTGAGTTCAGACACAATGGGACTGCATTCTGACATAAACCCCTTTCATTGAAAATTTTAAGGCCGAGTTTAAATCACACCATTATAATTTCCTGTGTACATTTGTAGCTTATGATTTATTTTTTTTAAGATACCACATCACAGCTGAGTAATTCTGTTTTGTTTAGTTTATCCTCAGTCTATGTAATTTGTAAATGCATATTTGCATGAATAATTACCTCTGAATAAGCTAAACCAAGCAGGCTGACAAACACAGATTACTCTTTTTTCTTAGAAAAGTATGAGCAATGTGACTTTATGCTTTGGGGACTAATGCCACTAAATGGCCTTGCAGTTAACTCTTAAAAAGAGGGGGATATGAATAATATTAAACACATACAAGAAAGAATAATTAGGATATAAAATTTTGTCACTAGTGAAGTGACAATCAGCACTGCTTAATGAAAGTTTGAAATAATATTTCTGATAGTGTTTTAGGCATCTAATGATCTCGTGTCCTTCAATTTTATTGTAACAAAAGGCGTTAGAAATTCTAAAATAAGTAAATGTCAGTTTAATGTGTATGTCAAAAACTTGAAAAGCTGGATTTGTATGTATTATGTAAAATAGAGTAGAAAGTTAGAAAATAGGAAATATGAAGAAAACCTACCCTAATATGTTGTTTGGATATCTTGCTGGACATCGTGAGTTAAGAGTAATATTTAAATACTAGTTTTGCCATTTGGGAAACACAAAAAGTATGGTTGATTTGGAACAGAGTTGGGGGTTATGAAAACTAAAATAAGAAAAAAGAAAGTGAAAAGAAAAAAAAAGAGAACTGAGTTGTATCAGTTCAGATTTATTTGGGGCTCTGTAACCATAAAATACAGAAGAGCTCTTTTCTGTAGGCTATAAAAAGGCTTCGATCTTGATTCAGTCTCCCTCGGAGTTGGGAGGAAAAAAGTCTTGCAATAAACTGTAAGAAGCAGGGAAGCAAACAAGTTTAACCTCTGTGCCTTTCCAAAAATGGTCCTGCAACAGCAGAAGGAAGCTGTGGGAGCAGCTGCAGGAGAGCCCTGTGAGAGCTGGACAGGTGGGACCAGGGAGAGGCTGAACATGAGATGTGTCTGGGACTGAACTCTGTCTGCAAGGCCAAACTCCATCCAGCTGAGGTTAAGGGACATGTCTTTTTTCTCTTGTTTTAGAATAAATTACAGCTTTAGCTGTCAATGTAATGCAGCATGCAATCTTGTGTAATAAACCTAGACACAAGAACCCTTTCTGACTGTAAGCTGGCACTGTGAGTCATATGGTATTGAAATGCTCCTGAATTCTATTGTGGGAGCAGAATATTGAAGCAAAGAAAAGAAAGCCTCTATAAAGTGCTAGCAACCATGAAGAAAAGATGCCATGAATCTGTTTGAGGAGCAGGGCTTGTAGGTAAAGCACCTAGCAAGACTGGAGTTCTCTGATATAAATCTTCCCTGACCTTGTTGGTCAGAAGCAGCTCTTAGTCTTGTAACAGAGAAAAATAATCTTCCGTTAATCCAGATATATAAACTTTTTGGGCTCAGACAGTCTCTGCTACTTTTCATGTCTGGAACCAAGGCGAGAAAACTCTGCCACTTTTCTTGCCTGGAACCAAGTTGAAGGAAAAAGGTTGAAAGACAACTTTGGATATTAACATTTCTGTAGTAATACAGTAAGTATATGAAAGATAATTATGGATGGGTATTTTGTCTCTGGTGTGCTCAACAGGACCCTGGTGGTGGCAATCACAGCTGTGGCTCTGTAATTATAGAAGGAAGCTTTTGGCTGGAATGGGAACAGCTCTGGTCAGAAAGCCTAACAGAGTTTACACCAACAAAGGATTTGGCACAGCTCCCTTATCTCCCCTTCTCTTTCTTCCTTTTCTCCAATTTTAAAGATCAGCTAGTTTTATATTTGCAGCTTTCTTCACGTTTGTTGATGTCCAGCTTTGATCTACAACCAGCCTGAGTTTACTTTTATGCTCTGCTGAATGCTGCCTTCAGCCTCAATTTCAGAGCTGTGCAAATAAATTATAGCGATGTGTTTAATTAAAGTTCGTCTCATGTCCTGATTGCAGACTGTTGCCTTCTCAGATACAATTTGCAAATATATTTTGGAGTTTTATTTTAGGCAGGATGACTAGTTGAAGGTTATTTAATTGTGATTGATTGTGCATGGGATGTTTCTGCTGCCTTTATTTTGTGAACAACCTGAAAATAGTAGCTGAATGCTGAAGGACAAATGAAGGGCATTTGCCTGGATGGAAGGAGGGGATGTAGTGAGTCTGAACAGTTACAGAACTGAGGGCTGATGCTTCTAGAATTACATGTGTGTTTTTGGAGAAATTGCCTTAATTCTAAGGAATGTACAATATTTATTAACGTTAAATATTTAGTTTTATTCAATACTTGAAGTTTCTTTAAGGGATCTATTTCTGAAACCTTTTGGTGGGTAGGCAGGAATTGTGAATATGAGAATATTTTCATACCTGCAGCTTCCACAGGCCTGAGGTCCCCCATCGTTTGTGTAGAGTCCATTCATTAATATGGGTCAGGAGTTTGGTATTTGATAAAATATATTCATCGTTTGAGGTTACTGAACTATGGCTCTACCAGCAGCTAGCATGAAGAGAAGACTTTCCACCACAGCCATTCTGTGGTGAAAATTTCATTCCATTTCAGCACAGCCATGCTCCTTTGGATTTGCTTTCTGCCAAGCTTTTAAGAGCTCGGTTTAGGAGCTGTTTTCTTGTCTGCATGACTGCATCCTTATTTTGGTGGTTAGAAACATCCCTTCCTGGGTTTGCCACCTTTGAGTTTTGTGTTGGGTTTTTTTTTTTGTTTTTTTCCCCACAATGGTTTCTTCCCTGAGTCTTTTTGCTGCCTAGTGGGTAAATCAGCCACAATCTGTCTCTCAGGCAGTGGGTTGGATGTATAACACTGTTATTAAATCCTTCTCCTCAGTCAAGTGGGCTGGTGAGAACGTGATAAGGCAAACATATTTCTGTTATTATTTTCAACCTATTTATCTTATTCTTTTTAATTACCTCAGAATTTGCAAGAAAGCAAGGGTTAAAAATAGTATCCAGCATCTTCAAGACCCCAGCTGCCACCTGCTTCATATAGTTACTCATATTTGTCCTTTGCAAGACCTGTTTTCCTCTGTGTCATCCATGACTGGATGAAGTATACTCTTTTTTTGGTTTCATTTTGGAGATAAGTAGAAGAAATTAGAATAAAAATCCCTGACTGTCTTGATTGTTGCATTTTCAGAGTATTTGTCTTTTCTGTTTTGGGGGAGATTCGGTTAGAATTTTTAAGATGGAATGTTTACAACTCACTGAGCATCATCTTGGGACTTAGAAAACTAATAAGTTGCCTAACATAAAATAATTACTTCTCCTAAAAATGTTTGTTTTATTACCTACCCCTACTTCATTTCATGCATGGGGGAATACTACTGAACTCCACAAAGCACATCACAATTTACTCCTAAATAGTCATATCTTTCAAACAGCATAGCTTGAAATGATTCGAGGAGTAAGTGCCTCATTCAGATGGATAAAACAACTCATTCTTTAGCAGTTCCCCAGTTTTAGGGTAAGAGGATTTACTGTGGCATAGCTAAACCAAGTAGACAAGTGCTCTTTTTGGGCACCTGATAAAAGGATGAGTCCTCTTTTGTTTTTTGAGTAGAATTATCCTACCACAGGAAAGCAGTTTATCAAATATGAGTGGTTGGGGGTGGGGTGTTTCACTTCTCAAAAAGCTGGTATGTGTAAAATGGGGATTATGTCATGTTGTAAGCATTTCTAAAAACAGAAATGAGAAATAATAGGAAATTTAATCTTTATTCATTTTAGGAGGTATTAGAAATGTTGTGACTAAAACAGGCCTTCATGCATCATAAATAGTCTGTCAGCTTCTGAATGGATTATTAGGAAGGTAGAATGTCTGGATTCAATAGGATTCTTCAGCATTATTTTGAGGTTGTATTTTTTCAATATTTAATTTTATATTGGAGTTTAAGGTCCCAATTAGTTGAGCCCCAGTCCACTAAATAAAACCAAAACCAACTACTCTGAGGTAGTGTTGCTGTACTGTATTTGATAAGATTTTATTAATTCTGCAAATTACTTTGCTTTTTATCACAAATTTTACTTAAGCGTACAGGTCCAGAATGGAGGAAGGAGTAAGAATAATCTGTATAACTGTTTTCATAATTTAATGTGTACCTATTACTTTCTGGATTGTATTGCCAAAATGTTACGACTTTGTTCTAAACTCTTCCAGTTGAATTATTGACTTCATTTGGCCAGAGATGAGCCACATGTAGTTTTACTTAGGGGAAGATTTAATTCACTTTTTGTTTGTCATTTTATCTGGAGTTAGAGGTGATATAAGCTGTACAGACCTCTGGGTGCTAGCTATACATGCTATTTCCAGAATATAACCTTTGAGCTTTGACATATCTGTATTTCATGTGGAAGATGTGTGATGAAAGCTCATGAAACTCTGTTCTATTACACCCAGCTGCTCCTTCATTATGCAATTTCTTACACGTACTCTCAATGCATGAATGTACTTAATAGCTTTGGCACTGGGGCCAACTTTTAAAATTTGAAGCAAAGCACATGGTTTGCAGAGTGTTTGGGGCAGCAGGGAGTCAACTTCTGTTTTCCACATAATTAAAAAATGAGCTGTGCTTTTTCAGGGCCTTTTTCTGTCTCTGTCTTGTTGGGCACGTGTTTCCTGGGAAAGACCAGTGAGCCTCTCTTGAAGATGCAGTTTGCATCCATAAATTAACTAAGAACATCCAAGGGCAGTTGCTAAACACATTATTAATTGTGCAAACATGTAGTTTTGTTGTTTACAGAGCAGTGGATAGCACCCTGGAGAAGCAGAGAGCCAAAGGGATGTGCAGAGCAGCAGCACATGAATGTAGATGGGCAGGGAGCTCATTTCCACACAGGCATCCTGCAGAAGCAAATGATCTTCGTGATCTTCATGTTTGGGTATTGATTTTGCCTCAGGAAAAGTCAGTGTGCTTTCTCTCATACAAATAATGACAGCCCTGATTTTTGCTTTGGAGAATAGGTGAGGAAGGCATTGGGTCCAAAGGAATTAGATAGAGGAATCCCTAGAAATCAACCTAGATATAACCTCCCACAACCTCTCAAACCATAAGACTTCTGAGACACTAATAACCATTGTATCTAATGACATATGTGTTGGTACAAATTAAAGATAAGAGCTACAGAAAGAGGTAAAAAATTTATGCATTTAAGCACCCTGTTAAATACCCTTTCCATATCTGAGGTTAATTTTTTAAAACTGGAGGCATGAGATTAGGTAAAACATAAAATACCTTTTCCTAGTATGAAATCTTTACTTGATTTTATCCTACTTTTCAAATACAGGAAAAAAATATATTGGCTAAATAGTTTTCCAGTTCTTTAGAGATGAAAACCCCCATCTATTTCAGAAGAAATGGTGAATTGTGAGCTTTCCTGTTCTACATTTCATTACTAGGTGTTAAATCTGATGTTTTCCTAGTCAGAAGTGTCTTATAACTTTGGCTGGCCTTTCTACATACGTGGTTTGCACAGCGCTGATGACATATTGCAGACTTGGAAACTTTTCTGAAGAATTTATAAAGACAGGAATCTTGGCAAAGTTTTTGTATGGTTTCAACTTGAATGTTGAGATGCAAACTCACACAGATACAGGTTTTTTTTTCAGGGTAAATACTTTCTTAAAATACCCATGTTCAGGAATCTACTAAAATTTCACACATCCTACACATCCAGAACAACTGTTGCTAGAATTTAAACAGTTTGTGTAGGGATACCCAAAAGCAGAACTGTTGCCTTTGGCAATGAATCCCTACTTAAGTTACAAAACTGAACTGAAAGAGAAAACTTTTCCATCTTGTACTGCTCCTCTTATTTTAATTTTTAAACACTTATGTAATATTCTTATGTCTTCTTGTGCTTGTGTTTTATGTGAGCACTGGGTACAGATTTAGAGGTTCCAGAATGTCCTCAATGATGTCCTGAGAGGTTCATAACATTCTAAAATAATAATGTACAAGACCGATTATCCTCTTACTTTGTTTTCACCAGAATTTATTGCTACAAATGAGTGAGAAAAATGCCCTGGGTCATTCTTAAATTATATATTTAAAAAAAATACTTTAAAACTAATCTTGAAATATTTTCCAGTAATGCCAGTGCTTGACATTTAAAAATAACTTAGAACATGTTCTATATTTTCTTGCAGAGTCCTAACGGAAGAGCTGAAAATCTCCATGTTCTAAACACTTTTAGATCAAAGTGACTCTAAATAATCTGAAAAATATGTATGAATAGAAAACTATACACATCAGAGCATAGTCTGCTATCACTGTAGTTATCTGAGTATAATGCTTGGATAAGTGATGGATTAAAGGAAAATCCTTTAGGATTACTAGTTAGGTAAGATTGCTCAGGAGTCATGTGAGACCACAAAATAAAACTGTATTGGTGGAGTTTGTGCTACCTGTGTATTTTCAGAAGTGACCAGTAAAATCACTCATTCCCTGAAATACTTTACAAGACTGATTATTTTTAAGAAAATAAACAGAAGTGAATTAGTATCCTTTACACAGTTTTCAATAAATTCCTGTAGCTAATGAGGGGAATGTCTTACTAGAATCAGCATTTCTTATAACCGCTGGGAAAAAAGGGGGGGGAGGTTATGAATTGTGAATTAAAACCACAAAAAAATTATCTTTCAGATTGAACTTTCAAGATCTTTGCTATTAGAGATATTGCTGATTAGAAGTTGGGGTAAGGCAATTGCAGAGCTCTGCTCAGATGCTTGTGCTTGTGCAAACAACTTGTTTCCATGCAAGAAGCACTCTCAGTGATGTGTGGCTGTAATTGTAGCCTGAATTTTGTCTCTTTGCAGGCAGAGCTTGTTGATGTCCAGTATGGGACCATGGAAGACCTGATCCGGATTCAAGCCATCACAAATGTGACCAAAAAAATTGCACTTTTGAAGCTTGGACAATCACCTTTGCTTTATAAGGTTAGTTACACATCAGCTGAATTATTCATTTGGTGGGTTGGGTTTTATTGGCCTTTTTTTTTTCTGTTTCAAAATATAAAACCAAAGAGTTTCCCATTTTCCCCAATAAGTCAGGACTTATTGACATTCAAATTCTTCCTCAATACTCACCACTGTCACTTTGAAGTGATTTTTATGTGTTAAGAGTTGTTTATTTTTCTGTATATCTTGCAGTGCCCCAGTTCTCTGCTGTATTTTCTCTGGGTGTACTAGAAGCCTTTTGACAAACAAAGAAATCACTGAAAGAACTAATAAAGCAGAGGGGATTGTGTCTGAAGAGGGTGTACATGGGTGCATGTGTATCCATCCTCTCCAACCCCATCTCTGGCAGAGAGCACAGAGCAGGAGCTCATTAATCCACTTTAGCACTAAACATAATAAACCACTCAACACATAAACCACATTTAAACTCTAAACATCCAGTAAGTGCCTTCTGTTGCAAATATCTTATAAACAAAATTGCTGGTTTGACTTTCAGAAAATACAGAAAGTATAGTAGCTCAGTAAATGCTTAAACAACTCATTCCCAATTCACAAAAGCAATTATAAAAGAGCAGTGACTCCAGATATTGCAGTTAAGTAAATCGAGACCTGCTCTGTTGGCCATAGAAAGCACAGCCAGGACTTCAATACAGATTCAAAAAATAACCACTTAATGTTTTTTTCTATAGGAATAAGATTTGTCTCAATAAAAATGCCATTTTCAACTGAGTAGCTTTAGCTGTTTATTTAAATTATTTAGATGCAATTTAATTACGCCAGCGAAAGGTCAGTTGTCATTGCTGGGACTCAGTTGTTGCCCATCATTTCCAGCAATAGATCTGATCCTGCATTTCACTGCTGACAAAGCCCATGAAACATCAATCAGGGCTCATAAAGCAGGGATTTGATAAAGATGTAAAGTTTGATGTAGCAGCACTGTCTGTGAGATGGACTTTTTACCAATTTGTGTTCCTGTGAACACTCACTATGTCTGAATTACCATGCAGCCTGAAGGAGAAGAGCAATCCAGAAGGAGCTGAGGACAAGGCACATCTCAGGAGCTTTTTGTGTGGGTTGGCTGTAGCCTGGTCCCAGCTATGGGCTGTTAAATGGCTGAGGTGCATTGGCTACATTTCTGGTGCTCCAAAAGAATCAGCTTTGCACATTCAGAGTCTGTTACACAGCACAAACCCAAGCGTGGTGTGATCAGGAGACTGACTCAAATGTGTGCTCAGGGTCTTACAGCCACCCAAACCTACTTTCCATGTTCTCCTCACAGGAGGTTTGCCATTTTTCTTGAGCCTGTAAAACTACCCTTTTCTAGAATATAATTTATGTCTCTTTGGCAGTGGAATAATTGTAAGCTTTACTTTGCTCATAACTATCTGTAAAGGTGTAGAAAGATTATCAGGAGTAGATTCTCCTTTCCTAAGGAATATTTGATGTGAAATATTGCCTTAAACTGCAAGTCCTGCTGGTTTAAATGAGCCCAGTATCTCTCTGCTGAATCCACTCTTAGTATCTTTTTCTCTCCCCTAATGTTTATGTTTCTGTACTTACCGAGTCTCACATTTCTGTTTCAGCTGATACTTCCTTCTCCCTATATTTTCCTTATCTCTGCCTTCCATGTGCTTGGTTTTACATCACATTAAAACAGCACTAGTTCATAAGAGAGCTGTGGCTATATAAACATATATACTTAGTGGGTTTCTTTCCACTTTTTGTATTTAACTTGTATTTTTCATGTTAATTTCCTTTAATTTTTTCATTATTATTACTTTATATTATGCAAGTATCTCACTCTGGATTTGAGTCTTATTATTATAGACCCTGCACTGAGGTTCCATCTTCATAACAGTTTCTAATTATGTCTCTATTTTTCAGTTGTATCTCCCTTGCACAGTTATGCTTTTTGTCTTTCTCTCTTTACTGCTGTTTTTTTTTCTATTTTTCTCCTTTCGTGTATTTAATTTGCCTTTTAAAAATGTTTGATTGTTCTTTTTCTCTCTGCTGAGTCCTTTGGAAAAAAACCTGAAAGAAATAATAAACTACTGCTGGCAGAAAAAAATCACCATGCAAACTGAACAACATTTCTTTTGTTTTTACATCATATTAAGAGAAAGGATGTGCTGGTAGAAAAGAGCTTCATGTTCAAGGGGCTAATTTACAGAACTAAGTCCAAGTGATGGAAATTTGAATATTTGGAAATATAGTTATATAAATGACAGTATTTTTGCAGTGTAGATTTAGTTTATAGAGATTGGATAAGGTACAAAATTGGGGGAGGATTAAGGTTGAAAATAATTTGGAGCTTGTACTTTCAGTCTTCCAGGCTGTGCCCATCTCTTGTATCTTTCAACACCGAAAACAACAGAGTTGAGAGCTTGGAATAATTTGAAATTGGAATGTACAGGGAATTTGGAGTAGGCAGAAAAGGCTGAAGTTAATGTGCTGTTAAAATATGCAGTTTAGTCTTAAACATGAGTAATTCTGATTAAATTCCGTAAGGTTCATAAATTTAAGCTGCTTTGTGAGAACAAGATTTGCAGAAATCTGACCTGGAGTTATTTTTGCAATTGGATATGATTTGCAGATTCCACTGGGAGTATTGTGTTTCTGTTCCACTGGATCAGAAGGTGGTTTCTGGTCAGGATGAGAGGGGCAGCAGCCCTGGCAGTAGCACCTGTCCAGAGCCACAGAGACACATCCTGATCCTTTAAGCTGGACCTTTTCAAACAAAGAATGTGCTACCTCAGCCACATCATAAATTACAGCTATAAAGAGAAAAAACATGGACCCTACCTTTATAGCTGGGTATCCACAAGAGCAGTGACTCTGGGCAGGGAAAAAACCCAAAACAAAATAAAAAAAAACCAAGTAGTTTACATTGCTGTGATTAAAAAAAAAAAGAAAGATAAAAATGTGTTATGTATTTTATATATATAAAAATATCAGAGTGGAGCAGGGGCTTGAGAAGGGGTTTTCGCCATTGTTAGGGCACTAAGATCAGTTAGTGAGCAAGACTCTATTGTAGATTAATATAAAAAATGAGGGGAAAGGAATGGTAGAAATGCTTCAAGGAGCAGGCAAGAGTATTGCAAAGGCAAAATCCTTTTCAAATGCAGCTGAAAGGTTCAGGAATTTACTACACTCAGCACCTGGAGTGGAAATTTCCTATAGCAAGACAGACTGAGGCAGGGGGCTGAGCTGTGGGGCACCTGGGGAGACTCATGTGACAGGGAACTTGGCATAACCAAGTCTTTTTGGTCTCATTAGCCACAATAATTCACAGTGCTGGAAAACTGACAGAAGGAAAAAATTCAAACTGTTTCAACAACTCCTGAAGGGATCTTGCGACCAGTCTGAGACACTCGTAAGATCTGGATTGTTACTGAATAAAGAGGGGGCTGGATTGAGGAAGAAGAAAAGTTTTCTTAAGCAGGGAGCTGAAATGAGACAAATGTAGAAGTGAGGGAATTGCCATGAAAAGGACACATTTTCTCATACCTTGAGATGGAAGGTGTCTGTGTCCTGGTGTCCTGGCTAGAAAGAGAATTTGTGTTTTGGTGGAACTCTGGTTATTGGGTCACTGGTGAGGTTGAGTAGCCAGTCACAGGAGGTCAGAACAGCCTCCTGATGATCCTTGATCCAGGGGGATCTCTGAATGTGGCTGCTGAAAGATGGTGAAGTTTATTACCAGTTTATTAAGCAAATCACTCATGTGGTGTAGAGCACCTTCTTGAGAAAAAGCACCTTGAGCTGTCCACTGTGTTTGTAGGCAACTTACTCTAATTGTGCAAATGTGTGGTGGGAGAGAGATTGGCAAAAGCACCTTGGTAGCACCCAGCTCCTGTGCCCTAGGGCCCATCTGAGTGTGTGCCACTGCTCTGAGCACGCTGAGGAAACCAGAGGAGGCTTTTTCAGGGAGAATTGCACAGTGGTTTCAATATCCAGCCTCTGGAAATGTCATTACTACACTCAATTTTTGAAAAATGTTGTGTGTCTTGATCATGATTTAATCTTTAGGGGTTGCAATTCGTGAAAAAGCCATAATTTTTGTCTTAAATTAACTTTTAATAGAGTAACAAAAGCCCTGAAGGCCAAACCACTTCATCTTTAAAATGTTCCCATATTAACATTTTCTCCACATCCATTAAATGAAGATGTTGTTCTACTGTGTAAATATCTGTATTTATTTTAATAATTTACTGCCTTCATAAATATTCATAAAATTGCTTTTTAACTGTCATAAAGTTTAGGAATTTGGAGGCCTGGATGTTTATGCAGAGGTTATTGGCAGGCCCTTATAGATAAGGGTTTGCTAAATAGAAAATATTAAAGATTCCCAGAATAAAGGTAATTTGCAAAAAGGCTTCAATTTAACAACTGTGTTAATTTGAAATAAGTTTACTTTAGAAAAAGTAATTTCACTTTTCTACAATGTCTGCATTGTTTATTTCCTTGTTCCCTCTGGTACTTTTTATGGCTAGCACATAGAATTGTGAAGATGATAGTTTGCATTGTAAATCTCCATTTAACGAGGACCCTCCCTTTCCTTCCATCCCTTCCTCCCTAGAGATACACAAATATAGGTGTGTATGTTTATATACATATATACAGTGTGTGCATATAAATATACAAATAAAAACCATGGTAAAAACCCAAACATTTTAAAGGGAACATAAACACTTGATATGCATTTCATTATAAAGGACACTGGGGTTTTGGTTGGGGTTTTTTGTGACCTTTTTTGGATGGTAGATTTTATTTGAAGGCTCCTAAAGTCTTTATGTACACACATTTCCCCATATGAGTGCCATGGGACTTTTAATGATATTATATCCCTTCCTAAAGCCCTTCTCAAAAAGTCAAGCCACAGATATAGGCAGCATAAATAAAAATTATAGAAACATGTAAAACTATACCTGGGGATCTGGATCTGAAGGGATTATCTAGTAACATCCACTGGATGTTACAGCATCCTGTTTTTCAGGTTTTCTCTGATTTGCCACCCTCTGAAAATCTCATCTCAGTTCTCGAAATCCTGAGTTTCGTTTGATAGTCCAAACTGAATTCAGGTTGCTTCATTCAAATTGTTGGTGCAAAGTTTGCTGAGTAGCCAGTTTGTATTTTTACAGGGTGTGCTAGTTCTTATTTTGTCTTGGAGGAAGGAAGCACTTTGTGATCCTTTTCCTTATTCTTTGTCTCCCCTGAATTTATCAGAGATTCTCTCCTTTGAGTTAGTTGCTTTTATTCTTTATCCTTTTTCTCTTCCCCCAAGGACTAGATTTAGTGTACTCATGTTCTTAACCTTCCCCTTCCTCAAACAGCCTCTTTAATCTCTGAGATATCACACAGTCTAAGGAATGGTCCCTTTGCATTTCTTCTCTACTTCCTACGTAAGCAAATTCTACCTAGGCCTTCAAAAAACATAATAATAATAATAATAATAATAATAATAATAATAATAATAATAATAATAATAGATTATGCCCTAAAGGTGTTCATGTAATTGAGGTTTCACACTCATCAGTCCTGTGTTTTGAATGATTCTTTCTGAATCTCTTCCTGATTTTTGATTCCTGCTCTTTAGTGAATACTGAAAAATTTTATGTTTGTTTCAAAGACAGACTTCCTTCATCAGAAAGTGAGATATTTGAGAGATTGGTAGACACAGTTCTCAGTTATATTCCTCTTGCTCTGACTTATGGGAATGCTTTCATGTTCCTTTTGAACAGAAGGAACAAACCATAATAATTAGAGAAGCCTGGAGACACCCTGCCTTCATATCATAAATCTGATCTGGGTTGGGTGGACTAAGAAATGCACCCCAGCCCACTGAGGAGATGTACCAGAGTTAAAAAATCAAGTCTCTCTGCACGGGTTTATGGCCTAATGCTTCATCCTGAAGTCATATTTTAATTCTTTATTGGAAAACTTAGTTTAAAATAGCTGGGTAAAAATAATTGGAAGTACCAATTGTGATACTTTTTCCTCTCAGTGTGAGGTACTGTGGGAAAGAAAATCAGGAAGTTCTACTGACTTGAGAAATCTATAGCTAATGACTAAAAAACCAGTCAAATAGGAAGTCCCAAACAGTGGTTCTGTATTTCTCATTGGAACCAAGTCACACTGAGCTCCTGTGTTCAGTTCCTAGAAGGCTGTTAGTATCCACCATAATTTTTAGCTGAGCGTGTCAATTTTCCTCCAACTTCATCCAGCATTTGAAGGATGATGTACTGTGACCTGTGCCACCTAAAAGTGAAACGGAGCCAGTGCAGTTATAAATCCAATCTGTATCTGTCCACATGAGTATGAAATAGTTGACAAAAATTTGCTCTCTTATCCCCTTAGTCAAGTGCACTGCAGTAAATTAAAGAGGGAATTCTCACTCCACTTTTTACAGTAGAAATGGGAAAAAGTAATTTGCCCTTGTAAGCAGTAAGAAGAATATAAGGGTGGGGTAGGAGAAAAGCAATTGATGTCTGGAAGGAAGCATAATTACAGCACCACTTGTCAATATTCTCGAGTAATTAACATTTTGTTTGCATCAGTAAAAGGACTTCTGGTTATTCATCATTTCCTTTTTGCTTACAAACCCCTGGATTTGATTGCATGGAAGGAGAGGTGTACTATTAGCAGAGTAAACAAGGGGAAATGTAAGTTAGTGACCAAAAGTAAGTATTGATTATTCTGCATTTCTGATGCCACACAATTTCTCCTGAATGTTTTGAGAAGGCACTGCTGGTCTGCAGACCTGTGTTCCCAGCTGTAGTTCCTATTCTCTCTTTCTCTTCTGTGTCAATACAGAAATTTCTGAAGTCCTGCTGGTGAATCAAACACTGAATTCTTCCTGATTTGACTCTGTGCATAGTCCTGTTCTCTTTAGTAACCCTAAACACTTAAATTTCTCTTGGGGAAGTGATTCTAAATATTCATATACTCACTTGGCTGTTTAATTGCGCATTTCCTGCATGTATTGAATGTATCCTTTGAAAAATTAGTCCAGCTCCCATAATGGATTGCTCTTTCCTGAGGGGAAGGCATTATAGGAGATCTCCTCCTTTTAGTGCAATAAAATTGAGTGAGACACTAAGTGGCTTCCATTCAAACATGGACAATGGCTGACTCATAAAGAATTCATTGTGGGGTCTTCTGAAGCCCTTGTCTGATTTTAGAGGTGTGAAACTCAAGCATAATTTTTCTATTTTATCAAGCCCTTAAAAAGTGAGTAGTAAATGCAGTCATCCAATTTACTGTGTGAGTGCTGTGTCCTGATAAATGGTGCAAAGTGAAGTGAAATGGATTTGCTGTGAGGCAACTGTTCAGAATCAGAGCTGAGCAAAGATATCCATTGCCTCAGCTTGTGCCCTGGGTCCACACATGATCAGCTACTTGTGTGCAGGGCACTGGGCAACACAACTTTGTCTTTCCTTCAGAAAACCCAAACCTTTTCCATTTGCTCTTCCTGCAGAGAACTTGGTCACACATCTGCTTGTGGTCTCGGCCCTTCTTTTGTTGCTTGTGTAGGGAATTATTTCTTCCTACCCAAGCTCCAAACTGAGCTGCTCTTTTGCATTAGTTGAGCTTGGATTTCACAGAAGGGCCATTGACAGACAAATTATCTGGGCCTTTTCCCAGCTCATGTGTTTCCAGCGCATTTCAACAACAGCTGAGTAAGGAGGAAAACAAAATTGAAGATCTATGAGCTTTGAGGAGGGATGAGGGGTGAATGGATAAAATCTCATCCTGCCAGAACAGATCTACCTGACTTTGGGTTCTTTCGAAGTGTCAGCCACTGGACTGGGTGAGGCAATGCCAGAAATCTTCAGAACTTCCCCCTCTAATAGCTCTGCAGGGGAGAGACAGAGACCAGCATGGTACATCCTGCTTATATTTGATATTTTCTGGAATAATGATCAGAGGAAAAGGTCATCTTTTTCAGGCAACAAGTGTTATATAAGTACTGCCCTCATTCTGTAGTGGGTTTGACTTGTATGGCATGTTCTACAGTCGCTGCTGGTTTCTTATTATATTAAGGAGAAGTTATGATTTTTCTCTTGACATTTTAGGCTCTTTTAAGTATTTTCATTTCAGAATGCTTCATAGTAATCAGTTTATTTACATATCTGTGAACTGAGAAACTGTTTTGAAAGGTATCAAAAGTCACTATTCTTGAATGAAGTATTTATTTAAAACATGATTTAGGAGATTATAGAAGTAAACAGTTCTATTCCTAGAATCAGTATTTTATTTCATAAACCAGGATGTTACAGATTACTCAAGTGAAGAATGATTTTCATGCCTTGTGGCTCTGCAGGACATCCAGACCTTGGTTTAATTTTTGCATTGGTTCTCTGTGGCTTTAGAGACTCAACTCTTAGAATTGGTTCCCAAAAATCCACACTTGTGATTTCTGCATGAAAATGTGAATTCTGCGGTTTCAAATACACCTGTGATTTGTCACATGATCAGAACTTTGAGTAGAAACATGGACTTGCTGGATGCTGACATCCAGCCTTTCCATTTGCATCCATGGAACCAGGGATATATATTTATATTTTGCATTCTGTAATACCCAGCCGATGGAAACTTTTTATTATTTTCCCTGGGATTACTTGAATTGCTCCTTTCAGGTTGTCTCTAGCTGGATTTTGTGAAGCATAGATGGCTAAAATATGTAACTGCATGTTCTCTCTGGAGAGGGAAGAGGTGGCTTTTAGCATTAAATTTTTAAATTTTTTCTTTGACTGCATAATGCCATGGAAAACCAAAGTCAAAATTTCAGTCTTAGCCATTTGGGCCTCTTGATGCCTGTGCATGAATTTGAAAAGAAAAACACCAAGTCCATCATAACAAATATAATTGACACCCTCTTTGCAAGTACAGCAGTAACCACTTGGAATATTTTGTTTCAATTGCCAAAACATTAAACTAACCTTCTGTGCAGAAGGCAATTCTACCACAGTGAACATATTTTCACTTAACAGGAGAAGATTGTGCATTTCAATATGAGAATTCAGGCATTTTAATTTCCTCCTTAGGTCTCAGTGAATAATTCACAAACACCATGTGCAACAAAGTTAGACTTCTGTTATTTTCTCTTGATCTAGGCCTAACAAAATGGCAGCTTCCTTTATATGTTATCCTGCTACATTCTCATGTGTTAAAATGAGTTTGGTTTTTGTATTTGGCTTCTGGGGTTTTTCCTGGTGCTTTTTTTGTTTATTTTTAGTATTGAACATACTCTTCTGAGAGCAATTCTCCATATTTGGAGTTGTGTTCATTCAAGGTAATTGTGGGGGTTTTTTGTTATTGTTATTTTTGGGGTTTTTTAAAAAGCATTTATTGGGATGCTTTTTGATACATAGAGTCAATCAGGGTTGCAAATAAAAAGATTCTTGAACTTCTTTATGCTATTGGGAAAGAAAACAAATGAACCTTGAGGAAAAAAAAGTTGGGGGCCACTTTCCTTGATTGCCTTAAGGTGCAATTTTTCATCATTTGTTTCAAATTTCACATGACTTGCACACTTCAGATTTCTCCAAAAATCAGTCTCTTCATCAGATAAAACACCCTTAACAAACAAACCCAAACTATTACAAAGCTGCCCAGGATTGTGAATAACCACATAACGTTCATGGGCTGAGATCTGTCAGGGCAGCTCGGTTATGTGGAGATACAGGTAATATTTTAGATGGAGGACAGAGTGTTTGAGTTTTGTGAAGGCTGGAGGAGTCCCTGCACTGACAGCTGAACCTGTTATTTACGTTTTCCCACTGTCAGTTATTATACAGACACAAGAATTTTAGCACACAGCCTCAGAGGTGACCTTGAGGTGACCTGGAGAGACCTCCCTTGCAATAAGATGGAAGCATATATTTCACTTCTGAGTCAATCTTGGTTTTCCCTGGAGTGGGAATTGACTATATTGCCTCTTATATCAGTATTCAGTTATCTGTGATGGGTTTATGTTATAAAATGTCCACTGGGGAACTGACCTGACAACTCATTTCAGTCAGGCCTCCACTGTAATCTCAGAGGAAAAATGATAACATTTAATCCACTTAACCACCTGGGTATGTCCCATTCCTGTTTCTCGTATTAGAGAGTATAAGGAAAAAAAGCAAGGCCAAATCTGCTAGTTCAGGCCATTCTTGGATTGCAGGCTGAGGAAATCTTTATGAGACATTAGAGTTTAATTAGTCTGGAGCATCTGTGTAGAAATTACTGTCCCTTACCATGGTAAAGTGCTGCAATGTTCCTTAAAAAGGAGATACAAGGAAGGCATTTGGAATACCTTAGGAGAGCTGGGATTTGGCCTCCTCTTCCTGCTTAAGAACAGTCCCAATCCAAGCAGAATTTATTTTTTTCTTGGTTTGAAATACCCAAGAGGAGTCCAAGTATATTATTTGCACGGTGCTTCACACCTGACATTAGTGGAAGCATCTTTAAAAGATGTCGTTTGCTCTGTTCAGCAAAGTGGGGCTGGAAATTAAGTACTTATTACAAACTATTCAACTTAAATTTCATTCTTTTTCGGTGTAATGTTATTCTTTTAAAAGTAGCCAAATAGGAAGGGTTAAGACATTAGTATTAAAAAAATGTATATGAAACTGTCATACACAGAAATCTTTTTGGCTGTGGCATTTGTACATACAATAGAATATGCTTGCAAATGGCTTTTGTTTCCATCTATTCTTTTTCAGAAAGACTTGAACTCTTTGGAAGTGCAAAATGAATCTTAAAAAAGTGTAATATTTTAATGAGTTAATAATTTAAAGGATAATTTACTCATTTTTATTATTTGCAAGTGTACCTGACTGGATGAACTTTGATGTGTGCACTGTACAGATTCATTGAAAGTGCAAGGACAAAATCTGACATTGTCACTCAATGTGCTTTATTTTCTTTGAAGATGAAGTCATTTCAAGGCATACAGAAAATTCAGGTAATAAGATTTGCTTCTGACCTGCCAACAGTGCAGAATTGTTCAATACTTGGTGATACCAGTAGTAATAGTGGAAGACTAGCTTAAATTACCTATTTCTCCCTTTTCCTGTTCACTAGCAAACAGAATAAAACTACAAGTATGTTATTTGATGTCAAGAAAACCTAAGTTTTAATAACCAAATTAGCTTGATTGTTAGTACAGCAGATTTTTGTTCTCAGTAAAGAGATCAGCTTGATGCAGTGAGGTTTCCAGAAGAATATGGAAAAACACCACTTTAAGTTAAAGCACATTAAAACTCCCTTTATTTAATATAAAAACCATACTTAAATGTGTTGCACAGTATGTTTTACAGAACAATTCCCCTTCAGCAGAAGTAGCTAGTAGTGGGTGGTGTTTGATCAGGTAAAATCTCACATGACAATAAGGTCACGGCCATCATATGGCACCTGTATTGTTGAGATCCTGTCACTGTGAACTGTCATGGTCAAGTGCACACAAGTCTCTCATGCAGATTGATCAGCTGCTTAGTCTTCTGTCAAGAAGTTCTTAATGACCAGAAAAATCTCTGCTCCTTTCATTCACTGTGAGAACATCATGTAAGAAATGCCCTCTGTCAGCCTGATGTCCTTCCTTGGCACGGCTTGTGCTTAAAGGAAAAGGATGGGTTGCAAAGCAAGTCGGAAAAAGTTTTTTTTTCCCCTGGTATTCCTAGAAATTGCAATCATAGGTGTCTTGACTCCCTGAAGTGGAGGATATGTCTGGAGCAATTTAATTATAATCATGACTGTTCTGTGAAATGGGATATTTCAGTTCTGAGTCTGTTTATCTCTGCAATAGCTTTTGGTGATGAGGTCCTCTGTGTGGATACTTAAACATTTCTTGATACAGAATTGGACATTGGAAAGCAGGTATATCAAACTCTGCTAATGCTTTACCATTTACGATGAGGGAAGAAAAAGAAAGAAAGATATACAAAATATTCCAGCTTCAGTCTAAATCTGAATAGCCCAGAGTAACTGATGTAATTCTGAAGGTATCACCTGCATGGCACACATCAGTCTTCATCCTTTAAGGGTATTAAAGATTTTTTTTCTTGGTTTCAAGATTAATAGATAGTGTGAGGAATTCTTAACAAATCCGTGCTTGTTAAAAAACACCCAAGCAAATTTTAAGCTTTTATTCTATTCCTGAATTAAGCTATTTGATGTCTCATGGTCAAGGTGTGTTACATGATGATTTGTTTAACCTCTGAAGATGTTTGTAAATGACAGGGAAAAAATATCTTTAACATTACTATAATCCTGTTCTCTAATTAAACTTGAGGAGGGAAGAAAACCCAACCCAACAGAAAACAATGCCCCTCAAAAGAGTGTTTTCTAGAAAATTTCTCTTATTTTGTTGCAGAAAAGATCTTAACTGGTAAGCCTGGAACTTAACATCAATGACTGTGAGATGAAATTGATACAAATATTTCTAAGACAGCCTTCAGGGCATTCAGTTGTTTTCTAATAATCAAAGATTATCATACTGGGAGCAAAGAGTTGTTCAGGGTTCTACTGTCAGAGTTGCCTCTTTAACTCAGTATCTTCATGGAATGTCATGTGAACAGATCATTTGCCTCAGAAATCTTGTGCGAAAGGACAGTTTAGTAGATGCTGGCAAAAACTCAAAAAGGTAAATTTGATTTTAAAACCCCTGTCATCCTGCTCTAAGTATTTTAACTTTGTAGGCCGTTGTTGGAAAGATGAGTAAGATGAGTATTAATTAGTTTCTCTGTTTAAATCATGTCTATCTCTACAATTAACTGTCTTTGTGTACTTTGTCTATTTTAGGATTAACCTTTAGTATTTGCTAACAAAAAGAATCATAACAATTATGTATATATTATTTTTCTATTCCCTGAGTAAGTTAGGTTCATACACAGTGAATCACAGAATCATTTAGATGGGAAAAGACCTTTAAGATCCTCAGGTTCCCTCCCCAAACCCACCACTAAACCATGTCCCCAAGTGCCACATCCACACATTTTTTTCAATCCCTCCAGGGATGGTGACTCCACCACTTCTGGGCAGCCTTTCCCAATGCTTGATAACCCTTTTGGCAAAGAATTTTTCCCAATATCTAATTGATACTTCCCTGGTGCAATTTGAGGCTCTTTCCTCTCATCTAGTCACTTGTTATTTGAGAGAGGAGACCAACAAATAAAGGTCAGGAAGCCTGACTTTGAGTTTCTTACCAATTAAGTGTTATTGACATTGAGGGTGCTACTTTGGTGTGAAGCTGATGCAGTTAAATGCAGGCTTGGGCATGAGGATTTCAGTAACTACCAATTTTCTAAACAGAATGGATACAGATGCATTTTCCATTAAAAAGTGATGCAAAAGTAAGCTTGCCCTGTTACCCTGAACTGGCTTCCTTTTCACCTTTTTAGTTAGAAGCAATAATAAGTACAAAATTAGTCACCACTGTCAGTCGACAAAGAGAAGAAATTAATGGCTGAGAACAGAAATTTCTGTTTGTGGAGTTTTTTTTTTTTTCACTCTGTCTCTTTTGCAAACTTATTGCTAGAGAAAATGCTTGTTCTGAACTTGGAAATATTCCTTGATTTTCTATAGATTTCTGTCCTAAACACCAGGGCCTGTGATTGTGGTCTTCATTCTGTGTCAGACCATTCATTGATTACTTTGACCATACATTCATTCCTGTAGTGTAACCTGGTGTTGAGATGGAGCTTTTATTTGGGTTTTTAGGTTGGAGGCTTTTGGTTTGGCATTTGTTTGATTTTTTGTTAGCTCTCAGTTTGTTTTTTTCTTTTCCCCCAGAGTGAAGTTGTATATTCTTTAAAGACTTTTTCTGCAAGTTCTGTCTTAGGAGTTACAGTGCTGTAACAGATGTTGATTGATCATGAGTTTTATTGTATTTCTTTTTCATTCATCTTATAACTGCAGTATTCTGTTTGTCATTTAGAAAGTTTAGTGGAGTTCTAGGAGCTGTAAGTGGTGCTAAATCTTTTCTGTGGGCCCGTTGGAGGGAACTGTGTTTTTAATGTACAAGGTTTCAAAAGATATTTTCTTTCGGTCTTTCCTTCTCCAAAAAATTGTCAGAGAAAGAGAAAAATAATGTGCTGTCAATGACCTAGTTGAGAAGAGTGACAGAGCAAGGGTTTTACTACCACATCTTTCTTAACCACCCTTGTATGACCTTGTTTTGTTATTGGGGTCTTCCTTTCCTAATCACTGCATGGAAAAAAATCTTAGTGACAGCAAGTTGGACCTATTTTTCACATTTTATATTTTTCAATTTATTTTTTAAGACAGGGGAAGGACATAATTTTGGATTGATGTTTTGGAACTAATTCTACACTGGTGTTACTGAAGAGGAGCTGGGGGTTGTTGGTTTGGCTTTTTTTTTTTCCCCCCCCCTAACTGCTGGTGAATGAATGACTTTGTAGTGCTTTGTGACTGCCAAACTAATCCAGCTGCCTTCCCTGTTCTCATCAAGTGCTTCAACCTTGGACCTCCTTCATGTAGCTCTTTCTACTATTTCATTTTGGTGAAATGGGCTATTTAGTAGGTCACAGGAGGAGGCAGAGCTCTGTTTTACTGATGTGCTGAGTGGAAAGCAGTGAAAAAGAAAGAACCTAGGAAGACACAAAAGCTGCACATGTTGGCTTTTTCAGCTGCTGTATCTTTTGTGTAGATTGCCCACAGTTGTGCTGTACCAGGGTTATATATTAAGTGGTGCTTCAGTTTATTACATATTCCACTTTAAACCTTGATGTTCAGTAGGAAAGATGCATTCATGCTATGTCCTGTGTAGCACAGTTCATGAATAAGTTCTTATGGAAAAAAAATTCTAGTTTCTGAAATGCCAGTGAGGAAACAAAATCAAGACTAGCCTAATTTTTAATTTTGGAATTTCCAGGGGAGCTTAAGAGTGGAAATCACTACTGATAATTTATAAAGAACTTTTATTGCTAAGGTTTGTAATAACTTCTTTAATATTTATAGTTCTTGAAATGACTTTATGCGCTGGGGCACATTCTTTACGATCATTTCTTTTATCACTCCTAGTTTGTGACTGTTGTTCTAATAAGGAAGATAAATAAGTTCATTCTGAGTATTGATTTACTTAAAGGCATGCTAACCAAGTAGTTAAACACTGCTCTTTTCCATAAATGAAGCTAAAATATTCATCAACCAATTAATAATATTCAGTTTTCTTAGTTGATATATATATATATGCCTGAGGCTTACATATAGCACACTCTGTATCTTTATATGTTCTACTTGGAAACATAAAATTAAACAAAATGTAAATTCAAAAATACATAAAGATGTTATGCAATCTCAAAAGAGACTGTTATATTACATCCAATGCATTATTTTAAAAGCATGAAATCTGGATGCAATGTAATAGACCAGGAAGATGTTGAACAGGGAGAGTATGTTTTGTACTTAACAAAAGTCCAAAGCAAAAGGCTAGAATTTTCCAGTACTAGTAATTGGATAAGAATTGTGAGAATAATAAAATAAATGAATAGATACTGGTTTTGCACAGGTCCAGTGAAGGCAGCTATTGTTTTAACAATCTAACAACTGGGGGCAGCAAATGTGCCTTAATTACAAATCTCTGACTGATTGCTGTGCGGGTTCTGAGAGCATCTGCTGATGCCTTGGTGGATCCCATACAACAGCTACATCCTTGGAGCTGGAAAAGTCATAATCCTACTTTTATCTTGCAGATAGAAGGATGGCTTGGGCTGTTTTCATTTCAACACTGCTAACTTCCAGTGTTGGTACTGGAAAATACCTATTCCAGGTACCCCAAGGATGTTTGGGGTTGAGACAAGACCATAGGGAGAATCAAAGGTTATGAGTTTACCCTGCATATGAGGCACAGTGAGGGGTGTTTATACAAATTAGGTATTTCCCTTGCTCTCTGCTCATTTTCCTTATTCTTGCTGATATTTCAAGGGAGGTTGGAATGAGATGAGCTTTAAGGTACTCCCAAGGCAAACCATTCTGTGATCCCGTGACTGGGGTATCTCCAGACTGGGAGGCTGCTGCTGCAGCCCAGAGTGAGAAGAAAAAGATTACAGAGAGTTTAGAGCCCCCAGAGGCTGGGAGCAGGTGCCCCAAACGTTTGTGGTGAGCAGAGTGGCTGCAGGCACCGTGGAGCTGCAACCACCTCCCCAGGGGGGTACTGCTTTTGGTGGGTTTTGTGCCCTGCACAAAGGGCGAGGGAAACTTGAAATTGCAGCTTTCTGGGGAAGTGCCCTGTGCTGGGAGTAATGTTTGAAAATCCAATCTGCTGATCTTAATTTTTCTAGTGGTAGGAAAACAAATAAATAAGAAAAAAGAAAAAAAAATAGGGGACGTTGTCAGATTTGACTTTGCTCTGTGGCTCTGTTGGCCTTTCAGTGGATTTTGGATTAAAAGTTGGGTAGAATGCATAAAATCCAGCAAAGGGTCTAATCAGTGTATTCTTGATGATTTAGCAAGATTATAATTGTATCTTTGTGTAATTGTTTTTTGTATGATGGATCTTCAGCTTTATTCTCTCTCTAATAGAGTTTCAACATAGACTGGAATAACCATAAACGTAATCAGAAACAACAGTTTCAGTGTGAACAGGGAAATGCTATTGGCTTTCTGGAGGTTGCTCATCTGGACATTCATACAGCCTGTTTCTTTTTAATGTTTACGAAATATTTAATGATACTTGTTATGCATACAGTGTTCCTCTACATGCTTATTTAGAAGTGAGTAGTATTTCCTGAAGATGTAGGAATGCAATAGCAATATGAAAGGCTTTGTATTATATACTCATCAAATAATGGAGCTTTTTTTCTCCGGACTGTAAGCAATTCAATTATTTTGTTTCTGAAATAAATTAAGTAAAGCTTATTGAGTCCAATCAGCCCTTGTTTCTAGGGAATTGTAGTTCAATTTCATTTTTAATTAGATTGAACATTGTGAATTTCTTAGCAGTGGTAAGCAAGATCTGGCAATAAAATATGCACTCAATTTGTATTAAAAGTTGCTAAAATCTAGTACAGGGAACTGGCAGTATATCTGGCTTATGTTTAATTGTCCAAATATCCTATTGTGAAAATTTCCATTTTTAAAAACTGCTGGTGCGTAACAAATTACTTTTCTTTGATAAAACTGTATAGAAGATGAGAAGGCAGCAAACAGGCAAAAGTATGGGACAGAACATTCAGTTCTTGATAAGCTTAATAGCACATGTAGGAGCAGTATGTTAATTTTTTTTCTGTGCAAGGATTACAGAATTAAACCAAGCTGATTTTTTGGTTTGGAGGAGAATTCTCCAAAGATTCTTCCTCAACTGCCAGAGCTGTCCAGAGGTTAGTGTGTGGATTTCCAGTCAAACCAGCACACAGCAAGCTTGTGACCAGTGTTTATTGAGAAGTCTACTGTCCTTGGATAGCACTTACCTGGAGAAGGAATGTACTTAAAAATATAATGGATGGTAAACTGATGTGCAAAGTAGGTCTTACTCATCACTGCCAGGCAGCCCCGTTGCTACAAGGCAGATTTTTGTGATTAACATTGTAGAGTTTCTTACCCTTCCCTTCTGCTTTTCTTCCCCCAATCTGTAAGACATCCAAGAAATACAAAAGGAGACTCTCTCTTCCCTAGAAGTAATTTTCTAGATATTAAAAAAAGGACAAAATTTTGAAAAATGAGAATTGTGAAAGCCAATTTTAGTTTGAAAAGTGATTACAGAAAATGTCCTAAAAATCTCAGATATGCTTGTCAGATTCTGTCCACAAATAAATGCACTTCATGTTATCATTTCTCTGGTAGTAACTACATCAAAGTCTTAAGGTCTTGACATGACACAGAGCAACTCTTTGATTTTGTATTGTTCCTATATATGTCACTGTATGGCAGGAATAGTTTGATAAATTCCTTTGCAATATGTTTTCCCCCTTCTAAGACCTTTATGGCAATAGCCTGTCATTTATGAGACCACTGTGTATGCATTTATAGCTGTTGGGAGTTTTATGCAGCTTAATCCCTTTCCCAGCCCTGTTTGTTCAATATAACAATGATGCCATTCCTCAGGCAAGGACAATGTTTGAGCTGGAAAGGAAAGATGTGTTTCTTTTTATGGTCCCCATTAAACTGGCTGCATCCTCCATCCCTTTTACAGCCTTAGCACAGCACCTTGAGGGTTGATCAGCAAACGCCAAAACCTCTTCAGACACAGTTTTGACCCCAAATTCCTTTGAACATCCCTCAGTGTTTTCGATGGGGGATCCTGGAGCATGATTAAACATCAAGTGCAATATTAAAAATACAAGGTGAAACCCAACCTTATTTTGTTAAAAACTGTCAATTTGGAAGAGTGGTATATAGATGAAGATATGTGTATTTAAGTGGGTTGTTCTACCTTGAGTTTTGTTTGTGTTACCAAGCCCCTTGCATTATGGCAAAGTCACTTGCTATATAGAATTGTAAGCCAATGTATCTTGTACTGAACGGCTTTATCTTTAATAATGTATCAGTCAATAAAAGAACAGGTTGTTCTATGGATTAGTGAACAGGTTTTTCACAGCTCTGTCTCTTGAGGCTGGATTTTGTGGTGTCTAATCTGTGGACAAGTTGCTGTATTCCTTTACATCTGCCACTCTGTCTCTTGATTTCTTCCATGTTTTTTCCCCTCTTCCATTGAGGAATAAGCTGTTCAGTTTTTATTAATGCCTTCTCAGTCATGTATTAACAGCATCTGCCTCTCGTCTGCTCAAGATCCCATTTTCATTGAACTTGCAGGGAATATACTGAGGTACTGCCTCCTGTGAAATAAGTTTTCTGTGCCAACTAATCAGCAGCTCAGTCATTTCTGTGGATCAGGACACATAAATGGACAAGATTAGAAAGTGGACTTTGGGAATATTTGTCAGTAATAGGGCTGGTGTTGTACCTCATAAAGCACAAACTGCACTGCTGATACTGTAAACACCATGAGGGGGAGAATTGTTTGTGCAGTGGGTTCTCAGAAGGTTTGTCCATATTTTGGAATTACTTGTAAATATGGTGAGAAGAATTGCTAATAATGCTATTTGAATATGCAATTAGCTGATTGATGTAACCCACAGTTACTTGCGTCATCTTTTTTTCTTTTTTTCTGGTGCATTCATAGGCATTGCTAACCATCACGGTTAGGAATCATGCATTGCTACTTTCTAAATTATTTGTAGCAGGACTGTTGCTGGGATTCAACAAAAGAGAGGGAAAACATGCCATGCTTATTTAATTATCTTTAAGCATTGGGGTTTTGCTGGATCAGAGGTTCTAGAAACAGGATCTAAGCTGTTTAGATGCAGTGAGAGAGTAGTGTAGGAAACCCTCTGTACTCATGGTTGCTGTAATCCAGGTGAGACCAAAGTGTGATGTGATTTTCTGCTCTCTGCCCATGAAATGACAGCTTAAACTCGAGCCCAGATGTGGCTCCCATGCACAGAACATCAGAGTAGAGGTGCTTCAGTCATGCTTTATTTTCAGCTGGAAAGAGAGGGTACTGCTGGAACACTCCAAGCCTCAGTGTGCATGTTTCTAATTTTCTGAAGCTCTGGGGTTAGCAGGTAACCAGTCCAGTGTAGCCCCTGGAAAATAATGAAGGCTGATTACCTGATTGGTTTTGTGCTGTGTGGTGCTTACAAGGTGCAAGGATGGTCTCAGCTGAGAAGAAGAGAGCAGGGGACAAGATCTTCAGAGAGTCAGACCCTGCACACAGGTAGAAGATAACAAATACAACTTGAGGCCAGTACCTGCTGCACTGCTTCCCTGCCTATCACCAGTCACTGATGGGCAGCTTTTGTGCATGTGGCTGGAGATTCACAGAGGCTGCAGTCTGTCCTCTTTGGTAGGTTCTGTGTTCAGATCATTAATATAACCCCTAATTAAGTGTTCATTCAGGTGCACACTGGCCTCAGGTGAGCTAAAACACATTAAAGGCGCCTGTGAAAGGCAGTGGCCTCTGTTTCTTGTTGCTTTTCTTTTTCCTCAGCAAATAGTCATGCTCAGCTTGCTTATTTTGGACCCAATATCTGCCAGTAGGTCTGTGGCCGAAGTCTCACAGTAAAGTTTGTCTGAAATGTGGAGCAGAGACCTAGACACTGTTACCTGTGTGCCAGTGCAAAGGGAAATTTTTCTTCTGCCACATCTCAGAGATGGTGCAGTTAACATGGAGAAGCAGCTTTGAGTTCTCCCCTTAGAGCCAAACTGAGTTCTATAGACTGTTGCAGTCTGTCTCTTCACTGCTTCAGCCATATCATCTTTAAAAGGCAATTTACTGGTGCCTGGTGGTGTGTAGAGTTTACAAGGCTAAACTGTCCCCAGGTACATGACAGGGCCTTTGGTTAAGCAGCTGGTGTCTCACATTAGATTAAATGGAGTCCAGAATGTTTTATGGGGTGATTTAATATACTGAATTGGAACAGTCACATTTTTTAAGGTAACTCTAAAAACTGAAGACTTAAGCAGCCATAAATAACTGAAGGGTTAACAGTGGGCACCAGCATCTGTTTTCAAGGGTTCTGCTGTTTCCAGTTTGCTCTGAGATGTTTATGGCTTTGGGAGAGGGACAGTGCATACATCCAAAATCATAAGGAGCAGATTTTGCTGTTGGATCATTTTGCAATCTAAAATAATCCATTCATTTGAATAGATCTGCACTGGTTTACCTGCAGGAATTAATCTACAATCTTCTGCCTCATAAAAAAAATATGCAGAACCTTCTTTGGCTTCTTTGTACTTGGACAATTTAGGGCTGGCAAAGTGTTGACGTATTTAGGATGAAAATGGAATCAACAATGCACATTTATTGTTGATATAGTTGTGCTGTCACTGTTGTAAAGTTAAAAGGCAGCAATTATAGCTGAAATCTGAAAGTTGTTTTGTAATTTCACATGTGTGACACAACTTCTTACTAGAGATTGTAGCCATGGCAGCAGGGGTTGGTGCACTTTGTGAATAACAGACATGTAGTTACTTTCTCTCACTAAAACTAAGGAATTCAATAGTTTGTTGTTTTGTTGTTTTTTTTTTTAAGTGCAAAGTTTTTAAAACTCTCTTTTAAAAAATCTGTATTTTGTGTTTTGTATGCTACTTAATAAACCAGGGATTAATAAAAAGATACTGGATATGGAGGCAGGAAAAGGCATTAATTGTTATAAATCCTGCCTGTTACATCATCTAGCTATGATGTGTCCCTAGTTCTCCCACCCTACTTTTTGTGCAATCAAATCCTGTCTGAATATCTGAATACAAACACGAATTGAAAACAGAACAAAACAATAATAAATGAACCTACCATTTGGGAAATCCCTATTCCTGCATTACATTTAAGGTCTGTAATATATTTTTGCATCTGAGATAATCACCTCTCATTCTCCTACTCATCTGACTAGAGTTCTCTCAAAGAATCCCTTTTCATCTGTGGATTGCTTGTTTGTGTAAGATAGGTGGGATTAAGTGACTCACAGGTTCAACTCGCGTCTGCTTATCTGAATTTAAGATATCTGAATGCAAGATGAGTGTCATGGTCTTGGCAAAGCATAATATTAGATATATTTACTTACAGAAATGGCAAATAGTACTTTGCTATTTTTAGCATATTGCAAATACTAGGCTGCTATTTTTATATTTTTTCTGTCTTAGCTGTTGAGTAAAGCAGAGCTGAACACCAAATGCTCAGACTGAATGCCATATATTCATGTAATTTACATACTTGTAAAGCCAAAAAGAACTGTACATAAACATTCCTTAATACCAGCAGCTAGGAGATAAATTGAAAATTATATACATGCACAAGAAGAAAAAGAAGGTTCTAAAATATAGAAGGAAGAAGATAATTGAACTGAGAAACAGAGGTGTAGTAAAAAGTCCTCAGGTTCCTGGGAAATCAGAGTTTTGTGTAGAAACATCATATACCTGCAGTCATTCCTCAGACCATTTGGAGACATTTGGAAAGTCATCAGTAGGGCAGCCCAGTGAATAGTAAGATAATTCCTAAATACCTGAATTACTTCTCTCTGAAAAATTAATATAGCTTTGTATCAGTGAGTAGTCTTCAGTCAATTCCAAATATGCAGAGCATTACACAGAAAGGTCATCTCATTTCATGGGAGTATTTGCCATATTACAATTTGATTTTGGCCATTTTGGAATAAAATCCTCTTTATTTTTCAGTTCTCTATGAAAGAAACACCTGAGGTTTTCCAGTCAGAAAAGCTGCTGCAGCTTATGGTACTTGGATGCTTTTGTCCTTGACTTTGGGGGAAATTTGCTTGATATTCTGGCCCAGATCTGTGGATATTTGGAAACTAATTGCCAGTTCCAACTCAAACTTTGATGTTCTAATGAGACAAAATAAAAGCTATTTGTCTGACAGGAGGCAGATCCAAACATTTGAGTAAGATAGACTGGAGTTTTAAATTTAATTTTATTTTTTTAATGTTCTGTAAACTTCTGTTTTCTCTCTTAAGTGAAGAGTAACTGTGTCCAGAAATCCTGATGCCCGTGTAGGCAAACATTCAGTGTGTGCTGTGTCCTTGAAGAGGTTATTATCTTACACATAATAACATGGAAAATAGGGAAGGTCAACTCAAGACGTTTTGGTGATATTGTTTTCAAAACTGAGGCATTTTCAGGGCGGTGTTTATGTCATAGGTAAACCTGTTAAGGTGCTACAAGCACTTCGGCAGTGCAGCTTGGTACAGAGCAATCTGTGGTGAGAACCTGGTGAATGGGAAAGCCTCTATCTCAGCAGTAATTAAAAAATAATGGTGTTTTTTGGCACTGTTGTTAATGGTCACCTGTGTTGCTTTGTTCCCTCAGCTTTCTCTGCTGGAAGATGCAGGGTTTGGTGGTGTTCTCGTTTACACTGATCCTTGTGACTTGCCAAAGACTGCAGACCTTGGTGATAAAGCTTTTATGGTCTCCTTGAACAGTGGGGGAGATCCATCCACGCCTGGTTATGCCAGTATTGGTAAGTACTGGTCAGGGCTTTGTCACTGAACGTGCATTTTAATTCTCTGTAGATTGTAAAAATGGGAGTTAAAACACTAAGCCTTGCTGGAAAGAGAGACACTGAGTAAGGAAACACTGTGTAATACAGCACGGCTTAAAGGATGGAATCCAGTCTCAAAAGTGCTTTAAATTCTTGGCACAAAGTCTACACTCTCAATAGTTTATTGTGTTTTGTATTTGAGTATTCACACACTGAACCATTATTATTACCTGCCTCTTCTTATCCCATGAACAAAAGCCAAGACTGTGAAGTACCAATCCAGGATCTGTCCCCACTGAAAGAATTGCTCCCTTCATTCTGTCTTCCTCTTTCATAGTATCAGAAATGGAAACTTTTGGTCAGTAGGTGGAAGTGAAATGTCATTAGATATTTATATTTTTGAAGTATTAAGTAATGTTAATAGTATCTGTATGCTGCTGTCACTTGAATAGGGTGTGTTCATTTAGCCTTGCTCAGATAGACTTGGTTATTAATTATGCTTCTCTAAATGCATGTATTTTTTGAAAGATGGGAAATACAAAATTGGTTTCACAGAACAATATAGTCTCAAGGGACATCATCTTATATAATTTTATGTGGGATGCTTTTGAAACAACATTAACAATAAATAGAAGCAGCAGCATATTTGACTTGTATGTGCTGCTTAAATCTCCATTCTGGCTGTTCAGTGAGTGTGTGTTCTGCTTCTCTGCAGCTTTTTCAGCTTTACAGCCCTTTTTACTATCTAACTATTTGGAAATGTATTAAGCAGCAGTCTATGATTTTGTGACAAGGCTTCATCAAGAATGTTTTGTCCGGTTACTGGCTCAGACATTTAAAGTTTGACTTGAATTGGCACTAAATCAACTGAGGCAACATGGAGATACGTCATGCCTAGAATGGCAGAAAATAGAAATATTTGCTTGGTTGTCAAAGAAGGGTGTTAGCTATTCACAGCATGAATGCCTTGACAGCTCAGTGGGAAAGAAATTGCACATTTTCTCAGTGTCTCAGTGTACCTGACCCAGTGTTCTTAAAAGTGCCCTGGGAGCTACAGAGGTAAATATAACACTCTTCAAGCTTTATTCTTGCTCATTTCATGGAGCTATTTGAAAAACAGTTTGTGGTGTCTCTGTCTGGCTGACTCCTTAATGTTTTATTTACCCTACATGAAAAGTAAAGCTAATTAAAACAGATACACCAACATGAAGATGCCACTTCAGTGTTTAAACCTTATGTGTTAGTTTTCTGTCAGTAAATTATCTCATCTGCAGTGTGCATTCCAATCTTCAGTTTGGGAAAGAGAAGCTTAATTATATGGACAATGGTGTTACAAGTGCATTGATGGTTTCTGGTAGAAGCCTTAGTGTGGCTTGTCTGTGGTTTGAAATTTCTGAGCAACATTTATAGGCAGGAGCAGGTTATCATGCTTAAGATAATTTATATTTTCTTTGTTGAATGCCAAGATGAGCTGGAAAGAGCTCAGAGGAATACTTGAGAAAACTCTTTTTTTTAAATGTTTTTGTCACTGGAAGGTAGATCAGATGGAAGTCATTCCTGTGTTTCTGATGATGATTTTTCTTCTCTGGAGACTGTGAATTGGCTTGCTTAGAGGTAGCTCATGCCTGGGACAGCCACAAATGCATCAGGAGTGCAGGCTTTTCCCTGGGGGATGCACTTGGATGTGCAGTGGTTAAACTGCCTTGTGTGGGATAAAAGAGCCAGAGATCCCAGGCTGCCCCTTTCACTTTGATTCACAGAGTGTAATAAGCACTACAAGAGATTTTATTGGGAGCTCCTGCCTAAGTTATTGGCATATCTTTGACACCATCTGCACTTCACACTTTGCCAGAAGAACTGTTACTATCACAAGCTTGAGCTACTCCTAGCAGCATTCTCCCTTTTACTGGGAAATTCCTGGTAGGATGAGTGATCCAAAGCTAGTCTTGTACTTGGTGAGTAAAAGGTGGGAAACTTGGATTTTCATGCTGCTGCCTTTGTTTCTCCTGTTCTTTTAGTCTGAAAATAAATTTCTCAGTGGTATCAGAGTACCGGAATGCTTCAGTATTTTCCTAGAAAAAAAAGTCTTCAGGAAATGGTATAATTTACAGATCTTTTCTCAAAGTTGACAACATTTTAAAATGGGATTTATGTAATAGTTCTGAGAGAATTTTGGAGTTCTCATGAGGTTTCAGCTCACATTTTCTGTTTCATGAAGATTAAATGCTGCAGTTCTGCATATGAATCATCTTGAATGTATAGAAATAGCTTGAGGATGGGTTTGAGATGCCAACTACCTACGAGCAGAATGATTTTATTGATCTCTGTTTAACAAAGGGGAAAAAGTAATGATGAGAAGGGGAAGTGAACATCACTTATTTGAAAGTTTCTGCAGCTCTGTTTCATAATTTAATTCTTCTGTTCTTAAGACTCTTCCAATCCTAAGTCCTATCAGTCCTGAAACAATCATAGAATCCTTTGTGAGCATCATTTCTCTCTTTGTGATTCTGACTGCTAAAGACAAGTGTCCTTCATTTTTAAAAATCATTCTTCTGTGTTCCTGCTTTTGAAATGAAATAGATCCAGGGGCTGGAAGTCCAAGAAGTAATCATACAGGATTAAGAAACTTGCTGAAGAAATAAGAGACTTGTGTAGCAAAAAATGTTTTGAAAATAAAGTTTAGAAGAATAGTGAAAAACTTGAGTGCTTTCCCCATCTAGTTTTCTTTTTCCATTTTGACTTTTTGACTGCTGCACTTTCTTTCACCCACCTTCGTCTGACAGACACATATTAGATTTCTCTATTGCTAGATTTCAGAGCTGTTTCAAATCAAATTTGTTTCCACACAGGAGAGGGCTCAGTAAACAAAAATATGGATAGAATCTATTTGTCAATCCTACTATGTAAATAGAAAAGTGGCATTGTGATAAGCACTAAGAACCCAGCCCATGAGATAAGGTGCCTCATAATGGAATCCCTATCTGTGCAGAGGGGGAATAGAAGTTATTTCATGAAGAGTTCAGATGGCATCATAGAAAAGACTGTGAGCTTTTAAATGCTGATATATAACAGCTGTAAAATACAATCTTATGGTATCAGCTGGAGTTTGAAGTGTAATGTTGTTTTAGGGAATTGTTATGCAGAGGTTATGGCAGTAAGAAAAAAGGGGGTGTGTTTGGAAGTCATGCGTGATTCAGGTTACGGTTAACAGCTGGTCATGTGAGCCATATCACAGGAATTTGGGTGAAAAAATCAGTGACACAGGAAATGCATGGAACTGTGAATAGTGCACATTATTCAGACAGAAGAATTGACATGAGCTTTCCTCAAACACTGCTAATAGGATTTGATCTCAGAGGCAGGGACAAGGAAAGCGAGGAATTGTTAAGGATTTGATCCACTGCAGGCCACAGCTGAGGCCATCAGCAAAGTCAGTGATGCCTCTGGAAGTGTATTTAAGAAGGGACAAGGTTGCTGGACAGGCAGAGGAATGAAACTGAGCCTGGGAAATGGCAGGGTCACAGTGCTGTTGTAATCTTTTTGGGTTTGTTTCTCACTATCCCAATCTATTTTAACTGGCAGTTGCTGACACTGTTTTGCCCGTGGTGGTAATTGATAAGTGATCTCTCTGTCTTTACTCTGATCAGTGATCTTTTCCATCTTGCTTTCCTCTTACCCTGAAATGTAGGGATAATGAGAGTCTAGCTGGGTAGGGTTTGGAAGCTGGAACCACACTCAGTTCAACAAAATTTAAACACCCAATATTCATCATAAAAACCCTGTGACATTTACCTCTTTAGAAATGTGCCACTCTTTAATTGGGCTTAGCCAGTTCTTCTACAGCAACCTCAGGGAACTTCTGCCACTTCTTGGAGTGTGGGTAAGTGGTGCTTGCTGGCATGGACGTGTGTTCCTGCTCATTTTTAGTCAGCCCTGTGATTCTGTAAGTTTGGTGTGCCCTGCCTGATACCTGAGTTTGTCCTTTCTGTCCTTCACTTCAGGATATTTTACTCCTGAAGCCAGCAGCTGAGCAGAAGTTAGTTGGAAAACAGAACGTTGTGTAATGGTTTTAACCATGCATATGCAACATATGTTCTAAAATGGTTTGTTATAAATCATCATGACTTTTTACAAGATGTCCTCAGCCCTGGTTTGTCTGTTCTTTTTGAGAACAAAACACAGTCACAATGATATATTTTCTGTGCTTGCCTCTCCACCTGTGGAAATGATTCTGGGAATATTTTTTTTTCTTTTTTAAAATTTGTGTTTGCTTTCTGCTAGCAGCATTGGATAAATGAAATACAAAGATAATTTGTTGTAACATGACTGTCTGCAGTCAGGTTCTGTGCGCTGTGCTTTGATTTTCCTTGAGGACAGATTGAAGCTGAGGAGAAAGAAAAGCTAAAGTTTGATAATTACAATTTAGGTGTGTGTATATATGTTTACATGTACTCTTGATCCTTTTATTTTGGACTTACTACATAATTTCAGTGGTTGCCATAAAAAAATGCAGAGTTTATCGGACCAATTACACTGCTTCATCTGATATACTGTGTTATTTTCTATATGAACAAAAATCAGTGCTAATACAATAGAGAGGTAAGTCTTTGGAAAATACTGGCCTTTGAACAGTGAATGCAACAGGTAATAATTTCAGGAGATTTTCAATAATATCTGTAGCACTAGTGGTTCAAGAGGTATCTAAATCCATGATCTGCCTCTTGAGATTTTTCAGGATATAATAAAGCAAGTAAGCTTCTATGTAAGTATCAAATTACATGCTCTGAGATTTTTGGATTTGTGGGTTTTAGTTTTTAGTTTTTTCTCCTGTCTGGCTTTCAGTTAGGTTTGCATGTATTTAAAGCTGAGAGAATTAGTTGGACATTCAGATATTTTAGACTCACAGGTTTGAGTGTGTAGACCTCTGTATTGCATATCAGATATCACTTTATCTTCTACTGCTACCTATATTTTTTTCTTGGAAGCAAATTTGAGTAGAAAATGTTGTGATTTTATTAATCAGAGTATTAGAAGAAGAGAGGAGAAATCACTGGCAATAATACTGGAATAGCTTGCTAGCACTGTTTAATCATTTGACTTTTGCAAATGCCATCATGAAACATATGGTCAAAACTTTCCTCAGTTTCAAGCAGAAAGTTATTAAAAAATTTGAATTTATAAGAGAAATGGAATGTACAAGTGATGAAGACCAGATTATTTCAAAACAAGAAATCAGCACTTCCTATGCTGCAAAATTAGCTCAGTGGAAAACATAATGACTAAATTCTTCCTGATGCCTTATAAGTTGCAGAGGACTTCTCAATGTTTTCAGCATTTCAGACTGTTTCAAACTACTACTAAACAGCTGTGACTCACTACAGAATGTTTTCCAGTGAAGCTGCTTTTTCTCTCATCCGGCAAAAATAACATTTTAAATGGACTCCAGATTAGACTTTTGAAGCTACCCAACTCACAAGTGAATTTGGAATATTTGAACCTTTTGTGCAGTCCTGATTGCAATGAATCCTGCCATAGCTTTACTGACATACTTCAGCCCAGCATAATTTGTGCAAGTGAGCTGATCTATTCTGTGCTCACAAAGCAGCAAACATCACTGCATGGCCGTGCACCCAGCTGGTGTCTTGGAACCTGCTCCTGCAGAGTCTGGTTGAAATCAGTTGTCTTTGCACAAATTTGGGATGGGAGGCTCCTTTTTATGGGCCACGTGCTCTGTGGCCACTTCTTTGCTACTTGACATCATTCTCTGGCATTACTGTGTTTTCTCTTGGTTTTGTAGGCTCCAAAACTCTGATTGTAGTATAATAGTAGAATAACCTCAGTGTGCTATGCCTGTCTTTCCTCCGTTTCTAATAGCTGAGTCTGATTATCACCTCCTTCCATTGTAGGTGATATATTATACATTCTAAAAAAAAATTATACTTGTCAGAATTTAAGATTCTATCCAAATAAGACTGTTAAGACAGTGCAGATTTAAAACTGGCTGTTAATTTTTCAATGAAAGGTTAAGTTAAATTAAAACAAATGCTGGGTGGCAAAATGTGCATTTACTGGTTTATTAGGTGTTAATTTAGTTTTGTACACAGAAAGGAAATTTTAAAACTATGTTAATCTATTTTTATTAAAAAAAAAACCCTGAATTTTTCTATGTTAAAGTTGATAAAATATAGGGAAGAGGTAAAAGTTATGTGGTTGAACAATTTGACCATTTTGGACCAAACTCACTGTAAGTTGTGCCTTTTTCTAATTGATTTTGTATGTACAAAGCAAGTTTTTGAAGAAGACTGTGTTTTATTCAAGCATGCTGCTAAGATGATGTGTCAGAGAAAAAGACAGGCATTTCTGGTAGATTATTATCTATACATAATTATTAATGGTGCTGTAATTGCTAGAAACACAACTGTCTCATAGTGTAAACCCTGGTCACATTCAACATTAATTCTGTCCAAAAGGGAAAAATGTCACAACCAGAAAAGATACCCTTCATAGAAAGAGTAAGCAGATTTATATATATATAGATATAATTGTATTTCCTTATAAAGCTTGCCTATCTTTCTCATACATTTGTAAGTGTCTGTATAACCGTGGTATTTTGGTATTTTATCCTCCCTCCTGTGCTGAAATTGGGATACCACAATATAACTCTTACATGTTGCTGCCACCACCTGCAAGTACACCTGCACAGTAGCAGGAGCACCATAAAGTCAGCTGGCTGGTTGTTTAAGCAATTAAAGATATAATTACTTTTATAATTGAATTTTTTTCCTAGTGCTGTTTGAATACTGAAAGCCAGACTAAACCAAACCATCTTTAACATGGCTTGATCTCTGTTCCAGCCCACTGCTTTTCCATATCCAGCAGCTGCATAAAAAAGATAATAGCACCTCTTCCTACTTTCAGACAGGTAGGAACTCCCCCAAAAGAAAACCTAATCATCTTGAAATGGAGATGTGAAAAATATTCCATCGTTGCATAAATGAGTACTATCATATTATATGGTATTCATCTGCAGAGCTCTGAAAGACATGAGTAATTCACTGCAGTTTGGGTTTGGCCAATTTTCTAAAGCATTTTGCTTGTACTTTTCAAAGATAGTTCTGTTGGGGTTTTTTGGGGGGAGTGTTGGTTTTTTTGGTTTTTTTAGACCTGCACTGTTTTCCTTTCAGAGACAGAAAAATACTCTGCCCAGGAGAACTGGTGTGGAAAGGAAAGAGGAAGGGGTTGATTTCAGTGACAGTGTTCTCCAGAGTGTGGTGGATCATGGAGTGCCTGGGATATCCCTGGTCCTGGTGTCAGGAAAGGGGTTACAGGAGAAATTATTTCCATAAACCTGTGAAACTCTGAGAACTGTTTCAGTTCCAATTAAGAAAAGGATTTGCACAAGGTGTAACTTCCAATACTTCTTATATGGTAATTTTACATAGCTGACAGGTGGGTCTATTGAGTTAATGAAACAAAAAAAAGAGTGAAGCCCCTTGGGTTATTTAAAACCTCATTGATGTCATAGATCTTTTAGAAAAATAATGTAATGATTTGCATATTTATTTAAAATATTGTGCTATAGGGACCACCCTTACAAAATATATAATGAACAAATTAGGCAGCTTGTGCTGCCTAACTTGGAGGGATTTTTTTTTTCTTCTAGCAGATGTCAGCTAAAGCTGACACGTGGTGACAGTCTATTCCTTTCTGGTGTAATGCTCATAACAAAGAGACTAAATTTAGAATAGCCGGCTTGCTCATGTTTTAAAATACCTAGGTTTGTTGGAGTTTTTTTCTTGATTTCCAAGCATCAGTGGTCTTTCAGCTAGTTCACTTAGTGATTTCTGCCAAGCCTAGTTTAATCCATGACTGCAAGGGATTTTCAGCACTGTTTTGCATACTCTGGAAGAACTGAGCCACACATTGTCAAGCCTTTTGCACTTACAGCATGGGCAGTAGTAATTTTTGTATGGTAATTTTAGTATAAAATCCATTTTCCTTACTGTAGTAGTAAATTAGGTATAAAGGTGAAGTAAAACTAAGAGTTAATTCCCTTACTCTGCTCTCTCCCAAAACTGCTGCAATAGATATGTCTTTGAGTTTGCTGGTAAGAGGCAAAATATTTCTCTGAGCCAGTAGTGGAGCTCACTGAAAAAATGAGATGGAACACCTGGCATGGACTTTCTTGAGGAATGTTTCTAAAGTTCCCCTGAAAGGGAATACAGGCTTTGCAAAGATGGCATGAGTGGGAAATGTCTTGAGTTAACATCAGGTGACTCGTGCAAGGACAGTTGTATAAATGTTATCTGGGCCATTTCATTGAAGTGTCTTTGGGGTTTTGTTTTGTCTTGTTTAAAGGGGTGGGGAGGATGGCATGAAATTCAGTAATACCAAAAATATAGGTACTAAATAACTATTGCTATGTTTGATTAATTTTACTTGGGAATAATCTTAGGTCATTAGATGCTCTTACCTCTTTTTTTTATTAATATTCTGGTTTTGAAGTGAAAGCATTACTCTCTGAGCATCAAGATACTGGAGGAAGTGTCCTGCCTCAAAAAGCATCTTGGCTGCTATCTAATACATAAATAAAAAAAAAAAATTCCAAAACAGAACACAAATGAGGAAGACATGCATGGATTTTAAGTAGGCGTCATAACTGCTAGGCACCACTCATGCTTTTTTAGGTAATTTTTGTTTTTTTAATACAACACACCAAAGCCTGATAAAGAGCTATGCTGAAGGGACTTAGGCAGGAGCAGTAGTCTGGTCAACAATGTTTTCCAGAAGTTACAGCTTCACTTTTATTTTTTTGAGTTCCTGGCAATTTCATCTTAAACAAAATACATCTATGTTTCTAGAGTCTGGGTTTATCCTCTGATTTACCCAAAGGACCTGTAATTTTGAACTCTGAAGCCCTAATTCAGGAATCAGTGCTTTAAGATAAGATTTAGGTACATCTCTCATTTGCTTTGTACGACGAAAAGTTGAATTGCAAATCTTGTAATAGATTTACAGATCCTAAAGCATATGTAGAAATACTGCAAGAGGCTTACAAATTTTAACATAAATCTTGATAAAGTAATTTTTAGCTACACAAATCTATACTCATTTCTAAGTTAAAATCTCTGTGATCCTGGCAGAGATTATTCTTGAATTTTAATGTCTTTCCTGGTTTTGGGTCAGGTTCTTTCTGCTTTGTGTCTACAGGACCTTTGTTTATTAAAATACTTTGTCTCAATTGGTCCTTCAACTTCATGGATAAAAAAAATTAGGCAGGAGTTTCCATTCATAGAAACTACTACAAAACCTGTTCCCTGACAGTACTTTTACAGCAGAAAAGGACAACTGAAACTTGAAGGAAAGTGCTTTGATTTTGTAGGATGTTCCTCTCCTGGTGTGCACACCTCACCATGGGTCAGCTTGTGAACAGAAATCTTCATGTCTTGCCTTGCCTTAAGATGAAAAAAAATCCTGTCTTTCATTTTCCATTGTTATTTTCTTGTTGAATATTTGAGTACTGTGAACACCAGATTTGCTGTTGGGTGGGCAGACCCTGGAGCAGATTGCACAGGCAGTTTCTTTCCCAGAGAAGATTCCCAAAAAGCTGCTCCTGAGCTGCTTCATCTGACCCTGCTTTGAGCAGCTTGGGCTAGGTGCTCTCCAGAGGTCCTCTCCAACCTGAGCTGATTCTGTATCAGGGAATGCAAATTTTAAATAAATTCAGCCTGACAGCTGTTATTTTTGCTGACACAGGTATTAAGATGAAGTTACAGTGTAAGTGAGCTCTGGATGGCCTAAAAGAACCTGGGAACTGTGACACAAAGTCAGAAACCCCAGAGCTGTTACACCTTACAGTGTTCTCCCTTACAGCCCAGCTGGTCGGTGCACACTGAGTGCAGCACTTGTGGAAAAGGTGTCTGTGGGACTGGAAGGGAAACAAATTACTGGACTAAATACAAGAAGCACAGCCTGAACTGCACAGTTTTTTCCATAGTTAAATTCTGACCCAAAACATTAATCAACAGAATGAGATGTTCATTTTAGCTAAAACTCAGCTTTTTTTTTTCTTTTTCTTTTGAATCAACTATTATATTGCATTATTTGAATCAGCTGTTATTATCAGCTATGCTGTATGATTAATTTCCTGATCTTCACTCTTGATCCATAGTTTCAGGACTTCAGTCTTTCTGAGGACAAAGAAGGAGGTGCTTTTGTGTGCTGGGGGTATGGAGCTATTTAAATTAAAATAGGGGAGAACTTCTGTGACACCTGTTGTAATTGGCAGTGGAAGAAGTGACTGCTTCACCTGATTTAACATGTCCATCTAATGCAATTACAACAATGGCCAGTATTCATTTCTGTCCTAATCTAAAGGATAAAAATAGCAGTAATTGTCAGAATGGGAAGAAGCAGTGAATGTTTTGTGTGCTTTAACTTTAAAGAGAGAATTGGATGGATGAAATGTGGGTACTTTTGTTGTTACAGCCTGTACATTGCAGGCATTAAAGATGATTTTTCACACAGTGCTGTGCAATGAGGAAGATGACAGGATCACATCTCATTTTAGGGTTTCATTAAGTGGTTCCTGACATGTGAGAAATACATTAGTCAATTCTCTGACATACTCTGCAACTCTTAATGATATTGGTTTTTTCCCTTACTTTAAGGAATGGTCTTGAGAGTTCATAAGCAGTTTTTGAGAGTGCTGAAGGAGGCACAGCATCATCTGTTCAGATTCATCACTTGGGTTTTCTGAGATATGGGATTGCTTGTGTATCAATATGTATCAGTTGTGCATGTCAGGATCTGCAGATACACAAATGTTTACAGCTGCTTTCCTTAAACTGGGTCTGATAGTCCAGAAAAGCTGAACTATTATAGCTGAGCTAATGCTCTGATATCCAGTAAGTGGGTGTGATAAGAAGGCAGGTATCCTCATATTAATTGGTTTTTGCTTGCTGAACATGACTTTGGAATACCCAGATTCCCTGTCTTCCAGCAGGGCTCCAGTCACCCACTGCTTGTTCACTGAAGAATTAAATTGTTGGAATTACTGTTTCTTAGTCTCCTAAAAAAAACTTCTAAAGGCTAATGGATAACCTGCATAGCAGATTGATGTAAATTTTATATACAGTTTATCTAGGAAGCTTTTCAAGTAAAGAAAAAAATCCTATTTTGGACATTTATTGACTTTTTCATGTCATTTTTCTGACAAGTTTAATGCTTAATTATTGGTTGCCACATGTTTAAAGAACAAATGTTGAGATTTAGAATTCTTGAACAGAAGAGATGTTGCTGCTCCTATTTTCTGACTTGTGCAGGGAAATGCACAGAGCTAAAATCCCAACTGTAAAGTTAGTTGAAGAGGTACACACTGAATTCTGGATTCATTCATTTTGCCCACTGGAATATTCCGCTTTTCTTTTGCACTCCCTTTGGTTAATTTGCTGTGTGAATGTAAAGACATTAGTGCATTTTAGTGGAAATTGCAATAATAATGTTTTGTGTGATTAATTAAAACAAATTTTGAAAATTTATGTTAAAATACAGATTTTCCTAACCTGTTTAGACAGAATCCTGAATAGTGTGCTCTGGGGAGACCCTGCTTGAGCAGGGAGGTTGAGATGAGTTTGGGTGGATCCTTTCCAACCTCCCCATTTCTGTCATTTTTTGAAGGTAAATGAGTTGTAAGAGATGTCCTCATGACACAGATATCATTGCAAATTTACTGGTTTTAGCTTACTAAAAGTATTTATAAAGGAGAGAGGTTTGATATTTTAGTAATTATTATGATACAAATTGCCTCAAACTCAAACACTTTTTGTATTTGTCATTTGTGACGCTGAATTTAAACTCTTTTTGAAAGTCTTTTCCTGCCAGGGAAAAAAAAAAAAAGAATAAAGCAGAGGGAGTAAAAGAAATAGAAATGAATGTTTAAATAAATCCCCATAAAACTTCCAGATACAGACCTGAGGCACGGATGTGTCCTGGACTAGATTTTGATGTGAGCATGTTGCTGTTCCAAATATGAAAACATGGATTTCCCTTTAGCTAAAAGCTGATGGATTTTTTTCATATATCCAGTTTTGAATAAAGTAGAAGAAAGTCTTTAGCCTTAAATTTCAGAGATGAAAAGGATAGTTTATTTTTAGCCTCTACTGAACTGCATTAGTAGAATTCACCAAGCAATATTTGTTATGATTTAAGGCTTGAAGAAGCACTTTTGCAGCTGAATTACCTTCTTGTTTTAACTGTAATTGTGCCCATACATTGCATTTCTGACTGGGTGTAGGTGCTAATTTGAGTACTGGAGCCTGTGGTGATTTGAGTGTGAGACCAATTAGAAGCACAAATGGGTAATTAGTGCTCCACTGTGTTTAGGCAGTGTACAGCAATCTCACTTCTGTTTCAGGTTCTCCCTTCCTTGGTGCTGGCCTTTGTCTCAGATGTAGAAGTCACTTCTGGAGGGAGTGTATTGGATGAAATACATGTTGCAGTTTCTAATATTGCCTTCTGATATTGCCTTTCCAATGCTGGTAGATAATGATGCTCCAGTTGTTGTGGAGTGCTTCCTAAAAAATGCTGATGACTCTTCAGTCCATTGGTCTGATTGAGGCTGGTGGCTGTGCAACATCTTGCATGTGCAATTTGCAAAAACTAAGCTTTATTCAGTAAATTATCCTCACCCAGAGACTGTGAATGTTCTAATTGCAGAGACTGACTTGCTCATCCAGAAAAGAAGTTCAGTTCACAGGGCATCTCTGAACTTACTTGAGCTAAAGAGAGAAAGGAAATGCCTGACTCCCGTGGAAGGAAAGCTTCAGTTGTTTCAGAAATGTCAGGGCTGAGAATGTCAGGCCAGTGACTTCTGTGCCCCATTGATGGTGTGCTTTTCTTATGCTTCCATCAGTCATTTTCTTTGAATTATCATCTGGTGTCTTATTTTTGTGTTGAAAGAAAACAATAATGCTCCCACTGTTAAATACTTGCTGTAAATTACATCCTCCCCACCTTTTTTCAGTTACTTTGTTACATTTTACCCATCTGCTGGAATTTTTAGTCTGGGGGCTTGCAGTTGGAACAATAGTCCAGCTGAGACTTTGTGTGTTTAAATAACTGAGCTGTGAATGTACCTCATGTAGGGTATTCACACTGCTTATTCAGGATGAGAACTTATTTATATGTATGTGAGGATACAGCAGCAAATTTTGCTTAGAAAACAGGTATTATATTATTGGATGCTTCTTTTATTTTCATTATTACTTTTTGAAAGATGTCCTTCAAAAACTTGTCCACGTATTTTTGGGTTTGCTTAGATTTAATAAAAGAGTAGAGCTAGTGGGTGAACTAGTTGTACAGGATATTATTAATACTGGAAATCCTAGATAGTTACTGGAAAACTTGATAATTAATGAATGCTTTTAAATGCATTTACAGTTCAGTCATGACAGTGGTACACATTGCAGCATGTCAGGGACATGTGTTTTTATATATTTGTACCAAAATAGTATTGACAATTCAAGTTCTTTTCTTCCTCACTTAATCTTTGCTGCCCTTCACTACTTTGCTTGAAAGACAACAAATTGGCTCTTTCAAAGCTCTACACATTCTATCCAGGAAGCTAAATCAAAAGTATGTTAATTTTATACTTACAATTTTATTGCTTTCTGTTAAAATTTTTTTTAGGCAAAGATTCCCACTTTAGAAGGGCTGAAGTGTTCCTTTTAGTTGGTCTGATATGTTCAAGTCCTTATGTACTCACTGGAAAACTGGGGTGCATTTTATAAAATCCCAAATACTGAAGAGTGAAGTCTTATGCTCCAAATTGACATAAGATTAAATGTTCCTTCTTCCACATCATGGCTGAAAAAACAGCTGTTCTAACATAGAAAAAGTGTTTGCAAAGTTTGTTAATGTATTTAATGAAAAATGAAAAGGAGTAACTTCTTAGTCAACCAAGATTAATTTATGGAGTAAAAATTTTAGGAAGCACCTGCCATTTCTCTTATAGGATAAAAATAATGAAGAGGTTCCTAAAACTGGAGATACTGGCTAAAGTTCTGGGCATTTTAAAGATTTTGGGCTTTTGCTGTTGACTTGAGAGTCAGGATTTTGTTGGAATTTTCCACCTCTGAATTGCTGCAAGGTCAAGTTAATAGAGATAAAAAATGTCACATCTGTGTAGCTGGTGCAACAGCATTTCAGAACATGATTTGAAGTTGGGTGTTTGGGAATTAATTCAATTTGCCAATGCATGTCCACACATCCTTCTCCACTGTCATTATCTCTGCTTACATTATTTTCTCTATTACCATACAGGGCCTGTCTTCCCTTTGGATTAGATACTATTTTCTGTGAAGATTTAGTAAAATCCTACTAAAATACAGAGGGAGCTCGTTCTTTTCCCTTTGAAGAAGTTGTTGATATATACACTGCAACAGCTATATTTGATTTTTAGTTTTTATTCTAATGCCCAATGCTGCCTTCAGCAGGAAGGCAGGGCGACCTGGTTTCAAAGAGCGATACGACGACCCTCCTCGGCCGTTTGGGCCCAAATGACAAACGCTAACACCCATAGGGCGGACGGTCAAAAGGCGTTTATTATCTCATCTCCAGGGGTTTTATAGACTAAGGGACTTCTATACATCAGGGGGGTGGTCTTACAGTACTTTCTAGGGTTAGTGTAAGTGGAAAGTTACTAGCTTCTATGTTAGAGGGGCTTACAGGCTTGGCTACATTCCAGGGTGATCCCTATCTCTGGGGTTGGGGGGGAATGCATTCCTGTATCTTTCTGTGGCAGTCCCGACATCTTCCGAGCGCCTGTCCCTGCTCACCACATCTCCCCCCCTTTCTTTTAATAAAGGAATGGGGTAGTTACATACATAGGCACTTAAACGAGGTAGAAGGTTGAGATTGGACTAAGGAAAAAGGGTTTGGGAAACCTGAGTAATTTTTTGCCAGGCAAGTTTAGAAGATCTCGTGACTGGCGGTGTTCCCTGTAGAATTCACAGTATTTGTTGCCGTCCTACGAACAGGATGTTAGCCCGTTCTAGGCGGTTTTGAACGAATGAGACTAGCTTGTTCAGCAGGCATGGTCCGAAGGTGATAGCTAAAAGTAGTATTGCCAATGGACCAACTAGGGTAGAAATTAGGGTGGTTAACCATGGTGATTGATTGAACCAGGATTCGAACCAACCCTGTTGGGCTTCCCTGTCTTTCTGCCTCTGAGCCAGTCTGTTTCGGAGTTCTGCCATGGAATCTCTAACAACTCCCGTGTGGTCCGCGTAGAAGCAGCATTCCTCTTTCAAGGCGGCACACAGGCAACCGGGATAAACTAGACCCGTGCAGGGGCTGCCCCGCCCCCGCTGCTTGGGCAAGCACCGTAGCACAGTGATCACTCCACTCCTGTTTGAACACAATAACCCCGCTCCCTCGAAAAGCAAACGACTTATTTGTACAATCAAAAGGAAGTAAGTCGTCGTTACTGAAAGGACCATCTATAAGAGTGGAAACTACCCCTGAATTAATTCCTTTTTCTGTAATGGCTTTAACAATCATTTGAATATCCTTAGCATTTATCAGGGTGTAAATTCTCTGTTGGTTGCCTTGAGGTCCCGTGGTTCTCACAGGAAAAGCGTGCACCGTGGCCGTGGGGGCCCAATTTGCGCAAATTATCTTGATTTTCCCCCAATCAGTGAGTTCGTATTGTGACTGGTTCCCGACCTTGTTTAACACTTTATTCGGTTTCGCCTGAAACCGCATTAATTCTGTTCTCTCCGTCTCCGGGTCGCTGACGGACTCAGTCAGCTCTGCGGAGCGGTCTGAGGAGCTGTTGCTCCCTTCAGAGCCGGAAGACGAGTGGCAAACCACTTCCGGTCTCCCCCGCCGTGTTTTTTGGCTCCGACCTTGCTCCTCCCCTTGGGTTCGTCCCACCCCCCGCAGGGAGGGATCTCTCCCTTATATGGTGGCAGCAGTGGACGCGGCTCCCGATCGAATATCCGCCCCCTGCCGCCCCCCCGCGCATGCACGTCAGCGGTTATCCGGGTCTCTGGGCTGTTCCCGCCCCTGGCTTCCAGGCTCCGCCCCTCCCCGCGGTCGCCGGCGCCATTTTCAAATGTATAAGGAGGGGGGGAAGTCACGGCAGCCCGTGGGTCCGCGCCAGCCACCCGCACGGCGTTTCGGGCGTCCTCCGCCAGCTCCCCCCAAAAGGACCGCGCGCTGTACTCTGCCGCATGTGCCGGATCGAAGGTTGGCGGTGGAGGAACAGTTAGGGGAACCGCGATTCTTTCGGGCATTTCTACGGGGCTGCTCGGACCCTGCGAGTCCCGCGGGAGGGACGGGGGGTCCCCTGGCAGTCCCGCACCTTTTTCAAGCATTTCTACGGGGGGGATCGGACCTGGCGAGTCCCATGGGGGGGACGGCGGATCCCCTGGCGGTTCCGGGGGTTCTGGGCTCGGGTTTGGGGAGGGATGGGGCGCGCCCAGCCCCCGCGCGTCTCCGTTTGTAATCGGATCAGTCTCAGACGCGGTTTGCGTGGTAGCGCCTCCCCCCGGCTGTGGCGTAATCAATAAACGCAACCGCGCCATATTCCACTTCTCCTGTTCGTCTAAAGCTTTACGCAGGGCAATTTCTACCTTCCCCCACGCTTTTAAACATTTACCACTGCCGGTGGATTTTGTATCCTCCGCCAGGGCAGCAGTACATCTCTCCCACACCTCTGAATACAATATTTCCCCAGGCCGGTTAATAGCCCCGAGCTCTAGGAGCCTCGCAATGGCGAGATTAAGACTCCTGAGTTCACATTTTATCCCCCATTGATTAAACATCGTAAGTACGACCTTCGTGACAGCTTCCATGCTTCACTGGTCCCAGGGCGTCCCCTTTCTCACCACAGTCGGTCCTGCCTCTGTGGTTGTCGTCTCCTCGTCCAGGTGACTCCCGTCCCCCGAGGATTTCATTTTCCCGGGTTCTCGGCACCACTTTTGCTGCCTTCAGCAGGAAGGCAGGGCGACCTGGTTTCAAAGAGCGATACGACGACCCTGCTCGGCCATTCGGGCCCAAATGACAAACACTGACACCCGTAGGGCGGACGGTCAAAAGGCATTTATTATCTCATCTCCAGGGGTTTTATAGACTGGGGGACTTCTATACGTCAGGGGGGTGGTCTTACAGTACTTTCTAGGGTTAGTGTAAGTGGAAAGTTACTAGCTTCTATGTTAGAGGGGCTTACAGGCTTGGCTACATTCCAGGGTGATCCCTATCTCTGGGGTTGGGGGGAGAATGCATTCCTGTATCTTTCCGTGACAGTCCCGACATCTTCCGAGCGCCTGTCCCTGCTCACCGCAGCCCAAACACTATTTTTATTTTTTAGTCTAGTGCTCAGGCACTATTTTGTCTACACTGACTGATTTTTAATGCACACATATTGCACCATTAGAAGTGTAAAATATTTTGCACTGCATCCATCCATCCATCCATCCATCCATCCATCCATCCATCCATCCATCCATCCATCCATCCCTAGGTGGGGCCTGCAGTATTTACTTCAGGAAGGGACAGTAATTTGTAAGACCTGGCTAAACTCCTTTGGATCTCGTTACCAGCCAAGCTGCTCTCTAAATTAGCCTCTCTCTAAGCAAGCAAAATTCAAGCTGAATTTCCCTCTTCCTTATTCTGCTTTCTTGTTTGTGTTTAAAACTTCTTCCTGTGACCATTAGGAAGACATCAGGGACAGCAGGGTCATTTTAGCCTGTCATTATGAACATTTTGCTATTTATTGTCCCTTGCTTGGTATTGATTGCAGACTAAGCCCCACAGTTGTTTGAAAGACAATCTTCAGCTGGGAATAGGAGAATTCTCTGGAACTGGCCAGCTTTCCCTGCTATTCCTACTACTTTGATCTACATTTGCTTTTATATTCAATGACTATTATTCTTTTCTTTAAGAAATAATGCTATTAATACTATCCTAGAGGTGAACTACTATCCAAGTACATATATTTATTATGAATGAAAAGACATTTTTGTATAGTTAAATGGGGTTTTTTTCCTAATGCAAGAACAGTAATTCTTTTGTTAATCTCAGTGAAATTTGTATTTTTCACTTGTGCAGAAAAATCTGGTTTTTTTGTAAATTGTATGTTTTTATTCAGAGATGCTGAACTCAGGTGTTGGAGGAAAGGGAATATTATAGCTGGTAGTGGGGCTGGGCTGGTGCAAAATAAACTCAATCCCTTGCTTTAGGAAGGAGCAGCTGTAGAGATCCCCATCCCACATTTTGGGCAGTATTTTGAACACCTTGCCATATTCCTGTTTAGCCATTGGAACTGGGTTTTATCTGTAAACTATTTATTAAGAATCTTGCCATTTATGATAAGGCTGTGACCACATAAGGAGTAGTGAAGGTTTTAGTCTGTAATTTTGATGTATGAGAAACATTCCATATCTCCTAGGAATGAAAAAAAAATATCAGCAGCATTTGGTATTTTCTATTAATTAATAATTGTGTTAATTAATAAGTGCAGAGTGAATGCTTCAGTGTCTTCTGAGTGTGTGAATTTTAGAACATGTCTGGTGAAGGTCTTTAAAAAACATCAAATGATGAATGTATTAACTTACATTTTATTAAGGTCCTTTATATTTCAGTAACATTACTTTGGAAAAAAAGCCACAAAGCAGCAACTGTTTGGTAATTCATCCTAATAATGAGCACAGATAACATAGGAAAGTATTTTAGCATTGCACATTAGCACTTGATTGCTTGAAATCCTGCTTGAAAATCACACATATATTTACTGTGAGTAATACTAATATGTCACTATGCACAGTACTGCAAAACAATTAACAACTCCAGCTTTACTCAGTGAAGCTGCCAATTGAAAGCAACCTGAAAATAAGTTGGATTTTGGAAGTACCAAACATTTTATTGTTGTAATATAATTCACTGTAGTTAATAATTCTAGAAGTATAATGGAGTGCTTGCCTGACAATCAACCAGAGTAATTACATACATATGGAGCACCATATAAAGATATTTATCTCAAGGTTTTGAAATATGATTAGCAACTCAGAATCATTTTCAGAAAATATTTTTTATGTCCTTGTTTCATTGAAGGTTAAAATACTTTTTGAAAAAAAAAACATTATTTGAAATATTGTAGGCTAAACATACTTTAAGTTGTGTTTTTAGTATCTTGACCTGAGAATGTTAATTTGAACATTTCTTCAGTAAGCCATAAGCAGGTGTAAAGTGGCTGCAGTAAAATTTTGATAGTTTACAGTAATAAATGATCTGATCCTGTGACTGTGAGCACACATTCAGGTTAAATGGGTCTTCTAACACAAGATAGTGCAGTAATACCTGGAAAAGAAGCATTGACTGTCTTAATGCATAATAATGTTTATATTTGGGGTCAGATGTTCAGCAGGAGTTATCTTTTAAATTTATATGCCACTGAGTCCTGAAGCAAGCAAGAGATGAGTAATTATTGAGAGACTTTGGGTGAAACTGAGAGCCTGACAGCCTCTCAGTAGGAGAACACTGGGAAAAATCTTCCTGCGAGGTAAATTACAAAAACATCTTATGTGACATGTTAGAAACCATAGCTGTTACAGGGAGGTTATGTAATCTTATTTATTTAAAGAAAAGTTCCTTCTAAATGGAATGCATGGCAAACAGGAAGGTGACTATTACACAGTTTAAGGTAGGTTTGGATGATTTGTCTTTGAAGTGAAATGAATAGGAAACTTGCATTGCTTTTGAAATCTTGAATTCCTTTCCTGCAGGTGCTTACCATTGTAAAACCCTTGACAACAATTTCTACCATCGTTACTTGAATAAAATGCTTTTAAGAGAGCTTTTAGATTAGACTTTGAACTGGAAAAGGCATAAATATATAGAAAAGTCTCCATTGTCAGTATGTTTTCCATTAGCCAGCCTGTCAAATAACTAAGCTTGGCTCCGCTCTGGGCTTTACTTAAAAACTCATTCATATTACTCTAGAGGGTGAAAATCCATTCATTTTACTACAGATTCTAGCTGCAGATTCAGATTCTGTACTGGAAATTCATTGGGTCTTGATTATCATTGATGCTTCTGAATGAATTTTACTAGAATTTTGTATTTTAAAGAAATACCTCCAGGTTATTAATTGCGGGTGTGTTCCATATAGATTGGCTTCATGTGCCGAACTGTGGAATCCTCTGCTGTAGCTTTCACTGTTCTTTTTAAATTTATACAGTCAGGAAGCACCACAGCTGGAAGTATCCTTGGTGTAGAACTTCATGGAGCAACACTTGAGCTAATGAGGGGTTTGTATTTATAGAAGTTGCTCTAAAGAGGCACTCAGAGTTTCAGAAATTTGTCTTAATTATTTCAGACTCTTGATTATTCAATGGACTATGTGCTTTTCTGATCTGAGGAAATTTCCAGCTGTCTGCTGCCAGCTCTGATTCAGGTAGTTGGCTGTTGCAAGTGTCAAATTATCTGATCATAGAAAAAAATATATAATAATAAAAATTGAAATTGTTTCTTCTGTAGGGAACAGAGAGGTTTCTGCCTGGTTGTGCAAAAGGTGCCTTCTGTGTATCTCAGTGTGTTTTGGGTTAAGAAATGGTTTAGGGAGGATGCACTATAGAATTTCTTGCCTTGCAGGAATTCTTCCACATCAGTTATGTCCTTCAGGAGCTGCCCTGGGTATGGAATTAAATAACAGTTTTATTTTCTCCTTTGTCTCAATGAATTCCCTTTGGAAATACTTCAGGGGAAGCAGAACCTTTGTCTGCTGAGGTTCCTAATGTAAGTTCCATGCACAGTAAATGTGGCCAATAGTTGTCAAAAAAACCCCACCAATTTCTTCCAAAACCTCTGAGGAACATTGTGAAAGAAGATTTTAAGAAGCTTTTGATCGAAGTGGAATGACTTTATAATTAATCAACCCATGGCATGAGATGTGTATCCTTCATAGAACACATTTTGAGTTACAGCTTGAAAAATGTGATTCCATGCAGAGCCTAAAGAGCTCATCAATATAAAGGAGTTCAAGTAAAGGATTGAAAAAAACCTACAACAATAATTGAGTTATATTGGTGGTTACTTATAGAGATTTGTGTTGTGTTGATTTTCTAGGAACAGAAGAAAATTGTTTCATTTTATTATTCAGTTGCCAGAATACAGGGAAGCAACACTTATTAGCAGGTTTCCAAGCAGTGATAGAAAAATACCACATTTCATAGAGGAAACACATTTAAGCTAGAGGTTAACCAGCAAAGTTTGAAATATTTACTTACTTAGAGTAGGAGACAGGAAAGTATTGAATAAATTTAAAAGAAAGTATAATTAAACCAATTAATCTAAGGTAATACCTTATTCTGCTCAATAAGCTCTGATGGGAAAATTATTAAACAAATTTGCATACGTAGAAAAAAAATCTAATTTTGTCATTAAATTATATAGGTTTATAGATACATGAAGTTTCATCAATACAGGTCTAATACTATCTAATTATATGTATAACAGCATTCTGTAAGGAAGATAAATAATAGCCTGTAGCAAATTTGTATTAATATATTAAATAATTTGGGTGATTGATTGTTCCAGGTTTCCTTTTGCTGTGTTTTCTCTGAGCCCATTAGCACTTTCCAGGAGTTAATGCCACTTTTTCAACTCCTACTCATAAGTGGAATTGGATTTTTGTGAGAAATGAATCAAGTAAGAGGCTGGGTTTTTTTAAAGAAGTACTTTCTTTAATTTCTGTCAAATCAGTGCAAGCATCAGTCCTTTATACATATGTGTGTCCACTTATTTAAATGTATTTATCATCTTCTCAGCAGCTGGCTTCACTCAGCACTGGTGACTGTGACTGTCAGGAAAGTAATGGAATATATTTCAATATTCCTCAATATTTCCTCTCTGTGCTTCATTCTGAGCTACAATTTCAGTTCATTTAAGAGATAATCAGGACTCTGAATTGCTTAACCAGATTAAACTGAAATTGAAGAAAATTTAATTTTAATTAAAATAGAGTTGTAGAAAAGCAATAGCTCACACTTTTTCCTATAGTAAATTTTTGCTTATTTCACAGCAATTAATTCCTTTGCCACATAATTATTGTATTGCTCTTTGTGCAAAAGCCACAAATGAAGTAAAAGCACGGTAGAAAAGATCAACTTTACTTACAGCCTAAAATAATATTTTTGCCCTTTGGTCTGTTATTTCTTAAATATTAGACTTGTTTACTGCAGTTTAAGTGCAGGCAGTGAAATTGGTGGCCTGATATCATGTAAAGGGGTACTTGAATTTTTGCCTTGTAATGAGCAGTGATGGACAACTCAACTGCAAAGCCGCTTCTGTCTCCCTGACTGAAGTGCCCTTATGCACCAGGTTGGAGAATGAAGTGTTGACTGCATGGGAAAATCATATTTGATCTTTGAGTGGCTTTAAATACTTGTTTCTGAGCAGAAAACAGATACTTGAGGGCAAATTTCAACTTTCTTACATCACTATTGACAGGAAATAGTTTATTATAAAGCTGCAAATGCTAGTTTGCAGTCTTGCATGAAATACAGTACCTGTGACAATAAAGAATGGTGCTACATGGTGTAGAGGCAATCACAACATGAATCATCTGTCACTTCAGCAAAACAGTGCCAATTGAATTTACAAATGTGGCATCTATTTATTTCTACCAGCACTGAGAAGGAGACAAAATGAAATGGAAGTGATGATTACTTGTGACACATTCCTTTTATGAAAATAACTTCTTTAACTCATGTTGTTGCAACAGACCATGTGTTCATTTTATTTGTGTTTCTTTCAGTGAACCATATTTCTGTATATTTATTGGGGCTGTTACCTATCAATATGATGGAGTTGTGAGCATCTGCTACCCACAGTAGAGCTGTGGTGGTGGCTCACCAGCTTTGTGTGTCCTTGAGTGACTTCAGGCAAAAAGAACCATGGAACTGAATTGTGACAGTAAATAGAATCAGAACATGGACAACACTGAGGGCGAGATGTTTTGGCACAAGTGCTGAATGAACTTTCCAGTAATGATGAAGTGATGTAGGAGGGTGATGCTGTGCCTTTCTCATGGCTAAAAAGTCTTGGTGAGGTTTGTGTTAATACAACAGCACATCAGAACTGTGCTGCCAGGTAAGATTGATGTGCCCCGACTGTGCACTCCAGAAACACATCACTGGCAGCTGAGGGCTCTCTGGTTCATGTGGTGTGAGTGTGAGCAAACCTGTGTGCTTGCAGGCCAAAATTGTCTGTGTAGGCTCTGTGCCATCACTCTGCTCTAGTTCACGGAGTCACAGGACCAGATAAGATGGAAGAGACCTCCAGGATCATGGAGTCCAACTTTGAGCACCCACCAGGACCATTCACCACCTTGTCAGTTAAACCTGGGCACTGAATGCCATGTCCAGTCAATTCTTGGACACCTCCAGGGATGGTGACCCCACCATCCCCAGGGGCAGCCCCTTCCAGGGTCTGACCACCCTTTCAGTGAAGAAATTCCCCCTGATGTCCAACTAATCATTGAGCCAGAAGCCTGTATGAGAGGATTTTACCATAATATCCAGAAACACACACAAATTATGAGTCCAAAGTACTTTGACAATTCAGGTCTATGTCTGTACATCTAACTTCAGACATGTCAAGTCTTCTTGATAGATATGGATGCTGTGGATCTTTGAAATCCTGAGATCGCATTCTTCAGAGACACATGTAGTCCTTGGGCATATCAGAGGAGAATAAATTTTAATAGTAAACTGTTAAAAGCGAGAATGCTTATCACAACTGTCCACATGTATGAAGTTGTCAAGATACCATCACTGCAAGTATCTGTGACTTTGATGAATAAGTGAAACAAAGAATATTGTGCTTGATACTAACCTTTAGAATAAGCTGGTCCTCTTCTTGGTAGAGTATTTTGCACATAGTTTGATTTGTGTATCTTCCATGGGCCTGCATGTTTTTAAAGAGCCAAGTCCTTTGCAGTTTCAGCTTGTGAAAACAATTTACTTGCTGCAAACTCTTTGCTAGTACCTATTCTATTTCAGTAGCACACCTTTTATAACAACCTAGAAAATAAGAGTTGTGTTCAGTGGTTTAGCTAAGGTGCAATTGCTATGAAGGGCAGGATTTGCATAGGCATTTTTGTCCTTGTAGATTTTATGTTGTTCTAGGTATCATTTAAATTTCATTAAACTTCAGGTAACGATCAAAATGAAACCATTGATTTCTGCTCCACTGCTCTTTTGGGATTCTTCTGACCTATGCTCTTTGTAGAAATAGGAAAAAAATAGAGGAATAGATTTTCTGCTGTGGCTGTGACCTGAGTGAGCTCTGCACATTTAACACTGTGGGAAAGAACAAAGGATGGTTCCATGTCCTTTGGATCCTGTGGCAAGACCTGAGCTGGGAAGGGAATGTTCTTTGGGGGAGCTGGAGAGAGTCTGGCCTTTTTATTCCTATTAAAAGGAGAAGGGACTTCAGGTGAGTCAGGGTAGCATTTGTGTTCATTATAAACAATGCTTTTCCATCCTAGAGAATGGAAAAAATCTGTGGAACTTCCCTGCTAGTGTTTTACTTATGAAATGTGTTATTTCTGCAAAATAACACATGTAGAAACAGAAAAATTTAGAACATGATGCCTGTTTTTCAATATTTTGGTTTTGGTGCATTAAGTTCCTATTGTTTTCCATGTTCATTTTTCATTGTTATAGCGCAATATTTTCTTCTTTGTCTTTCCATGTTCTTTATTCTGTTATAGCATTTGATCTTTTGCAGGTCATTCTTTGTTTAAAAACCTGAGATCCCAACTAGCAGGTTCCTCCTGCATTAAATTTATGAATATAAGCTATCAAAAATATTTATTTTTCCCCAGAAGAAAACCTTGTTGACACTTTATCTCTGAGGAGCGCTACAAATAGATTATGGTTTGTTTGTCTCTGTTCTGTAATCCAAGAAATAAACCAGGATGTGTTACAAGGATTTCCATAGATTCCGAATTTTAGGAATTTCTGGGCATAGCTTTTTCTCCTCTCTATACTATCAACAGGATTAATGGGGGTCTTGAGAACACCTGTATCTTCATTTCAGGAAACTGTCATTTGAGATTGATTTACCAGGTTATTTCTTTTTCTTCAGTAATTTTAATCAAATTATTACTGGTACATGACCACATATATCTACTTTATCTGATCTTGAGTGTTGAAAGATTAATAAAGATGAACTGAGGACTTGGAACACTTCCATTGCAATCTGGCTTTTTAAAACCACTGATTCTTCTCTGTATTTCTTTTGATTGGGTGAAAGCCCTTTAGAACAAAATAAAAGGAGAATTTTTTTTAACTTCTTGTAGGCCTTTGATACATATAGTCAAAATTTAATGTGAAAATTAGCATCACTACAGTTCCAATTGCATGCTCTACCAAAACAAAGCTAAATGATATTAACATATTTAACATTGCTAGACATGCATTATTAGTAGATTTATCTTCTTTTACAAAATTCTTGACATTAATATCATGCAAGTAAAATTAGCACTGCAGCTTCTTTAAACTGCTAAAACAGCAGATGCATATTAATTATTTATCATTTTCAGTCAGAATATTAGAGGCTTTCTGTTCTTAAATGGTGTTCTTGAAGTATGCTATAATTATTTTAAAAAACTAGAGAAAAAACAATAATAGAAAGATTCTTCAATTATGTTTTTTAAATCTGTAAGAGGCTTTTGAATTGATGTGCCTATCTAAGTGCCATCCTGTGTCTGGCAATGACTTTGGGTCCTAGAAGACACAGGTATCCCCTGGAATTGTGGCTTGGGAATAGGAGGCTTTGGGTTGAATTGGAGGAATTCTTGTCATACCTCCTCATCCCAGCTAACCTCTTACTCTGCTCATTTAGTTAAGAGCACTGATTTTCTGAGTGTGCTGATCTGGTTCATAATACAGCTCCTGAAACAACTGTGCTGGCACAATTAAAGTGTGCTGAAGCCAAAATGTGGCTTTCAATGGTTACCAACAAATCTGGAAGCATGCATCAGAGATGTTTATTACTTTAAGAAAAGCATCCTGTACCACAGATAACATATGCAATTTTATTTCATGTTGTCCTCCAAATATGTATAGACAGCATGTGATTGTGAGTCATTGCAGTGTTCACTACGTGCTGTAAACAAAATAATTGTCATCCTAAACCTGTCACTTTCAGTGTTTTCTTGCAGATTTTCTATCTCCATTCCATTCCTTGCAGAGCGCTATAGGTCTTTTATTATTTTTAATAACAATAAATCTCATTATTGTGAGTAAACAGGAATCTATGCTTGCTCATAATCAGTGTAAGGATGGTATATGTTACCTGATGTGGGTTCTGGCAGCTGCACACCTATTTTGCATAAAGCAAGAGACTTATTTTACTATATTTAGTCTCCATCATCACTGCAGGAAAGGAAATCTGTATCAATGTCTCATTTCCTTGTTTGTTGTTTGTTCCATCTATGGTGGCCATCACCAAGGTTTAGTTCATGAAGGAACGAGCTCCAAGACCAGCCTGTTAATGTGCAGAAGTTCCTTATTTCTTGAAGGGGTTAGCAGAAAACATCATTCATGCAGGAGGTGCTGTGTGCCCTCTTTGCTGCTGTGACTCCCACGTCCCACCCTGTTGCAGGATACTCCTGCTTGGCTGCCTGGATCAGGATAGAGAGAATTTTATTCTTTTTTCCAATGGAACTGATAACAAATTCCATAATGTGCTTGCCACTTGAATTTAAAATATTCTGTAATATATCAGTTTTAAAATCCACCTGTGCCAAGCTTAGTTCATCAGTTTGATTTGTGTTCCCTCCTGCAGACACAAACACACACACATGAACTTCCCTCCAGACTTCAGTTTAACATTCTATATCTAATTTTCTGGGAGCAGTGAACAGGTACATTTCACACACAGGCTTGCAGGTATAGGATTCCTGAAGTAGTCTTCCCTAAGTTAAAGATTAATAAAAGAAAGTCCAAATATGTGTCTGGTACTTGATAATTTGGGTTGTGCAGTTATTCTGAACATCAGAGCAATAGCTTCAAGTAGTTCTGCTCAGCTCCATTGGATTAATACCTCTGCATATTTTGGGAAAGTAAAAGGTATCAAATTATTATCCAAATTAGGATTTGGATAAAATGGTTCCAGCAGTTTGTGGTCAGCTTTTTACATGCCTGATGGTTCTGAGTGTTTCCAGTCTTTTCTGCATTGATTATTTCCACACACCCCCCTTACAGTGGGTTCTATGTATATCTTGAATTTAATGACAGTAGAAGGTAGTAAGTAGATGTTCTGCTACCAAGGATACCTCAAATAGAATCCAAAATTAAATGCTGAAGTACTGAATATACTGGTTTGAATACAGTATGGATGGAAAACAATAAGGTGTGCAGAAACCTAAGTATATGATTATTGGATTTTTAAAATAATTTTATTTTTAAAACATTAAGAGATATTTATTTTTTGTCTTATAACCCATAAGAGTTCTGTCAACCCTTTTAAAAATCCGCTATCATTGTTAATATGTTGGGCAATGTTGTTTGTTTTTCTTTTTTGTCACATGGCCAAACCTGCTCTCTCTTGGTGGAGAGTTTCTTTCACTTCAGTAGTGAGACAGGCATTTGCTAACACAGGAAAACCTGAGAATTGTCTTGTCCTTTTTTTCCTGTTACATTCCATTGTTAGTAGAACATAAAAACATGTTTTAGCTATTTGAAATACGTGGAAGAAATGCTTTTTCCTTTTTATGATTTAGTGGTTACACAATTGTAGGATACTTAAAAAGGAAAGATTTTACTTCATGTCAACTGGTGTGGAAATGTTACATAATGTTGCTCTATTTTGGCCACTTCTGTGTCATTTTAATTATCAGCCACTGCAACGAGCTAAGTGGAAAGGGGGATTCAAAATGGTGAGAGCACTGGGAAAAGTTGTTTGGTTTTCTTTTTATTCTTGCCATTTTATTAAATATTCTCAGAAAGGAGCAGGAAAATTAGTGAGATGGTTTTGCATCAGCGTGTCAGAGCAGTTTTGCTTTCACACAATACATGCGTTGCTTTTTATTCTGTGTGTCTTAAAAAGGAACAAGAGTGACAGTATTTTTAAAGTACATTAAGTAGGCATTAAGACAAGAGTGATTTGCAGTGAGAGAGAGGGGAGTGATTTTTTTTTTGTCTTTCATGGTGGTTAAGCACATTTCCTTGTGAGGGAGGGACAAAGATGACAGCAAGTTCTGGAGGGTTTGGGTTTTTTCTGTATTAGCTATAGAATATTTAGGTTTATTTTTAAGGACAAAAAGCAGAAATCTGTTTAAAGAGACGATCTTGAGTAGTACATACACAGATTTGCATCCACTCTGTTGACAAAATGTTATGTAAACAGAGTACAGTGAATATACTTTGTAAAGCAAACCAGTATTTCTGTAGGGTTCTGGTTTTCTCTGTGTATCAGTGATGTATTATTACTATTATTTTTTGGGGAGTTTATCACAGGTGATATGGTATCTTCAGTTTTCTTTTAAACCCTTTGTAAACTTCTAAAGTAATGAGAATGTGATTTTTTTAGAAAGGTGTTTTTAAAGAATTCTTTTTAACTATCAGCAATGCTAAGACCAAATTGAAAAATGTTTTTTAGATCCTATTGAGAACTCTCAGTAGCTTGTTCTCTTTGAGGTGATGCTCACTGCCTTTCAGTTCTGTATTTTCTGTAAATGTCCATAAAACTTTCACAGGCACAGCCACCTTCCTCACCCATATCTCCAATCACTACATAGTTCTGAGCATCCCCTGTCCATTTGTGGCCATGCATCCTGAAATGCAAAAGCTGCCACACAATGCTGTTGTGATTCATCATCTCGTGCTCCATTGCCTGTAAAGCTGCTTTGAAATCTTCTGGCTGTTGTTAAAATCCCTGGTTGCAGAATTTCAAAGTTCTTTTTTTTTATGTAAGAGAAGCAAATGTTTTTCTCTTCCTCCATATTTCTACCAGTGGTTAGTGAATCAAAGCACTTCAAAACTGGCATGTGTTCCACATTGCAATTCTAGTGGATAATTCATGGAGAAGTGAATAAAGACATAGCAGGAAGCTGCTTGTTATCAATTCTACTCCAAAGGCATCTGCTCCAGATTCTGCTCCTCTTGAGTAACTTTTTTCTCTGCCAGGTATTTTTTTGCTTTTCCTTGCTGATATTTGAAAGTCTGAAGTTAAGGTCTTCTCCTTGGCATTAATAAAATCCATTCTTACTTCCATTTTAAACATCTTGGACTGTTCAGTGCTGTTTTTGTTAGAGGAAGAGATCTCTGTTTGACTTAATATGTAGGAAAACCTTTATGTGACTTTGGTGAGCAGTTGGGGAATGCTTTCCCAGAATTTCCTATTCATAACTGCTTACAGAACAGCACCACTTTTCCTGGGTCAATATTCTGACTCTGTCCACTTTCAGCAAGAAATAACAGCTAGAATGATTTTCTTTTTTCAACAATAAAATTTAGGAAGGCAAAAATATGTCAGTGACTTTGTGAGATGGATCTAGCAGAGGTTACATGGGATGTGTAGGCTTAATTGAAGGCTGCTTTTTTGAGTTAGAGTCTGTCCTAAAAATGGACATGGGGACAGCATTGCAAGCTGCTGTAGATGGAGATGGAATCAAGTAGCTGTGATAAGCAGTGGTGGTGTGAGTTCAGTATCCAAAGCCTTCCTGTTGTAGGTGCTGCACAGCTCCTTGCAGCTTCCGTCTTTGGTTAGATGAAAGCCAGAAAAACCACAGATAACCTGATTTTTCAGAGAAATAGAAACAGATCATTATGACTGGCTGCAGGACAACCAGTGGGAGCTAACAGCTGTTGAGTGTCACCAACAAAGGTGGAGGGAAGCTGGGTACGAGTTCAAAGCACAAATAACATAAATGTCTGTGACATGTAGTTTATACATCTTTGGGTTTGTCATGCTTAATACAAGATCAAGTGCTGACAAAGGACAGTGCAGAATGTGCACTGGGAATGAATAAATGTAAGAATGCCTCTTTCACAGGAATGCATTGCACTAACTGTTCACTTCAGGAATTGAGTGACAAAACCATCTTATTTGACCAAATGCACAATATTCTGTCTTTTATGCTCTAATTTATTCCCATCACGAGCTGTGAAGTCCTGCTTGGAGTGTCTATTTTCAGCATAAAACTGTTTGTCAAATTTCTGTTAAGCTAAAGGTGAAAAATTAATGAGCCATTCACTTCAGATATTTCAAAACTAATACTGCTGTATTATTAATGCAGCAGAAAGTCAAAGACGTGGGTACGTACAATTATTGCTTGGTGTTCACTCAGACTACTTTTTACTCTCTGTATTTTTGGGGGAAAATCATTAAAACAGTGTTTTAAGTCATAGAAGGAATTATTTTGATGAATTCTGTCAGTAAGCTTTTTAGACAGTTTTAGTCGTTAACTTTTTGTTTTATCTGAACCTGGTAGAAGGTGCCTTGAATAAACACATATTGATGAAATACATTGTTCTATCCATTCTTTCTTTGAATCTGGAATTTAAACAAAAATGAACAAAAAGTTGATTCATATAACACAAAGTTTCTTAGAGAAATGCAAATAAAAGACTGTTCACATAATACTGAGGAAGCTCTGGGTGGAGCAATATGTTTGGGCTAGAGAAGTATGACATTGTGACTAAAACTCTGGTTTTTCAGTCTTCAAAAAGTCACTGACATGACGATAAAATTGTACTTTTTCTCAGAACTGAGTAAGGTATAGTGGACAGGTGTTGCTATTAAATTCAGAAATCCCAGAGCGTGTTGGCAGTACCAGTAAGTTGAGTGATGGAGCACTGTGAAATGCTGGGCTGGGGGAGTGTTCCAGGCTGAGCAATGTGGAAAGGTTTATGCTTGCATTGAAAAAGAAAACATAAGCCACAGTCCCTGCAGAAGTGGAAATTCAGGCCTTGCTTTCTGTGCAGAAACTTTTAAAGATTGCCTCTTTTTTGTGCTCCTAAAATTAACTTAATAATTAATTATTGTATTGTCCTCCTTGCTTTACAGTAAGTTCTCCAGGGATTTTCTGAAATTAATAGTGGTTTTAGGCCTGGCTGAGTTACATTGTTAGACTTGCAGAGAAGAAGGAATTCTGCTTCTTGGAAGAGTTTCATGCTATAAAACAAAATTTCATTAGAAGAAAAATGTCAGATTTAAATTACCCTTCAAGCATTTGTTGCTCCAGCAGATCCTGAAAGCTCTCTGTGCTCTGAAGGGTTTGGCTTCCAGCAGAGAAAGTGCCAGCAAGAATCCCCAAGTTCTTTCAGAGTGTTGGTTTCTTTCTGAAGGTTCTCTGCTCTGTTTCACTCTCACTACAGCACCAAGCCCTTGAGTATTTTAAACCTGAATGATTAGGCTTTAAGTAGCAACCCTGGAAATCTCCAGGTTTTTAAATGTGCACTGGAGAGATTGTTCTTGGATGGTTCATTTTTGAAATCTGGTCATGATGCACATTGCTTTCCTCAGCCTCCTTAACAAGTGGCAATTAATAAATGCCTGGTAGAGGGAAAGGAACTTTTTTTTTTCCTTTTTCAAGTATTTTTTAATATGAATTCAATGGTGGTTTTTTTTTCTCTGTTATTAGTTTGGCAAGTTTAGTCACTAGAAAATTTTATAGAGTTTAGGTCTGGCAAAGATGTCAGAGGTCATCTAATGTAGTGCCTTCCCTCAGGGAAGGCATCAGCCATATCTGCACATTCCTGACAGATGTTCGCTTGCACTTTTCTCCAAAAAGATTTCAGTTAAAGAGATTTTATCACCAGCCTAGGTCAGTCTTTATGAATTCCTCCTATTAGAAAGTTTTTCTCCCAGATAAATCTGCCCAGATAACTTAAATCTGCCTTTCTATAGATTCTTTTTTCTTTTTCTCCCATACTTCAAACTCCATCTTCTATTGTGAAATGATTCATTTTTAAATATGGAGTGGTTTCTCCTGTACGTTGTTCTTGAAAGTGTTTCTTTCACAGGTTATTCAGGTATGAAGCTCAAGTTATGAGCAACTGGAGAAAGGAGAGATTTTTCTCATCTGAAACGTTTTGAGCTTCATTGCCTCTGTAATACAGGCTGAAGATTGACAAATACTGGAAAGAAAATGTCTCAATTGCACATCTCTGATGGACTTTTTGGGATTCTTTTTGAGTACAGACTCTCAAAGCTTGACCAAAGTGATTTTGCTGTCACTTTAGTGATGTGACAACTTCAGGAGATTTTGAACCCAGACCAACTTTGATGAGACAAAGATGAACCAGTTTTACCTTTCCAACTTAAAAATTTGTCTGATTCTTTCAAACTGAACACTGATCACCTTGCCATTGAGTATTAAAGGTGAGCAACACCTTTTATTTTTCCATGATGAGATGATACAGATTTAGTCAGTTTTTTCATTTGGATTAAAAGTGTACTCTAAAAAGTTTCAGGAGTTTCTAGAACCAAAAAAAAAAAAAAAAAAAAAAAAATTGAGAATGTGTCTAAACTTCTTTTTTTCTTTATACTGTGTTTCAGTAACAGTCCTGGTAGCAGTTTCATAGAAATTTATTTGAAACATGCTGCTGATTGTTGATAGCTTCCTCCCCTTGTGCCTGCCGTCCCACAGAATTTAAAGGATGCTTTTGGGTAGTAAAGAACTCAATGTTGACAGGAAATACAGTGTTTGTTTCACAGAGGTCTTGGGGAGAGGCCTTGTATTCTGAATCTCTGGTTGAAGGTTTGGACATGGTTCAGGAGGGGCAGGGACATTGTGAGGCTGTTGCAGGTTGTGTTAGAGCTGTGTCCTGCCCAGGCTATCAACCTCCTCTCCTTTTCCATGGTGGGCTTTTCATCTGCCAGAAGTGCTCCTGCTTTCTGTGGGAAGAGGTGATCCCCATATACATCTGAAATAATTGAGAAAACAGCTGCTTTTTCCTAAAGTGTTTCAGAGTATTTCTGTGTGCAAAGTTAGATTTTTATTTTTCCCCACAGTTCTGTCAGTTGGTCTCCCAAAATACCTCATTATTTTATCAGAAACCATTCCATGATCAAGTGTTAGACAGGCAGGTGTATGCAAACTCACTTGTTTTTCTGTTAAAGGGAGATTTTAATACTTTGCATGAAATTGCTGATATTGAGAGGTTTATGCTATGTCTGCTTAAGATGTTTTAGCAGTAAATGAAGTATTCTGATGCTTTCTGATCCATACTTTTCTCCACTCAGTGTGTCTGTTTAGTACCTTCTTCCAGATCTCCTTCAGCTGTTCAGTTTGTACTTGAATTTGAAAGTTACTGCTGATCAGTACTTCCATTTTTCTGTGATTCCTTTAACTACACACCAATTTAATTTTTTGTGTTTAATTCACAATCTAATATCTCAGACTCATTTAGCAGTTTCTTTCTTGTGGAACTATTGCCCAGATACCATAATACGTACATGTAATTTTGTAATACGTGTTCTTGATGAAGCTTTTTAATATTTTTTTTCAGTATTGTAAGCACAAAACAACAGCTGCTTATCTAAATCAGTTGTTTTAACTTGCGTGGTAGAGATTTGCATTTTTGTGTTCCGTTTATGAAGGAGAAAAATCTAATTTTCATTGACTAAATTGCTCTTCCCTTTCTGTCATTTAAGATGGAAGCTACAGGCAGAATCGACTGAACCTCACAACACTATTGGTACAACCAATTTCTGCACTGCTTGCCAGAAAACTTGTTTCCCTACCTGAGGACACTGCCCAAAGAGACAGGTGTACACCCCTCCACCTGCCAGCTGCAGGTAATGCTTTTCAAATCCACTTCACCTTTGGGATGTTCCTTTCAGACTCCAAATCCACCTTCTACAACTATACAACTAAGAGGTTTATCTGATTGTGGGTGTGTTTTGCTTAGATGCTTTCTAGAAGTAAGGCTATGAACAGTCTAAAAATTCTGCTCCTAAAATCTGATAGATGGAAGTTGTGGTTTAAAAAAAAATAGTAGAAGGCATTGAGCACTAATTCTTAATGTTGACTTAGAGCCTCCTCTGTGTAGATGCCATCACCAGGGAGGTTTGTTAGTGCTGCAGTATGGTTTGTTAGGCCTTGTTGTACTCCTAATAATGTAATTTCAACATTAAGGCATCAGCAACTATATTATTCTGTGAGGGGTTTTTTTTTTTCTGTTTCTGGAATAATAACACTTTAATTCTAAATGTGTTCCTAATTTATATATGCTATAGAACAGTGTATTGTTACCTGAACCCTCAGGCAGCTTTTTCTCCCAGTTTTCACCAGGAAAACAGGCATCATGATAAGGACAAAATACCTTGAGTAGAGCCAGATGAATGCAATCATAGTATCTCCCTAGAAATAATGCCATTAGCAAAGTCAAACAGATTATTGCTTGAAAAAACTTACTGCTGATATAGGAAGGGGGAAAAAAGCAAGACTACTGTCTTCTAGCTCAGTGTTTCACCAGAAGAACATCTTCCAGAGAACATTCTAGTTGAGGTGAATGTTTAAACAGTAATTTTCTTCAGTAAACAGTCTTCAGTTTTGTTTTTTTTTACCTGTCCATCTTTCACCAGGAAAAAAAATTATTTCATTATAAGGCCCATTTAAATGAATTGATTTGAAACTATGGTCTTGGAAAGGAGGAGGCAAATTAATTTAACCACTGTATCCTGTGCTACACACAGTGATGATAACAGGAAAAAAAGATTTTAAGGGCGACCTATGTAGTATTATGTGCTGTATCCCTTGTTTATTGCTTTTGGAAAGTTATTGTGGAATAGGAGGACAATACAACAAGTCATAAAAAAGGCTGATTAATTTTATGACTTGCGTTAGCATTGTGTTATACATACTAAAAAAGAAAGCAGAAAACCTCATGCTTCATGGCTTAAGCTGTTGTGGTTAGGCAGGACCATTGTTCTCCACACGTGGCTGACTAGATTGTTTTAAAAATGAACTTTAATTTTAAAAATTACCGTCCCCACAATGAGTAGAAAAGGGGAAAAGGCCATTTTGGAAGGAACAAGGGCTTAACCATTCCAGGTAGGCTGCATGAAGCTTGTTAGTATTGAAGGATTTTCCAACAGCTGAAGTGCCTGGAGCAAAGCCTGAATTTGGGCTGGAAAATGACACTCATTTTAGAAAGATAAAAGGCTGCGCAACGTCTGTTTCTCAAAAAGCTTTGTCTGGAGGCTGCAGGGCAGAATCACCCTAAAGGGCAGCTTATTCTGCTTTTTCAGTGACAGGTGTGGCATGTCTGTATTATTTCCCTGAGAAAACAGGAAATTCTGTGAGAGGAGAATTTCAGGAAAGAAAGAATATTCCAAGCCAGCAGCCTAGTGAGAGTCAGTCCACATCTGGTTTACTCTGGGTGAACACAACAGCTTGTGTGTGATTTCATGTAAAGCCTCTGAACCACAATAATCAGTGGGTTTTTTTTTTTAAGTCTTAATTTATTGAGAAAATAGGGATTATAAGAAGAAGCCTTGCATAATTCTGTAATGTATTATGATATATTTTTCCTTGAAGTAGTGGTGAAGCTGTTGATGTTCTGGAGCACAGAGTGTGCTGTTGTTCAACAGCAGCCTTAATGGAAGAGATAAAAGCCTGGTCTCATGGTAAGAAATGGTGTAGAACTATTTAATACTAGTAATAGCTAAAGAGATAATGCTGAGGACAGCAATGCATTAGAGGAGAGCAAAGGTTGAATTTGCAGTCTTCCTGTTGATTTGAAGAAGCTTAAGAGAGAGATTTCACTTCTGACATGGGACTCATCATTTATCTGTCAAAAGAGGTGAATGAGCAATTCAGATGATTGGTTGGCTTGAAATTTGTTAGGATAAAATGATCATCATTCTCTCATCATTATGTTTCAAAAAGCTGAACAGCAGATTCATCAGTAATGATTAAACATTTATATATAGTTTTCTCACATTGCTGCTTTTTTTTTCCCTTAGCCTTGCAGTTTTCAAGAGACAAAATGTGGCAGAGGGAGTGGGAGGATGGAGGCAAACATCCCACACAGATTGAGTGCTCAGGACCTACAAAGCAAATAGTGGGAATTGAAGTCAGCTGTTAATTTGATATTAGATGAAGTCAGTAATTAGATTTGCTTTTTGTTTGGTATGGTACATTATTGTTATCCTCATTAATCTGAAATTCTGTGCTCCCATGATCTTTTTCCCAAAGATAGGCAATTAGAAGGAATTTCAGAGTGAACTTCTATAGAGAAACGGTAAACTTTTGAAGCTTCCTTTTTTTTACAAAATCTCACTAGGATATTTGCTAGAACATTGTGAAGGTTGTTGTAAAACTAAAGCACTCCTATAAACATAAATGAGGGAAGTCTTGCTGTGTACAGTGAACTGCCTTTGTTGCTGTTAAGTTTCCCGCTATTTGGGAGATTGCAGTAATGTACAAATTAACCTTTTTCAATTAAACTCTTGAGCTTTTAATGTAAATCTATCTAATGGCAATTAATATACAGTGTTTTTTGGCACTAATGACCATATACTTTGGTTTGAATGGAAATCCTGGAAGCCTGCTATTTAAACACATCACAGTGTTATGGGTGTAATTTTCCCCTTTGTTTTTAAGTTTCAGTTTTCATACTCAACCTGATTAATGTCTGAGAAGAGAGAAGGTGAGAAAGATCCAGGATTTCAGTAGTGATCAGTCTCCAGATGTCTGGGGCATCCTCCTGTTCTGTGGCTCATCCTATTCTTCCATTCTTCCCCACATTTATGTTGCTGGTCACTCTTGGAGATAAGGACAGGGTGGTCACTTGGTGTGACCTGGTATGGCAGCTCAGTTGGCAGGAAGTGTAAATGAAGGTGATCTCACTTAAACATCACACTTCTTACCACCTGCTAATGCCTTTTCCTGTGCAATAGGTGCAATTTTTTTATGCTTTAACTTCTAAAACTATAAAGGCAAGGCATGAATAGTTTAAGTAACCTGAATGATATCAAACACTGTGTGAATAATAGAGCCAGGTACACAAAGACTCCCAGCATTCTGCTGCAGACAGTAAAATTACTCAGATCAAAATGCTTTTCTAGGTAGAATCTTTTGATCTTTTGTAACCTTTTTTTAGTCTACAAAATACAGTCACTGATCAATAGTGAATCATCACAGTGACTTCAGTGCAAAGCTCTGTTGTAGGCTGCAAACAAATCTACCTCCTCCGACAAAATGGGTGAGTGGAACAGATAACCAGAACTGACTGGTACTGGAAAGGTTTGCAGCACAACACAATGAATTTTTATGAGACTTTGAACATCTATTTTATGTAGTTCCACGTGTCAGATGTTCATTATACTGAGTTTATAGTCAACTCTGATCATGTGAAATTTGAATCATTAATTATACGAAAGGAATGATTGGAAGAGTCTGTTACTTTCCATATTATACGATTCTCATCCAAGATAAATAAAATTCTCTGCCAGGCACTGCACCAGTGCAAATCAAGCCTGTCTTCTCTTCAGTCAGAGGAAGGGCATGGAGTGATAAAGTGAATATCTCCTCCTGTTAAACTACAGCCTTGTGATAATATTATATGTGTTTCTCCTTCATAGTTTGCTACCTGTCAGAGAAAATAAAGACTCCCATATTTAATAAACTCTGGCTGGGCCATCTCACACTGTGATATCAATATACAAACAATACTATAATTTCTGGGTATTTGGACTATGCTAAACATGAATCCACGGAAGTAAACAGAGAAAGATGCCAGCAGATTGTGTGGCAGTGCATGTTACTGTATCTACCAAATCTGGAGTCATTGTACAGAACAGTAGAAATATAACAAAGTTCTGCAGATGTCTCTTACTGGCATTTGGAAGAGGAACAAGTTAAATAGAGAGCTCTGATCTATATGAAAAGTTACAGACATTTATACCAATACTCTCAGATTTTCTTTTCATGATCACTTTAAATTCTCTTCCTTTTTTGAACAGAAGTTCATGAGAAGAATTAAGCATGAACAGTGTGTGAAGCATTTTTTGTATATCTTCCTTCTACTCCCAGCTGAAGCCTAGAGAGTTTTTCTACCAGAATTGTAAATGATCAAGATATATATTTCAGAATTCTGTTCTGCACCAGTGTTTTCCTCTGTGATGCTTTGCTTTTGATTGCTATAAAGCAGGTAAAGAATGAAAGTAGTGTGAGGTTATGAAATTCAACTCTACCATCTGAAGCATTTTCAAATCTCTTTGATGTTGACTGTGACACATTTATTCTGTATCACATTAGGCCATCCTAGTTTAGAGCCTTAAAGGACTTTATTCTAGGCATTTCTTATTTCAAAAACTCTTCATCTCTGAAGAGTTTTATTTCTGGATTTCTCATTGTAGGTCAAAAAAGAGGATGATCAAATACAAGGAGTTTATTCATTAAGCTCTTCATGCTAAGATTAGACTTGGAGACTCAAGATCTATGAATATTTGTTCGAAAAGGAGAATATGTTGTCAGTAGGTAACAGTTGATTAATTAAATAGAGATCTATTAAGGAAAATATTAGAGATATCAGATTTAGATGATGTATTGTTTATACACAAAAAAGTGAAGGCTTTTCATTACAAGGACATCTGTCTAGGAGTACATACTCCTGCACAAATGGTTTTATACCTCAAGAATACTGTACATTGCATAGATTCAGTATTGAGTTTTGCAAATGTAATTTATAGTATCACATAATATTGTTCTGAGATTATATCAATTATTAAGTATATACTATTTTATGTTTATTCACTTTTCTATGTATGCCATGTTGCATGTAGTGGTTTTTGTAAGTGCTGCTGTTATTGTATGTGTGTGATGATGATATTTCTTTAAGTAAAGTTCTGTGTTTGAACTTGAAAACTGACATAAAATACATAGTAAATAAGGTTTTGCACTAATACTGACATGATGATCTTTCAAGTGCAGTTTTATGCTGATTACTTCAGCTCAATTAGTGTCCCCTAAGCCATGTGAGCATGGATGTTTGATGATGTTTGAAATCTCTAATTCAGTTGTGATTTCAGACAGGTTCACATTTATTTCAACAGGAACTATCTCAAAAACTGCACTACTGCATTACTTGAAGTTATTTAATATACTTTATTTCAGCAGTCTACTGAAATAGTTTTGTGATCCATTAGTTATTCTGTTGAAATCCTTAAATTCAGTTTATACTTGATTTTTCTGTACTTCAGTTAAGTGTGTATGTAGAGAAATTTTTTCAGTGATTAGCAAAAAATTGTCAAATGAGTTCAGTTTTCAAACCTGAATTCCTAGAGATGCTTTTTAAAATCCAGTACTCAAATGCTCAGAAAACTGTCAGATGATAGGTGTTTTGTTGCAGTTTAAATGCAGCTAGTAAGGTCCAGAGTAAAGAAGCCAAGAGACTTTTGCACAATTTTCATCGATGTTTAATTCAGCCGCGTGGCGAGGTGTTCCCCCCCGACCCCATCCTCCTCCCAAGGTCCCTCCCCCTCCCCTCCAGGCCTCCACACCTCCCCGTTTTTTTACATTATTAAGAAAGCTTTCAAAATGTAAACAATTCTGACTGTCCAGTGTCCAAACAGATTTTTTAGAGCTGGCAGGAGGGATATGGCGTCAGGAAACTGAGTCCGGAGAAGGTTTCGGCTGTGATAGACTCTGCACAAGGCAGCGTAGGTGGTGGTGTGCCTGTTGGAAACTCCAAATAGAAATCATTACTTCAAAGAGAAGAAAAAAGGGGTGGTTACTTTAGGGACATTTCCTTTCTTTCTCTCCTAATCACGCTCCCTCTGGTATTATGAAGGAACTCTGGGGAAAGGGATTAGTGGAGGCAGACAATGGGAGATGGGAAAGGGTGGTAGGAGTTTGTGGGAACATAAAAAGGGGGTAATAGGACAATGGAAAGGAAAAGGGGAAAATGGGATGGGGCCAGGAAGGCCACAGGAATTGGGGAGGGGTATTAGAAGAAGTGGGACTTACCAGACTGGAAAGTTCTTTCATTATTGACATGGGCTTTCGAGTACAGGACAGCCCGCCCATGTTCTGTGCTCTTCTTGCTTTTAGGCTGTTGCTGGGGCTTGATGGATGCTGGTTTCGGGTTCTATTTCCTTGGTAGGTGTGTGGAGGACTTCTATATTTTGCAGGTTTGTAGTCTGGTGCATGTTTGCTACCTTGAACTGCAACTCCACCAGGACCTGTCAAGTCGGCTGCTTGGGGGCCTTTCCTTCCTTGTATTATATTAAATTCCACAATTTCTCCATCTCCTAGACTGTGGAGATATTTCCTGGGGTTATTCTTTTTTATAGCAGTCTGATGAACAAACACATCTTCTTTGTTATCATTCCGGGTTATGAAACCGTATTTGTTTTTTACATTGAACCATTTTACTGTCCCCAAAACGTTCATGGCAAGGACTTTTTTACCTTTGCCAGGGGGTTTGTGTTGGTGTTGCTGGATGCGTTGCTGGTGCGCTGCTGCGTGAAGTTTGTCCCGCTCCCGGTGCTGGACAGCCACGCTGGGCAGACCCTCCCGGAGGTCTCTCTCAGCTGGTGTTCGCGGGCGGTACCAGTGTGGGGCTCTCGGAGCAGTGGCAGAGGGCGGGGGGCAGCGGTTTCTCCGCCAGGGCTGTGGCTCTGAGCCATCCCGCGGCGGGGCTGTCCGCCCCCTCCACGACAGCGGCGTCCCAGGCCCGCCGGTCTCACTGGCCCGCCCTCGGCCCGAGGGAGCACTGGACAGCGAGCATGGGCCGGCTCGCTCTGGCTCTGCTGGGCGGCAGCGGGGCGGCCGTGGGCTCTCCACGGGGGGGAGAGCCACAGCGGGGCACGGAGCGGCGGCAGCCCTCTCTGCAGGGCTACGACTCTCACTACCCCCGCCACGTCTTGTGGTGCTATAGCAACCCAGGTGAACGCGTCTGTATGTCCGTGGGGAGCAGGGGGCGGAAGGGGAGACCCCGCGGCCCCTGCCATGCGGTCTCCGCCATCTTGGGCAGCGGGAGTGCAGACGGGGGAACAATCTCCAAGACTTACAGCGCATTTTAACAGCATACCAAATAAAGAACACAATTCTGTGTTGGCTCTTGACCTTTCACGAAGCACTTGTAAAAATTCATCGGTTAAGACTAAGTTCTGCGAAATATGAGGAAAATGCTTAAATAATAACTGTAAAGAATACTTCAACTCCTCATCTGAAGACCAAAAATTTTCTTGAGGAAAAGACTCTTTAAGGTAGAGGTAAATTTCTTGTTGTGCATGGGTGAGCGTTGTCTCCATCTTAGCCTAGTCTCTTCCCAACACCCAAAAGTAAATCTCAAACTCACCACACTGGGGTAGGAAAATTCTCAGGGTGGTCTGGTGCAGATTTTCCAGGAGAAGAGGTCTCAGACTGTTCTGGAGGCTCCACGTTCAGGCGCCATTGTTGCAGTTTAAATGCAGCTAGTAAGGTCCAGAGTAAAGAAGCCAAGAGACTTTTGCACAATGTTCATCGATGTTTAATTCAGCCGCGTGGCGAGGTGTTCCCCCCCGACCCCATCCTTCTCTCAAGGTCCCTCCCCTCCAGGCCTCCCGGCAGCCCCCGGTCTCCAGCAAGGCGAGACCCAGTCAGGGAAAAGGGTGGGAGAACCTCAGGCACCTCAGGCATAGGAACAGGGGAAGGAGCCAACGGGGTATAAGTTAGGAGAAGGGCCTCCACAGTGTTTAGCATGATCAGGATTCAAGAATTTAACCAACATGTTTGAAAATGAGACTCAAGCTTATACTCCTCTATGCATGAGCTTGGGATGAAGTTAAAAGCCAAAAAAAAGAAACAAGCCTAACTTATGTTCTTTTAATGTAACTACTGCAAATAGGTTTTTCACATCTGAAGTACTAAAATTGTCTATCAAATGAGAGGAAGAATAGTTATTTTTAGAAATCCATGACTATGTAAATGTTAGAGGAGAAGGTAGTCTTTGGTATGAGACAGTTTAAAAGTTCCAGATCAGGAAAGAAATAAATTTTAAAAAGTAACAGTAAATATGTTTGTGCTTTTCTATCCCAGAAATAGCTTTTAGCTTACATAAAGACAGTGTATCCTGAATAATGTTAAGTCTCCTCATAGCTTCCCAGGGAATACAGGGGGGAAAAAAGAAAAAAAAAAAAGAGAAAGTTGCCAAGATCCTTAAAATACAGTGTTAGGACAAGAGGTTTGTTGTCAGAACTGTTTAGAGGGGATTAAATTTTGTTTCTGCTGTATACTCCAAAGAGCAGTTTCAGCCTTTTCATCTGGTGTTTAAGCCTTTAAGCCCAAGTCACTCTAAGCTGACGACTGTGTTACATGACTATTAACTCCAGTATCTGATTTGAGAATATGGGTATTGCCAGAAGTTAATTTTCTGTGTCTTTATTGTCAGTTAGAGACTGGATAGCTGGTGTTGATTAAGGAAAAACAGTGAAGTCAGTTGTCTTCAAAAGGATTTATCGTCTTTTTGTCTGAGAAGAGGCCTAAAGGAACAAACATCTAAAGTGTTGTAGGAAAAGGAAAGGAAATCAGTTTTGACTTAAAGATACTCTTTTTTTAAGAAGAGTAAATTGGCTCACGAATGGTTGTAGGTGAGAAAGAGCAGCAAGAAGTAACTTGCATAATTTAGGTTAAATTTAAGCTGCTTATTTAGCATAGATGGCTTGAGCTGTTTTCACTTGTTTTAAAAGACCCTTGAGGAATCCTTTGGACTATTTTTAATGATTTTTTTTAAATTCTAAAATAATACCTGTGGATTTACTGAACAAACAATTAATTTACATAGCATTAATAAAATTTTAAAAATATAGTAATTTACATCAGAAGAGCAAAGTTAATTACGTGACAAATAAAATTATTCACGTGCTGTGACTGATTGTTGCAAAGTCATGTGCCAGGGTTTATTTTTAATTAACTGTTTGGTTCACATTTACACTGGTTTGTTCAAGCAAAACCAGAATTGTCATAGATATTTTAAATAGATTAAAAGAAGATTTAATCTCAGATATTTGCTCTACTCTGGCTTTATTCTGTGCTACAGTCTCAAATGGCAGGGCAGTACTAGCAAGTTCCTTACATTTTAGCAGCTTTTGAAATTGTTCTCCCTTTGTATTTGCACCATTTCCTCATCTGATGCCAGCTAGGCCAAAAGCCCTGGCTTCTGTTGGCATATGTTCACAAGAGCATCACCAAAGGCTGTGCTGGCAAAGCTGTGGGGAGGTCTGACTGCTCCCATCTGATTTAACACAGAGGTTTTTCTCCAGAAGAAAATATAGTATAACCCAAGCATAATTTCGTGAATGTTAGTGATAGGTGGACCTAGGTGAAGGATTATGTGAGAAAAACCTATGAAGTTTAAGGCATATTTTGTTATCACGGAGTTATGTAAATCTTACTCTTACAAATTTTCTTCTTCTGTTTTATTCTGGCAGCATTTATTGAGTGAATTCAATGATCTTATACCTCAAGGAGTAGAGATCTCATGATTCCATCTTTGAATCATGCTGCTAAAACAGGTCTAAGAAAATAATGTCATATTCCAAGTTTTAATCTGTGGTTCCTATTTTTTAACCTCATTTTAAATTCTTTTTTTTAATGTATGTGGAATTTATGTCTTTGGCCTGTACGTCTTGGCTGGATAAATAAGTTCAACATTTTCTTTTCTTTTCATCTTTTAACAGGCAAAAAAACAATCAGTCTGAATATTCAGTCTGTCACAACTTACAAGACAATTTCTAATGTCATTGGATATCTAAAAGGAGCTGTATTTCCTGGTAGGTATCCCTTTGTCAATTGTATTGATTATTTGTTTCACAACGGGTAGGAGTCATAGCTGGGATCAGGATCCTATTTTGCCAGATAATTCACTAATACAGAGAAGAGAAAAAGACTTTTTTTTGTACTCATTTTGTGATTTGTGACAAGGCAGAATGTGAGGGTTAAACGGAGAATGATCTGAAGGGGATATTATAGTTACAAAAAGCATATTTTTACACAAGCAGCAGGTGTTGCATGTGGAGCACAGAGAGTATCAGTAGTTTGTACAAGCTGCTGTTTAATGGTTTTAATTTTAATATGGTTTTAACATTTGCTGCAGCCTTATTTTGTCTCAGTCATGCCTTAAGCTAGTTTTATACAACCTATGAATAATAATTACTGTTCTCTATGTGTGATGGTTGAACAATGGAACTCTAAATGCAACTGGGACATAGAGCACAACCTCCCTCTGTCCTTTGATGCTGTACAGAAATAATGTTATCATGAGGACATCATAAGATCATTTGGAGATTATTTTGTTAGTGAATTTACCTAAAGGATGAAGGTTTTCTGCAACATGAATGAGTGCTGTTGCTGGTTACTTAAATAGTGCAAACAATTCCGAGTGTGCAAATGATCATCAAAACAGCATCATGTTTGCCTTAAAACTCTTATATTAGGTTGTGAAGAAAGAATGGAAACTTATTTACAGTCCCTTAGGGGGTAGGCCAGTCATTTCATATTTTAAGTAATGGAATGAAGGAGGTAGAGAAAATTTTATTCCTGTTGGTGAAATAGCAACTTAGTTTTGTGCGTGCAGAACTGTATACTTCTCACCAGACTTTTGGCTTGTTTAAAGCAACAGAGGAAGCAATTAGCACAGTGAATTTAATTTCTATGAAGGATTTTATTTCCTTCATGAATTTGAAGTTACCAGTCTGCTGTTATTAATGTTTTGCAAATAGCTGTCATGGAGTTGGAAAGGCAGAAACTGCCATGTTTAGACATTCTGTCTTCTGAATTGTGAAACAGAGGCAAGAAAAAGAATAAAAAGTGTGCTTCAGTTTCTGTTTAACAAGTCTTCCATCTCCTCTATACCTGAACCTTTCATCTTATTATTACATTTTTAATCAAAACTACTTTTTGGAGGTTTGCCAATGTGTGCTGAACTTTAGGTATCCAAGGAGATACAAAAAAGTGAAATCAGTAGCAGTGCCCAGATGGCAGCAGTTTGTCCCATGGATGTCTGGCTCAACAAGAGCCATAACTACTGTCTTCTAGTGAAGGCACGAGTTAAATGTCTAGTGCTCTGTAATATTTTGTACACAATCAATGTTAAGCCTTTTTTTCTTTCTCTACTCTTCCTGGTTGACACAACAGTCGTTCCTCCTCAACTGCTTTGAATCTTGATATTTTCATGGCATTGATTCTCTGTCATTTTGATGGGGTTTTGCTCGTTTCATACACATGAAATATTCACCTTTATGTTCACAGAAGTGCAGAAAGAAGGCAAAATTTATCTTTAGTGCTTAATGAAAGACTGCAGAGCATCACCAAGGGTAGAATTTATTACTTTTTGCTTAAAGACCACCAAACACACATGTAGAGACAAGCACATCTCTGTAATGCTGACGTTAGCTGGCATTTGATCTGAGGAGTAAGAACGAGCATCTGAAGTGTAACTAAGATGTTAAAATCATTAGGAGCAGATGAAATGTGATAGTTGGTAGCATTTTAAAACCTAAAAAACATAACACTGATTTTATAGCTCTATTGGACATAGTTGAAGATGGGATGTATAACAAGAAAAGATAAAGAGACTCTTTTTAATGATAAATTGCTGTTGTCCAGCCCATCAGTAACCTGAGCACTATCCTGTTCTATCACCTTCAAGGGTATCTGATGGGTATTTTTTCCTCTGTCTCCAGTTCTTTCTCTTTTTTTCATTTTTGCCATGTGATTCTGAGAAAGGACAGCTGCTGCCTCTGCAAGCATGACCATCCTTTCTCCTCTGCTTTTCCTGTAGTCATTTGCTTTAGGGCTCTGCCTCTGTTTGAGGGAGAGATGTGCAAAGATGAAGAATTTCAAAGGAGACACCAGCTGTTATGTTTTGCCCCTGCTCATTCAGCTGCCATCTCCAGCAGCAAGTTGATGCTCCCTTCTCAGTCAAAATATTCCGCATTATTTTAATAAAGTGTCTCTCCTCTCACATGGTCTGTTCACAGGCTAAACAGAAATTATTATACAGGCAAGCATTGATCCTGCCTGATCCCCCTGTGTTAGTGGCACTTCCATTAATGACCTAGAGGCGTGTAAGGCCATTCATTTTGGTTTCTAATTCCTGTCATTTAATGAGTTGAAAATCCTATGTCTTTTCATTGTCAATGCAACCTATAATTAAGCATATCATGGTGCAACACACAAGATGCAAAATTATATGATTTAGATTTCACTTTGTTACATTAAATTATTATGTAAATCTAGGTTGACACTTTGCATATCTGTTTTTAGAAAGAAATTCTTATTTCCATACCTACACACCCCCAAAGTTGATTGAAAATATTGTGTTACAGATACATAAAAAATAATCTCTTTGTAAGGCATTTTTGATTCCTTATTAAACATGTTCAAGTATTTTGTTGAACAATGCTGGTGAAACTCCAGTTTGATAGAGAATGCTTTTTTAATCAAAGTGTTCTATTAATATTCTTCCCAGGCAGCAGTCACTGCAAAACATACTGAGTAGGTATTTTAATTTTATAAGCAAATACAAGATGTGGGCAATGTGCAGCAATCTGTTGCTGCATTGTGATCAACTGATAGCAGGTGAATGAGTTCACTCGGTTAAAGAAAGAAAAAGAAAACTTTTCCACTTTTTGGAACCCAAATGACACTGAGGGGTTGCTGTGGGTCTGGCATCACTGTTCCTCACTGCTGATAACTGTTCTTTTGTTTTCTATTGATATTCTGAAATAGGAAAAAAACACCTTTAAAAGTCTAGTTCTGGGCTAGAAGGAATCTTTAAAAAATATCAGAGCAAAACCAGTAAACAATCCTTCAAAGAGGGCTGTGAATTCATCTCACCCAGAAGGTCTAATAATGTAATAGCTCATTCAGAATAACTTCTGCTTGGACTTCTTGACAGGCCCCAGTCACACCAGTCAGTCATGTTTTTAATGTGTTAAAACACATCTTTGGTTCTGGAGTAAAAGAAGGGTTTTCTTTCTCCCTTCTGAGTGGCACTAGAGTTATATATAATGCCTTGAGAGATGAAGATTTAATTTTATTTCTCTGGAAAAAAAGTGTGGGTTTTTTGGTGTTTTTTTCTTTTTTTTTTTTTTGTGAGCAACCATAGGCATTTTTTTATTTCAGGCTGAAAGTTCTTGCTTTTCATTCTATAAAATGCTTTTTTCCAGCATTAACACACCTGCTAGGTGTGACTTACCATATCTGTATCATTCATTATCTCTATCCCTCTGTCATGTCTCCTCTCCAAACCTGCAGTCCAGGTATTTTAATGTCTCCTTCCACATAAGGCTAAGTCCTGATCATCTCTAATCTGCTTGCCAGCTGCTCCACTGCTGTTTCTGCCATGTCTTTTTTGAGATAGGGTGGTGAGCACTGAACACAGTCTTCCAGGTGAGGGAGTACTAATACTTTGTGTATTTTCTTTATTTCCCACTGTACTGCCACACCTTTTGGTTTTTTGTTTTTTGGTTGGTTTGTTTTGTTTTGCTTTGGGGTTTTTTTTTGGATGCTGATGTTTCTTGAGGATTGTTTCCTGCTCATTATTTTGTGGTTTTGTCATAACACTCTACTGTGAGCATGATTGTCTATAAAAAATGGGCTATATCAGATCTATGAGAAGAGCAATAAACAAACAAGGAAGGCAAAGGTATGGGGATTATTTTAGGAAACTGTATACATGTATTTGTCCACTAGTTAATTTTTAAGTATCACTCACAGTTTTGTGTATAATTGTTGTATGATTGTCTTGCATGTCATCATATACTTTTTTGTCGACAGCTTTGTGTTGCATTAATGACATTATACACTACTAATACAGTTAATTTTTAGGGTTGTTTGGAATTCTTTTAATCTGAGTATCCAGAAAAAAAAAGTTTTATTTTTGTTTTTTTTTGGGTTTTTTAATTCCTCATTTCAGACAGATACATCATCATTGGTAGCCATCACAGCAGTTTGCAGGGCTATGGTGGGCAAGGCTGGGCCAGCAGCACTGCTGTGATCACAGCCCTGCTCCAAGCCCTGATGCCAGAGGTGAGGAGGGGCTGGAGGCCTGACAGGACCCTGCTCTTCTGCTCGTGGGGAGGAACAGCCCTGGGGAACGTCGGCTCCTACGAGTGGGCTGAGGTAAAACTGCTCTCACTGCAGGGAGGGTTCCTTCTGCTGAAAGTATGAAATCACCACATGGAAATTGTGGCTCATCCACTGCCCTCTGAGGTCTGTCTGTGTTCCTTCATGTACTGCCCAGCCAATCCAGGGAAAACATCTTTTGAGGCATTCCTGGGATAATGAGGTGCCAGGATGCTGCCGTGGCTGTGGAGGTTGCACATGCAGCACCCTTGGGAGCTGCTCTCCCTCCCTGGTGCAGCACAGCTTTGTAAAAGGGCATTGACAGGGATTGACAGAGGGAGGAAAACCTCAAAAAACAGCACAGGCACAGAAAGGGCTTAGAAAGCTTTTTCACTTTCTTGAGTGTTTAATATTTAATAATTTTTCATCAATAGGCTTAGTGTGGGGAGAAGTGAATCAAGAGAGGAAGAAGAGAACCATGCAATGGTTTACATGAATTAAACAAACCTTGCAGTGTCTCCATAGCTAGTGCTGATTCACTTCTCACATGTCTGTGCTGAGGAATTGGCCACAATCCCAAACAGACGATTCCTTGGGCTCTTACTTTCAACAGAATGGGAATCAGCTGGTTGAAAGAAAATACCTCAAAATGTATTGATGATCATACATGGCTAAAGTAGACTTCAGGTCATAAATTAAAGGAGTTGCTACTCCTCTAGGCAGAGAATTTCATGGCTGCTTTTCCAGCTCTAATGGTTCAATGAATTAAAACAGTAGATAAAATAAAGAGTTAATTGCGTTTTACCGTGCATAAGAAGCAGCCAGCCCTCATTGAAATTTCATACTTCCAACATGATTATTCTTCAGAAACAAGAGGGGGTGAAAAAATTAAATTGAAAAGATCCAGGCTGGAAGCAAAATTTGTTTAGTTCCACTTCAAGTCAGCTTTGCATCAGATGTAATTGCGTTACACCCCTTCTGTTCAATATAAAGAGCCACTTCATGCAAAGAGGAACTCATTACTGAGAAGGCAAAGGGGATCCTTTTAAAAAAGAGGTAATAATTGAAACAGTTTGTACATGCTATTTTTATAGTCTAAAAAATAGTAAAATGAAAACACTGGGAAAGTTATGCAATTCAAATCTGAGTTTGGTCTCTGAATAGTTGAGTCCATTTAACTGTTGATAATGATTGCTTTTGAAGTTTGTCTTCTGTAAGGCATAAGTTTAAAAGGCCATCATGTTGTTTCACAGTGTGTAATGTTTTCATTTTTGGCCTTACAAGTGTAGTAATTTTTAATTCCTCCCAGACCTGTTTGCATTTTCTTTAGATGATGTGTGAAATGGAATTATAACTTCTGCTGTATAGAGAAATAGCACTGAGATATCCTTTGAAGTTTACAAGAGCATATTGTGAGAAGCAGTAGTTAACTAATACTTGGGGAATCACAGAGGATGGAAACGTAGGGTGCAGTTTTCCCCTAGAAGCAACCAAAAGAACAAAACCAGCCTTAATTATAATGATGCAGGGTAGTAACCATTTTTCTGCTTGTGTTGTAGGATCTCAGGAGCGTTCTTCAAAGAAATGTTGTGGCCTACATCAGCCTCCATAATCCAGTCACAGGCAACTCAACTTTACGGCCCGTGGCATCCCCTTCTCTTCAGCAGCTGGCAGCAGAGGTTAGAAATAAAATATTTGGTTTCACTTGTAGTTTATGAGGTTACATGGTTAAGATCAGTTGACATTGCACAGCAATCGGTGGTTATTTCATTTAAGAACTTTAACCTCACAAATACACATGAACTGGCTTGTTTTTTTTTTAAGTAAACAGGGTAAACATTATTTTAAAAAACAATAGATTGAGAGGTTGGAAGGAATAGCTTGTTTCACTTGTTTGTTAGACAAAGTCTGACCATACTTGCATGCCCTACAGCTTTTTTACCTTTTGGCAGCTTTAAAGTAGCATATTTGTTATTCTTCAGTACAGAGCACACTTTTCTCATCCTAATCAGGTCTTTCCAGACTGTTTCTCAGTTTGCATTTAAACCTGTATATTTACCAGATGTAACATGACACACAGGGAGAGTGTTACTCCTACCATAATAAATCCTGTCTGAAGTGAGTCTGTCGGGTTCAGTGCTCAGCCATGCCTGTGCAGCTCATCTGGAGTCAGAATATTCCACGGCTCTAAGGGCACAGAGGCCTTCGACTAATGACCCTACTGCTGCTCCTGAGCTTTCTGAATTTATCAATATTTCACATGAATGGAAAATAGCGTAAGGCACGTTCTAAATTACAAAACCAGTGTGAAGTGGTATGCATAAAATGGAGTTCAATTTCACTTCCATAAATTATATTTTTTAGATGTTTTTTTTTTCTGTGTGTTTGCCAAATGAATACTTATTCTGATGTTTATTTGACTTGCCTCTGAAGCATTTGGTAAAAAACACTCCTCAAAGCTGCATCTTGGATTGATTGAATGCAGTTTAAGACTGATCTGGCTTGGCAATTGTTCAACTAAGTTAGTAAAATGATATCAGTAAATTGCTTCTTAGCAACGTCTTAACCATTTCTCCTGTTCAGTGTTTAAGTGGTAATTTCCTCATGGAAAAAAATTTATTATTTATGCTTTATTCTCTGTAAGTATTATGAAAAATGTGAGGCAACATCATTTCAGAGGAAAAAAAAGCTTCAATTTGTGGAAAATTATTTATATATGTGAGCCTGCAGGTGTTATGGATATGTCAGTTCAAATTTTGTTATCAGTTTTAGCTATTGTATCTGCAAGAAATACTACCCTGAGAAGTTGCTAGCCTTTTGCTAACCTAGTGGTTGTGATGGTTTGACCCGGAAATGGGATTTCTGGGAAGTTGGGTCACTTCTGAGATCACCTTAAAAGCAGGGCTATCTCTCCAAGCACTTCCTCTTGGGACTGGGTGGCAGAGAGAGAAGATGCCTCCCTCGCCCAGTGCTTTTGCTGGGCGGGGCAGGGGCAGCCACGCGGTAGGCTGGGCCCAGACCGAGGTTGGGAGAGAGGATGCCCTGAGCATGGAAGGGTGGAGAGATGGAGAACCCCAAAAAAAGACCCCAAGAGCCATCGGGCAGGCGCCCCCCCCCCCTTCCCCGGCAGAGAGAGAGAGAGCTGGTGTCGGAATTTTGATAGCGGCCGGGCTGAGAGGGAGAAGGGGGGGGTGCGGGCGAAAGGGCCGCGGAGCAGCGGCAGGGCAGCCGTGGGAGTTCGAGAGAGAGAGACTGAACCTTTTAACCCTTTTTTGGACAATGAAAACTTACAGAACATTAACTTTTCCCAGAAAGGAGTTAGAGTGAGTGGGAGAAGGAAGTGCAGTAAGTGAGAGAGATGGTGGATTGAAAGAGAAGAATTTTGGTGGGAAGAGAGATGATTGGAGTGGCTTTTTGCTGGACTCTTTTTGTATAGCCATGGACAGAGCCCTGCTTCCTTGTGATACAGAGACTGAGTCCAGGGGGAGAAATGCCCCAGGCCCAAGAAGATTCAGTGGTGGTGTTTAGCCCCTTGGCCCCAGGGGGTGAAATATGGGGGGGACAGGTGTCCCAAAGTTGTGACTGTGCTCTTTTTGGAATGGGACAAAATATCCTTAAAAGACAACCCTAGAAGCAGCTCTGTTCCATGCCAGTGGTGAGGGCACTGCGCCTGGAAGAAGGAAGAGGTCATCCTGGTACAAGAAGGACTCCTCTCCTCTTGACGAATTGAGAATTGATTATCTACAGAGTGTTGATGGACTGAGAATTGATGATTGGGAGGTGTATTGTATTGGGAATTTGAGGGGAGGAGGAGGGAAATGTTTTGTGGGGTTTTCATTTTCCTTGTGTGTTCCTTTCTCTTTTGTGTGTAGTTTAGTTATTGTTTTTGTAGTTTAGTTAATAAATGTTTTTTTTTCCTTGTTAAGTAAGAGCCTGTTTTTTTCTTATTCCTGGTCAAAATCTCACAGCAGACACCAGGGACAGTGTACCTTCATGGGGCCTAGTGCCAGTGTCAAACCATGACAGTGGTGTTGGCAGTTCTTTCTCCATTAAAACAAGTATTTGCCACTTAAGGGAGTAAGTTTATTATTATCCTTGAGCTATTTGGTTTTTTCTCATTTTCATTCTTTGTCTCTAGAACACGATCTATGGCAGTGATCTGAAAACTAAATTGTCTGGAGCTTTGCAGCAGTCTCTTTATTATCTATTTATCACTTTTTTAAGACTCAATTTTTTTCATCCTAATAAATGCCATATTAATATGAGCATTACATTCATGCCCTCTGTTTTGAAAAGGAAACAAACTTCTGCTTTATTTCTGTGGTGTTAATTTTTTTTTTTAATTCTTGTAATTGCAGTTGTCTTCTGTTCAGCAGTATGGAAGGAGCCCCTCTTAACAGCCTTGCCTTGCACCAGTTAATTAATAAAACGTGACTAGAATGTCTTTTTTTTTTTTTTAAGTCCCAGTAAACACCTTCCATCTCACTTCTGATTCTTTAATTTTGAGAGTGCATCCCTTCTGCATGTTTCTTCTAAAGCCCCATTTAAAAAGTAAAGGATAAAATGCATGTGGGCATTTTATCTGTATGGCTTTCCTTTCTGTAGGATATTAGTATTTGTAATTAAAATAACTGTCATACAGTTTGTGACATTAAAAAGATTTATAGGAATTATTGCTTCCAAATGCTGGCTAGATTTCTGAATTCATATCAAATTACTGACAGTGATGGAGCAGCCAAGCACAGATCCTTGTGTGTTCCCATGGGTACTCACAGTTTGCCATGTGTCCAGGAGATTTTCTCTGGAAGACTGATCTGCTTATAAAGAATATTGATATTACTTCCAGCACTTGCCAGGAAGACAATGTAATTACAGATTACCTGTAAGTTATGACACTGCAAATGGGCTGAGATGTGACTTTCTGGAGCTCATCTCATCTTGAAGAAATTGTGAGTCTGTTCACATGAGATTCTTGCTACCAGGTGCAAATTGCAGAGCTTAAAATTCTTATGAGAGAAAAGGATTATTTTTATTTTTGTGAGCTCTGAATATAGGCTAGAACAGAAAAGAAGGTGAAAAAGGAATTTAGAATTAATTATATCAGTCCATTTTAAAATTAAAAGATAGATAAGCCTTTCTTGTTTAGTTGGATAGAAGTTTTCCATAATTTGTGAATACACGGAAGATCCGGAACTGTGCCTATGGATTCAATGGTAGAACTCATAGTTTAGTTCCATTTTTAGCCCACAACAAAAGAAACTGTCAGGCATTATTTTTCCTTCTACTGCTAAACAGTATTGTAACATTGTTTGCAGGTAAGGGAGACTGAAATCTCACAATTGTTTGGGTTTTGTTCAGTGCTCACTGTAGTGCTAAAGTTGTGTGTGAAAGAGAGGGAGAATGTATTCCTAGGGAAAATTAATTTATGTTAGAAAAGCCTACAGAGTATAAATGCTAGGATCCTAGGGATAACAATGAAAAACTGCAGTTTGTCCTGTAAAAGAGAACTCAAGTAATAATCACACTAAATGCAGATCACTCTGTGGATGCTGCAAGGAACATAATTTATAGAGAACTGGGGGAAAATAGCAAACTAAGAGGGGCCAATGCATGCAGCAGTGTTTGTTTTCTGTCTTGTTTTGTTGTTTTTTTTCTGAAAATAACATTTTGGACAGTTGCTAATCACTGCAGCTTCCACAATATTTTTTTCCCTTAATTTCTGGGAAAATTAGGAAAGAAGTTTTAGCTGAAATATTATTTGTATGGATTTTTTTAAACTCAACAATGAAAAGAAGAATTAGGAAACTTAATAACTTGTCTGCTATTTGAGGTCTGGCAATCTGAGAATAGAATAAGTGCTTGGCTAATTAACAGAGACCATGTTTCTTAAAGAATGTTTTGTATAAAGGGATTATATCTTCATATTAGTTGCAGGTTTCAAAAGGGAGCTACATAAGCAGTCTGCAAATAATAATTTTATATGCCTGTCTGTGGGATTCTGGTTGAAACACCAAATTACACGAAGAAGCAAATTTAAATATTTGGATTAATTAAGCAAAGAGGAACTCAAACAGTTCTGAGACCTTGACATATTTAATTCAAATATTTTTTATATAACTAATTAGTGTCCACATTGACAAGGGGGAAGTACTGCCAAGTTATATTTTTGTCTACTGTTATTTTGTACAGAAAATGATGGTTAATTCACTTGCTCCGTTGGTGAATCAGCATTTGTTGGCAGAGTGTCATTGGTAAATTGGGTTTGTTCAAGGCTGGGATTCATTCTCTGTAAATAAGGCCGTTAATGATTTTTTCTATAATGGACATGTCACAAAGAAAAAGAAGTTATTATGAACCATAAATTCATTGCTGTTGTCTTTTAACTGATAGTGTGACCATCAGACTCCCGGTCTGCTCTTACAGCTGAGCCCAACAGAACTTACTGCTCCTGTCCCCCTAGGAAAGGAGTGATTTAAAGCTATTGATGAACGAGTTGATCATTCAAAATGATTGTGCCAAGTATTGTTCCATGCCATATATCAGTATTTGTTTCCACTAATGGAGTAAAAGGCATAAAACATATCTACATTTAAAGGTGGTGTTATTGACAGAAAGTTCTTTTTCTTTATGAAGTAGAGCCAAAGATAAACTTCTGCATAGATGTTACTATCATTATTTCTTGATTTAAAAAAAATTAAATCTTACATTAATGTCAGCATCAATTCTCTTCTTCCAGCTTCTATGTGTTTCTCATTTTTTAAGACTGTCAGCATTAATAGTGAATCCCCTAGTGTCATATATCAGTAGTTGTAAATAAGAAAAATATGATTATTTGAATTGCTTTTTCTATGTCTCATAACAGAAGACTATTGCTTCCCCATGAGCTTTCAGTCTTTACCTATTATCACTTTTAGTGTTAGATTTGATTGCTGGTGTTACTTTTTATATTTGTGTTGAGAGCAAAGGAAAATTTCTTTGAGAATCAGAAGTTTATTCTGCAAACTTCTATCTCAGGAATTCCTAACTGTGTTAGAACGATGCTGTTAATGTTATTGGCAATACTTCATTGCCAGTTCTATTAAATTAATTAAGATGCTGCTTCTCCAGTGTGAAAAGTTTCATTTAATGAGGGATTTGATTTGCAGGAGGTTTTTTTTTTGCATCTTCTGACCACGTTTTGCTTTTTATAAAATGCTGCTTTGTCTGCTGTTACATATTTTTTCACTCTTCAAAAGAGAATAATTTTATTACATTAATGCCAGTTCAGACAGTGAGTAATTTAACCTACTCATATATTTTGATGTTATGAAAATACTATTACGGTTAAATGTGGAGAAAAGAGTTTGTTAGCAAAGCATAATGTAATAATGAGCGAGTTTTCCAGCTGTGTTCTTACTGGAGAACAATTCCTTTGTTCCTGATGACTCAAGCTTTCTGATTCCATGTCCTTCCTTGTATTTACATAGATTTCTAATAGAGGTGTAAATGATGTTGTCATGGTTTGACACTGGCACTAGGCCAATGCCCCATGAAGGTGCACTGTCCCTGGTGTCTGCTGTGAGATTTTGACCAGGAATAAGAAAGCAAGCAGGCTCTTACTTAACAAAGAAAAAAAAACATTTATTAACTAAACTACAAAACAATAACTAAACTACACACAAAAGAAAAAGGAACACACAAGGAAAATGAAAACCCCACAAAACATTTCCCTCCTCCTCCCCTCAAATTCCCAATACAATGCACTTTCCAATCATCAATTCTCAGTCCATCAACACTCTGTAGCTAATCAATTCTCAATTCGTCAAGAGGAGAGGAGTCCTTCTTGTGCCAGGATGACCTCTTCCTTCTTGTTACGATGCTCTCACCACCGAAACAAGATCAGGGCTGCTTTCCAGGGTTGTCTTTTAAGGATATTTTGTCCCATTCCAAAAAGAGCACAGTCACACCTTTTGGGACACCTGTCCCCCCCATATTTCACCCCCTGGGGCCGAGGGGCTAAAAACCACATAATCTTCTTGTATCTGGGACATTTCTCCCCCTGGACTCAGTCTCTGTATCACAAGGAAACACGGCTCTGTCCGTGTCTATACAAAAAGAGTCCAGCAAAAGCCACTCCAATCATCTCTCTTCCCACCAAAATTCTTCTCTTTCAATCCACCATCTCTCTCTCACTTGCCCATTTCCATTCTCTCAATCACTCTAACTCCTTTTCTGGGAAAGGTTAATGTTCTGTAAGTTTTCATTGTCCAAAAAAACGAAAGGCTCTTAAAAGCGGCAGGACTCCTTCACAGTGCCTTCTTCCCCCCCTTCTTCTCCACAGACCAGGCATGCGGGCAGCCCATACCAAATTTCAAGATAACAGTCCCGTCTGAACTACCAGGTCTCTCTCTCGCTCTCTCTCCATCTCCAAGGGGGGGGGGGGAACTTCCCAGCAGCTCCTGGGGTCTCTTTTGCTTCCACCCTTGCGGGGGGAGGCCAGGCCTACCTCTGCTCTCCCAGGCCGGACCGCATGGCCTTTCCCTTCCCCTTCTCCGCCCGCAGCAGCACACTGGTATCAAATTTCAAAGCAAGAGTCCCAGAACACTCGCTCTCTCTCTCTCTCTGCCAGGGATGGGGGGGGAGAGGGGGCTGCCCGTTTGGGGTTCTCCATCTCTCCACCCTTCCATACTCAAGGCATCCTCTCTCCCAACCTCGGTCTGGGCCCAGCGTACCGCGTGGCTGCCCCTCTCCGCCCAGCAAAAGCACTGGGCGAGGGAGGCATCTTCTCTCTCTGCCGCCCAGTCCCAAGAGGAAGTGCTTGGACAGATATCCCTGCTTTTAAGGTGATCTCAGAAGGTGACTCAGATTCCCAGAAATCCTATTTCCAGGTCAAACCATCACAGATGTATATTTTCAGTAAGGTTTTCTTGGTTTGAAATGTAAATGTCTATTTCAATAGCCATTGTGGATGAAACTGAATAAATCTGAATATTTTATTATGTTCAGGTGTGGTACTGGAGTAGCTAAGTAATTTTTTTTCTGCTGCAAAAATGGGGTTTGGTTCAAGTTTTCTATTGTCTAATTGAGTCAATATTGTCTCATATAATGAGCTGTACCATGTAAGGGAGCTGTTTTTCCCTTCCAGACACTTTAGCCAGACTACAGTATTAGAAAAATTAGCTTCACTTCTGTCTAAATATTCTTTTGTTTAATTTCATCTTGATTATTTCCCTTCAGAACTGACTTTTTCATGATAATAGAAAGATGTTTTCTTAGCGATAGAAAAACCTTTTATGTAGAGAGTTTAAAAGTAAACTTTTAGTTCTTACAAAAGAAGATAGATTGAGCTCTGGATATTTTAAAGTTTTTACATAAACAGAAATCATTGAAAGTTTCTCTTGATGTTTCTCTCACCATTATTAACTGTGTTGCTGAATGAAATTAAATTGACTCAATAGGTATAAGCTGTACTACACAAACAGCCCATGGGAAAGAAATGCACACGCAAAAATCAGATGTATGGCCAAATAACCAGAAAGAAACCACCTTTAAATCAGAATTGATAAGAAATTAATATAAACTGAAATGTGTAATGTATAAACAGTCTGTTTAATGTTTTTTGATTCAAAACAGCTGCAGCCACGGGCTTTAGTTGTGCATGTCGCAGAGAAAGAATCAAAATATTGTGCAGCACAATTTACTCCTTAGTCTGCAGATCCTTACTGGGAAAAAAAAAGCACCTGGGTAGTGAAAAGCAGACCATTTGTTTGTTATAAATAAAAAGGTGACCTATTTTCAATAATGCCATACATATTTAACCTTGCCAGAAGTATCAGTGTGGCCTGAGCATGCTGAACCTCACCTCCTGCCAGGGAGAAGGTTCCAGGTGCTCTTTGACACATTCTGCTCCCCCTGTCTCAGTGTGCCTTGGAGCTGTGATTGATTGCTCTTTGGACAAGCATGAAGATGTTTGTTTTTACCAGATGTACCTCTCTTTTATGTTGTAAAACTGTGAGCTATTTCATAGAGTATTTCATATTTCACTGAGCAGGTTACAGAAGTCAGGGGAGTGGGAAGAACTGAAGGTTTGTAGAAACCTGGGAAGGTGTGGGGGTTTTGGTTTGAATGGGTTTTATTTTTGTTGTTTCTTTGGGGTTTTTTGTTTTGGTTTGGGTGTTTTTAAAGCTATTTTTCCCAGGAAGAGTAGAAGTACCTCTGTAGAATGGTAAACCAGTGACTGAGGTGAAAATGTTGACCTGAGCCCCAGTGGGTACAGGGAAGAGTCTGGAATTCCTGCTCATGCTGAGAGATTTTGAGGTTGGAAGTTCTCTCTCAACATGGACCCTTGTCATGCTTGGAGGACTCTTATGTGTCTTCTAGGGTTGAGGTTTAAAAGTCAACTCAAAATTATGGTGATTGGCATGTTTTTGTTATATAAATTTGTCCCCCCTTTAATTTCAGTGTTGTTGCAGTAACAGTTCTTATATGTGAAAACAAAAGCTTGATTGCTTTAAGGCTTTTAATTGAACTTCTGTGTGTCTTGTTTAGGCATACTTATATAAGAAACACTCAAATTTAGAAAGGAAAAAAAAAAAAGAAATCCCCCAACACCTCACCTGTTTTATGTCAGTCATCAAAAGGAAAAAAAAATCTTAAAATTTTAACTTAGGCATATTTATTGGCAAGAAGTTAGAATTCCTTTGATGAATTCTTTGAAGCCAGGTGTGAGGAAGATCATTCCAAATCCATTTAAAACTGTGATAGTTTGAATAGTCACAAGCATAAACTTGAACTATTCTGGGATTTGCCTGGTTGGTTCATTCTTCATCTGTTTACCACAAGCAGGTTCTGGTGATGATGTCTTGTCTAGTGTCAAAAAAAAAAAAAGACTAAACAGAGCTGGAAGGGAGACTTTTGGTACACCACAAACAGGGAATGTGAAATTTCAAAAGCAATCTCAAACCAATTGAATGTATGTGAAAAATACCTGTATTTTCCAAATTATTTCTGAGGTTTTAATTAGTAACATAGTTGAGATGGATTTTTATTTATTGAGTCAAAGAGCCACAATTCCCATAGTATTACTCCTGTCTTGAAGGGCACAGAGAATGGGACTTCACTGAATAGAACAGAGAAAATTTTACAGCAGATAATCTCAGATGTCAGGAAAAGCCAAAATGCAAGAAATAGTTTTCTTGGAGGTTCTGTAAAAAGCTTTCTTTTGGCAGCTAAAGGTCACACAACTCCAACCTTTGTCTCCTGGCAGAGCACTGAAAGGGATTTCAAAACCTCTTTTGTAGCCTTCTATTTTAACACTTTGAGTGCTTTAAGTTTTCTTTCAGAAGGAGGTTTAGGAGAGCTGCTGGCTCCTCTGCTTTGTAACACAATATCCTTGTCTTGATTAGATACTTATTGTATAATTACTTAAAAAGGGCTCAATGTTCTACCTTCAACAGGTAATTCAGCACTAGAAGGGAGACTTTTATCCATACAATTGTTTGCATATGCAATTATAGCAGTGAGGCCAGAGATACAAACTGTGGCAGGTGGAGTGCACAGAGAAAGATTTAATATTGAGGAAAAATGAGCTCATATTTATGGGATTCAATAGCTTTAGCCCATTAAAATATATTGGGTTGTGAAGTAATTCTTTTCCACACTGCTGACTAGAATCTGCACCTTTGAGAATTCATGTAGATGCTGTATTATTTAGTATTCTCAGAAATATATATATATATATATATATATGTAGCATTCATTAGTCTTCCTTACCAGAGTAAATAGCTTTAGATTGCACTTTACAGGATATGTCAATTTGTTTTCTCAATTTGTGCAGTGCAAACATTTCTCCCTTACAGACTGTGTAAGCATTGTTTCAGAAAGTTCAATTTTATTGCATCAGAATTAACTTTTAAAGATCGAAATTTGGAGGATGAAACCTGAAATACAATGTTACAGATATTTTAATTAGATTATATTGTGCAGTAGTTAGAAGCTATCAGTTGTCTGTATTGTAGAACTCTGCTAATCAGTTCTGAAATAAAATACATTATCAGTCTTTCTTGATTTCCTTGCTTTCTATGAAAAAGCAGTGACATATCTCTGAAAACTTATTAATAAAACTCCACATTTCTTTAACAAAATTTAAATATGTTTTTAGTCTTTTAGTACTTGACAGTACATAGAAATTACAGTATCCCTGTTCAGTGCTTTGCTTAGGTTTTGGAAAGATCTCAGATAATAATCCTAATTTTCAGAGCACAGAGAAACACATCACCTAAATGTATGATGAGTTTTGGGTGATAGCTGGCTACTTTGTGCTTTGTTGAAAATCTTTTCTGAGTTCCTTGGACTAGATCAGATTGATGTTAGAATCCATGTTTTAACCAGGTTCTAGTTAAAACCACATTTTATTCAGGCAGTTGAAGTTCTTCTCCCAAGCCCTAATATTTCATGGTTCTTGAAACCAAGTTCAATTGAGCTTCTATGGAAACCAGAAAAAAAAAAGTCATTTGACCATATGGCTTTCCCTTCTCTAGGGTTTTCTCTTCTCTAGGGTTTTCTCTTCTCCTTTCCCCACTGCTATTGTTTTGCTGTACAGAGGGAAGGACACTTTCTTGTGGTTTAAGTAGATAAAAGTTGGAAGAATCCAGTCAGGAAGAGAGTAGTATAATACCCCACTGCTGTAAAAATAAAATCATTTGACATCTTTTGGATCATTTAATTTATCTCTCAGTGGAGCCTAGAGACCTGCATTTGTGGTGCTGACACACTTTAATAAATCTGCTTCGTGATTATCTTCCTGAAAAATTCAATTTCTACAGATACTTGATATCTTAAGTGCAAATACTGTTATTATACCATTTGCTCAATTCCCATTGAAGTCCAGAAGAGGGTTTTTATGTGAAAAATATGATGGTGGTTTATTGACCTTCATGGTCTGTATGCAGTGGTGGGAGTGACTTTCATTTCAAAGACTGAAAAATAGGTTTTGTGTGTGGCTTGAAGGGGGTGATTTGTTCATGCATAGTTGCTATTAAGAAGTTTCAGTGTCAGACTGCAGGTTTCAGGGCAAGGTAAAGCTTTGTCAGCAGTAAATTTCTCTGGCCTTGTTCCAGGCTGGTGCCATGAGGGAAGATTTGCCATAGTTACCCATGTGTCAAGAGAGTTCTTCAGAGAATCGCTGATTTTTGCTCTTCTGTGCCATAAAAAAGTTTCTTCATTTGTGTCTATTACAGCTGAAATTTGGTCTTTGATTGCAGTAATAAAGTCAGAGATTTTAATGGCAAATTTCTCCCCCTCCTAAAGAAACCTGGCTGTTGCACTGGCTATACCATGGTTGCGTAGATGTGTCCCCTCTTGGCTGGACAATGTGGTGTTGGGGTCTGTCCTGCCTCTGTGTGCATTGTTAGAGACGTGCAGGATGATTCCACTGGATTCTTGCACCCCTTAAAAGAGCTGATAGGATATTGGGAATACATGTAGAGGAGCAGGGAATATGAGGCAATGTATATACAGGACAAGGATAAATTATTTTAATATATTTTTTCCTAGTGAAACACATGAGTTTAAGTTGTGCTCATAAACAGCAGATTGAAGATCTCAGCATGGTGGGAGAAACCCCTGCATGGGAAAGGGTGGCAGACAGCTGACCTCTGCAGAGATCTGCTTTTCTGGGTCAGCTTGATGATGAAGCTCATGAGGGTGTCTGCTGAGCTGATTTGCACATTGGCAAGTGCTGGTGTTTGGGAAGTGGTGCTAGCAAACATTTCTGGTAGAAATCCCACATATCTGAGTTCTTTGTAGCTCAGAAAACATGACACGGGAATGCTGATGGTTGGGAAAAATGTAAATTAGAGTAGTCACAAACTGTAGTAAAATAGAGCAGCCACAAACTGTAGTAAAATAGAGCAGTCACAAGCTGTAGTAAATTAGAGCAGTCACAAATGTACTAAAACAGAGTAGTTACAAACTGTAGTAAATTAGAGTAGTTACAAACTGTAGTATCCATGTTACACCCAGCTGTGGGCCTAATTTCTGGCATTAAGTGCTACAATACAAACACAGCAAGAAAAAGCTTGAGCGCCATTAAGTCCAGGAGAGTTTTAATTTTTGCATTATCAAAAAACAGATTGGCTGCATCCTTCAGTTACAAGTTTGAAAAGTTTGTTTCTTTTTCATGACTGCTTTAGCAGAAGGCGCAATCACAGTGAGCATCCCAATGCTACAAGGGCCACCTTCAAGGTGTGCTGGAATGCCTTGCCAAGCTCTGTCTCTACAAATGAACTAATACTCTTTGGGCAATTGTCGTGGATACTGGTCAGCCTCAGGAAGCACATCCCAACTACTTGAAAAATTACACCAAAAACTAAAATTTCTATATGCAAAATAGTGAGGGGTAACGTTATACTTTGGAGGATCGCCTTTTCGCCAAGCACTAGCTAGGAAGGTAAAGCAAAACTCTATGGTTAAAGAACGAAGGATTTCTATCTCTTGGGGTTCAGAAGCTGCTCGGGGAAGTTTCTTGGCTCACATATTCTAATTCAACGTGGGATTGTTTTCAGAGTCCAATTCACCCAATTTACCTTTGAGTTGTTTTTTGATCACAGGCAACTCTTTTACTGGCACACCAACCAGACAGGTTGAGAAAGGTTTTTCTGGTTCCGAATTAGACAAACACATGGTGTCCGAGCCTGCTGCCTTGGCTAAGGTCACCCAAACATTTGTTTTCGGTTGATCCACAGGCAAATCTGCACAACAAAAAACAATTAAAACCCAACAGTACAAACACACAACTTGCATTTCCTCCATCTTTCTCATGAGCTAAGTTTTGGCAAAATCTTCTCATGTAAATTAACTTTAGAACTTTGGTTCTCAACAAAACAAAGACTTAAACTTTCGGCAAAAGTTAGCTCTGACAAATAAACATTTGACATACAATTAACACATTTATAAAAAACACTATCACAAATTCAGAGTTTGCAGGTTCCAGCGATGCACAAGGAACGTCAGGCACAAGGAACGTCAGGCATGACCCGGGATCTCTCTGCTCGGCTCACGTCTGCGTGCTTGCTTCCTCGGTTCTGGGCTCGTCAACACGTTCAGGGCTGCGATATGGTTTGATGTTTTTGGCAGGGACCCACTTAATTCCAGCACCTGTAGAAACAGAAGCATACCCTTTGCCCCAGGTTATTAAGCGGTAAGGACCTTCAATTTGACCAGACTCAGGATTTCTAATTAGAACAGGAGGATTTTCTTTCAGCTTGGCTTGTGTACTATTTAAAAAATGCCTAAAAATTGGTGGATCAGGTTCTGCACCCGAACTGTTTAAGAAATTAAAAACGTACAAAGCTTCGTTCAACCTCATCTGTGGTGTGACCTCACCCCCCCTCTCTGTTCATTTGTAGAGACAGAGCTTGGCAAGGCATTCCAGCACACCTTGAAGGTGGCCCTTGTAGCATTGGGATGCTCACTGTGATTGCGCCTTCTGCTAAAGCAGTCATGAAAAAGAAACAGCTCCTCATTATGATGAAGACTGTCAGAGTGATTTTATACCTTGGAAAGCTGTGAGAAGGGTTTCAGCAGGTATATTTCTACCCCAATTGGCTTCCGCAGTGGCTTTAAAACAGTTAGATCGAGTTGGATGCTGGCTGAGCAAGCAAGCTAACGCCACATCCTCTGCAATTAGTGATATGTTGACCGATGTTGATAGTGTTAGACATGCTACCCTTCAAAACAGAGCAGCAATTGACTTTCTTTTACTAGCACAAGAGCACGGTTGTGAAGAATTTGAAGGATTGTGTTACATGAATTTGTCTGATCATTCTGAATCCATTCACAAAAGCATACAAAAGGTGAAAGATTTGACAGCCCAAATTAAAGAAGATAGTAGATCCTAGTTGGATTATTTGTTCCAAAAATAGAGCTTTGCACCCTGGCTAAAGCAACTTTGCAAGATAAGTCTTTATGTATTAGACGTTCTAGTAGTGATATTAATAGTAATTCCCTGCATACTTCATTGTGTGCGGCGAATGCTGAACAAAACGGTCAAAGAAGTTTTTGTCATACAAGAGAGAGAATTAAGAAGTAGAAGCACAGAAAGTGTTCAAAATCTCACAAAACAGACAGATGAAGATATAGAGATAGATAGTTTTAAGCTCAGACACTAGAATCGACCAGAATTTTTTGAACAATGATGTGTAACTACTGTCAGACGTGATTCATACCTACTACACTGACTGGGCCTTCACAGCAGGAAACTGCTGTGCTGTAACATAGCATTGCTTAGTGTTGATAAGGATAGGTCTTAAGCGAATAGTAGGCAGTGCCAATATAGTATGGCTATGAAACGCAAGTAGAAAGCGACACAGTTATGAAGGTTTCTTTTTGAGTCAACAGAGAGGGGGAAGTGTTGGAGTCCATAGGTTTGGGGGTTTTTTGAGAAAGCTCTGAACAAAGCAGGCCCGAGAGCAGTGAAAGACAGTGAAATGCTAAGCTAGCAGAAAAAGTTCTCAGCAGCTTTTGAGACGTGAGAAATAAAACAGTAGGCCTATGTTGAATTGCTTTTCTAAGTTGCAAAAAGTATATCTTAAGTATACATTTAGAAGGTTAAATATGAATAGAGTTTTGTGCTCTGTCTTCTGTGAACGAAGCATTGTGTTAAAAAGAAAACTGCTATTGTTTAGCCGAAAGTTACATAGGCTTTAAGCTATTGGAGAAAAACTTCTGTCATTATGCTTTTGCTTTCTGTGATTGGTTGAAACTGAGACTTCGCTTGTTTTATGTTATGCTGTAATGCTAAGCACCTTGGGCATTCTGATCAGGGAACTGTCAGCATCTTTTGCTGCATTGTTGTAACAATGAGACTGATGCTGGAAAAATAAAGTTTGTGACACTGATCAAGAATGACCCCGTTCCCGTTCGTGTTGTAAATAAACAGCCGGCGTCAAAAAATGGTCAAAAATCATTTATATTCAAAATTGGATCAAAATGCATAAGCTCTAAAGGAAAAAACACCTGAAGTTTGGAGTGTTGGGTGTGGAGACAGGTTCCCTCTTGATACAGTGTTTTCTGGGTTGTTCATCATAATAGAATACAATTTTAAGCAGTTTCCTGAAATTTACCATCAATAAGTGTAACTCACTGAACAGTGAGGCTGAGCCTGTGGTCATGGAAATTCAGTCTTTAAAGTCACTTTAAAGTTTTGTAGAATTTGCCTTTTCCTGTGCTGCTGAAAAAATATGGAAGAAGTTCTAATGCATTATTTTCTGGGGTAAGTGGATACTTTGGAGAAACACAGCTACCAAAGGTGTGTGCAACAGTTTCTCAATTATTTTTTTTAAACTTTATATTTTTAAGGTACTGAGATACTTGGAACTGCTGATGGCATTCCCATTGCAGTCTTGCCACTTAGATAATTCATGCTATGTAATTTTAGCTTTAAATATTTGATTGCTCTGAAATTCTCTTATCGAATGGGAACATACTTGCTTGATTCTTACCTTCCTTTAAAAAGCCATTAAAATTCCTAGCAGTTTGTGCTGAGTGTTGGCAACAGGTACATTTGACTCAATGAGGCATGGGACTCCAATTTGGTTATAGGAAGGATAAATGTAATTTAGAATCATGAAACAAGCATCAGGAATCAGAGAAAGACTCAGTAGATAAAGCTAAATGTAGAAAAAGTGCAGGATAGAAAATTAAATTTACACTATATAATTTTTTACTACCTTGCTTTTGTATTTCCTACCAGTTTGATGTAACTTTTGCATCTCAAATGTGATTTAGTCCTGTGAGGTACCATTTATTATAAAGACCTTACACTGATAGTCATGTTGTTTGGGTTTTTTTTTGAAATAAGACAAATATTTAAAAGTGTGCAAATACTTTTTAACAGAAACTAAAGCCTTGAACAAGAATTACAGGATTAAGTTTGTCTCATGTTTTTCTAGCTGTAAGCTAAATAAAAATAACTCCATTTTGCAAAGTAGTATAACATACAGCAGTATATTTAAATTTTTTGTTCCAAGCACAGATATTTCTCCATGCATTATTTATAACCACCGGTATTGTAATTTCCCATTTTTTTAGGAAGTCACCATTGAAATGCAAAAATTGCTTCACACAATTTTGAAAGGTACAACTGGAGTTTTATTTTCAGCAGGTTGTGTTTCTTAGGTAAACTGACTTTTCCTTGGTTCAGTAAAAATCTGAATACAATATCAGAACTGGGTCTTGGCTAATCTTGGTTTGACCTGACCTTTTGAAAGTATTGTGTTTGTCACCATTTTCAGTTTCTTCTTCCCCTCTGGGTGAAAAAGCCTTCTCTGTCATGCAGAATACCTGCAGGATTTTTGAAAGAAAAATTATTTTAAAGCCATGAGGTTTATCTAAAAGCCAGGTTTTTTGGTTTTCTTTTTCTTGTGAAAATGCAGTTCTACCTTCCTGCACAGCCTAAAAAAAACCTGTTTACTCTTGGAATTTCCAGGCATGGTGCTTTTGTGTATGAAAACACAGAGTAATTTGGTGGTGGGGGAATTTAGATTGTCTAATGGAGATCCCTGGGGTTGTAGTGATTTGTTTGAGAATCACCTGCAGTGTCCATGAGTATCAGAGGGATTCAGATGATGCTGAATTCCTTGTCCCTGATGACTTTCAGTTAACACAATTCTTGAGGGAGTTGTTTTTCCCTGGTGACAGGTTCCTCCTGATGGAATATGTGTGTGTGCAGGGAACATCTCTCACTTCACTGTGATAGTCCTGAAGAACACAAACCAGGGGCAATTTCTGAGATTTAAATTTCTCTTTTCTGTGACTGATTTTGAAGGGCTACAGAATTTCACCAGAGTCTTCATGTTACCCTTAAAGGTCATGAAATAATGTTAAGATTTTAGATATTTTCAGTAAGGCTTTCATACATGTTTAAATGAAAATAGGTGTAAGTGGGAAGGAAAAATTGCTAAGGAAGTAAGGAACCAACATTTTATTCATTTTTAATTAATCACTTCAATCTTAATATAACATTAATTAAATGCAGCAAGGTTTAGTCACTCTACCTCATAAGATTTCATGGTGTAGCTTTAATCAGGTAATCAAATGATCACATTGTATAAATAGGCAAATACATCACATCAGTGGTGTGTAACATTCAGGCTATTTAAACCACAACTACTCTCCATCTATAGCATATTAATTATCACCACCACATTTAGCTTTTCTTTTCCTACACAGAGAAAGAAAGAAAGAATGAATGAATATAATTTAGAATTATTTTTATGCACACACTTGAATCATGTCAGTTTGATAAGGCTCAAAATTGGAGAAATGCTGTGCATTTAATTATTATGTAGTTGTTTTGCTCTATGATACTGGGCAAAACAGAAACGTTAGATACCTTGCATGCGTTTAGTTGGTTTGAAAAGCACTTTGAGGTCTGTAGGCCAAAATGCCATATTAAATCCCTAATAGTTTCTGAAAGAGCTGATTTGCATTAATAGCAATATGTATAATCAATCAATAAAGACAGAGCAGAACAGGATGTTTACAGCCAAACCTGATAGTCAGGTGGGAAAAAACAGAGAAGCATGCTTGCCATAGAATTGATGCAATTCCTAGAAGCTTCATGGTTTTTTTTATAGCCTTTGACACTATTAATATTTTTTAAGAACCATGAAACCTTCTGCCTCTAATGCTCTGTTTGCTGGAGTGTGGCAGGTGTTTATAGACGAGAGACACAGACCTGAGAGTCCTTTCTCTGGCCTTTATTACCTGTTGGTGTTGATTTACATATTTACAGTAATAAATATGTTAATCACTTGTTTTCTGCATTTTTACAAGGTCTGTGATGAATTAAATAAATTCTGTGGCTCTTCCTTTAGACAATTTTACTTGCTCTAGATGGTCTCTCGTACCTCAGATCCTTAATTGCACCAGTCCCTGGCACAGGTACTGATTCAGCTCGGAAATAGAGATCAATTATTCATGAAGAATAAGCTTCCTTGTTGTAGTTCTGAAGCTGGGATCACTGACATACTGTTAGAATAACTGTTCATTCTTTACTGGCCCTGTTGAAAGCTCCTTGGATGTTTTAATCCGTTTTTAGAAGGTGGTAATGTTTTAAGTGAAGCTGGAGTCAAGTAAAGAAAAGTAGTAACCAGAACTAACTAATGAGTTCTGCAATGTAGTCCCACTTGATTATACTTCAGATGTGTCAGATTTGTTTTAGGACACTAACTCAAATTAAATGTATTTGATTGGCCATATGGTACTCTTCATTTTCTCAAATTTGTAACATAAACCTGTAAGATGGTGCTGACACCCAAAATGAGCTCCAGAGAAATAAAATGATTCAATACAAATAGCATGTGAATCCTTGCACTGACACCAAGCACTCCTTGATTCCTGACTTACCAGTAGCTTGGTTTGCCTCCAGTCTGAAGGAAGGGCTTGACTGACAATGTGGAGCCCAGCCTGAGCAGCTGAGTGCTGTAAATATAGCCAATTGGTCTTTTTCCTATAAGGCTGACCAGCTGAAGAAATACAGTTTGGCTGCTCTACAAATGGGAGTTAGTTGTGTGTTGCTAATAGTTTATTCCAGGTACCTTTTTCAAGATGTTTTTAAAATTAATTTTGTTCGGTTTTTAATATTAGAGCATTATTATTCTTTAGGTCTGTTAGTCTGGGGAAACCTTCCATTTTTTAAATGAATGCAAAACACACCATATGAACTTTGCAATTGTTACCAAGGAGTTGAAGAGTGCTGGTGTTGTGGAGTCTACGTTACAATAAAAACAGATTGGAAGAGCACAGCATCTTGCATGTAAAGCATTCTCCTATATTGGTGCTGGGTTAAATATTTATTGTTGGGTTTGTGTGTGAGAACAGTGCAAGTGGAATAAAGCAGTTAAACTCTTAAAATGCTCTACTATTGAATTGAACATTGCTGTCATAAAAATATTAATCCTATACTGTCAAGGATGGTGATAAAAACCCCCAAACCACCATATTTTATGGTCCCCTTAACCAAAGCTGTAAACATTTCATATATAAACTTCCATGCATAAGAGAAACTAAATTTCATGGTTGCTGTAGGAAGGCATCTCTTCAACTCCTGGTAGGTTGGTAGAAATGGGGGTTGGTGGATATCCAGAATTAAGTGTCAAAAGCTGTATTTCACCATTTCACATGATTCAGTGAGCCTTTAAACATTAAAGGAAGGACAGGCTACTCATCACTTATGAAACTTGACCAGCTGTGGTGGGCAGTGTGAAGTGAGGAGAGTCTGATCTATGCTGCAGTGTAGAACACTGGGTGATCCTTAAATGCCTTGTAATTCCGGGAAGGAGCAGTGGATCTTGTGCACAGATGTATGCACAAAATCATATCCATGGCTTTTTGCCTGGCTGTGTGCTGTGCAGTGGGTTTGAGTGGGAGAGACTGTAGGAGATACAGTTGTGGTTATTAAAACAACTTTTCCAATGAATTTGTTGTTTGGGTTTTTTCCATTTCTGTTAGAACTTTTTGGACAGGCCTTGAACAACTGTGAATGTAGGTAAGAATGGCAGGGCAGGAATGCTTAACAGATTAAAAAAAAAAAGGGAGTAATACAACCACCTTTCAAAATTACTTATTAAATGGAAGCTATTTCTTGAAGGTATTTTAAAATAATTTTCTATGAGACTCTGCAGCCTTTATTTAAACTGTGTAATATGCAATTGCATTATTCACAGCACTGAAATGAGACTGTGAAGCAATAATTATGCTAATTTTGAAATGGGGAAATACCGAGATTCGTCTCTGTCTAAAATTTTCCTGATAACCTTGGAAACTTTAATATACAGAATTTGCTGTATTTTTGTGTTAAAGTAGCACCAATCTTAGGCTATTCTTCTAGAAAGCCTGTAATTTTGTTGGTAGAGGTGAGGAAGTTATGTTATACTATATAAACTGTTAGCTAAATGCAAATATCTCCAGTACTTCAACTTCCTAATATTCTTGAAAAGAAACCTGAGTAGCTTATTTGCTGTAATAGATGTTGAAAGCCTTTATGCCTACTGTTTATTAAGTGTTTAATTACCTGGTAGATTTAAAAGCTACACAAGTATGTGGCACTCAGTCTGGGCTTGATTTCCAGTTTCTGTATTTATTACAGTTCTCTTGCTAAGATTTCACTATTAAATACTTACATGAAAGAAATACAAAGATTTCCCTGACTAGAATTGTTTTAAGAAAACTACACAGAAAATGTGTATTATTTACACAGAAAATGTGTACTGAGTATGTTCAGCCCTTTAATTCTGTTTTTCTCTTAAGCCCTACTTTGTGGGAAATTCTTTATGTTGCCAGCATTTCACAGACATATCTTAGATTGAATATGATAATCCCAGTCAGCTTTTTGTTGTGGCAGAGCATGCTATTAACTGAATAAAAAATGATTCCTCAGGAGCCATTAAAGATCTCAAAATCTTCCAAAAGGCACCACCATGATGCCTTCTAATCTCTTGGCCAGCATGAGGCATTCTATGTGCCTTAATTCTTCTCTTGCCTCTCCTGCTACCTCAGATAAGAATTTCTTTGTCCTCTGAAAGACTCAGCCATGTTGCAGCAAACTTCACTCTCTGCCGTGTTGCAGGTGCTCCAACCCAAAGAATGCTGTTTAAATGAGATATTGCTACAAGTCTTCAAGAGCCTGACTGAAAATAATTAAGTAGAGCTTTGAATTGTGTTTGTTTTTTTCAGAGCCAGAGCTTCAACTGTGTGGAAAAGGCTAGATGTCCAGGATCCAATGTGAGTTCTGTGCAGATACAAGGAGATGCAGATTATTTCATCAACCACCTCGGAGTACCTGCCACCCAGTTTTCCTATGAGGACATCAGAGCATCAGAGGTAACTCTTACTAAAAGTGGACAAACTGAAAAGAGCAGGAAGATAGAATTATGTTTTCTCAGGTTATATTGTGTTGTAGTGGAGATTTATCTCCTCTAAGTGTGTTTTTTTAGCTCTTCAGAGGATTACCACAGAGCTTCAAAGTGTCTGTTTTTGTAGGCACATGGTATTCAAAGAAACAGATACACATTGAAGGATGTTGTGTCAAAAATTTTTACATTGCTGATGGTTTTATAGGCTACATGTTATCTAACCCAACTTTTGAGACTGTTTTCAACATAGAGGAAACAGGTATTGATGTGTATTTATTTACTGCACAGTAGGATGTGACAGTCTTCAAAATGAGCTCTATATCCATTTTCATACCATGAGAAAAATAGGATTCTTTAGGATAAGCATTGGTGTGCCTTACGGTGGTATGCCTGATTGGAGTCTTCCAGACACCATGGCTTTTTTTCATTCCATCATGTAGGTGGAAGGAAGAGGCATTTTATGCTGTTTGGGGTTGGAATTGGAGACAAATAAATTGTTAGGACGGTTTGTCCTTCCTCCACCTTCACCACTGTAGGTTATTTGCAGCTGGACATCTCAAACTCACCCTCACTTGGTGAGCTGAAGATCAGAAAGGCATTAGGTGTATTTCAAGACACAATAGGCAGGAGAAGAGGTGTGTGTTTTCATGCAAATGTAATGATGCACTGACTTCATATTCTCCTCATTTCTCTTCTTTCTTCTCTTCACTGTGCTCATCTCCTATCTTCTCCAAGTTGAGGAGCAAAGCTGAGGATGGGCTGAGCTTGAATACTTCCTGACACTGCGTGCTAATTTGCTTCTCTTCTCTTTCACATTTGCAGAACAAAGCAGGGATGTGCCAAATAGCATTGCTGTCATGTTGCTGTGTAGATTAAAATAGATTAAGTTAAGAATTTATATCAATAAGGAGACTTCTGTTTCTAAACATCATGGCACCTTTCAGGGAAAGTTTTCTATTTCACATAAAATACTAGGTAAAGGGCTGTAAGGAAAATCTGAAGGCAAAGATGTGTGAGTGCAATGTTTATGGAAGGCTTGTGTTCCAGAGGAAATTTTTGTTGTCACTTAGCAGCTATTCCACATAGTTTTCATTCAAGATCTGTGTATATACAATCTACAGACCATGAGAAAGAATCTGCAAAATTCAGTATATCAAAATAGTGAGTATTTCCCAGCAACATTTACAATATGAACATTGAAGGTTCCCTTGGCTATTGTCTACTTTAATCCAGAGTTATTCTTCATGTTCAGTTAACCTTGTAGATGTGCATTTTTGTCTCTCAGAATGACTCATCAATGTAATTAAAATCATAAATGGCAATATTTCTATATTTCCTTAAACATGACACTCTAAATTTGGTTCTTTGTTAAAAATTCAGCTTTTGTCCTTCTTGAAAATTCATTTCCTAGAAATAAACTTGGTAAGTGTAGAAGGAGACATACTGCACTTCTCAGACTGTAGGAGACCTTGACCCCATGAGGTCTGTTTTATGTGAGAAATAAATCTGCTTGGCACAATGTGTAAATTTCTCTTGGCAAGAGGATGGAATTTTTCCCTAAAAGTGAAGTCACACGGAATGATTAAATTTGGATTATTTGCTCTGTCTTTGTTATTTATTGTACAGGTTGTTAACAGTCCTCCAGAAGATAAGCTCATTGAGAAGATAAGCTCATTGTCTCTCCTATGTTCTATCAAACAAGCAATCTGTTTATCCTTTACTGTTTATTGCCATTGTTTATTGTGGATTCTGTTTATTGACAGATATTATAAGGCAGATAAATTATTCTGTGTTGACAGCCATATTAATAAACATTGTAAGAATTTCTGTTAGGCGGGTTAGGGGCTGATAAAAATCTCTTGGTTTGCAGGGAGGGATTTTTGCTTGTTTGTTTCCATCCAGCTTTTTTAACTACTCCTCAGCTTTGTCAGCTTTGTTGCAAAACAAGATTTGGGCAAACAGGTTCAGAAATTGACTGTTCTGATGTGCTTTTGTGGATTATCATTTTGTGAGGTTGGTTTCCTCTTCTGTCTCTCTCCCTGCTGTGACCTACTCAGGAATCACTCTTCCTTTGGAATATACATCACTTGTTTATTTTACCCATCTGTCAAGCCAGCATGCAGTGTCAGGTAAAACTGATGCTGTTCCACAGCTGGAAAAAGCTGGTTTGGAGTTAAAAAGCCCAAGACCTGTGCTTGTATTCTTCCTCCAGAGCAGCAGCTCCAGGTCAGCTTTAGAAATGCATTTCTTCCCCAGTCGGAGCGATGCCAGTCCGCAGAGAGAAGGTTATAAAAACCTTCCATTGACAGCAAGCTGAGGAGTAAATACAAGGAAATAAAAGTTGAAACAGGAAATATTCCGGCCAGAAGAGTAAGTAAAACTGTCTGGCTTGGAATTACGTAATACAGTGAACCACAGCCTCGGGGAGGTTAAATCTGCCTGGCAAATGCCCGCGGTTGGGTCTGTGAGCCAGTAAAGTGCATTCTGAGAATTCAGCCGCTGCTGTAAAAGTGCACTGGGTGAAATGCAGCTCATTTATTCACCAGCAGAAAATATGCATCATTTTAGTCTCAAAGTAAGTAAACTTGGAAGAATTTCTCAAGTGGAAAAAATCATAATATTGCCCCAATTTCCTAGGATTCTCTTGCAGTTGCTGAAGAAAGCTTTCCTCATCTCCTTTCCTCTACCGTGCTGAGTTTTCCATCACATGAGGGTCACATTCTGATTAGTAATATGTTAGGAGACAAGCTGATCAGGTTTTCCTAATACTGCTGATTATTTTGCTTTCAGTATGAGTTATGCTATTCAAGAGAATGATTAGTGTGCATCCAAGTGACTATGTAGAGTCTCCAGAGAGAGACCTAAGTGTTGATTTCAAATCAGAGTTTCTCTGCTACTGAAAGCCATGATTAGTCTATTAGTCCTCACCTTAGCAGAGAATAATGTTATAAACATACTCAGCTTTACAGCAACAAGGAAGAGTAACATAAACTAAGAGAGCTGTTAAATCAAGGACTTTTCTCAGCCACACTTTGTGCTGCATAAAAGCTGGAAATCAGTCAAATTACTTCATTGTATGAGCATTGGTATGTCAGAAATAACTACATGGCACAGGTGAGTACATTTCTGATTTTTTTCCCTATGTGTGGACTATTTCTGTGCTCTTGAAAATGTTAGTCTTGTTTGTATAACAGTGTATTTTCTTCAGCAGAGCTGCTGAAGTCCTGGAGCACAAGTAATCACAGAGACTGAGAAAAAGAGCCTTGCTGTGGCTGCCTAATGTTTGGGTAGTAGAGAAAATATGAACTGGGTTTTCCATAGTTTCAGTCAGAGATTTGACTTTTTCTCCAGCATTGTAACTCATAAATCATTCAACTGTTCAGCATTTTGAGTTCCATCACTTACAAACTTCAGCTCATACAGGTCTATTTTGAGCTTTTTTTCAAGATGGAAATTAATTGGCTGTTACTATCCATTTCTGTGTCATTGCAGTCAACAGTTTCATGAGGAATCCACTTTTTTAAATTATAGGATGATTTCCCATGTTATCTGCATATTATTCATCCTTCTCAGTGCATCCTGTTACAGAATGATTCCTGTCTGATAAAACAGAATCTTAAATCTCTTCTGTGATAATGTAGTAGTTTTACATCAACATTAGCATTATTACTTTGTTTGGGGAAAAAGCCTGCTGCACATGCACATTATTAAAAAATAACCAACAACTTACTAACTTGCTCTTTTTTTTTTATATTTATTGATGGACACATAATCATCATGAAACATTTCATAGTAGATGTCCACGTTTGGGTATGTAGGACTCACAGAACATTTACTTTTACACCTAGATCATAAAAGTTGTTTTCCGTATCTTCACTCAAACTTAAGTACAGGCAAGAAGTATAAAAATTACCTGTCACATTATTCACAGGCTAGACCAAGGTAGTGTAATACCATGGACCACTAAGCTAATTTAGAAGAAAAATGAAAAGAGGTTTCTTTATAGAAGGCATTTGTATGTAATATATGTAGAAGAGTTTAGAATTTTGACAGTTTGAGATTGTATCCTCTTTAGAGAGAATGCATAATCATTTTTATTTCTGTTGAAATATGCATAACTTTCTGAAGGTAACTTTCAACTTTCATTAGGGCCCTTAAAAGTGATTTTCACCCACACTGGTGTAAAGCAGAGGGCACTAAATCTTAACTCTTCAGTGAATGTGGCTTCTCAGTGGTTGTTACCATCAGCCTCTGCATCCTCCCTCCCACCCTGTCCTGCCCTCTTTTCTTCCTTTTTATCACACTTTGGGGAAACTTACTGCAGTTTCTTGATTTCAGTGTTTACATGCTTAGACTGACACATCATGCACTTCTCTCAAAAGAGCTCAAAAGCTTTCCAAGATTTATTTGTTATGAGAAAAGAAACAGAGGAACCATTCTTGATGGAGAGAACTTAGGAAAAAATAACTCTTGTGTTGCAAGCTGCTTTTGTCTCTTTGATGTGCTGATGTTGGTGTAAGGGAGGGCTCAGGCAGCTTGGAGTGCTGTTCAGTGCATCTCCCTTGTATCTTTCTAAAGTGGGAAGGAAGCTGGTGTTTGAACCCCCAAAAGATTTCATTTTTAAATGCATCTATGTGTATAATCAGCGTGGCTTTGTGGAAAGAAACAAAGTCTGTGGTATAGTTTCATCTCCACAAATACAACCTTGTGCCCGTTCTGTGCATCTTGAAAGCAAACCTGAGTAGTCTGACCTGTGGTATTATTTATTTTTAGCTGGTTTTGTATCAGTCATGTAATCACTGCTCAGACAGTTCCAGTGCTTAAAGTCAATCCATTTGTATTTTCTGAAGTTCTGGAGCTCCATATTCTTAATGCAGTTATCTCACCATCTTGAATCACAGCATTATTCCATTGTTACTCCATTTCCAGATGATTTTCTCCTTTACTTCTGGTGTGTCCTCCAGTCCCTTTCTAGTCAGGAAAGAGTCAGTGCAGCCATGACACAATCTTGAGATTTCTGACTGCTTGGATTATCTACAGCTGACCAGGCCCTTCTGGTAAATGTCCTGCTGTTTATCTGACATTATTATTTGTGTCTTCCTTGATTAAGTGTCACCCAGTAACAATTAATTTATCAAAGCCAAGTATATTTATCAAAAAATTCCATCACACTATCATTTTCTTGGAGGGATCAGATCATGTGCAAAGACATGATGTGTTTAATTCAGCCTTAGCTGTTCAACAGAGAACTTCAGGGCCTGTGGCATTGGTGTTATTGTCCTTGGAAGAGATTTAGCACTGGTTGTCTGAGTCTGTAATTCCAGGGAGATTCTTACCCCAAACCATGATCAGAAGCCATGTTTCCCCCTTTACATCTAGTCTAGGAGGGAGTTTGCACAACAACGGTGTGTTGCTGTGATGATCTGTGATTTGGTAGTTTTTCCATCTGGAAATACAGCTCTGCATGGCTCCCCCTCATTCCCTGTTTTACTTCTCATTTCTCCCTGGTACATGTTAAATTTTTTAAGGAAATAACACAGCTGGTAGTTGCCTGTGGGGAGTTACTGGAGATACTTTGTGCCTGTATGAAAGAATGAAAGTGTGCTGGTATACCAGAAAGTCTTCACAAAAGAGCAAATGTGTGTTCAGGATGGTTGCTTGGGAACCCAGGATTCCCTTTTCTGAGCTGCCTCTGGAGAGTTTGATGCTGTTGCACTTGCTGCTGAGAGAGTTCATTAACTGTGAGTAGAACTTCAAGAGCAGCAAGGTGTGGCAGTGGGAGTTGGTTGTGTCAAGGTGAAGGGAGAGGTTTCATTTGTGTTTCTGGACAAGCAGGGAGCTGCCAGTGTGTAACAGGGAATACTTCCAGGAGTCCCCAGCAGGTTGCCTGGGACTACCTGAGTGTCCAAACCACAGCTGTCTTTCTGACTCAGGGATTATGCTGGCTTTATAATAACTGTGCTTCTCTTATTCAGACTGATTTTTTCCTGACCAATTTGTTTTTCTGTCTCTAGCATAAATTAGTGTTTTCTAATTTCTCAGTTCAGTCAGGGGTTAGTCTAGTACTCACCAATAATTCATTAATTCATTAGTCCATCTGTTCATTTGGACGCTAATTGAGTTGAATTTGGTAGTGAGAGCATGGTGAAATTGTTAAGGTTAATGACTCGGTGTTTTACAAGACAAAATGCATTTGATGTTCAATTGATTGCTTGAGTTGTTTTATTGAATAATATGAATATTTAGCTACTTAATTTCATGGAAGAGCATCTTTGTTATTGCACTAATGCTAGTGAAACTGATGATGTCCTCATCAGTTTGGATACATTACTCTGCTCCAAAAAATTCTGTCTGGCCTCACAAATGCTAGTGCTTTGGTGTCCCAAGCATCACACAGTGCATCCAGAAGGGGAAAATTCTTTATGTAAACTTGCCTTATGGTATCAAAATCACACAGCTTCTTTAGCATTCATTCACACTGCATGAGTACATGTTGTTTCTGTGAGCTCTGTCCTTGCAGATTCTCTCAGAGGCTCCTCAGTGTCTTGGAATTGACTGAGAATTGTTGGAAGGCAGTGGAAGAAATGCAGCTGGGAGTTAACAGGATCAATGGAATATGGGGAAATATTTAAAAATCGCTTAGGCACCAATTAATTGCTTCTGTTTGAAGCATTTAGATACTGAAAATATTATCTAAGGACAGATGTCACAGAATTCTCTGTTCCCCTTGGAGAATTAAATGGCCTGTTGCATTCATGGTAATGTTTTACCACTGTCCTTCTGAGTGGCTGCATTCAACTGACCAACTAAAAACCTTCTGGTAGAATATCTGGAATAAGTATCAAAACTTGTTTTGTGCCAGTAGATATTACTAGTGTGGCACTCAGTTTTGTCTTTTTGGGGGAAAAAGTCAAGATCACTGGACAATCACACAGCTTTGGGTTGGGTCAGTGATGCATTCTCAATGATAAAATTTGCAATATTTGATATATCTTATCATGGACATTGAAGAACTGGTTTATTAGGCTTCTGATAAATATTGTCTTGAAGACATTATTATTCTTAGCAAAACACAATTTTTATTCTTATTGCAAGGTGGTGAGCCTCCCACCTACACAACATCTGTGTAGCATCTAACATTAGATTAGATCTCTTCATTCAGTGTAATTAATTAATTTTTTTAGCACTAAAATTTAAAGTGGGAAATAGGAAGCATTGAGTCAGGAAATAAAAGCATTGATAATATTTGATTGTGAAAGACATTGTCACTGGAATTCATGACTTCCAGCAGGACATTCTTAGAGTGATCTTCCTAGACTTAATGTTTCTTTATAATTTGAATGCTCACAATTAATCATAAAATGTTACAAAATGTTCTTGCACCCTTCACAAAACACATCCAAGAAAAGCTGTTCTCTCTTAGATGTACTGAATCTTAGTGACCCCTCCTGTTTCTAAGTTGTGAAACTTTGGGAAGGTCCTCTGTCAGGTTCCAGGTTTCTGACTTGGGCCACTCCTACCTAAACTGCTGATTCTGCTTTCAGTGTAAAAAGCACTAAGGGAAAAATGCAGAGGAATAAAGCCAGGCAAGTATCCTGACATCCTAAAAGTTTCTTTCTTTGTGCTGCAGTCTGTGAGTTTATAGCTTTACAGTGATTATTTCAATTCACTTACTAGCATAAGGAAGAAAACATTAAATTAAAAGAGATGAGAGAAATGTGCTTATATTCTTTTCCTTATGACTGTTGGCTGGGGTTTTTTTCTGGCTGCAGTTGAGTTGAATAATAAAATAACTTGTGCAGCAGTGATTCCAATTCTGCCTCTCCTGTATTCTTGTGCAGTCTTGTTTGGCAGGCCTTGCTCATTTTGTCCTGCGCTGGGTAGCATTGCAAGGTCACTGCACATCTTTACCAGAATATTCAAACAGAAAATAGATGTGCTTTTGTTTCTTTTATAAAAGGTCTTCAGTAAACTGAAATTGTGAAAATGCAGAAGAAAAGACTCTTGTCAGAAGCTCCTTCTGACAAGCCTGTTTTCCAGAGTAGGGGCATTCTCACTTTGAAGACGTGTTATGTTGTGGCAATTGCAGAGCTTTGCTTTATAAAAATAATTTTAAAGGACCTATTTTATGTCTTATGTATCAATGAAACAAACTTTTACATTATTTTATAATCCTTTGTGGATTTGGGAGGTGATATTTAATTAGATATCTAGAGCATTTATAGAAAGGGAAAAGCTACCCTGCTGGTGAGATGGAGAGGCAGGAAATCTCTTCTGCAGTGTATTTGCAGCCCTATGGGCCTTTATTAGTGCGAAATCCTATATCCCTGTGATTATTTCATCAATTCAGTTTGAACCACACTTTGGCTTCTGTCTGTTCTATTCTACATAATCTACTTTTTCAGTAAATCTGCTTCAGTCTCCAGTACCCTCCCACAGTAAAAGTAATCCAGATAGATGATGATAAGCCCTAGTTTAGTCTATGAGATACCTTTACCATTACTCTCGTTTTGATCCTTCTTACAGTCAAACCTCTTGTTCAATCATCCTGCCAGGCAGTAAAAAAAAAGGGGGAAGAGATGGCCTTTTAGCCTAGGTGAGGTGAAACAGCTCTGTCACAAAGAAATTCAATTGAGTATTTTCTACCAGGACCCTGTGTGCCAATTGCTTGACGTAGGGAAAATGGAAGAAGGAATTAGTGAGAGCCTGCAGTGCAGATTTCAGAGGTGTTTTTGTTCTTCTTGTTGCTCTCTCCTTTATCTTTTCTTCTGGCAGGGCTTTCTCCATCGCACCATGGCAATTTTTTGGCACTGGTGGTGAATACAGATGCAGACAAGTCCTGATGCAGTTGTGAAGCCTCTGGGATTCTGGGTGATAGTTTTGGGCTCTGCACAGATTCAGAGTGTGCCTTGTGTGACTTCAGCCTCCCAGCTGAACCTGTGCCCAGGTAGATTCTGAAGATGTGCAGTGTCTACTTTGTGTTTCAGTTGCCAGATAATACACATCTGTGTGGATCCCTCAGTTTTCTGCAATTCTGCTTTTTGTGCTGTTGTACTACAAAAAGGCAGAAAGAGTGAAACAGGTTAATGGCTCACGGAACACACACAGCATGTATTTATACTGGACAAGTAACAGAGCGCAGTGTCAGTCCTGATGCAGCAAAAGCAACCCCTAAATTCTCACCTTCAAGACATTTTTCGTTGGTCTGTATGAAGAAAATAAATATTTTTCCTCTTGCTTTACATCCTTCTTTTGTGTATTTGCCTTGCAGGTTTTAGCAGTGAAAGATTAACACATTTATACCTCTTGCCCACCTGTACAAATTTCAGAAGGATTTCTGCTCTCACTTGCTTCCTCTCTGTTTTTACATTTCCTGGTGCTTTTGTCTCCTGTGCAATATAAAATTGATATCATGAATATTGTGAAGTGCTGAAGGGCAATGCTGGCCTGAGTATGGACAAGTGTGACAAATGTTAAAAAGGGTGGGGTCAAACTGAATGAAGAACTTTAGTCTAAAGATTGTTTTTCCAGATTGAGCATCTTTATTGCTGAGTGGAGAAACCTCCACTGCCTGTTAGTTTCAAAACAACAAAAAAGCCTCCCCTCAGCTCCCCCTTCTCCCCCCAACCCCAGAAACATTATTTCTGGAGATATTTGTGTATTGTTCACCAGGTTAAGAACAGAAGGATGTCTTCTTGCAAAAGCTGGGGAACATTGAGCAGGCAAGAAAAATCAGGTTGAGTGTGGAGTGAGAGCATATTAAGGAATTATTATCTACATAATTTGAGTACATAAATGCACAATTTCTCTAACTGCTAATTTTACTGTTTCTCAAGTAATAGTCAAGAAAACAGAATCTCTTGTGGATTCAGCATTTTCCTAGTCTAGTAAAAAAGTTCACATTTATTTGCAGAAATAATTCCAGTTCTAAGACAATGTGTTGCAAAATTTGATATTTTTTAAAAACTTTTTTATTTAATAACAGCAAAATTGATCTCTAAAGCATGTTTTTGTATTTACTGTTTTCCATTAAATCACCAGAAGTGCTGTGGGATTTTATTTGTGATTTAAAATGCATTGGTTGAAAGTTGGCATATAAATTGAAGGTATAAGACAGTACACAAGGGATGGTGAATTTAGTACCTTTAGATGGTAAAACATTTTGTTCACTTAATTAGTTAAGGAAGGATAAGTTAAGTTAGAAAAATGAGTGTAGAAAATTAGAAGTGAATTTTAGTGCAAGTGTCCATCATAAATAAGCAAGAGTAAGCCAGATTTGGGGTTTTAAGAAATTTTAGCCTGCATTTTCGATCTCCATTTAATTGATTCATAAATCAATTAATTACTGTCACAAGACCCGAGGGCAGCAGGAAATTGGGTTCAAATTAAAAAGAAAAGGAGGCAATTTGTTTTAAGATTGAAAGTTGTACGTTCAATCGAAGTTTAATCAGAAGTGACCCATTATTTGAAAAGTAGAACATCAATGTCGTTCTAATTTCACAGAATGCTTCATTAAATGAGTATTGAAAAGACCAGGTTAACTGATTATCCCAAAAGGAACATGAGACAAAGGAAACTCACTTCCAAATACATGTTATGCTTGTTCATTTCTCTTCTGAAGAGTTCATAGAGATACCAAATAATTTCATTGGGAATTCAAGGATTTTTGGGGTGATGCTTTGTAGACTGTAAAGTTTGTTTGATAAAAACATAACTTCATATCACAAGATAAAATCTTCTTAATCCATTTGGACAGCCATGAACTTAAAGAAAAATTAACAGAATGCGATGAAAAGCAAAGGTGAAAATTTTCAAAGCATTAGTGGAAGTTGGGCCTCCTAAATTTTTGGATGTTTCTCAGTGGTCTGACCTTGAAAAGTTTTTCAATAATTTGATACCATCTCCAGGGTATTCACAACGCAATGAAGACTGCCCTCTGAACAAGGTGAGGGTGATGCTAATGCCTGGCTGGGGCAGAGGTGATGATTTGTGTTCAGGAGGTGAGTGTGGGAGAGAATGAGGACAACAACTGCAGCCGCAGCTCCTGCTGTGGCTGAAAAGCATAAAGGAATAATACAGTTGGTTTTAATTTTTTTGGATTAGCAAGTCTTCCTCTTGGTGTGCATTTACTGGGAATTTGCTTAGCAAATTGCTGTTCAAAAAAAGCCAAAATGCAACACTCACTTGTTTTGAGCTTGGTGAAACAATGACAGAGAAGTGTGATTCAGTTTCCAGCTCATGGAAGGTGTTGTTCTTGCTGTTAAATGCTGAGAGGTGCTCTTGGAACATCATCTGGACCTTCTCTCTGACATGTGCTCCCTGGGCTTCTGTTAGTTGGGAAGCTCATGCAGTTTTCTCTAGTGAGCACAGTGCTTGAAAAACGGAAAAGGCAAGAAAAACAAAGTTGGCCTTTCTAGCAGTTATGGAGGAGCTTGTTATGAGAAAAAAAGGCAAAAAAGAAGCAGCCACAGCTGTTTTAAACATTTGCTTTTACAAGTGCACAGCAGGATGATTTCAGATGTCAGCAAGTTATTTCAAACAGCAATCCTTTTCAAGATCTTAGCAAGCAGGGACTTGATTTCTTTGTGAGCAAAACATGTCGCTTGTGATGTCCAAGTAATTTTGGTTCATTTGCTGATTGTTGCCTGTGTAGGTTGAGTTCTTCCAAAGGCAGAGGCTGCTGGTTCACCTGGCCCAGGTGGGGTCTGGAGTGGGGTGGGAGAGGAGCCAGGTGAGCAGTGCCTCCCTGCTTTCCAGGGAGCTGATCCACCAAGATTTCTATTCCAAAAACATTTGTCTGGATGGAGCAATAATCTGACCTTGTGTAGCAAATCTAATTTGGCAGTCACTCCCTTCACTGACTCTTAGTGAGATACTCAAGAGTGAATATAAATAATGCAACTCTCTTTAAGTTATTGATTGGATTTATGTGACTGATGATGAGCAGCATTAGCACCACCACAGCAGAATGAGGGTGTTCCTCAGCAGCCCCCCAGTCAAATAGCACAGCTCTGTAAACTGCTATGCAAACTTGAAACAAAGATGAATAGTTATGAGTTAATGCTGAAGTATGTATTTTATCTTCGTAATAAATGACTTTGCGCATCTTCTCCCAGAGATCTAAAAAAAAAAATTCTGAAAGAAAAAATTACTTCATTTATTTTTGTGATGTTTCTGTGTCAAGTTACGCAACACACAGATGCATCACTGATCACAAAAATTTATATGATGCACTGCTAATTATATATATAATTTTTTTAAGAAAGTGGTGGGAGTTTGCTACCAGAAATAATCTCCTAGAAATGCATGGGAACACTGATAGAATATTGATCATGAAGGCATTAATTTATAGAAAAATTCAACAAGCAAATTTACCAGTGATGTAATGTAATTCCTGCCTTAGGCATCTGGGTACCTTTGAGGCTTAGAGGTTTGTTTTATATTGTTTTGCCTTTTTCTCCAGTCCACTCCTTGTTATTGGTTTCTTGTTTTCTTGTGACAACAAATGTGCAAATAATGTCTCACTTTTTTTTAGAGTACAAGAAGAGATGAACATTCCGTACAAACAATATTTTAGATTGTTTGATGTTAATACACTGGTTAATGTAAAGTATATAATTTTAGGGAGTTGACAGAAAATCCCTTATTATGTAGATGGACTCACTGGATAGAGAAGTGGGATGGCTGGAGAAGATGGAAGAGCATTCCTTGATTATTGTGGTTACATTTCTCCTGAAGACTTAAATCATAACCTAGTTAATAAAATGTCTGATTGCTACTTAGCTCAGAATAAAGCTGTGTGGATATATTTTTTTTTCTCCTGGTAGGTAAAATTTTTAGCTGCTTTGGGAAGCATAATTAGCCAACTGCCATTCCAGAAATAAAGTCATAAGACTTGGGATTTTTTTGCCCCTTTTGGGGGCTTGGATTCAGTTAATGAGATCAGTGAAATAAGTGTCGTAACCATCAAAATTTAAGAAAGATTTGAAGGGTTCCTCAATCTATCAACAAAATTCAATAACCAATTGAAGGAGGAAATCAATCCTAAAAGGCCGCTTTCTTCTTTCTCACAGAATTCCAGCTTTCTCTCTGAAGCTCTTTTTCCTGTACATGCAACAAAAACTGAAGAGCTGGATCCCTCCTTCAGCCTGCACGAGACCATTGCAAAGGTAAGAGAAATGGAGATCTCATTTATACATACTTTCCTCTTGAATTTCCTAATAATTTTGAAATATAATCAATTTCCCTGTGAGTCCTTTCAATATAGTTAAAAATTGTGGAGTTGTCTTCACTGGGATCCACGTTGGGAATATTCTTTCCATTGGTCAACTTGTGTGATCAAAGCAGTTTCACGTGCAAATGCTTCATTTGAAATTATAACTTTTTATTCTTATTTTTCACTGCATATCACTCACAATCTGCTTTGCTTGTATGGCCACTCAGGCTGGTGGAAAAGCTTGTGTTGATTTGAAGTCCTTCATCTCCATTAGGGAAATAAGATCTTAGTGTTTTGTCCATGTAATGGGTTGATAACTAAACAAAAGTATAAAAGTTTCAGTGTAATTTTTTACATGGGGGTTGGTGTAAGTACTAATAATCAGCTGACTGTGGCTTGTGCTCTCTGATGTCAGTGGGTACCCTAATTTCATGGACACTGAAAAGGAGGAGATTGCTGAATGTGGCAGAAAAAAATGAATGAGAGATATGCAGCTATTAAACAGATGGATCTGTAATCTGAGTGCTTAGAAGATCTAATTTGTCAGAACAATTCATACTAAGATCTCGGCACTGAAAAGGTGGATTTAGGGTGTATTGCTGTGAGAGCCATGCTGATCTGAAGTATTCAAAGAAAGAGAAATCTCTAAGCTTCCCAGTGGCAAAGAACTGAAACATTGAGTAGAGTGATGCAATGCAAAACTTGGTGGTATCTTAAGAGAGATTTGCAGACCTTGTAATTTCAATATAATAATGTATGTAATATCAAGTATTAAAATGGAGCTGTGTGTGCCTGTGTGGCAGAAAAGGGATTTTCTCACCTGATGAGAAGTCAGATAAAACTCCCTTTTTAATCAAATGCACACTCAGAAAAGTATGTGCTATTTTAAAATAAATTTCATCAGTGTTACTCAGCACAGTGTTTCATGGTAACCAGTCAATTCAGTGATTAACCAGCTTGAAAATACATTTGTGTCCACTGTCTGCTCACCAGAGCACCCTCATAAGACTGGGATCATGCAGTTCTGAAAGCTGGAATGGCAGACCCCTAACAGGGGATGCCACTGGAGCCACTTGCCCAGGACCATGAAATAATCTCTGGTTGATTTTTACTCTGTCAGGCACCGAAGTCATGAAAGGCACACCAGAAGTGACGTAATTGGTTTTATGATGAGTTATGGGTGCTGCCAGATAACTCTTGAGAAAATTATTAGTGAACCTGATTATTCTACACTCCAATTATGGAATTGCACAAAGTAGAACTACTCTAATGCAATTACATTCTAAGCATTAAACAAAACAGCAAGAGGGAGGAGTGTTTCCATTTCTAAATGAAATAAGGGGGTTTTATGTAACATACTATGATATTTCTATTTTTTAAAAATATAAACGCTTCCAAGGAGGTGACAGGCAGGTTGTCTTCCTGAAGCAAATGGAATGAAAAGTATGCAAATGTAATGAAGAGACTGCTGGACTGTTGGTAAATGAAATTCACATTTTGACCACAGATAAGGTGCAGCACAAGAATGTTGACTTGTGGCTTTTTCTAACAGGATCATACTGGTCTGTTCCTTTGAAGCAGGGAAGGGATATATATTCCCATTTACCTGTGTTTAGTCTCATTAATTTTCTAATATAGGGAACATTTTTTCAACCTGGCAACGCAGTGATGTCCATGACTTTGGTAGTTTTTTTCTCTGTAATCTTTCTAAAAATGAAAATCTGTGGTTTGGTGCATGCTGCCTCTGCCAAGTGTTTTAATCTTCCTGCGTGGTGTCTGCAAATGAGCTTGGTTTTGTTTGTTTATTTGTTTGGTTTTGGGGTGTTTGTTTGTTTTTGTTGGGGTTTTTTTGCATGCCAGGAAAATGCAACATATCTAAATTAACATGAAGGTCTCAAACTCTTAAAATCCCAAAGAGTTTTGGGATTTTGCCAATTTTGAATCAGTAGAATAGTACTGTCAACAGAATGTCTGTGTGGCAGAGTTTTATCAGAGGCATTTCTAGCAGTGTATTATTCCTAGTTTAGATATTTCAACAGAGTACATTCATATTCCTGTGTTATTCCTACTGTATTGTGCCTTTTTGGGAATCAGATCATTTTTGAAAGATTGTGCCTGGGCATGCCAATAGCTTCTGCATCGAGGCATCTCTACATCTGTACATTCCTTTGAAGTATTTTCTGTTTTCCTTTAGAAATTGCCTCTGTGTAGAGACAGAGGATTTGGCAGAATTGTTTGAGCAGCAGAGACACAATATTACTCCAGTCAGAGTTACGGCACCTAAAGTGTTAAAGAGTTTGTTTGGTGTGTGCAGAACTCATCTCACTGAGCAAACAGAAGTTTGATGCATCTGAAAATATCTCATATCCTGGAAAACCCTTGTCCTTGCAAGGCCCAGGCAGATATATGGCAGCCTTCCCCCACATCACTGTGTGGAGTGCAGTCTGGAAATTTCTCCTATATGCTCTGATTTCCATCATGAAAATGTGGCACCAAAATTTGGAGTGTCCATTTTCACAGGTAATTTCTCCAGTTAGCTTTCTTCAGTGATGTATTCTGTTCAATGTAATTTTTAAAATTCCTCTCTTCAGTTGCATGTGCCAGACTTTGCCATCACCTCTCAGTGTCTTCATCAAAGGCTTGAGTTCTGCACAGACCAGTAGAACTCTCATGTCTTTTTGGAGGTGAATTACATTATGATCTTGTTCTTTTAAAAATGAATTATTCAAGCCCCTAGTTAACAAGCAGGAATGTGGACTGGGGTAGGTGACAGATGCTGGATGAGGTTAACAAAGCAGAAGAAAAGGTCTCAGTGTATAAAGTGAGGACCAAGGTGGAGGCCTGATCAATATCCATATTTCACAGTCTACTCTTGATACTGAATTTTTTACATGAGGAGTTTGTCCTTGTTGTGAATCTATCAGAAATGTCTGGGGTACCATTTGTGTGCCATGCCACACATGAAAACATGGGGTTTGGGCTGAGAAATTGCATCATGACTTGGGGCATCCCTTAAGTTTTCTCTTTGTCCTCCCACAGCTGGCAGCAATTCATGGTTTTTTTCAGAGCTCTCATATGCCCCAAGGTGATGGAGCAGCATAGGTGCAGTGTAATGTGCCAGTTGTTTTAGTCACTCCCTAAGTTAAATAATTTGCCTTTTTTTCTCACCAACATCTCATATACTGGCTCTGGAAATCTTACTGGCATTTACAGTTTGATGGTATTTGAGATGTTCAAAGCACAACTCTGTTGTCTGTGGTGACACTGTGAATACAAACAAAACCCAAACTTTGTGTTTTCCTGCAAAGCAGCACAGGCACCCATATTTCACAGGAATGGTTTGATTTAGCACATACTCTCTTAAGCACACAAGTGAGACTCTTTGTTTTACCTTTAGCCTTCGTGCATGAAAGAACATTTAACCCAGTTCAAGCAGAGGGTAAATACAAACCTGCTGAAAACTCCTTCTACCAATGTGTGTTTTACTCTGTGCCTATTGTCAGCAGCAATAAAAACAAGAGCAAATCCGGTGATAAAACTGGTACAGTAACTTTGTAATTGTAACTAGTAATTAATTCTATTAATTGTGGTGAATAGGAAAGTAACAACAAAAGGGAAAAGAAGAAAAAGCTGTCTGGGGATTTTCTCAGCATTAGATATGAGAGAAGTGACTTTTCTGCTAAAGACATGAGGTTTTCTGACAGACAGTCACACTGTGTTTGGCCAGACAGCATATTCTCTATCTGCTCCAGCCTAGTTAGGGGAGATATGCTTGGAATTTTTCAGTAGTTCTTTGTTCCTAAAAGCAAGTAGCCTCAAGGACTCTTGCACTTTATACTTGAACTCTGATGGATAAAGACTAGGTAATAAAAATAAGCTGAAATTGCAGAACCCCTGGTAAAAATTTGATGAACCAGCTGTACCGTCCAACACAGCTCTACCTGGTTAAGTCAGGTATTAAAAAACAGCTCTATTCCCCTACCCCATGAAATTTTCCATATCTTTTCTGCTGATATGTTAATATGCTTCCTTCAAAATGGAAGAATTATTACAGGACAGGACTAATTACATTTCCTCCTGTGACACATATTCATGAGGTTGTGGGAAATATGTCAAGGTTCCGTTATTACGCGATTGTTTCTGAGCTTTTTCTTTTTTTTTTTTTTTTTTTTGAGTCACTGGAATGTAATGCTTTCAGCTTAGAGAGCTCTCACAACTATGAAAATACTAGAACAACGAGCTGTGGTTTCAATGAATAAGATAAAAATCAACAAAAAAATATAGCAGCCATTAGTAGCATGGCCTGTGTAGAAACCACCCCCATGGAGTGTCTGTGAACATTCTTACCTGTTCAATTCTCTGACTGATAACAGGAAATTATTTCTACATTCCTTAAGTATTTTTGATATTGCAATAAGACTGTATGTTCTTTAAAGAAGTTATCATTGGCTTCTGTCAAAATGTTTATTGCTCTTCAAAACCATTAGTTCCTGAAGTCCTCTTTTAGACCTAAATTGTACTTGGTTACTCTCAAGATTTTTCTGCAAATGTCAGTAAAAGGAAAAAAAAAGCATTGCATCATTTTTCAAACTAGAGTTGGAATTTAAGTGAAGGAAGCAAATGTGTCAGCTCCGTCTGATCCAATCAAACCACAGGATAAACACATAAGCTGATACATAATGTATCATCCTGAATCTTAGGATAGGAAGCCAAGATTGATGTTGTTTGTACATCTCATGGAACACCCCTTTTACTGCAAATTACAGCAATCTGAATAAGCAAAAGAAGATGGGTAGGAGTGAGAAGAAGCATTGTTTAATCCCTATTTTAGATACGAGAAAATAAAATACTATGAGTCAAAAGTGGTACTTACACTAACTGAGTAACTACTTCATTTCCTCACCTGAATACAGAATGAAGTTATAAAATCTGATTTGCTTGACACTGTAGACAAAGACTGGAACATTTCAAAGCTGGAGCAAGATTTCTGAAGGTGCAATACGACAAATGTTTGGGGAAATTTCAGCTCCTGTGACCAGCTGAACATTTTTTCTTCTCTGTACTGAGGCCACGTGTGTGCCTGTGTTAATGGGAGTCGCCTGCCTTGGGAAGGAGTTACGTTTCCCACAGCAGTTCCTTCCTTTGCCTTGTTTTGGTTTAGATCTGACTGCAGCTCTGCTTGCATTGGTGACAGGCTCTCAGCAAAGGTGTCTGTGACAGGTGTCTTATTTTTCGGGGGAGGTTTTGTCTCCTGGTTGATGATCATGACTGTACAAAGAAGCTACTATATATTTATTGCGCAAGTCAAAAGATTGTTTTCAGTTTGCCCAATAGTGGCTTTTTACTGTGTAATGAGAAAAATCTATTGTACATCCTTTGCTTTTATTTCAAAAATATAAGTTGCTGTGAGGGATGTCAAACAATTGGACAAGTGCATGCATTTTTTAAAGAAAGTCAATACATATGTTTTTAGAATCAGGTAATAATTTGATTTGTATTCAACCACTGAAATCCAACAAGTTTAAATCTGAACAAACCAAAAAAAAAAATCTGAAGCTTGCTTCTCTAAAAGGTAGGAATATGCCTGGGGCTGTTTGATTATTCCCCTGTTTCCCACTATCCCGTTCTTCACACACTTAGTTACTGAATTTATCAGACTCTAATTTTATTAATCCATTCTTTAGCACCAGTACTACCATAGGGCATTTGTTATTGGCACACATGTATTAAATTGGTGGCTTTACAAGGAAGATGAATTTTTCTTTAAAGAAGATGCCAACATTCTAGAGGAATAGTTCCTTTGGGTACTCTAAAAGTACCTTGTCTGTTGTAGCAGCTCTCTGTAGGAGCTCATTTCTATCTACAGATCTTTTGACAAAGATGTCAAATCAGACAGTTCTTTCCCCAGTGCATTTCTCTTAAAACATGAAGGTTTTACTAACAATAATGTAGTAACTACTTTTTTCTTTCTTCTTTTTTTTTTTTTTAATTTAGTGTATTCCAATTTACATTTGAGTGAATATGAGGTAAAGTCAGTGGAACTTTAGTATATGCTCAAGTGACAAGGAATGGAAATAGCTGCTTCTGTACTAAGAGTTAATTAGCTGGTTTTGCAAACAACTTACAGAAAGACCTGGGGAAATACAGCTGCTAAAGTGGACGTTTCTTTGTTTTAGTTTTTAGGCCATAGGTATAACTTCTTTTGGGTACAGTTGTACAGTGTATTCTTGACATTTTTTTATATTGTTCCATTACATAACTACGATCACATTGCAGATGCTGAAGTTTACAGACACTGAAGTTTGCTTCATGAGCTCAGTCCTGAATTCAAAACTAAATTTTCAATACTTTGAGTTGTCTTAAGAAATTTTAAATGACAGATTTCCTTAGGAGACTTAGCCCAATCCATAGTTGTTTTAATCTTGTCTTTAAATGTGGACACCTATTTTGGCATCAGAGTGATGGCTGAACTTTTCTGCAGCTGTGCTCTTGATGCTGAGCATTTCTTGGGATTGGAGCCATCCAGAGGGTGGAGGATAAGACCAAAATTAAACATCTAGACAATGCACAAGATCTGTGTGTCCTGGGAAAAAGCTTCTAAGAACCAACATATTATGTCCTGAGCTGAGGAATGGGATGCTGGAAGGAACCTAGGAGTATAAATTAAGCACAAAATAATGTCTGCCCTTATTTAAGTTTAGCCCTTAAATCCTGGTCAAGAGCCAAAAGAAACAGCTGAAACTTCAGATTTCAATGTGCAGCACCATGGAATTCTCTACTTGCATTTTACATTTTGTGGCACTGTGAGGAGTGGCTGGGCCTGTTTCAAATCCCTGCTCTTTGATGCCTTCATTGCAGATGTGCTGTGAAAATCTGATCCCAGTGACAGATAATCTTTACTTGAAATTCTCATTCTGAATGGTTTTTTAACTGGTTGTGTATGACAAACCCAATGTATTCTCAGTGATAAAAATCTTCAAGATGTTTTTGTAACACAATCCTATGCATGAAATTGTACTCTGCCCTTGTCCCTTATTTTCTCCTGTTCTGTCTCCTAATATGTTGATGTGCAGGCAGTTCAACTGGGTATAACTGAAAAGCACAATTAAATGTTTTTAAATACATCTCCTAAAATGAAGGATTGCAAAATTAGCATGAAGGCTGTCTTTTCAAATACAATTGGACAACATGAAGAAATTCTGTCAAATGTAGAAGCTGTGAGCCAAAATTAGTGTATACTTGTCATGGTTAGACACTGGCAACATGCCAATGCCTCATGAAAATGCACTTTCCTTGGTGTCTGCTGTGAGATTTCAACCAGGAATAAGAAAAACCAGGCTCTTACTTCAAAAGGGGGAAAAAAAACCCATTTATTAACTACACTACAAAAAGCAATAACTAAACTACACACAAAAGAAAAAGGAACACACATACAAGGAAAATGAAAACCCCACAAAACATTTCCCTCCTCCTCCCCTCAAATTCCAATACATCTATACACTTCTCAATCATCTCTTCCCAACTCTCAGTCCATCAACACTCTGTAGATAATCAATTCTCAATTCATCAAGAGGAGAGGAGTCCTTCTTGTGCCAGGATAACCTCTTCTTTCTTGTCCAGGCGCAGTGCCCTCACCACTGGCATGGAACAGAGCTGCTTCTAGGGTTGTCTTTTAAAGATATTTTGTCCCATTCTAAAAAGAGCACAGTCACACCTTTGGGACACCTGTCCCCCCCATATTTCACCTCCTGGGGCCTAGGGGCACCAACCACTGAATCTTCTTGTGTCTGGGGCATTTCTCCCCCTGGACTCAGTCTCTGTATCAAAAGGAAGCAGGCTCTGTCCATGGCTATACAAAAAGAGTCCAGCAAAAGCCACTCCAATCATCTCTCTTCTCACCAAAATTCTTCTCTTTCATCCACTATCTCTCTCTCACTTGCCCATTTCCATTCTCTCAATCACTCTAACTCCTTTCTGGGAAAGGTTAATGTTCTGTAAGTTTTCATTGTCCAAAAAAGGGTTAAAAGGTTCAGTCTCTCTCTCTCGAACTCCCACGGCTGCCCTGCTGCTGCTCCGTGGCCCTTTCGCCCGCACCCCCCCCTTCTCCTTCTCAGCCGGCCGCTATCAAAATTCCGACGCCGGCTCTCTCTCTCTCTCTGCCGGGGGGGGGGCTGCCCGATGGCTCTCGGGGTCTTTTTGGGGTTCTTCACCTCTCCACCCTTCCATGCTCAGGGCATCCTCACTCCCAACCTCGGTCTGGGCCCAGCCTACCGCGTGGCTGCCCCTCCCCGCCCAGCAAAAGCGCTGGGCGAGGGAGGCATCTTCTCTCTGTGCCGCCCAGTCCCAAGAGAAAGTGCCTGGACAGATATCCCTGCTTTTAAGGTGGTCTCAGAGGTGACCCAAATTCCCAGAAATCCCATTTCCGGGTCAAACCATCACAATACTTTAAAAATTTATGATGGGTCAAAAAACAAAATAAATGAAGTCATTACAAAATCCCAGCAAGAACAGCTTGTTTGTAGAGCTGGTTTTGTTACCAGTGTAGTCAAAAAGAGAGCATTGCCAGTTTGCTGAGACACTCAAGTATTAAAGCCTTCAGGACTCACATTACAATCCCATTTTCTATTTGACTCCAACAGAATAGATTCAAGCTTGTTGTTTTAATGAGATTTAATTAACCAACAGGAGTGATGACCCCACCCACCAGCAGTTCCTTGGCCCAGGTGTTGGGTTTTGTCTGTAGCAAACTAACCATAAAACCAAGGCAATATAAAAGATATAACTTCCTACAGTGGAAATGGTATTTCTGTTTCATAAGCAGAGATCATATGCTGGCTATGAAGCTATTTTTTATTTTAATACCTTCTTGTAAAACTAATGGCTAGGAGTTTCATAAATTGCAGCCTAATTCCAACCATGCACATATAATATTGATTTTTAAAGGTACCGCATCTGGATCATCTATTGAAATAATTTTAGTTCAAAATTTAAACTAATATTACAGAGTACTGCATTTCGACCTAAAGTGTTTCATGACAAGAATCCAGCAGCTAAATAAATGAAAAACAACATTTCAGAAGGGTAGAAGGGAAGAAAGATAGAAGCTGCTCTGGGGTAATGGAATAGTATGCTTCAGCCTTTTCCTCATCTAAAAGTGATATGACTGTGGAAATAGAGAGAAATTTCTTCAAAATCAGGTCATCAATTAAACAGCATGTCCTGAATGGTGCTTACTTTGGGAAGTCATTCATAAAAATAGTAGTTTTTTCTTAGTTATGTGATAATTCTTCAATCTCAGAGAGTGCTTGTCTTTTCCTTAGATGAAAGAACAGCCCATTTATTTTGCTGCTGAGATATATCAGTAATAGGTGTACATGGATATTGCATAATATTCTGAGACAGTGCCAAAGTTCTACTTAATCTGTTCTAAATTATCACAGATAAGCAGTAAAATAATCTCCATATTGCTACCATCAGATGTGATCAATCCACATTTGGGTGCTAACTTCTTTATAACAATCAAACTCTGAATGGATAATATTTATTTTCTTGAGACAAAACAGTTCTAATTCCCAAATGGCCAAATAAATAGCAAGACATTTACACCTCAGTTTTTTTAATTTACTCAAAGCAGTTAATTGGTAAAGTTATTCTTCTACTGGCTTATTTGAGCTGTGTATACACACAGACTTCATGAAACTGAAATACTTGGAAAAAGATATTACTAAAGCTTATCTACTCAATGATACTGTCTATATTTTTATAAGAGATGTTAAATGTAACACAAGTTTGTTTTTTATTAATTTAAAGAGTACTGACAGTTGTAAGCTCTGGCAAACTGGCAGACTTTTAATCACAGCTTTGCAAAACATTCAAGGCAACAAAAAATCCACTGCCTTCTTCTCAATTAGCTTATTTTTGCAACATACGATCATAAGGGGTATATTGCTATTTTTTTAAATAACAACTTTAAAAAACAAAGGTGAAGATAGCGTAATTTTTATTTTTCATTTCCTCTTTAAGGTGTTTACCTGAGATACCATTTTGAGGAATCTGTTTTTAATAACTTTGTGGCATCTGACAAGCTGCCAACATTTCTTATCATTCATATTTCACTTTTTAAAACTACTGATTAGTTCCCCCTCTTAGATAAATGCACCTCACAGATGAGGCCAATAATTCAATATAGTCCTGGTTCTCTGTACTTCAGTGAAGTTCACTCTGGCTTCACCCTGTACAGGAGCCAATGGTTGACATGAAGGGTTCATATAAAAATTGTCAGTTTTTTTAGCTGCTCATGAAGTGCTTGAGCCTGTAAGTGCAGGTGCGCTCCTGGATTTTCAGGTACAAACTGAGAGGCAGCAGCTGCAGATCCAACTCTTTATATTTCAGAACAAAATGTGTAGTTTTGGCTCTGTGAATGCCAGATCTGTTGGGAATTCAATTATAAACCATATTCTGGATCCTTGGTAATCCCCCAGCACTGTGCTGTGCTTGATGCAGGAATTCAGTCCCAAGGCTTAAAAGGAAGCAGAGGAGCACTCTGCAGACAAAAGGATAAATACTTAGATTTATGCAGCTGAAAAACTTGATTAGACTCAGTGGAATAAGTGCTCTGCTACAGAAGTTTTAAGTGTCATTATAAAGCAAAATTGACTGAATCAACATGGAGAAAAAGTTCCTTTTTCTTGTCTTTATTTTCACTTCAAATAAGGAGAACATTCCCACGTATGGGCAGAGCTTGGGGCTCAGCACACTATGCCCTTTCATGTTTGGGTACTGCTCTATCATGAGATGATTTGGCAAAAGAGTTTTTAACAGAAAGCCTGTTTGTAATATAAGGAATTATAAATAGTGTTAAAGTAAAACAATGAGTACTTTAAAAAATGTAGCAACTTTCACTGTTACATATCTTGTTTTTAACATAATTTATTGACCTAACCATGGAGGAGCATTTTTGAAATTTAAGTTGTCAGTTCAACTTTTTTCCTGCTTTTTAGAAGTGTCTCAGGCAGAGTAAACAATTCTTAAAATAACAAGAACCACTTTCTCCCACCTGTCATTGCTACATCACTTCTGATCTCCTGCCTCTTCCCTTCCTGTCACCTGGATCCCATCAAACCCCGAGCTGAATGCCAAGTTTTAACACCTGCTGTTGGAATTGGATTTTCAAAAGGCTTTGAAGCTAATGTAATAATTAAGATTATCAGATGTCTGCATCAGGTGAAGGTTGCTGGGTCTGTGGTTCCCCAGTTCCCCTGAGCCAATCTGGAGTGAGCAGGGTGAGGTTTGATCTGACTGAAAAGGAACCAGTTGGGTTTGCTGTTGGTTTTGCTCGAGGCTTTGTTTTGTTTTCAGCTCTCAGATCGGATTTGCCATTCGAGCTTTGGTGCCTGTGCAAGATGAGAGTGAGAAGTGCATGGGGAGCCTGGCACAGGGGTTGTTTCAGTGGCAGCAGAATTCCTGCTTGGCTTTGAAATTTGAACTGAAAGGGTGTTAAAATTGGCCTGAGGAGGATTTATTCTTTGCATGTGTGGTGGTTTGACCCGGAAATCCGGGTCAATGGGATTTCTGGGAATGAGTCATCCTCCAAGACCACTTTAAAAGCAAGGTGTTTGCGCAGGCACGGTCTCTTGGGACATCGGCGGGCAGAGAGTGAAGATGCCTCCCTCGTCCAGCGCTTTTGCTGGGCGGGGGAGGGCGGCCACGCGGTAGGCTGGGCCCAGCCCGAGATCGGGAGAGAGGGTACCCTGAAGGTGGAAGGGTGGAGAGGTGAAGAACCCCACAAAGGCCCTGAGAGATATCGGGTACCCAGCCCCCCCCCCCGGCAGAGAGAGAGAGAGAGAGAGAGTATCGGAATTTTTTTTCTTTTAGCGGCCGGCTGAGAGGGAGAAGGGGGGGGCTGTGGGCGAAAGGGCCTGCGGAGCAGCGGCAAGGCAGCGTGGGAGTGAGAGGGAGAGAGACTGCACCTTTTTAACCCTTCTTTGGACGATGAAAGCCTTATAAGACATTAACCCTTTCCCAGAAAGGAGATAGAGTGGAGGAAGAAGAAAGAGATATGCAAGTGAGATTAGGATCTGAGCAAGTGAGAGATGATTTGGGATAGAGAAGAGTCTTTGTGGGAAGAGAGATGATTGGAGTGGCTGTTGCTGGACTCTTTTTGTACAGCCATGGACAGAGCCGTGTTTCCTTGTGAGACAGAGACTGCATCCAGGGGGGCGCACTGCCTCGGAGCCAAGAAGAAGATGTAGTGATTGAGTTTACCCCTCCGCCTCAAGGGGTATATAAATATGGGGAGGACAGATGTCCCAAAAGGTGTGATTGTGTTTCTTTTTAGAATGGGACAGAGCATCCTTAAAAAACAGACCCTGGAAACAGCCCTGATTTCATCCAGGCGGTGAGAGAGCCTGGAAATTGGAAAAGGCCACCATAGCCAAGCAAGAAGGACTCCTCTCCTCTTGATGAATGGAGAATTGATTGTGTACAGAGTGGTGATGGACTAATGGTTGTTGATTTGGGAAGTGTATTGTGTTGGGGAATTGAGGGGAGGAGGAGGGAGATGTTTTGTGGGGCTTTCATTTTTCCTTGTGTGTTCTTTGTTTCTTTATGCATAGTTTAGTTATTGTCTGTATAGTTTAGTTAATAAATGTTTTTTTTCCTTTTGTTAAGTGGGAGCCTGCCTCTTTCTTATTCCTGGTCAAAAGTCTCACAGCAGACACCGGGGAGAGCGCTTTTTTTCATAAGGCATTGGCTAGTGCCAGTGTCAAACCATGACAGCATGCCAGTTTTATGGCAAGTTGATTCCTAGATCTGCTTAAAATGCATGCCCTAAATTTAAATAGTCCTTTCTGGATATATTGATGTTATTCCAATAGAATTGTAGAAGAGCTGTGGCTAAACATGCCATATAATGACAAATTGCTTTTTTTACAAAAAAACCCAAAACCCAACAACCGAGGTGCTTTGTGGATGGAGTATGATTTATTTTGAACTTTGAAGGAGAACATGAGAAACATTACAAAGCCTTTTATGAAACTCATTATTACATCTGGACTTCCTGAACTCACTGTAGAAATTCTGATTGGAATTTATAGAACATGATTAAGAGCTAATGTGTAAGGGCTGTGTGTGTAATTTTAAATTCAGATACTAATGTCTGAGCCCCAAAACTGTGATTTAGAAATAAATCTATTGCTTGTACTGGCAAAGTGCACAGGAAAAATCAAAAACTAATCAAAACTTTATTTAGCTTTTATTGGTAAGATTTACATATATGTTATGGTTTGTATAAATCTGTTGTGGGGTTTGTAAATAGGCTTTCAGATTAGTAAATCCATTTGGACAATATTTGCTGAAAACCTAAGGCATATGCATTTGGCATTTAGGGAAGTATATGCTTTAGGGAAATTCCTAAAAATGCTTTTCTGTTTTAGTTCTGACAGCCTTTATGGTGAGTTATTGAAAACTGAGCTCTGTGAAAGCAGATTTGCATCTCCCACTTTTATTAGGGAACCACTGGTTTTATTTACCACTAATGAACTGGTTTCATAAAGGAGCTTTAGTGTTGCTCAGTAGCTAAAGAAAAATTAGTTCCTGTGCTGTATGTTTAAGAAAGCTCCTTTTCAGAGTTAAATCAAACACAAATCTAGTCAGGCTCGACTTGCAGCGTGGTTTGCTGTTTAGTTACTCAGACTCAACTCTTTTTGTTGTGTGCTTGTCAGTTTTTGCAAACTGTGTGACTTGCCACAAGCTGTAGTTAAATAACCACAGTTTAGCTAATTGGGGAAATTGCATTAATAAGTGAAAGACAAATTAGTGTAATTTTTTTAACAGAAAGCTGTTAGTTCAGGGGTGCATGGTTTTGGTTAGAAAGGCCCTACCAGATCATTTCTTTGTACCTGACACTCTGGCTACAGAAAGAGATTGCACTATGCAGCCATTTAAAGGTTTTTGCTTTCCCATTCTGGGAATTCAAGACAAGGGCTGGTGGATGAGGCTGGTGGAAGGGCTGGAGCACAGATCCTGTGAGGAGCAGCTGAGAACTTTGGGGTTGTCTTGTTGGGAGAAAAGGAGGCTGAAGGGCAGGCTCCAGGGACAGGAGAGTGGGAATGGTGCTGAGCTGTGCCAGGGCAGGTTACACTGGATATTAGAAAGCATTTCTTTACCAGGAGGGTGGTCAGACATTGGAACAGGCTTCCTGGAGGGATGCTTGCTCCCCCAAAGCCTGGCAGTGTTTAAAAGGCTTCTGTGCAATGCCCTCAACAACATTCTGCAACCTGGTCAGCCAGGCAGTCACAGAATGATCCTTGCAGGTCCTTCCCAACTGAAACAATCCCAGTCTGCTCCCTGTGGATGCCTTATGCCAGGCTTTTTCTTTAAAACCATTCACAAGCCTGGAAAGGTTTGACAAGGAGTTTTACACCAGCTCTGTGAAGTCTCATGGTTTAAAATCTGGTTACCCAGCACACGTTTTTAGTAATTGACTCTGGAAATTGACCTCATCCAAACATCAGCACTAAAAAGATTATACAAAGTAAAAGGGTTGAACTCTTAGTGAGAAAAACATTTTGTAGATCTGCCTCATCACTAGCTTTTATTTAAAATGGCAGCAAATTGAAATGCAGTTAGTTTGCCACACCATGTCAGAGGTCACATGGCATGAGGTGAAAGCACAGTGCTGCAAAATTCCTGGAATTTTTGCATTCCTCTGCAGCTGGTTCATGGGAACTTCCTTCTGAAAGAAAGAGCCCTGATCCTACAGCAGTACTCTGCCCTCAATCAACACTTTCATCTTGGCATAAAAACTAATAATTCATGCAGTCTCCAGTATTAACAGTAGCCATTCCTAACAGCTCTATTGTAATATAAAAAGTGCAACATGATAATGAATAAAAGATTATAAAATTATACGGGCACATTAAGACAGGTATGTGTGGTGGAATGGAAGATCTCACATGAGGAGCTGTTTAGAAATTGTTGCAAATGCAATAAAAGCAGACCTGCATGAAAGAACGTGAGGAACAGGAGTGTGTCTTTACCACATGACTGGAAGGGAAGGATTAAATTTGAGTTTAAATGAACACAGCCTGCAGAATTTCCTGAGTTAAATCATGAGAATTTTGGAATCAATAATTTTCACATAGCCAAGAAATGCTTTAAGACTGAATATCTGGTCTCCCTGGTCAGTTCAAATTTGAATACAATTTATCTTTTGTGAAACTCTGATCCTAGAAAAAGTGCTTCTCAGCTAGGAAAAGAGCACATAATGAGAAATACGTGATGGAATCATTGACTGAACTCCTCTTTACAGCACAGTTTGATTCTGGGGTAATTGCAAGGCGAGGTTGGGCCTTTACATAAATATCATCTTTTTTTTTAAGTGATGAAGAAAATGGGCCCACAGAAAGATTCTGTCTCGACTGACATGAGCAATATTCTTCTGAACTTGGAGTTCCAGCCAGTGCATTGCTTTTGATTGACATTTCTAAGGGAAATGTTAAGCTTTTTTCTTCCTTTTTTCTTGAGATAAACTGAACAAACTCGCAGCTGACAGGATCTCATATGAGATCCTAATGAGGCAAAGAGAATGAAACATTTCTTTTTATGCTGAAGTGCCAAAACTGTAATGACATTGTATCGTGGTTTTCAAAAAAACCCAAAGATAAAAAATCTTGCTTGTAACTCAATAGATATTTTGCATAATGTAGTGGACTGAATGCTGAATGTTCAGGAAACTAGTTAATCAAAACTCCTCTGTCTCATCTCTTTTTTCCTTCTTCCTCATGAGGTTGGGAATCTTCCATTGTGTTCCCTTTCTCTTGCAGGAAGAAGATCTCTACAGTAAAATCTCACAAGAGAGGGAAGAACTAATTATTTGGCAATATGGAACTATTTCTAATTGTGTTCTAAGTAACAATTTTTTTTTTCCAGATAAAGTATGCCATAGATATTTTTTCAAGTGTTTATCTAAACCAGCCTATCTCAGAAACTGTGTTCTAAATGCTTCATGCATATCACTTCATTTTAAAATGAGCATTATCCTAAATTAATAAGTTATTTTCTATTTGAAACAGCACTATTATATCAATGAAACCCACATTAAAAAATAGCTAAATGTGAAAAAAACTAAGTGGTCCAATGTCATGGTTTGACACTGGCATTTTGCCAATGCCCCATGAAAATGCACTGTCCCTGATGTCTGCTGTGAGATTTTGACCAGGAATAAGAAAGCAAGCAGGCTCTTACTTAACAAAGAAAACAAAAAACATTTATTAACTAAACTACAAAAACAATAACTAAACTACACACAAAAGAAAAAGGAACACACAAGGAAAATGAAAACCCCACAAAACATTTCCCTTCTTCTCCCCTCAAATTCCCAATACAATGCACTTCCCAATCATCTCTTCCGAACTCTCAGTCCATCACCACTCTGTAGATAATCAATTCTCAATTCATGAAGAGGAGAGGAGTCCTTCTTGTGCCAGGATGACCTCTTCCTTCTTGTTACTATGCTCTCACCACCGAAACAAGATCAGGGCTGCTTCTAGGGTTGTCTTTTAAGGATATTTTGTCCCATTCCAAAAAGAGCATAGTCACACCTTTGGGACACCTGTCCCCCCCATATTTCACCCCCTGGGGCCGAAGGGCTAAACACGACCACTGAATCTTCTTGTGTCTGGGACATTTCTCCCCCTGGACTCAGTCTCTGTATCACAAGGAAGCAGGGCTCTGTCCATGGCTATACAAAAAGAGTCCAGCAATAAGCCACTCCAATCATCTCTCTTCCCACCAAAATTCTTCTCTTTCATCCACAATCTCTCTCACTTACTGCACTTCCTTCTCCCAATCACTCTAACTCCTTTCTGGGAAAGGTTAATGTTCTGTAAGTTTTCATTGTCCAAAAAAGGGTTAAAAGGTTCAGTCTCTCTCTCTCTCTCACACTCCCACATCTGCCCTGCCGCTGCTCTGCGGGCCCTTTCGCCCACAGCCCCCCCTTCTTCTCAGCCCGGCCGCTATCAAAATTCCGACGCCGGCTCTCTCTCTCTCTCTCTGCTGGGGGCGGGGGGGGGCTGCCCGATGGCTCTCGGGGTCTTTTTGGGGTTCTTCACCTCTCCACCCTTCCACGCTCAGGGCATCCTCACTCCCAACCTCGGTCTGGGCCCAGCCTACCAGCAAAAGCACTGGGCGAGGGAGGCATCTTCTCTCTCTGCCGCCGAGTCCCAAGAGGAAGTGCTTGGAGAGATATCCCTGCTTTTAAGGTGATCTCAGAAGAAGGTGACTCATATTCCCAGAAATCCCAAACACAAACCATCACATCCAAATACAAAGTAGATTTTACTAAAGTATCAAATTAAAAAAAAATTATGAATTTCACTTACTTCAGAACATCCTTCACTAAAAAAATTATTCAATTAAAAAAATCAATTATTGAAATTTTCTTTTCAAAATTTCCCATTTTGCCTTGTTATGTAAACAGTCATGCTGGCATGATTGTTATTTACCCCACTAAGAATTTTGCTATATTTCTTGGAAGGGTTCCTCTTCTGCAGATTTTCTAGGCACAGTAAATTGCTGGTAGATTTTCCTGGTGGACTTTCAGGAATGGAGATCAATACTTGCAAATTCATACAAAGTTTTTGGAAATAGCAAGCCCTTGGAAAATATTACATTGCATAAAGTTGTTTCCCAATATATTCTAATTTGGATCAGAAACCAAAGCAAGGAAGTGAGAGTCATGGTGAGGAGCACAAAAAAGGAAATGTGTGGGTTTGATCAATACATTCCATTTTTTCTTTTTTCTCCCCACTTGTAGTTCAGCTATGTTCTTTTATTCTGTTCTAGCATTTGGAGGGGAGAAAAAGAAGCAGAAATGATAGCAAGAATTTTGTATTTTTCCAGTATTGGGTTCTCAGTTGTCTTCTGTAGAGATATTTTATCCAGTGGCCTAGTCCTGGGTTGGGGATAATTTTGTTACACAGTAAGAAACTATTAAACAAACCTAGGGGGCATGCAGCTGGGTGGGTTTTGGGTTTTGGTCTTTTTTTAGATGTCATCAAGAAACATTTTTTAAAGGCTTGTAGCCTCTTTCTTCATCTTTTATCGTGTTCATTGTGTTACTGTTGGAAGCAGGATGATTCTATTTGCTGCTTGTGCTTTCTTTGCCTTAGTTACTATTAGGGCTTACATCTAAATTAAAGATAATGATGAGCATATATGAAATAAAAAACTTCTATTGACTCGGGAATGAATACATCCTTAGTGTATTCATCACATCCTTAGTGAATACATCACTCAGAAAAGCTGTGACATATGCTGCTGAAATATGTTTCATTTAATTAAAAACCTTCAAGTTTTGTACATTTCTGCTTGAATTGCTTCACTGATGTAGATCATAGAAGTAGAGCTGGTCTTGTGGGAATACTGTAGGAACAACAAAAACTACTTCTTTGTCTTAAAATACACCCTTTATTTGTTATGACTTTCTAGTGTCTTGTTGAAAGATATTTATATTTTCATGCCTTTTATCTTATTTAAGAAGAAAGGATTTCAGTGGAACATCTTAAAGCTTTAGAGCTTTTATAAGGAAAGGACATAATTGGCTAAATTAACACTGTCCCAGTCCTCACTGCAGTACAGCATTAGTTTGTAGACAGCATTAGTTTGGCAGTGATCATTGGCTGGATACGCATCCTAAACACAACAGGGAAGGCAATTCACTATTACACGTAAATGAGACTAAAATCACTGTACTTATTGCTGGAAACTGAATCTCCAGATTCATGTTTGAGGAACCTACACAGCACTTTAGGTATTACAGCCTGGTTGTAGTGCTGTCTTTTTATATTTTTATATGCTTACCTACAGCATCTCTTACCAGCTATAAATGTCTGTGACACTGCAAAACATCTCCTCTCTCAGGTCAGGAGTTGGGCTAAGGGTGCCTTGCTAACAGAACTCTCAAGAAGCTGCTGATGAGCATTTCCCATATTCTTATTCCCCTTTATTTCTTCCTACTTGCGTGTTGTCAGGTGTAATCAGTTAAAGGTGTGTAAATTGCCTTCAGAGGATTGAAATATATAAGACCTTGCATGATCACATTTGCCTTCAGTATATTGCTTGCAAGTTGTGTTCCAGACCCTCAGATAGTCTCACCTTAACTTTTAAACAGCAACTTCAAAGGGACATAACACACAGAGAACCTCCTCCAGAATAGCCCTACACTGTGAAAGATTGTTTTAATTGAATTTCCCTGTAAACAGCTTCAGGTGTAAATTTAATTTCTCTGTAAGCAGTTTAAGGTGTAAGCTTGCTTTTACTTTTTAATTTTTATTTGGGGTATGTTTGTCCACAGTCTTTTTCAGGTACTCCATGCATTTCTGTTGGCAGGGAATTAACTTGAGGAGAGCTCTACTTTAGAGCTCAGCTTTTTCTCCATCAGAGCGCAGGTCTTGTGTGTCACTCATAGGAGAAATATGGAAGCAGTCATGAAAAATTGGAAAGTAAACAGAAAGAAATACAGTCATTTGATTTACAGGCTGACACTTGTCATTTTTGTGAGGAGGCAAAGAAAACAGTGAATTTCCAAAGGTTGTAAGAGTTGAAGAGTGTATTTGTTAAAAATTTCTATGCTCAGCTTGGACAGTTCCCTAAATTTTCATAGAAACTATAGTAAACACATCTTGTAATTAAGCTATTTCTACCAACTTTTGAATTTTATTTGAACATGTGAAGCAATATAACCTTTTTGGAGGGAAACTACCCAATGTTTTTCCAACATGATTTTGAGTACTTATTCCTTCATTGAAATCTTTCTTAATTAGAAGAAGCAAAAAAAAAAAGTTTATTCTTCTCATTTATTCTTCTCATTCTTTGCATGAGCATTTCAAAGCTACTTGAACTTAAGCTAAGTAAGTCATTAGTAAAGTTCTATGAACTTCTAATTTTTGGATGTATGTTTTTTCTTTATTTTCTGAAAAACAGAACAAATCATTGGTGAGTGTATATACTGTTGTAAAATCCTGCAGTTTCCTCTGATCCATAATTGTGTTTCTTTGACTATTTTAATCATAATTTCCTTAGCTGAAGTGGACTTTCAAGCTTCCATTCTTGTATGACTAGGTAGGTAATAAAATTATTGAAGTGTGACTTTGAGAATGAGCAACTAATAACTTTAAATTTACTGTCTGCTCCAATAATTGTAGTTTTCAAAGTATCTCAAAAGGCAGCCTAGGAATCTTGCTTTTAGTGTCCATGTAAGGCAATACTTGGGATGATCTTCAGCCATGTGGTTTTAATAGGAAGATTTGTAATGTTAAGAAAGGTCTTTCTCACTTTCAGTTTGGTTGGTTTAGTGCACTGAGTTGTGTTGCTTCTCTTGCTAGTCTTAGTGGCTTTAATTCACAGAAAGTAATTGTCATGGTTTGACACTGGCATTTTGCCAATGCCCCATGAAAATGCACTTTCCCTGGTGTCTGCTGTGAGATTTCGACCAGGAATAAGAAAAAACAGGCTCTTACTTAACAAGAAAAAAAACATTTATTAACTAAACTACAAAACAATAACTAAACTACGCAAAAAGGGAAAAAAGAAACACACAAGGAAAATGAAAACCCCACAAAACATTTCCCTCCTCCTCCCCTCAAATTCCAATACATCTATACACTTCCCAGTCATCTCTTCCCAACTCTCAGTCCATCAACACTCTGTAGATAATCAATTCTCAATTCATCAAGAGGGGAGGAGTCCTTCTTGTGCCAGGATGACCTCTTCCTTCTTCCAGGTGCAGCGCTCTCACCACTGGCATGGAACAGAGCTGCTTCTAGGGTTGTCTTTTAAGGATATTTTGTCCCATTCCAAAAAGAGCACAGTCACAACTTTGGGACACCTGTCCCCCCCATATTTCACCCCCTGGGGCCGAAGGGCTAAACACCACCACTGAATCTTCTTGGCTCTGGGGCATTTCTCCCCCTGGACTCAGTCTCTGTATCACAAGGAAGCAGGCTCTGTCCATGGCTATACAAAAAGAGTCCAGCAAAAGCCACTCCAATCATCTCTCTTCCCACCAAAATTCTTCTCTTTCATCTACCATCTCTCTCTCTTCCCATTTCCATTCTCTCTCTCTCCCACTCTAGCTCCTTTCTGGGAAATGTTAATGTTCTGTAAGTTTTCATTGTCCAAAAAAGGGTTAAAAGGTTCAGTCTCTCTCTCTCTCACACTCCCACGGCTGCCCTGCTGCTGCTCTGCGGCCCTTTCGCCCGCACCCCCCCCCTTCTCCTTCTCAGCCGGCCGCTATCAAAATTCCGACGCCGGCTCTCTCTCTCTCTCTGCCGGGGGGGGGGGGGGGGGGGGGGGGGGCTGCCCGATGGCTCTCGGGGTCTTTTTGGGGTTCTTCACCTCTCCACCCTTCCATGCTCAGGGCATCCTCTCTCCCAGCCTCGGTCTGGGCCCAGCCTACCGCGTGGCTGCCCCTACCCCCGCCCAGCAAAAGCACTGGGCGAGGGAGGCATCTTCTCTCTCTGCCGCCCAGTCCCAAGAGGAAGTGCCTGGACAGATAACCCTGCTTTTAAGGTGTTCTCAGAGGGTGACTCAAATTCCCAGAAATCCCATTTCCGGGTCAAACCATCACAGTAATGAAGAGAAAAATGCAAAACACATCCTTTACACTGCTAAACAGCCACAGTAATATGTTTAGAAAATGTATTGAGCTGCCTAATCCAAAGCTCATGGAAACTGAATGCAGATTGATAGCAGTGGGATTTAATTAGGCTTGGATAACTTTTTTTTTTTTTAAACCATTGTGAGTTAAATAGATCACTTTTCCTGAGAAGCAGATAGTGAGGGAAGGGCTGACAATACCAGAACCAAGAGCCAAGGTTGCCTGGTGTTCCCTCACATCTTTGACCCAATAATTGCTTTTGAAAGGTTATTTCAAAGCTCAGCATCCATTTTCAGAGGGGCTGGTGGCACTGGCAGATAAGCAGTGTGGGATCTTGCTGACTCCATCCCTTTCAGTTACCAGCTTTATTTAGTACCTGGGGTGCTCAACCTGGGGTGGGAAACACATTCTCCAGTTAACATCCCCAGCAATACAAAAGGATTATTTTTAGTGGACTAAAACACAAAATTAATTCTAGATTTTTTTTCGTTGGTTTTCTTTTTCCAAGTAAAGTTTCAGTCACACTGAGCAGTAAGACACAAGACTGGTAAGAGTTCTGCTGGCCTTCAATGTTTAGAATAATGCTTGCAGGTAGTGCAGATGGCTACACTTAGGTTTTTTAGTTGCATTTGTCTAGACAGACTTTGTGACAGGCTGCTGACTTCCTTTCCCCTCAAATGTGAATTCAGAATGAAAATAAAATACTATGGATGAGATACTCTGAACCATTGTGATAATTCATGCTAATTGAAGTTAGATTTCAGGATTTATGAATTATCTCTGCTCATTAGATTAAGCTAAAGAACTTTGAGGTCATTTAGTCCATTTGTGCTGGTACAATATACTCACTTCCTTTCTTCCTAGGTTGTATTTAACTACAAAGAGAAAAGTCTTGTGCTGCTTTATTTGATGAACTGTTCCACAATCCAAAATGACTTCTCACAAAGTTTTTTCCTTCTCTTGTTCAATTGAAATAGTTTTCCCTTAATTACATCACTTTTGGTTGTTTCTTTTAATTTTTCCTTGGAAACTTGAATTTCCTGTCACTACTGTGTTCTGAATTTCTTTAGTAAAAGAATTCTTTATTTTGAGATCAAAGAATTCTGATATACATTAGCACTTTAATTATAAGCTACAGAATGATAACTGAATGAATAGGGTAAAGGCTTTTTTAGACTAGCAGGGCTGACAATTAAAAAGGCTTTTGCATGACTTGCAGCATAGCCTATTCTTTTTTTTTTTTTCTTGTTAAATATGGCTATTATTGTAAATGAAGATTAATAATCCCTAATAGCTGCTGGGCTCTTTTAATGTAATATTCTGCACAAATAAACCCCTCAGCTTAGATGGTACTGGTGCCCCCCTTCACATCCTTTCTTTTGCAAATGTCAGTTGTTGCTTAAGCAGAGTAAGCAGAAAATTAACTCTGTCTTCAGTCAAGTTTAACCTCTGTCTCAGGGACACAAGAGTTTTGTGCAGAGAATTGCTGGAGGACTGAAGGTAAAATAAATATTAACAAATCAGCATAATATAGTGGTCTAATCTAATACTGTGTCTGGAGTCTGCTGTTCTTGGAACGGAAAATTTAAACATTTGGGAATGGACAGACCCAGTGATGCCTCCAGACTCCCTTGGGACAGCCCTGCTGCCTGTGACCCTCAGCAGGACCCAGCTAGCAGTGCTTAAAAACTGCCAGATTTGGCATCCTTTCCAGTTCCCCTGGTTCAGATATCTTGAGAGGTCAGTGTTGATAAAGTGAAAATGGAGTTTAAGTGGTGTTAGGAAACTTGGAGTTTACTTGTTACTCACTCATTTTGCCTAATGACTGAATTCTAAAATCTGTCATTTTCTAAAATTTATCTGTAAGGGAAAATGATTTTTTTTTTCTTTAAACACAGTGTTAAATATGCATTCTGATCAATTCCTCATTCCAAAAACGTCCCATATAATTATTATTGGATGAAACTTGGATGAATATATTGTTCATCAGGGCTCAGAATCTTGCAGCATTATCCTATACCCAAAAGATCAGAACAGTTCCTGGAAGGCTTTATAGATTTTCTGAAAATACAACTGAAAAACTTGTAAAATGTGTTTTGATGTATGATGTAGACATAGTGTAATATCTTCTAGAAATTTCACTCTGATATCAAAATTCTTTTGAAGATTATTTTTATTGAGTTTAAGGCTATTCAGACTACATCAAATGCCTTTCCAAATGTTCAGATTCAGAGTACATACACATTGCCTTTTTACTGGCTGGGGGAGGGGGAATTCTCAGAGTCTAGAAAGTCTTCATGTATTTTAAAGTATGAAAATTATTATTATATGTAATTGCATCTGTCTTCAATTTTAACATATGGGAGAGCTTTGAGATGAGTTTTTCTCTGATCTGTGAATTGAAGTGCATTTACACACATGCATGCCTGTATCACTTTGGATGCTCCCACTAATTTATTTGCTCACTCAGTGCCACATTCCGCAGCACTTTTTCAGTTTGGGGGGGATTATGTAAAATTTAGAATTCTACATAATATGGGGGAAGTTATATGGAATGCACAGATTCCAGTATGCTAAAGGACATCTTAGGATTCTGATACATTTTCATTCTAGAGAATTCTTTTAATTCCATCCTTTTTTCCCTGACCTCACGATCAGACTATTTCTCTGCATTGTAATTGTCTCTTATCTTGACATATTTGCCTTGCAAGTCTTTTTTCCTCCTGTAATCCATCTATAGTGTTATATCAAAATGATGTTTCTCAGCTGTCCTTTTAATCTTCTCCTCTTCCAGACATTGCCCAGGCTCCTGTTGATGGTCTGCAGCAAATTCCAACTTGGTTTTTTTCTAAATAGTTTGCTTTTTCCAGACTCCATCTGTTTCACTATTCAGACTCCTCAACTACTTCCTTTTCATCTTACCTTTCACTAAAGTGATCAGATCTTCACACTTGTCTTTATATTTGGAATACCAAGTAGTAACATTTCCTACATTATTGGAAGATTATATTCTCTTAAAATGTTCTTCTCTGTGTAATACTTGCTGTTTCCATCAGATCATGCTGCCTTTGTCCCTTTAACACAGAACCCACCTAAGGATACAGTGGAATGAAATGGCCATCATAATGTAATGATTTTAGTAACAGGTGTATGATTATAGACCCAGATGTGCCAATAAATCTCAATTTTACCTTCAGATGCATTGAGCTTTACAGCTAGGGTTCCTTATGAATTTCAAGGGCCATTCTGTGACCTGAGTTTCCTTTCTCTGTTTATATAAATATTCTGTAATGGGAAAGATTATTTATTTTGTCTTCAATCAGTGTTTTTCAGGGACAAGTTAGAAAGATGAAAGAGGTTCTTTTTCAGGTGAAATGGCTGTCGCAGGAACATACCAGCTAACTGTAAAATAGTTCAGCAAGTTCATCAAACTGACCTGGGATTTCCTAAGACTCAAAGGGTTTGTCAGACTTGGCATTTCCCTCAAGCCTGAGGGGAGGTTGCTCAGCTCAAGCACATTCATCTTTAATTAATGTTTTCTTTTTAAAATAAAACAAGCAACCTTACCCCACCTTTATTTGTGAAGTTATGCTGTTTAATTATAGATCTCCTTTTGAGGTTCAAATTTCAAATTATTACTGTAAGTCAACTGATTACTTCTTGTTTTAATAACATTGAAAATTGAATGTTCTGATACAAGAAACAATGGGAAAAAATTCACAGAAATTCCACCTTTGAGTTCTGATCTTTGTAAGAAGCTTAAATGCATTTCTGGCTTGGTAAATCCTGTGCAAGTAAATCCAAGAGCAGAATCTAACCCTAATTGAAGTAATTGCCTAAGAAGGAAATAGAGGCTGTTTGTGAAAGTTGCAGCAGATATTGGTGTCTGGGGGTAGCTCCAGTGAATTCTCCCCTGAGGTGGAATGTGATTTTAATGTTGATGGGTCTTTTCTGTGAGCTCTGTGCAGCAGCACGCTGTATTTTCAGCCTCCCTGGGATCCTCAGCTCTGTGGGTCACTGGTGTCTCTCCCTCAGGGCCAGTCTGTCGAGTTTAATGAACTGTCACTGCTCCAATCCTGACTGATTAGAGCGACCTAAGGGGAAAAAATCATCGTACCTTTGCTTCAAGAGATGGCAAGAGAGAAAAGAGCAGTGTTTTCTCTGTATAACTATTAAATATCTCAGCTTTTCTGAGTTTGAGAGGATAGGGAGACTTTAATATGTAATGTCATTAATCTTTCCATAATGCTTGTTCTGTTGAGTATGCTGAATTGACTGTCCAAGTTTGACAAGTTCCTCAAGGAACTATTTCCTCAACCCATCGTGGATGATTTTCTTCAGTTGTTTCAACTCCCAAATTCAGTTTCTTTCTTTCTTTCATTGTCCCTGGTTCTCCCTAAACTCTGCCTAAGGACTGGCTGCTGCCTAGCATATATTCTTCTTTCAGTATGGCCACTTAGAAGACATAATTGCAAATAAAATTTGGGCTATCCAGAGGCTTCTCTAATAGCATTTCCTCATCCTCATCTCACAATCTCCACAGTCAGGTCTGACTCATTTTGAAGGTCATGCAATGCAAAATTTCAGGATGGTGGTATATTAATGCATCTTAGTCCTGATATTGTGATCATGAATGTTGAAAAAGTGTAGAAATGAAATTGAGATAGATGAGAAGTAGTAGAAAAAAATGTATTGTCACAATAATGGAAGAAAAATAATAATGAACATCAAGGAGAATGAGTGTTCGGTGCTGAAGCAGATTATATGCATTATTTTAATTAAGAGTGCTTAATAGTACATATGGTTTCCCTTGAATAATAATTGCATGCTGATGAAGTATGATTAGAGACTTTTTTTTTCGGAGTTCAATTAAATCCATTTCTGTAAAAGGAGAGTGATTAAAAAGATGATATCAAGGTCTAAACTGAAGGCTGTGGCTGAAGCTTCCCATTGCAGATTTCTTTATTATCACTCTCCTCTGATGACTATTATCTAGTTTTTAACAATGCCACAAGCTTCAGACTGAGTCCTGCAGATTGAGCAGAAGAAGTGGCTTTACAGATCAAACAGAAACTTGGGAAGTCCTTGGATGTCCTTGGGTATGTGATCCTGGGGTTGTTTCCAGCCTGGGAAGACTCTTGGTTCATGCATGTGTCTGAGGAGATACTCTGATTATCAGGGCTCTAAGGCAACATACTGTTTTCTGGGCTGATCTGTTTCTGTAGAGTGCTTGTGAACCTGGGTGATTAAATGCAGACTTGCACTGCTGCTTCTTTTCTCTGTAAGTCATTACTGTCTGCCTTGGAAGGCTCCGAGACCAGCAGGGCCCAGCCAACTGTCTGGCAACTGTTAACAAAATTATCAATTATCTTCTTGAGTCCCATCATCTTTGCTTTGATTTTCCTGTGAGTAAGGGGGGCTGGTTGTGCTAACATCCTGATGGGTGCCCTAAACACACACACAAGGCAGGGAAAGGGAATGATGCTCATTATCTGGGAGCAAACACAGGGAAGGCTGTCCAGTAGCATGGGAGATCTTGGTGTCCAGGCTCTTAATCACAGCCTGGTTTGTGTTTTTTACCAGTCCACAGCAATCTGCACTGACGCCTCTTGTCTGTTACTCTGAGGAGACTTTTACTTTCTTTGCTTCAAACTTCCCTTTAAACAAGGAAAAAATGCTTTTTTTTTTTTGTGCTTAAGCGTGTGCACTGATAGCTAACTGCATGTTTTACCCTGCAAATGGCATTGCACATGCAAATAAAGAAAATTTTGGTTTAAGGTAATTACCATCTGTCCAAGATGCAATTTCTGTACATGGTCATTGTCATTGGAGATCTTTCACTCTGATCTATGGAGATAAATTTTGCTTCATATTTCATTATATTTTTAGCTTTGTACCAGAACAATAGGTAGATCTGTTTCCTCAGGACTGTGTGTAGCCAGCTTCAGGCAGCTAACATTGCTTCTTTCAAGAGGATCTAGCACTGCTTCCCTCTCCTCTTCCACACCTGAAGAGGGGCAGAGAATGAAAGAATCTTGAGATCATTTCCAGTGCAGTGATGGTATCTGGGTTTATGGGAAGACTATGTGCAAATCATTCTGCCTTAAAGCAAACCTTTCAGTATTTGTCTCGTCAGAGACCATCAGTGCACACAGCTTTAATGTTGGAGCTAAAAAGAATTAACAGTAGAGCAAATTTTAAAATTCTCTGTAAGAAATCCAGCATGAGGGTTGTGAAGATTTAAAGATTTGTATTGGCATGGTGTGGCCTCCTCAGCCAGAGCTCAAGAAGAGCACAAGAGGATTCTGCTGCATCCTTTTGCATGCTCATAACCATGCACACTGGGGAAAAGTCTGACTAACTCTTTTTCCTAAGTTTTTAATCTAGTGGCCCTTTAGAAGTTAATTCAACACTGTCTTTGCATGCAGATACCAGGAGAGTTTGACATGCATAAATATTAAATAGATTATTAGAAAATCATCATCTTAAGATTATTGCTGCTTATATTTATGTGCTCCACAGCTGACTTCATGGCTTGCTGTGTAAGCAGTAACCCTGTGCAGACAGAAAGTGGCTCTGCCTCAGTTCCAAACAAACTGGGTTGAGCTCAGGTTCATGTGCACAGTGCCAAACCTAACTCAATTAAGTCATTATCTTGGAAGGGAGTTCATCATCCCTCTTCTCTGCCCCTGCGGTAACAAGAGCCTGAGAACTGCCAAAAATGGGCCAGGCTCTGACTGTGTGAGGAGCAGCGTGATGTGGATAGGAGTGGAAAGAAACTCTGGATAATATCAAGGAGTAATAACCCAGAGCATGGGGAATCATTCCTCATTATAAATAAATGCAATTTAAAATATTTTTTAATAGAATTGTATAAAATCCTGAGTTGGAAGGGATCTACAAGGATCATCAAAGTCCAACTCCTGGGACAGCCCCATCAATCTCACCATGTTATTAGAAAATTCACATAAAGGCATTTAGATACACAAAAAATATATATCTCCATATACTTATACATATAATCTGAAAAGCAGTAATTTCTACAAGTGCACAGAACGAAAAGCAGAGATATGTAGGGGTTTCTTTTTTGTGCAAGAAACTGAAAGTAGTGGGATCAATGATCACTCCCAGCTGTGAATGAAATCCATACAAAATGTAATTCAATTGTTCTAAGTGCTGTATATTACTAAATTGGCCAACAAATTAGATTTTAAGCAAATTATTCACTTAAGAGGATACTTTTGACCTTAATTTATCAGTGCCTCAGAACCTCATCATGAATCATGTAGAAAACATAGTGTATGATAATGTAAATAGAGATCTGTATTCCAGAGCCAGCCCAAGACACCATAGTCCTGGTTTTTCTAAATATGTAATTTTGGGGATGCCTAGTGCTGTGTGCCACCCTAATACAACCAATCAATGGTTGCTTGCTGTGCATAGGATACCTGAAGAGAGGCAAAGTCCATGCTTTATTTGCAATCACTTTTATTTTCTAATCAATATTTTCTGCGCTAAGAGTAAATAAAACAATATTAAATTATTTGGGGGTGGGGGGGGGTGTTGAAATGAAGTATTTAATATTTGCAAGAACTCACACTTTGCTTGTTCAGAAATAGGTATTTCTGATGAATTGCTGTGCTCTGGTTCACCTACTGTAGCACAGACTCTCCATAGTCCTTTCTCAGAGAGCCCTCTACTGTCCTAAAATACAGCATGTGCCATTCAGTGTCTGATACCCCAAAATACCATTTGATCTGTGGTGTGAACACATGCACTGGTGCCAAGATAGATTTCAATGAAGGAAAATAACCCCAAAACAAACAACAAACACATGGTATTACTGAGTATTTAAGAAATCTGAATTTTTGAAGTTTTACAACTTTAATGCAAAATGAACATGTTCATGGGCAGATTTCTGTTTCTCTGCCTAACCATGGGAATGTGGTTTTCAGAAAGATAGAGGCTCAAAGAACTGGTTGTTTTCTCGTGTTCCTGCCTCTGATTTTTCTTGCGTGAATCAGTTAACTTTTTTGAAAGGTAATGAATATAAAAAAAAACCTGCTGTGTAGACTGATTCTGCAGGAAATTTTTCCACAGTAAATTGAGATCCCACTATTAAAAATGCTCATTAATTGATCATGAGTCTCACGACTGCTGCCATTCATCTGGTAACACTAGGTGCTGAAATTGTTATTGCCAGGGAATCAGAGATTTCATTTAAATAGACTCAATTTCTCATGTTTAATTAAGGAAGTTGAGTGGATAGGGGGAACCAGAAGCAGCATATTCATGAAATTTGCTTGTATTAATAAAAATATTTCTTCAGTTTTGCAGGGGGGAGAAGGTGGGGAAGGCTGATTGGTTTAACATTTGAGATTACTAATACTGTGGTTCTGAGAGGGGGTCTTAATATATGCAGATATTCATTCCTTCTTTACATGGGTGTGGAGGCTGAAGCTGTTGTTTATAATTGGTTTAATGTCAGAAGATCTGTGCAGGTCACTCTGCTCATCAGTATGTGTGGGATGCAAAAGATGAACACCTGAGATTAAACAGTGCAACAGCCAGTCACAAAAGTCAAACCTTTCCACTCACCTTAAGGAAGGAACAATAGGAAAAAACTTATTTTCAACACAATGTCATTGATCCCTCTAACAGCACAGAATTTTGCCATGTTCCTTCCCCATCCATGACCCCCAGGGGTAATGTGTGAAGGGAGAGGTGCCAGGTGTAAGGGCAAATGTGACTTCAAAAAAATACTGCTGATATCAAAGGAAGGTGAGGCTCAGAGCTGCTCATTCCCAAGGATAGTTTGGGCAGGCTTGGGATGGGGGGATGTTGAATCTGTAGCTGAGAATCTGCACAGGTCTACCATGCTACCATGTCACATTGCCTCTCCTCTCACATGGTTTGTCATGGTTTGGGTGGATAAGCTGCCACATGTGTGTTGGTTTCCTCTGGAAGTGCACAGATGCCAGTAAAGTGTTGTTAACACACATAGAATGAAATTTAAAAAGTGTGTTGCAGAGGCATAGGGCTTGAAATGCAAAGGAGTTGCTGCTGCACAACTCAGGTTTCAAGTAGTTGAGCCTAATTCTTTCCAGCAGGTAAAACTGGAGTACAACACTGCTGAAGACATTGTTTACAGAAGGATAAACATGGCAGTTTACCTGATTCTTTGAGTTATGTTGTTTGTAACTTGGCATATGAAAGAGATCTGAGATGTCTGTTTAGATTTTAACGCTCCTAATGTAACTAAAAATGTCCTAAAGGCTCAGCACTTCCACCCAATGAGGTTTGCATAGCACAGCCTGGATATGGCACAGTTTCAAATTCCACATAACAAAAAAACCCAAAATTGGTGTGTAAACTTCTGTGTCCAAGAAATTCCTGCACGCTGCATGCTGGTGTTTATTCTAGCAGATTGATCTCTCTCATTCATAATATTTTCATATCTTCATATCCACTAAATATGCTTTAATTTTATTCATCTTGCAAGTTTCTGCTGCTGTGGCAGAAGGGAGGATGGGTGGCTGTGCCTGCCTTGTCAGGAAAACCAGACAGCACTTGAGGCATGTCCCTGCAAGGCAGGCTCAGGAGCAGGATGCCCCCAGTGCAAAACTGAATTGTCTAACAGAGACTCTGTGGAGCCTTTCACATTTATCTACCCTGGGCTTAAAGTATTCATATTTTTAAAAAAATTAAATTTGTGTGCCAGAAGACATGCTTTATGTTGCTAGTAGGCAGCTTGGATGTTTGAGGAAGAAAGTTGTGTTGAACACTGAGTTTTAATTCCCTGAGAAAACAGCTGTGACATACAAAAAAAACCCCAACCTGTGATGCATCCCCCCAAACTCCACTTTATTTCATTTCCTTATTTGCATTGTAAAACAGCTAAACTGGTAATGTATATTTATAATTTATATAGAGGAACATATTGTGTGCATTTAATCCAGGTATTTGTTTTATGTCACAGTCTTTTAGAAGATGTTGTGGATCCATCTGATGTTCCTGACAATTGGATTTTATAGTCAAATTGGGTTCATAGATAGGTAGAGTTGCAAGAATGCATAGTTCCTGAAGGAATAGTTTGTAAAACTCTGGAAGAGAAAAGAACCTACAATGTCATTTGGAAATGTCACATGACACTGAGTCATCTTTAACACCAGCATTTTTTTTAATTTTGTGATTTTTCCTTTTATCTTTTGGGACCTACACAGTGTCAGAGAAGTAAAAGCAGGGACAGCAGTTATTTCCTTCCAAGAAAGATGTTCATGCCTTTAGGTAAAACACCTTGAAATAATGTTACTTTGGTATAAACCTGTTTTAAATATTCACATTTGTTTTGCAGTATGCATAGAATCACAGAATGGTTTGAATTGGAAGGGACCTTAAAAACTCATCTTTGAGCTTTGCCACGGGCAGGGACACCTTCCACTATCCCAGGTTGCTCCAAGCCCTGTCCAACCTGACCTTGGACACTCCAGGGATGGAGCCAGGGCCTCCCCACCCTCACAGAGAACAAATAAGTACAACTCTACAATTATTGTTACATTTTATATTAATACTTGTTTTTAAAGTGATTGAAAGTTCATCAAATAAATTTTCATTTACTGAAAAACACCTTTCCCACAGCCGAGTGCATTGTTAGTCATTATTTTTTCTTTTTAAAATAGAAAGAAAATCATTATGAGATGAATTAGCATTTAAACTCTAAGATCTTTTCTTAGACTTGATAATTGTATACGTAATACATCAGTTATTGTGTATTGTATGTGTATGATGTATAAATGCTGTTTGAGAAGTTGTCATTAGTGTTTTAACCACTTCAGTATGGGAATAGAATCAATCACGCTGCTTTAGCTTTTCACTTCATGAGAAAATTGTTGTCTTTACTCTTAGCTAAATTATTCTTGCATTTAATAATTCAGTAGTCAGTCTGATGCATTTCTCACCTGGGAAAAGGGGGCCAAAGCTTGTCTTTATTTTCCATGTATATTCAGTGTTGCGCTCGGGGGAATGGTATATCCAAAAATAAGACTATAAATAAGAAATCAGTAGCCTTTTCTGTCTTGCTGCTTTATGTGGGTTTTGATATATGCTCCTGCAGCATTATTACTTACTCTGTTCAAATCAATGCTCTGAGCTTTCCTTTACATGATTGATTCCTTCCAGATTAGCGCACGAAGTACGGGATTTAATAAACACCACTGCTACCTGTTTGCTAACACACAGATGTCTGCAGTGCTAGACAAGAGACTGTAAAATTTCTAAAAGTGCTTCAGTCAGTCATAAGATTTGGATGGTATCACTTTATTTAAGTAGGAAAAAGAAAACAGATTTGGTCTGCTGTAGCTGAAAGCAAACTAAAATTCCTCGGAAGAAACAGAAATAAGGCAAGAATTCATTAAAATGAAGGCAGATTCTGCAGGAGATAATGATATAAAGGAAAGTTACTTGCTAGGGTATTGTCCTCTTTAAATGCCACTTTCCTGCTTCACAAAATAAGCATTTTTCCCTTGCTTTTGTGTTCTTAAAAATTGTGGTAGCAGATTGTAAAGTATCAGCAACATTATAACTGCTAATGTCACTTCCTAAAATACCTATGGATATGTATTTGTACTACCATTTAGTGAAAGTTTTAGCAGAAATGGGCTCTGAGGGAGGATTTTAAACGCTCTGTAGTGCTGTCCTGGGGTTCAGTGGGTGTGGGGTCCATGTAGAATACCTGCTTTTTATTAGGATGTTATTTCAGTGTCACAGTTGCTTACCTGTAGCAACTCACAGGGTGCTCATGTTCTGGGCAGTATCTCTTGCAAGAGTTCCATGCAGGACATGGAAGGATTTTGTGTGCCATTTGCATATTTAGAACCAGATTTTTTACAGTTGCTTCTGGCTGGATTATATGGACCTGGTTTAGGTACAGTCTTGTACAGGTTTTAGTATGCCCTAACAGTTTCATTTTTTGTCTTTCCATAATACCTCTCCGATATCTCTAAGACCAGTGTTTTTTAGTGCTTTCCAGACAATTTTTGTGTATAATTACTAGTTGATAATGTAATGGCCTTTGAGCATTGATGGCCTGAGGAATTGGGAAGTTTCTTCATAAGTTACTGTGTAATACTTTAACACAGCTGTTCTGACATAGTATTTTTTATCTTTAAGTTCACTCTTAGTTCTTTGGTTTTCCTGATAATGGCCTGACATAACATTATTCCTCCTTACATTTTCTCTCTCTATATAAGGCAGGGTTTTTTTTTTTCTTCATGCCTTCTGTGATATTGTTTTCTGTGGAGGTAAATCTCCATAGCTTCCCATTTGTGCTCAGATGTGGGCTGCAGTCTGATGCACACCATATTCCCTCAGTCTCTGTACCCAAACCCTTCTGTGGCCAGGTCATTTCTTCTGTGCTTTCTGAAAAATGTTGTGAGGTTCTATTAATCTTTCTCCAGGAAACTTGTATTTCTGATATTACTCTGCTTTCATCCACTTTCCTGGGAGATGGTTTTCCTTTTCAATTGCTGTACTATTGTTTTTAATATTACTGAGGCTTGTTGTCTTTTCCAGCTACTTTCTATTGTAAAATTAAAATGCTACTTTTGGCACAGAAACGATCATATTGCTTTTGAAGGATAGATATTATTCTTGCTCCCCCAACACCTTGGGAAGAATTGTACAATATGATTCTATTCAGCCCACATTTTTATCAACATGGTCACCATCACCTGCAGCCATCATTCCATTTTAGAGCACAGCCTTACAGGTATTTTTTCCTTTTTTGCAATATCAATATATGAAGAAGATGAATGAAAGTTTCTTGCATGTTTTTGTCAGTGTGTTTTTATAGCTCCCACGAACAGTGATGGACTTGGCAGCCTGGAGACCGAAATCCTCTGTTTAATCACAGCTAGGTGCAGTTCAGCAGAAAGATGTATTTCTATACACAGCCCCTGTAGCATGTCTAAGCCTCGAGCTCAGGAACTGACCTTCTGTAAGCAGAAAAAAGCTCTCGGGCCTCTCAGCCCCTGCCTTATCTGGGAACTGCTGAAAAAGAAGCATTCATGCCATTGAGTTTTTGTGACAGGTGCTGACATCTAGTCTGGAGTGGGCTGAGAGCTCTCTTTGGGGAATTTCTTTCCCTGAGTTCCTGAGAGAAAGCAATGTTCTATCCAGCCTGGGAGTTGTACATCTGCGTGCATCGAGTTGTCACATTACACTTCTAAAGGTAGTGGCTTTTCAGGCCAGCTTGCATTTAGCCCTAGGCTTGATCCTCGCATCATTAATGTCTGTGATTCTTTATTTTAGTTGTGAAAAGTCTCAAAATCCGATAGCTAAGACCAGGGAACTATGTAAAACTGTAAACTTCATTCACATGTTTAGAGTATTGAGGTATTTCATTTGAAAACAAGGCAAAAATGTCCTCCAGAGAATCCTGCAGCATTCTAGGCCCGGAGAAGACACACTGCACAGAATTGTTGTGTGTGGTCATAAATTGTATTCTCTGAACATTTTGTAATATTGTACAGAAAGGCAATGGTCCTGGTTATACTCCTTTTCAAAAAGATGTGCTAATTTCCCTGAAAATCCAATGTAATGACAAAATGTGCTGTTCCAGAAGAAGTGCTGGCTATTAAATCTGCTGGAAATAATTTGACTGGGTTTTGGGTCTTTTTGTATTTTTCAGCTAACAGGACAAGTGACTTTGCAAATTGCCACTGATCCAGTTTTGCCGTTTAATGCCCTCGACATCGCGTTAGAAGTTCAGAACAATCTCAAAGGTAATTTTCATTAGAGGAATATTTTTCTCCATTATTACAGGGGGGAAAAAAGCATCATCTAATCCCTGATACATATTTTCAATACTTGAATAATAGCCAGTGATTTTACTAGTTAAATAGAGGCATTATAGAATTCTGAATAAAACCCAGTTTTGGTGCTAAAGAAAGCCACAATTTTTTTAGATTTCTTCTGATGTTACTTTGTAAATTAGGCAGTACAGGTTAGTGTAATGTCCTGAGACTTCTGAAAAATATTTCTGTTTATAGGTTTATGAAACTCTCAAGTTGATCTGTTAAATAGAGAAGTCGTTTCTATAAAATTACATCCAAACTTCACATATCCTTCAGCAGATTGCGAGATCATATCTCAAATGTAAAGACTTTTTGCAATCTTCAGGTGCTGCCCCTGCGTTTCATTCACTCCCTACACTATAAAGCACCACTTTTGGATAACACATACTCATAGAAGTACCATACCTTTGCTTTAATCTTTGTCATCCATCATTGTGAAGATCTAGGAGTCAGGAGGCAAGTATTGGTCTGGAACCAGTGAGCATCGAAAAAGACAAGTAATTTTAGCTCTGTTGTGCCACATAAACATTGGTTTAGTTCAGCCTAAACACAGCAGGGGATGATCATCAAATGAAGTGTGGCTCAGCTGGTATTTCTTCAACTGAACATGAGATATCTTCTATTGTTCTTCCTTTTTCTTTATTTTGATAACAGGAAACGTTGATTTAAGCTGACTTTTTTTCCCTCAACTTCAGTTAGATCATTTATCTCTACCACTTCAGGGGAGGGAAAATTATTTCCTAGGCTGTAGGGCCAGCAGGATAAATTTTCTCCCAACTGTTCACTTTGGAGTTTGGTTTAATGATTTTTATCATGGCTTTCATGTCTTGTCTGTCTCTGACTTGTATAAAAGAACAGTTTATGTTCGTTTTGGAAAACATTAAGACAATGGTCTTTTTTCAGTTACTTAAATGAGAAATTGTACTTTTTTTATGTAGCTCATGGGTTTATTCATTCTTCAAAAGATTTTATGTTGAACAAACTTTCCAGTTCAAAGTTGGAATGTCTTAGTAAGCTGTTTCCTTCTCCAACTCAATGCAAACTGTAAATGTGGAAAAGATGAAGGTAAATCTGCATGACATGTAAAATATTTGTTCATTAGGATTAATTTTGTGCCTCTGGGATCTGGTTCAACCAATTCCTTGAACACAGATTTTATTACCCGTTGGACTTTCTCACATGCTTGAAGTTAAATTTTGTGTAAATATTTGAGTCACTGTTTTTGCAATCTCCTGGATGTACTCACAAAAGGTTGTGTATACCTGGATACTTGTTAATACTGCCTTTCTTTACATTTCTAAAGCATTTAACTCTGTAATGTGGTGGGTGTCTGTGCAATTATCTCTGCTAAATTCCATGGGATATTACTCAGCACCTCACAGGCCATTTCTTACATCCAGTACAGTGTGGCTGACAAGTTGTGTCATCCCCAACATGTTCATGTGGCTCATGGCCTGTTCTTCAAAAAGATGGGGAAGAGGCTGTTAAGTGACACATGTTCTCTTCCCGTGCACACACCAGAACAGAACTCTTGGAAACAAACCACTGCCTTTGGGTTTATCTGAAAGAAAGGGTTGGGGCTGGAGAGATTTATTTTTCTGCCTCTGCTGATGGTCTGATGTTTAACAAGAAACCTCGTGGTCATAAGTGATGAGAGATGGGGGTTCCAACACTGAAATCCAGGTCCCCAGGACTAGTGAGGCTGTTGCCCCTATTCACAGATGTGATATTTTAAACAAGTTCATAAATAAGTGACTGCTTAGAGTATTCTCATTAGCTACACCTTGCAGCTGCGTGGGATTTGTGCCTTCCCATACATTTAAAGTCAAGACCCATTTTAACTTGAATCAAATACATTAATATCTTGCTAGGCCTTGTATCCTATGAAAATCCAATTAATCTTTTGAGGTAGGGTGCAGACAAGATGTCAAATCTGGTGTGTGAGTGATACAAACAGTGCTTTTAAGCATTCGTTTAGAAATGCTTTGTATGTATATGCGAGTAAAAATGTACAATCATTTGTATAGAGGCATTTTATATGCAAACAAACATTTTTATCCAGAACATATTTGTGTTTACTGCTGCAAACTCTTAGCACTGTGCTCCCTGTAGCCTGTCTTTAAAATCTGGTACGTACTGCAGCAAGTTTCAGGGGTTGATGATGGAGATTCTCCAGCACCTCATTAGGATTAAAAGCATTCCTGTACCTTTGCACCTGACTGTCCCAGCAGTTCGGCCACCCAGTTTACAAAATTAAAGTCAGCCAGGGTGGTGTTGTCCCTCACTTGGGTGCTGTTGAAGCTGATGTCATTTATTGATGTCATTTATTATTGCCACTCTCTTGGAGTCATGCAAACCTTTCAGAATTGGTGTCTGTGCCCCAGCCCTGAATTGTGCCTGTGCAGCACCAGGCAGGAGAGGTGAGATCCCCACTTGTGGCTGTCAGCACAGGCTGCTGGAGCAAATTGTAGCCATCTCTGATAGCCACTGGCTGAGAGGGAGAGCCTCATGAAGACAAATTGAGGGTGGATGAGATTTTCTGGTTTTCCAGAAGTGCAAGAGCTGTGATTTAAAGCTCTTTGGCTGACTCAGTGCAAGCTGTGTGTGGCTTCTTATCAGTTAGGCCCTTTCTTCTCCCAGAATGGATGTTTTACAGATGTTACTGCAGCTGAAGTACTTGGGGTGGTAATAGTAGGCAGCACTAGCAGAAGTTTAAAATAATCTGGTTTACAATAAGTCATTCCCAGGGAAGTCTGTGTGACTTTCCACAGCCCTGTCTCTACCCATATAGTTCAAAACATCAGACTAAACTCTGTCCTTAGAAAAATCAATAGAGATACCTATCTCTCTCATTTACTTGATGGCTGCATGCTCATTGCTTACAGCTATCTGCTGCTCTTCAGCTTGGCATCATTTTACCTGCTTGACTGTATTTCCCTGATCATTTTGGGTGCTTTTCAGAATTACTCTCTCCTCCTGTGTGTAATGTTCAGAAAATTTCACTCTTTACTGTTCCTACCCTTTATTCTTGACTGCAGCAGAGGTGAAAAATGCAACAAATCTGTATATAAGAGAGAAATATCTCTTTTGTCATCAGACACTGGCATCTTGTCTTCAAGGTTATTATGTATTTGTGCCTTTTTTCAGCCTTTAAAAGACAGTCATGGAAAAAGGGCATTTTCCATGGACAAACATTTAGTTCTGAAGGGCAAGGATGAGCATCTATTCTGTGTTAGTAGGCCTTAAGTTTCAGCAGCTCTGTACAAAGTTATTGGTAACTTCATAGAATCATAGAATAGTTTGGGTTGGAAGGGACCTTTTAAAGGTCACCTAGTCCAGTCCAGTGGGCAGGGAGATCTTCCAGTAGATCAAGATGCTCAGAGCCTCATCCAAGCTGGAACTGAATGTTTCCAGGATTGGGCACCCACCACCTCCCTGGGCAACCCAGTGTTCCACCATCCTCATTGTAAAAAGTCTCTTCCTTACACCTAGCCTAAATCTAATCTTTCAGTTTAAAACCCTTACCCCTTGTCCTATTCCAAAAGTTTATCCCAAATTTTCTTATAAATTCCCCTTTCAGTATTAAAAGAGCACATTGAAATCTCCCTGGAGCCTGCTCTTCTCCAGGCTCCTGTATTGACATGCACACAGTAAAATGTCACAATATTTCTCTTTAACATAACTTCTTTGAAAAAAGGCTTGGAGCAACACCAGATGAGTTTACTTGGGCTATAGCAGTCATGGTAGCAAAATTGAAGCTGATGGCAGCATATCCTTTGCACTGTGGATGTCTGTGGATTTGTGGTTCTGCCCCTTTAGGGTTCTTCCTACAAAGCTTTCCCATTCAGATTTTCTACTGTCAGGTCTGCTTATCCTATTTTACAGAGCATGAAAAATTTTCCTAGTGAATACAGCAGCACATGATAGCTGATTCAGAATTTGCAAGCTAATCAAAACCTGAAGCAATTTCCCTTCTCTCTTACATGCAAACACATGTTCACATATATGGTAAACAAGCATCATGCCTTAAAATGCTGATCTGTCAGTGCTCCCTTTTCTATAAGTACTCATAGGCAAGTACTTTCATAACGGAGGCCACAAACAGAATTTAAAACTGTTCGACATCTAGCTGTGCTTTTTCATAAGAGCAATCAGTTACAGAGGGAAAGGCTATTGTATTCAGTGTCTGTAAAAATATCTGTTTGGTGTAACTTGTTTCTGAATAGGATCCAGTTGCATTTAGCAAATGCAATGAAATTCAACAGTGTAATTCCCTGATCAAGAGTGCACATGCTCTTGAGTCACTTTACTGTGTTTGCAATTTTATTTTTGTAGCAACTAAACAACTAGCTTGGATGATTCATCGTGATTCACATTGGAGACAAAAGGACAAAGAATATAAAATAAAATAATGTGGCATTGTTTTCTCTTAAACAAGGTAACACTTGCACTTGATTTTTCTCTGTAAAAGCATCACAAGGCACTTAAGGCATTATTAGTTAATTCAGGGTTTTCTTGAAGAATCATTTGCCCTGCCATTCCCATCTTCTCAGCCTGAGAAAAGCAGAAATCAGTTTGGTGGTGCAGTTCAGTGTGTGGTGATGCCTGTTCTGTCCTTGGTTGGCTGAGGTAACACTGCCCATCCTTGCAGGTTTTGTACTGAAGCATTGAGAAAGGTCCTGGGTGTGTATTTTCTAACAAGTGCTGGTTTAGAGTGTAAAACAAAGAGTTGGTTTAAGGGCTGTGTAGAACAGGTGAGAGCATTTACAGGATTTTGTGTTTAAAAGGGTGATCTGGTTGGCTTCATTTCCAAATACAGAAAGATGGATTTTCCCTTTATCTCACTTTCCCTACTGAAAAGGCAAAGTTGACATTTGCAATTGTTTATATAAGATTCAGAATAATAAGTTTTATGTTACTTGGAATACAATGTGCTTTGCTGAAACCAAAGGATTCTTTCTTACAGGGTGGATTTAAACATTTCCATATGGACACAAGTCCCAGGGTAAGGTGTGCATGGTGCCTACATTATATACATGGGAATGGGAAGTTCTTCAGCTGCACAGGATGTTTGCCAGAGATTTGGAAATTAAGGATAATGATATTTTGCAAATATCTTAAATGTAGCAAGCTTATATGCTTGAAGAATATTTGTATGAGGAATCAACCTAACTTGATCAGAATTTCAATTACTTCAGACTCAGAGAGTTACCAACCCTTTATATCAAGATGCCAGCACACCTCACACCTGTTATCCATCCTGCTTAGGGAAAGGTGGATTGGTCAAGTGTCATTAGCAAAGGAGCCTTGTCCCAAACCAGGGCAGACATAAACCATCTTCTCTCACTGCCATTCCCCCAGGGAGCTTCTGTTCATTGTTGAAATTCATCTTGATAGCTCAGGAAATCTGTCAGTTTCTCTCACACCAGTATCTTGTCTCTCCGTGTATTCCGGATCATTTCATGTTTTGCTAGATTGGAATGTGCTAGTCAGCTGAATGACAGGAGTATGTGGGATCTATGAACTCCTTTTCCTTTGCTGGAATGTATCCAATAGCAAGTATCTTTTTCCATATGAGAGGGAGAATATGTTATATTCAGGCATTTCCTTGGATTTCTTAGTTATACCTGTTTGCTTTTCCATCCCTATTATGTGCTCGCCTTTCAGACTCCAGCCATGAATAATTTGAGAAATGGGTTGGTGTCTGTCCTGATTTTAACTAGAGTGAAATTAATTTTCTTCCTAGTAGCTGGTCCTGTGTTGTGGATTTAGGCTGAGATGAAGGTTGGTAACTCACTGATGTTTCTGTTGTTGTTCAGTAGTGCTTACCCTGAGGACTTTCCAGTTTCCCATGTTTTCCCAGAGAGGACTTAAAGGAAGCTGTGAGGGAGCATGGTCAGGACAGCTGACCTGAACTGGCCAAAGGGGTATTTCATACCAGAGAACTCAGGCTCAGTTTGAGCTGAGGTGGCCAAGTAGGCTGATTGCTGCTGGGGCCAGGCTGAACATGGTCAGCCCAATACAATTGCTCATCACTTGTCTGTCTTGGGTTTTATGCCTCTCTTTTGGTTTCCTCCTTTTTGATGCTATATTATTACTGTTATTATTATGATCATCATCATATATCAATTAATAAACTGTTTAATTTCAGCCCATTCGTTTTAACTTTTTGATTCTCTCCCCGTTCCACCAGGGAAGCCAGTGGGTGTGAGCGAGCAGCTGCATAGTACTTGCCAGCTAAGGTTAAACCATGTCAGTGTTCCCCAATTCCTATTTGTGATTTTCCATGTGTATCTTAGACAAGGAAGTTGAAAATTCATTGAACTCGAGTCCTGAACCACTTTCTCCTCTTAATTATCTCAGTCACTAAGGTATAGAACTCCCTGAGGTTTGCACATTCAGGTAGAGATGAGACAATTCCTAGAACAGCATGGTTTATGTTGATTAAGGCATTATTTGAAAGATCTAAGCATAGTTGGATTTCTTGTCAATAGGTGAAGTGAGTCTTGGCCTTAAAGATAATTTCTGCATCCTGGAAATGTTTGTGCTGACTGATACTGCTTTTGACTTTGTATCAGGTTCAGGCTCTGCTTTCTCTCTCCATGTGCTTGTAAAGATGAAGGCAGTCCATGCACACACTGGGAAAGGAGCCACACTCTTCACCTGCACTGCAGGTGGGAGGAGGCTGCACATTCACAGTGCTCCAATTCACATTTCTCTTTCTGGACTATGAACAGGGAAATACTGAAATTGTGGTGTGCTCCTAGGTGATGCAGGCTTTTATTCTTTTGCTGTCTGAGTGGGATTGCTAACAAAGCAATAGTTAACACTCCAAGTTAAAAAGTTTTGAAAATATTGACTGGATTAGAATATGCATTAGGATATCAATTAAAGTTGGCTTATTGGCATATGACTTAAGTGATTAAGAGGAGCAATTTCACATAACCCTCTACAATTGCTGTTAACCTCTAAGATTCTAAAATGTTGAATCAAATTCAATTAAACTCTGCATATTAAAATATTCTATATAGCAGTCATTATGGAATCCAAGCACAAGCTTTCAGACTGAAGAGCAACAGCATCAAATGGCATTGAATAAATTCAGTCTCAGAAGGAAATGTTGTAGCTCTTGATTTATAACCATTGCTTCCTGCATGCCTATTTTTCCAATGCTAGATTTTAAGCTATACCCCAAAAATCATTCCTCACAGCTTATTAGATCTTAAAGCATCAGAGCCCAAATTGATCTTTGAAGAACAGATCAGAGGTTACACGGAATGATCTATGGCTTCCCTTGACCCGTTCGTGATGCTCACAGGGGAAGGAGAGGCTCAGGTTTTAATTGGACTATTAATTTTGACTTGGAAGCAAGAGTAATAAGTGGTGTGTGAATCACTGGTGACTGTCTTGCTGTCCCTGCTCCCAGGTGATGAAGCAGGCGTCCCTCAGCTGCTGGCAGTGGCATCACGGCTGAGGGACACGGCGGAGCTGTTCCAGTCGGACGAGATGCGCCCGGCCAATGACCCCCAGGAGCGAGCTCCTGTCAGAGTCAGGATGCTCAATGATGTGCTACAGGGCTTGGAGAAAAGCTTCCTGCTTCAGCAAGCTCCTCCAGGACTTTACAGGTACGGTACACTGTGTTCCACACGTTCTGTAGCTGAGCTAAAATGGTGTTCACCACTGCTTGGTTCGCAGAACTGTATTTAAAAAGAAGACATCAGTGAGTACCCAGAATTAAATCTATTTTTTTTCCTATTACGTCCTTTCTGCATAAAACATTAATTCACTACAATGTAAGGGGTCATTAGAATGCAGCACTGTAGCACTTCTGTCATGACATTGCTGCTAACAAGACGTATGGTGTGATGGCAGCCCAGGCAGCGTGGCGGAAACATGTGTCAGATGGTACAGGAAGCTTTCAGAAGGAGAAAATATTTTGAAGTCTAATACTGCTTGACAAGCTCCACCTATATTTTATTTCAAACTTTGTACAGTTCATTGAAGATTCAGAATTATACAAGATACTGTGTAGCATTATTTAACATATTTAATTATATAGCAGCGTTCTTGGATGCATTTCAGCGAGTTAAAGGCAGTACATTCCAGTTAATGAGGAGGCCTGAGTCAGTTACTGTTCATAACATCTTGTCTCTGCTTGGAATTATTCTCTGATATGTATTCAGCTGCACTACCCAGGTTGGTTTTAAGATGTCGTAGTCATCCCATCTTTTACTTTCTAAGAAGTCTGCAGGTCTCTATCTCTCACCAGAACCATCTAAAGTAGCAAAACTGTACTTTGATTTCAGTTGATGGGAAAAATTATCCAGTGTCTTGTGGAAGTGAATGTGTAAAAGTGGACATCAAAGAGACAAGTGGTGGAGGTGGGGAAGGAAAGCAGAAAGCTCCAGCCACACGAGGGATTCTTCCACTTATTAGCAATGGTATAAAACAAATGCAGTCATCTTTTAACAAAAGCAAAAGGGGGGAAAAAGCAAGGTAGTTATGGGGAGCTCAAAAGTGTCAGTGAATAGAAGGCCTACAGCTGTAATAAAGAAAATAGAATAATTACATTTGGGGAGAGGTTAATTTACTTCCTTCCTGCTGTGACTGGATTTGCAACATAAAGAAATAAGCCAAAATGGGATTAGATAAAGTCTAATATTCCAGGTTCAGCAGTGCTGTCTTGTCTGAACTGGTATGGTGTTGAAAAGGAGCCAAAAACCTGTTTAATAATAATGTAATATTTATGTGTTGCATTGCAACAGCAACATTCAACATTGTTGAATCTGGCCCAGCTCTTTATTTGTAAAAATAAATCAGATCAAAATTTAAGATTGTAAGGAGAGGGTTTTTGACATCTTCTATTTCAGTTCTTGCAGCACTTCCATTATTAAGTTTGTTATTTACCAAAATGTAATTACTAGATATGCAAACATAAAGTAACAAATTTTTCACCTGCTTTCCACAGTACTTTAGTACAGAGCAAAAGTACTTTCACACTGGCAAAGTAGACAGTGTGGAAGTGAAAATGTTGTACTTGCTGCCCTCCAATTTAATTAAATTTGATACAAGATTTAACAGTACAAGATTTCAAAGACTAGGAGAAAACATTGGCTTTGGCTTTACTCTGAATAAATTTTCCTGACATCATCTGGAATATACAACAGTAAAGGACACCTTGTGTGTCATCATTTAGATGTTCATTTAAAAAGAATACAACCTTTGTGCAGTGCCAAGGGGTGTAATTGTTACCTTTAATGGCAAATCTACACAGATAAACAGAACCAAGGACACTGTTAGGGTGCTCATTTCCTTTGCTGCCATTTAAAATCTGAAGTACATTTGCTTAATTAAAAAATAAAACGCATCTAAGCCTTGTTTAGATTATTTTTCATTTTTTAGGGATTGAAAGTTCTTCTGTTAATTGATGAAGTTACGTGAATATGTTTTGTATTCTGAAGATATAATTGTGTCCCTAGAACACTAGAAATACTTGAAAAACCTAATACACTTTTTTTTTTTTTGCTTGTAAAACTTTAGGCTTATTCTTTTTGTCATTTTGTAAAGAAAACATACCAAAAAATCAGTCTCACAGCCAGGACCTTGTATGCCATGTTTCATCCCAGTCAGAAGATTGATAGGCAAGTTATAAACCCCTGAAATAGTGGTTTATAATGGAAATGCTGGCAGCCCTTTAACTATAGCAGCACAAGCAGTACAGCAATAAATACTGTGCTTCATCTGTAAACAGAAATTTAGGATGCAGTTTGCAGCCTTGACCTTCAGGCTCCAACTGTGTTTAGATCATTAAGATTCCATAAATACTGTAATTTACAGCCTTCTGAAGGAAGAATTTGTGTGCACAGTAAAGAACGTATTCTTCATGAAAAAATGATTGCTTCCTGTATACCCATTTGGACTCATATTCTCAACCTCAATCAAAGCACTTGACAAATTTGCTGAAGTTTTAGGCATCATTTTTAGCCTTGTGTTTGTCCTAATTCACAGCTCTCTGGATCTGTACTGTGTTTTCTGTCCTAGAACTTGAATTAAAAAGAAAGGTGTTTTTTTTCTTTATTGCAGGAGTGTTGCAACCTTCCTGTGCTTCTCCACTACAGGGGAACTGATACATCTTTTATATATCTTTTTTTTTTTCCCATAGTTTGCACACCCATTCCCCTAGCTATAGTCTTTTACTGTATATAGGTCCTTAAAAATAAATGCCTCATTCCAGTCAATGTCATAGGGCAATATTTGGGCATAATTGATATATTTTGCATCTACAATGAGAAGTAATATAATCAGACTTACTAGCAGAATTCAAATTACTATTTTTTTTAATAATTGGATTAGGGTATTTGACTAAATTTAAGTAATCATGACTGACATTGGCAGGTTGTTCAATATAGTAAATGCTGTAGTTTTGATGCTCATTCCTCTTACCTGAACTTCCTGACATTGAACTGCAAATTTGACAACAGCACGTTCCCCATGATCTCTATTTCCAGCTGAGCTGGAAATACACAAGTACAGCTTTAATCAGGGTATTTTAGTCTTATCCAGAAATTTAGGCAGAATGAAAAATAATAGGTTGAGGAATATCCTGGTTTGCAAAAGTTACCCTGGGACTTGATTTGGGGTTAGGAGAAAATTGCTGGGTTTTGTTGTACCTGAAGTATTTCTTTGATTCCCAGTGGTAACCCTGAGTAGATTTTCTATTTCCAGAACAAATTTCTAAGAATGAAATAGGATTGATGTTGGTATTTTTCATTTATTTCTCTTTGTTTCTCATAGCATAATCATCCTACTGATAATTATTTGGATTTATAATATGCCATTATTTTAATGGAAAAAACAGTAGAAATCTGATTCTCACCTTTAGCCATTTCTTGCTTTCCACTTTTTCAATGTATGCTTGTATGGAATATTTCTGTGTGTTTTCTGATGATCGTACTATGCTAGTAAAGGTAATAATCATAGATTACACAGCAGTGGAATCTACAAAGTAAATGTAGGAACAGAGGCTTTGTTACTTTAGGCACTGTACAGGGAAAAAAACAACATTGAAGCATATTGTCCTCTCCATGAGATGGTCAGCCTCACCAGAGCTATAAAAAGATTCCATAAATATTGATCATGTCATGCTTTTGCATGCTTTTCCCTCTACAGAAATACTGACCAAAACACTGACAAAAATATCAGGGACGGCAACACAGTGTGGATCTTCGTGGTGTTCAGAAATACAGAGTTCAAATCTTGTGTTTGCCTAGGCTCAGTAAGAGGGTTCTCCCTGTTTATTGTATATTTTGTTGTACTTCTTATATTTACTGATTCCCACAGCTTCTGCCAGCTGTCAGCCAGATGTACCTGTCAGGTCTGTGTGTGCACTCCTTAGGTACTCACAAAGAGCCTCCTCCTGTGCTGAAGGGCAGAGCTCTTCAGTGCACAATAATATTGAAAAAAAATGAGACAACAAAGCAAACTTCATGGAATATCAGGCATGGCACACTCAATGCAGGGAGATCTCCAGTCTCAGTGAAAGTGTCACATTTCTTCAGCTCCAGGTCTAACTTGCACTCTAACAACTATGCTGTTGATACCAGATGAATCCAGTAGTAACCATGCAGGATTTCCTAGAATCCCCTGGGATGCTCCCCCAAAATTTTCAAACCTAAGAGAGTCATTAAAATCACAGCTTGTGTCTTCAGTATTTAAAATTAAAGCCAAAAAGAGGCGTACAAGGGCTCAGGCTGTCATTTTTGCTCCAGTTAGGTGCATTTTATTCTTAATAGACCCTTGCCTAAGGATCAGTTATGTCCTGATTGACAGTTCTTTTAACAGTTTTATAAAAAAGTCAAAGTCAACATGTGTAAAATCTTTCTTTTGAATGTTTTATCTTAGCATGCCAAGTTTATCCTGTCCATTAAGGCTCTATGCATCTGCCACCACAATTTATGGAATTTTTACAGGGATGGTTGTGCTTTGTCTAATAGATGTAATTGAGTGAATTGGTGAAAAGCAAGGATTTGAAAGCAATCTGTATCTTCAGCAAAGACCTCCAGCAGTTTTTATTGCTCATTTGTATCAGTTAAACTTCTTCCTTTTGCTTCTTTTCATCACAGATACCCAAGTGTGACATTAACACTTCGTTGGGCTAAAGAATTACAACAAATGGGTGCATTTTAATGCACTGAACAAAATACTGGCAGTAAGCAAAGATAGATTGTGCAGCCTGAATTTGACATAATGAAATGAAAGAACAGTCAAAAGGTGTTTTCAGTACCATTCAAAAAAGGCCAACTTGCATCGCTGCTGAACTCGTGCCACTCAAGTGTGTGTTGCTCACCAGAACAAATATTTTCCTTTCAGATTGAGATTTGTTACGTACATTCCTGACATGTGTATATTCCACAGGATTTATTTCTGCTTTGCTGCTAACTGCAGCAGAGTCTCAGGTTTCAAAATACACATGCTCTAAGAGTCTAGTTTCCAGAGATATATTTGGTAAGAAAATTAAAGAGCTTATTATATCTCCACGTGTAAACAATCTGCTCATTGGATTTACAGAGGATGAGCATTAAAGATGCAAATATCCTGCTAATCTTAAAGAGTAACATGGGTAAACATGGAGTGCAATGTCACCTGCAAAATAAAACAAAACCCCAGCCCAGAGCTTTTACCCAAGACAGTAGTTCTGTCTCATTGTATAAACTCTGGAGATTTGTTTTTTCATTTTGAATTCTTCATTTATGACTTCAAGTAGAAAGCATTCCTGTCTCCTTTGTAGTAATATTTGAGATGTTTTTGACTGACCTGAACCAAATGCATGGAGTATTTTTATTGTTCTGCTTTGTATTATGTGGAACAGAGAATGATTTGATACGGTGTCAATGATCCTTAGTGTGGGAAATACTGAAATAATTCATGTTTCGCTGGCAGCAGTAGATAATGTTCTGTCTCTATTATCTGCCATGTGCAATTTGTAAATACAATGCTAGAATTATGTTGGGGGAGAAGGAAAGGATGTAGAATAGCGTACCTCAGACTTTGCCATTCAGTCAGAATAAATGAATTTCTGTCTTCCAACACAGCAATGATTTCCTTCCTGACTTTTGATCCCCATATTTTGCATCTTTCAAAATTTGCAACTCCTTTTCTTCTATGATTTTTCTTCATGGCTTATAAATGGAGTTGTGAACAGTGGCATTACTTGTTTCCCTAATCCTTCTCTGGTGTTTCTCAGTTCTGCAGTTGTTGTTCAGCTCCCTTCTCTCTGATAAGCATTTGTCCAAATGTATTTTTTTATACCCAAAATGCTTTCCCATTTTCTTCTGCCTTATTCCTTTGAACTTTACAGTGTTGGAGCAGTGTGATTGTGGTCTCTGCAGTTGTAAGCATGGAGCAGCACATTTATCCTAGCACACACAAGTAGCATTTACTAGGCTGATAATGCTCTTACAAATTCCTGCTATGGTTATTCTTTTTCTCATGACTGATAATGATGCTGAATTATGCCCTTTCTTAATACTGAGGAGATGCAATAAAGTGAGTGATAGTCATACTCAAAACACCTGATCCATCTGAGTGGCAATTGAGATGTTTTTTTCCTTTGGAATCACCGATACATGTAATGGCCACGAATTAATGACTGTATTTGTTGTCTTGTAAATTTTTACTATTTAAAGAGCATTTGCTGCATAAATACTACTGAATTAGCCATCTGCAGAGCTGTAATTATGGCAGACTTTAAAGCTTATTTAAACAGGGAACATGAAAATCTTTTCATTACACCTGCAAAAGCAGGAAACCTCTGTAATCAGGGATTATGTCATGGCTTGAAAACAGATTTCTCACTTCTCTGATATGAAGGGAAACCTGGTTTTACATATATTATTTTTCCTCTATGTACTTCCCATGAATTTTCTTCCATCTTTTTAATTAGGTTGATTTGTATACTTGCAGAGTTCTCTCTGTACAATACATCAGACCCATTATGTTTGTGATCCAGTAAATATTATATTGTAATTTAACCCAGCATTACTTGTCCTGAAGACAAGACTGTGTCCAGGAAATAATATTCCTCATGCTTCCCATGAGTGTGATAGTTTCTTGTGTCTTGGCCTTGCAAAGAAAAAAAAAAAAAAGGGGTGGGATTTTTTTTGTAAAATGCCATTTATTTTAATATGTGTCCTTACTGGAGGTTTTAGCCCATTTCACAGCAGTTGTTGTGCTGACTGTAAAAGCCCTGGCACAGCTGTTCTGTGAGCTCAGTGCAGAGCTCTCATGCCAACCTCCAGCAAGTCTTGTGGTTAGCATGCAACTCCACTCCATGTCCCTTGCTGGCAGATCTTGCTTGGTCTGCACTTATAGTGCTAAATAGGGCAAGAATATTTAGTTCCAGAAAAAAAAAATCTGCTGTGATCTCAGGAAGCTATACAAAGTATTAGATTCTGAATAATTTATTAAATCCGACAGAAACTTAATATTTTATACATTATTTTATATTTATTATGAACAGTAGGACTGGTAACATTTTTTAGATCCGAGAAATATCCACGTTTTTGATCATGACAGATAAGAACCACTCATATATGAGTGGTTATATTTCAACCATATATGGTTGAAATATCAGCCAAGAGCACTTCTTGACTGTAGTACAAAAATAAGTGGTATTCATTGGGAAAATAGTTAATATGCAATATTCCTTCACTAACATATTACCCAGGCAATAGAGCTCAGAAATGTGTTGATGAGATCATTAACAGGAAAATTACCTTAACTGGGACTTAAAAGAAGTGTTAATTTTGTGTGTGTACAAAATTATTACCTGCCACTGCAGGTAATAATGATATAACTTTAGGCATTTCTTTAAAGATGTATTATGTATTATGACATAATCTTTTATCCCTCGTTAACTCTTATGATAATGACCTGTGGTAATGGTCTCATGTCACGTGGCTCAGAGTTATTTAGGGTGATAAACCTAAATCAGTCAGGATCAGAGCTGGAGATCAAGGTCAAGCCAGTTCCTGCACTAAGCACTGGACACTTCCTGCTGCCTTGGTTGGGAATGGGATTCCTCCTCAGGAAGAGGATGTTTTACATGATTTCTAAATAAAAAGCCCTATGAAGTCATCAGAACATCAGCTGTGAGCCATTTGGAAATAATTTTATTAATTCACTTCCCTTCCCTCAAGTTCTTCAAAATAGTAGCACATCTGCTTTGAATTTGAGTGTTTCAGACTGAGACATCCTCAAAAGACAGATAGTTTCCTCCAAATCATTCACAGAAGCATATGTTTCTTTCACTTGAAAAGCAAGTGTAGCATAAATCATTCAAAGAACAACATGCTTACATTTGTTACCAACAATGTAGCTACATTATTTGAAATTTAACAAAGAATATTTCATACTAGTTGCTGCCAGCAAATAACATTTTAAAATACAGTTGTATCAATTTTGTTCAATGCATCATCAGTCTTTTAAGTATAAATGTAAGTCCTTGTTCTGAGGAACCACAGAAAAAGTGCTAGTGGATTTTCAAGGAATTTTTATATCTCCATGGGCTATACATCATTCTCTCATCAGCTGCATTCAGGGTTTGGAAGCTCTGTGGCAAAGTGGGTTCTGTGGCTTCTTCAGGAATTTCTACATAAAGTTGCTTAATTAATTTCTGTGAAACCCTAGAGAAAATTATGCCTAATTAGAGGACTGCTCTTTAGTAGTGATAAATGGTGACTTGCAACTTCTGAAGAACAAATGCATTCTATTTGTATCTTTTTATTTCACTTCTGTGAAGTCATTCTGTACTGTTGCATCTCTAGATTGGATTCTCCTTACCTACTGATCTTGTTTACTCCAAAGCAAGAAAGAAATCAGCTCCTAAACCCAGCAGATTTTCACCAAGAGAAAAACTGTGAGTGCTTGGTAATGTTGATGTTAAGCACTGGCAAATAGATACTTTATTTCAGGCTGATTTTACTCAAACTCAGTGTTTAAGCTAGTCAGGCTTCTTAGCTCCATTATTCTTGAGGCTGTTCCAGAACATCAGTCCTCTTAGGATCTGCTACTTGCCAGCTTCCATTTATTCATGGTTATTATATATTACACTAGACACTGTTTGCTATCAAAAGTCACAAAAAATAGGAAGTCATGTAATTATTGTTTATTTAACAAAAGTGAAAAAGTTTGGCTACAGGTTGTCAAAGACTGAGTGTTCCCTTTATTTCTCAGCCATTGCAGAACACTGTCTTATTATCAGAAAATCAAGCTTAGAATTGTTAGCTTTATGTCAGTCTTCTCTGTGGGCAGAAGACATTTAATTATCAAAAGAATAGTTTCCTTACACAATTCAGAACAGAAATGAAAGTGAATGTTTTCTGTGAATGTTGAGTTTTGGTGATAAAAAAGTCCTCGAGCAACCTTTCTTGGATTAAATTCTGTAATAGACCTTTTGCTTTCTCTTTGGGATTCTGGATGCTCCTACATGTGCTTTGGAATCTGCTATTGGTGCACTCAAGGCCCTCACATGGATTTAAAGTTGTCAAGAGGCATCAAGCTGAAACTTAGGCTAGAGTTAGGGTTAGGTTAGGCTTTAGTGATCTTTCAGTGGGAGATTAGTGTGTTTCATCCCTTACCTTTAAAAAGTACTGCAGTCAAAGAGAACTGTAGGGAAAGTAAGCCAGTTTGGCTTCTCTTTTTCCCTTTGTTTATTTGGCAGGCAGTCAAGCCAAGCATTGAGACACTTCACAGAGCTGCCAAAATCAGGATTAATTTTTTAAAGAAACCCTATTTAAAACTGACCTCTCAGAAATGTAGTCAAACCTGGAATAATTACCTCCTTGTGGTCCCATGTCCCACCAGGATTCTGTTCATGCACACTTACCACAGCCTCCATTTACCATAATTGACTCAATTAGAGGTGTCCTAATGCCTGTCTTTTATGCCAGATAAATTTGTGTCTAGCAGGGAGAGTGTGTCTGGTTTACCACTGTCTCATAATGATGCCTTTGAAATGCCTTTCAGTTGGTCAGACTTTATTTGAGTTTGATATCTCGACTGCCTGCAGTTTATCAACTGCTGATAACATGCAGATACATCCCTTTCAGGCAGACACTCACCTCTGAGTGTTATGATTTTAAATACATCACTTTCTGGAATATAGATTGGTGGAACCATTTGCAGCCTGTAAGGAGAGCACTAAGGGAAGGCAGTTGATGGCTCTTTGAAAAAGGAGAGGATGTGTAGGAAACAAAAGTTGGGAACAAGTAATTAGAAATGGAGAATACTTTAAAATGACATGTTGGGTTTGTGGGGACTTAGGGCAGTGAAGGAGAAGTGACATTTACAGCAGAGTTGGGTGGCACATCCCCATCTTCCCTGGCCATGTGTGTGTTGTTCCGTCCCATGGCCCCAGTGACTTCCAGCAGGGAATCAGCATTGTAGGGAAAAAAAGGGGTTCCTCTGTTCCTCTGGATCAGTTCTAATGACATGTAATGATACTTCACCAGGGCATGTATCTCCTCCTGATAAAAGCTAATCTTACATGGCCAGCAGCTATAATTTTATAATTACAAACCTTCTGCCACAATGCTGCTGTGAAATAAAATAGGTAAGATAACAAAACTGCACGTGGGTGTCAAAAAGATTTAAAAAAAAAGAGAGGAAAGGAGAACAGCCACTGGAGATCAAAAGATAAGGATCCCAGAGGAGGAAAGGAAACTTTCTGCATGTTCACTGCAAAATTTTCTGAGGTGCAAATTTGTATAAATAAACCAGTATAAATCTTCTAGTGCTGTTTCCAGAGAAGATCTTGTGATATTTTTATGTCCTACAATGAATAACCACTGTATGGAAGTCCCAACATGTAAATATTGTTATGAGAGTGCATTTACTTATTTACTAAAGTAATCTTATTTTATGTCTTACAAATATGAATGAAAACAGACTCCTAAATGTAAGTGCATTCAAAATTGAACAGTATCAGGAGAAAGGGAAATTCAGAGAATCCTTGTTCTGCTGTGCTTTTTTATCTTTTCTTTTTTTCCCTGGAGAGTACAAAAAAAAACAAATCAGAGAATTACAAAATTGAGTTTGTGAGGATGCTGAAGTCATAACACATTGTGTTATAACTGGAACAGACAGAGGCTGCCCACAGCATTTATCTCTAAACAGTTTTACTGTGATTCTGCAGAGAAAACCTGCACTCATTTCATGTGGGACACCAGACTTACCATCATGTCCTAATGATTTAATAATTACTTTTCAAAATCTCAAACGTGGGCTGTTAGATGGGAGTCTCTTTGTAAGTGCCTGAATAATTCATCTTGTGTTGTACATTACCTACAGACAAAATTTTCTTGTAAGCTAAAAAATCGGTTTTTGTGACAAGAATAATGTGGTAATCTTGTTTCATCTTGTACTGTCCAGTTACTCTAATATTGAAGTTGTGTTAAAGTCAATATATTTCTAGTGTGATCTGTCATTCAAGAATTTGTCAAATTCCTTCTGGTCTGGTGGGTGTGACTGTACCTCCTTATTTGTGGTTATGTAGAACAGCATTTCATGGCATCATTTTGATCAGGAATGCTTCTGTTCCTAGGCCTGCCAAGCATTTATAAAAGTTGTAGTAGAGGCTCTCTTTATAGTTTCTTTACTTTTCTAAGGCTGTTTTTTTTTTTTTTGGTTGTAGCCCTTTTATCTCTTTCAGTGGTACTGCCTGAAGTTATTACTTTGGTTTCCTACCTTAGTGTTCCACTTTTCAGGTCACTGGGATGTGTCATAGAAACAAGCCCATTAGGATGAATGATGTGTGTTGTAATTTCATCAGCATCATCAATAATTTGTGGCAGTTTTCTGTTTAGGAGCGTCTTTTTGTTCTGTGGGGGTCAGGCTGACTGTGTGAATTATATTTATAAGATGAAATAGTTGAAGATGAAGGTAGATACTTAAGCAATTAGGTCAGAGGCTGGAATTGTTGTTTTAGAGGTGTAGGCTACAAAACCAATTTGTGTTGAGGAATGTTTAAGTAATTGAATTTCACAGTGTAAATTAAAGTTTCTTGCTATCATTCTGCATGTTGTGGGCACATGGTGATACCTTGTGTCAATGAAATGGCTGGGGTTTGTTTTTCAGTCCGTGTGTAATCTTTAATGAAAACACTTTTCTGACTTGTAAAGGCTTGGAAGTAATAAACTGAACTGACCATTTTTTTCATTTGATGAAGCTTCAACAGAGATAAGAGGTAAACTTGTATAAATTGACTCTCATGAACATGCATAAAGAGAGAAATCATTTTGTGCAACAAAGGGATGGCATGGCTTGCCAAGCAAAGATAAGTAATTGGAAAATACAAGATCCCAGTGAGAACTCCTAGCAGAAAAGTTGAAAAAAACAGGTGCTGTATTATGATACTTATTAGTATTTGCATGCATAAAAATATAAATGAGGTTCTGTTGTACTATGTAATCAGCTATTCTGAAGTCATATTACTGTTTCAGAACAGTAAAAAATCATTTTTAAAATTATGACAGTAGACTGCTTGTCTCATTCATCAAACAACTAAGCTCACATTAGACAGTAATTTGCCCTGCATTTAGGTGGGGAGGGCTAGCAGTTCTTGTTCTTAATTGGATCACATGCCTGTGTATTTACTGTGGAATCACCAGTCATTCCAAAATCACAGCAGTAGATTTAAACTGTGTTAACACCCTTGCATATCAGGGTAAATGTTCTTTTTTAGCTTGTGTGCCTTGTTTAGAGCCCATTTGATGATGGGACACTAGGTCTGTTCCTATTCACCACAAACATTGTCTCAGCAGTCCCAAATGTTCAGATGTTCAGACCATCCTCTCTTTAGAGTCGTTTCTGGCACTCTGAGTCAGTGTTGCTCTGCTGATGGTTGCTGTCTTATGATGTTTTTATAAGTTGACCTAGAGGAATAGAGGGATCCCTAACATAGGGATCCCTGCCTGTGTTGCAGGCATCTGGAGTAGAATTCCAGCTCAGTCAAACTCTCTCAGCCACCAGCAAACAGATCTCTCCTGAGGGTAGAAAGAAATGTGATTAGCACTGTCCTTGCTGTTGGAGGTGTTTGAGGGGCTGTGAGCAGGCTTCTTTCTCCCTGTGAACTCCAGGAACTATAGAGGAGAGTTCTTCAAAAGCCTGGCTCTGCTTGCACTGATCTCAGCAGGAGTCCCTGAACTGAGGGAGCAAACTCAATCCCTGCTTTGAAAAATGCAGTATTTCCCATAGCACAGCCTATCCTTAAAAACCAACCAACCAAGAATTTCTCTGGCTCTCAACATACACAGTTTCCATTTACTGTGTCACAGAGGCTGCTTTGGGACAGTCACCTTTGAGTATGAGCTGCACCACAGACAGGGAACAGTAGCATCAGCTCTGAGCTAAGGGGGTTGTCCTGTGGCTGCTGCAGTGCAGGCTGAGGAAGCTGTTGCCACATCTGCCTGTTTCTGCCCTCTTGATGGGGCTTTCTGTCCCCACTGAGCTGTTCTTGCAAGTACTCCTCGCCTGTTTCTGTCTAAATGGTCTATGGCAGTGATGGCCTATTGTTTAAACTGTCCTTCTGCTGCAGTGTTGGATTGCAACCCTTTCCCTTTTCTGTTCAGATCTCCAATGCATTGCATTGCAGACCCCTTGAACCGTCTGGATGTATTGCTGTCAGGGGATGAAAAACTCATCATTCCCTCTGCACACTGCTGGGTTTGGATGTATACCCAATATTGGGGGGTCAAAACATAGACTGAAAAATTGCTTCCTGAGGACAGGAGTTACTTTGTATCTCTGAAAAAAATGACCTCTCATTCAAAACATTTTTTCAAGCTGGAAAACATGGCAAAAGATTGTGGGTGTTCTGTGGTGTCATTTATTGGTCTACTTTGTTACCTTTCCCCCAGGCAGAGTTGCACTTAGGTGGTTCATAGAATAAGATGCACTTCTGTGTTCATCCATCTTCTGTAAATAAACTTGGCAGATTTATTACTAATTTGGAGCTGCCATTTGGCCTGTTCTGTCGTGCCATTAGGTTACTAACAAAGTGTGGGAGCTGTCCTGTTTCCTGCTGGGTTCTCCACATGGCTTCTCCCCTGCCTGAACACCTGTCCTGTATTTAAGGAGAAGGTCCTGCACCAAATCACTGTAGCTTTCCTGTTTCAAATTTCATTCACTTCTGTTTGCAATCAAAGGAGCTCCTGGGTGGAGGTTTATGATGTTTATGTGCTCTTCTAATTAGTATAATGATTACACCTGGTTTTGGATAACATTTATAGCCTGCTTCAAAGAGTCCCATTAAAATCACTGACTAGCTTTGAATTCTGAGCCTTCCCCACCTCATACAAATAACATTTCCAAGGGATCACGCACTACTCTTGCATCTGTTTTCCCACAAACCATTAAATGTTTTTGCAGATATTACTGGAAAACGCAGATTTTGTTTCACAAGGGTTTAGCTGTGTGTGCTGTTTCTTTCCTCTAGTATGGGACATTAAAGATGGGTTACTCTTGCTCTGAAACCACAAAGGATTGTTGATGAAATAAAGTCTCCACTGAAGGCAAGGGGAGTTTTACCATTGGCATCAATGCAGCTGGAATTTCACCTCTGAAGAGTGAAATAAATAATGTGAGCAGATAGGAAAAACAAAAACAAAACCAAACCTGTGCTGAGGGTTCACAGCAGTAACCAAACCCTTTTTAGAGGGGAATAAATGGAATTCATCTGAGACACAAAATCCTTCATGAGGGGTATGATAGGTCTAGGCTTATGCTTTTGAATAAAAACTTGAATGGTCAGAGAGGAATGTGAGACTTCTTTGATGGATTTAGTAACTGCTCCAATGTAAGTACATGTAGTTCAGTGAATAAATTCAGTTTATAGAGGCATAATAAATATGCATTTGTCTCTCAATCTGCCATGGGTCAGCTTTACTGTGCATAATATGTATCATCTGTAAGCTGTGGCTGATACTTGCAGGGTTTCTTGATGGCATCTGATGGATTATTTTTGAGCAAAAATCTTACCATTCTCTCCATTGTTCTCTTTCAGAAATATTCTTTACAGACTGGATGACAGGACCAGCCAGTTTTCAGTACTGCTAGAGGCACTGGAGCACTGCAAACTACATCAGTCAAATGAGACTGTTCAGGCAGCTTTGTCAGAGGTGCTGAACAGCATCAATTCAGCTCAGGTTTACTTCAAAGCAGGACTTGATGTGTTTGAGACTGCTTTAGCTGGAAAGAAATGAGAGGATTCTCTGCATTCTAAGACATTTGTTTACAACTCTCTAAACAAAAGTTCGACTTGGACCAGAATTGCTCTGAGGATCAAACCTTTCTCAGCCTTTCCTTCAGCTGGCGCTTAAAGGTACTGCAACAACTGGGTTAAGAAATGTAAAACAGTATTTTGCACTGTTCACAATATATCTCAAATGCCTGTTCCTGAATGTATAAAACCTAAAGAGAGGGAGTAACACTTCAGAGATGATTTTTGGAAGGACATCTGCTGTATTTTTGTATGTAAAATATGTCTTTATGACCAAGAGCTCAATCATGCGAAGTACCAAGCACGTCCTGCGATGTGCTGAAGCCCTGGTTCTGAGACACCCCAGATGTGCACCCAGGGGAGATTTCCTCTGTCAGAAAAACCTGACCCAAGTTTCTTAATGTTTTCAGCAAGCTCATCTTCTTCCTTACTCCATTCAGAGTAAGGAAGGATGTGGTGTTTCCATGGGTATCCAGCACTGGAGTGGAAATGCACAGAACATCTTTACAATCCAACACTTTTACTCCTGTGGAACAATAAATACCTCAGTTCTGACAATACAGATAAACTTTGATTCTTCCATTTCTGTATGAAAATAAAGAGTCGTTTTCTCTGATGTTTCTTGGAGAGGAAATTTTTGTAATGATTTCAAATTATTTGAAAAGTGTGAATCGGTAATTACACTTGCACAAAAATGCTTTGAATGTTTGTGTTAAATGAAAGAACTGCCTAGTCTTTATAAGAATAGAGGCCTTAAAATTTTTCACCAAACATTACCAAAAAATCCCACTTCAAGGTCTCTAAACTTCCAGAGAGCTGTAAATAAAAGCAAGACCTCCAAGTCCTGGGAAGAGTTTTGGGATTCCATCACTCTTGGCCACACCACTCACTATTCCAGACTGGCTCATTCCATCAGGCCTCACATTTAGTACATAGGTCATTGTCAGAAAAGCACAAGGAGAACATACATCCATTCCCCAGGAATTCAATTGTGGAGGCGCAAGGTGGTGAAGAACATTGCAGAGCTAAAATGCAAATCTGCTTTTTCACTGGTAGAAGGCTCTAATCACACCATTGCCTGTTGGCCAAAGTAATCTGTGTGTGAAAGGATCAAGAGGTTCAGTGTCCTCTGAGGGGATGCTATACCCATTTGAGAACTCCAGGTCTTAATAATATAAACAGTTGAAATTGTTCAGCCCTATTTGGGTTTTACAGTCTCAAATAATTCTAGGTTTAGAGCTTAAATAATTAATTTTATATAGATACTTAGAATTTAAATATAATTTATTTGCTGGAAATGTTAAATGTATTGTTATCCAGTTTGCCATGTAAACATTACAGGAACATTTCAGGTTGGAATAAAAATGGAAAAAGTGTCTGTATTAATGTTTAAAAATTGCTTCAGGAAAATTTCTGAGTGCACAATTTGGTGAAAAATTTTTTAAAGTTCACCTAGCAAGAAATGAGCTATTCACAGATCTGAGTTTCTGTTTCCAAGGTCCTTACAAAGGGGTCTCTCCAAGCAATGGCCCAGGACTGGGTACATACAGCTGTGCTGTTGCTACATTTCTTCATGAGTTATGATTGAGCAGAGGCAGAGCTGTGCAGTTGTACAGGAGCCTCTGCAGTGGGAATTTGTTCAGCACCAGTCAGTGGGACTGCCTGGACTTACCATTATCTCCTAGCTTTCCTTGGCATCTGATCAGCAAAAATTGATGATGATTCTTTTGCTAATGCTGGCACCAGTTCTGTTTAGTGCAGAGAGAATTTGACTTCAGGAGAGTAATGTTGTTTATGATGCAGGTTCACCCCTTGTCTGCATCATTTTTATTATTTTTAGATTTAAGTGGTTGGAATATTTGAATTTGATGTTTATTTTGGGGACTTGGGGAGGTACTGTGCGTGTTACAATTGAATTATATTTGTGACAGGGACCACTCTTCTAACAGCTCATTAAGCGACTTAATTTCTTTAGAGTGCTGCCTCACTGTGGAGCCTTCAATGGGATTTGGTGATAAAGGGTCAGGTGCTGTTAGGAGACCAAAAGAGAGATTAACACCTTTGTTAACTCTTCCAGGTGAATTTAATAACTGCTTCCTCACCCTTAGAATGTTCCACCACACCCACCTCTAATGCAACCAAAGAGTACTCAGCAAAATCAGTGAAATCTGGTGGAAGCAATATCTCTCATGGATGATTTCTCAACCCCGTAATTCCAAAATAAAATATTTGTCTTGTTTTCTCACTAATGTCCTCCTGTAACCACTTCTAAACTAACAGACTTAAAAGTACTCTGCTAGAAAAGCACTGCTGTTGTAAATGTCTCTCTATTCTAGACACAATCAGATGTTCTTGTTGGTGAGATGAATCAGATGAGCTATTTAGGGACTTAAATGCATTGATTTCAATGTCATCTCACGCTTGTAGATCTTTTGCAGGCTTTTATTTCAATGTTCAGATCTTACATATAAGTGAGTGCTCAATGATAATATTTGTACCATTATAGGTTTGAAAAAAAAGCACTTTTGAGCCATATCCTCCCATTGATTTTTAAATCCTATCTATTGACTTCAGGGAATTTACAGCAAGTTAGGGTCCTAAATATCCAGTGAGCTTCTAACGAAGAGTTTTTGCCCAAACAAAACGTCAGCTAAAGGAAGGTGTTAGTAAATCATAGCAGCTTACCCAGATTGACTTCATTCCTGTGTTGTACTGGAATAAACAGAGCACCCTTAAAGGCAGAAGTACATTTGTAAATTGCCTGAATGATACTAAAAATGTGTTAGCTTTTCAGAAGCATCAACTGCCAGAGACAGTATAACAAATGCATTGATTGCTCCTTAATCTAGAGTCATGCTCACAGTGACCAGAAAATCCCTGCAGCCTGCAATATTTGTATGTTGAGACAGTTGATAATAAAAAGCCAATAAGGTTTTATTAGTATGTATTTTAAAGAGTCCATAAAAAAGCTAAAGCACAATCAAGGCAGATGAATAAAAAGTACATGGGAGCTGGATTTTGAGTACTAACCTCAAAAAAGGCAGTGAATTGTTTTTATCATCCTAGAAAAATAATAGCTGTGTGAATATACAAATACACAAATGCCTTTTATCTTCAGAAGGTTCTGCAAATATTAATTTTCTTGCAGTGATATGATACATCTAGACAAACATAGATGTAAATAATTATAATGTGAGCAAACCAGCAAACTCTTTGCATTGCCTCCCTTTCCTTTTAGGAAAGTATTTCAGTCTAGAGATGTGAAAGGAGGCACTGCAGCTGACCTCAGTTCTTGCAACAGTAGGTGGGGAAAGGTTAAATCTCAGGTATTGCAGAAGGAACCACTGGAGGTCATTTATTCCATCCTCCCTGCTCAAGCAGGGTCACCTAAAACAGCCTCCCAGGAGGGGCTGTGCTCAGGTTACTGTTGAATACCTCCAGGGATGGAGATTCCTCAACCTCTCTGGGCAATCTCTGTCACCTTCACAGAGAAAGTGTTTCATTAATTCCATAGAAACAGTTCCTCCAGATTTCTCCCTGTATTTCTGAGTTGTTAAATTATTGTAGTAATTTTCATTGCAAGCATTCAAAAGGTAGCCATCGTTTCATCTAGTGAAAACTCTCAGAGACCATCTCTAGGATTTCACAGGTATAATATGTTGGAAAGTTTGTATGAGGAGATTTGTCCTTCAAGCCATAAAGTATTTTTTTAAGCCATAGAAACTAATGTCTTTATCTTTTGAGGTCTTTTGTACAGTCCCTGGTCCCCAGTCACAGGATTTCTCTATACTTTAGGAGGTTGTCACCTCATCAGCACATATGTGGCTATAAATGCATCTACTGTACCCAGACTTTGGGGTCTCACTGTGGCTTGTGTTGAGTGGAAAGGAAGGCAAGATAATTGTATGGCTCATTCTGGCTTTCAAAGCTGTTAAATGCTATAGGAATGTCTGGTCTGTGTTCTCCAAGGAGCAGTTCAGATTTCCCTGGCAGGCCCTGTGCTGGGAGCAGTGATCCGTGGCACTCAGGAGTGGCACCTCTGTGTGGCTGTTGTCCCAGCAAACCAGCTCAGTGTGGGAGATGTTCTTTCCCTTTGCCACTCAGTAACATTTCAGCAGTGTCACACCAGCCCCAGAAGAGTGAGTGATAGGAAAAACAATCTCATTTCAACATGCCTGGGACCTGAGTTTGGTAAACAGTTAGCCTTGTACTATTAGTGTTCAAAACAAAGTAAGGTGTCGTGTTGAATCTGCAAAATTTGAGATAGGGTTTCCAGTAGCAAAAGTTAATGTCTCAAATATAGAATACAAACATATTTGTGGTCTATTATATGTTATTATAATGCTAAAAATTACTTGGATAGCAATGCAGTGATAGTTTTGGGTGGCTTTAACCCTCTGGCTGTTTTTTCTCCCTCTAACACCATCTTCTCCAATCCCCTGCATTCATCTTCTCTCACATCTTTTTTGCGATGTGATGATTTTTCCCATCCCTCACCACCTTTTTCTCAGCCATTCCCACTAGTTTTCTGTCTCCATTCTGCTTCCTTATCACTTCTTAAGCTCCCCTTTAATTTGCCAACCACCCCCTCAAGTTAATCCCCCTCTTTTCTCCCTCTGATCTCAGTCATGCCTTTTGTTCCCCATTCAGCTCTCAACTCACCTCCCTCAAGTTTCAATTATCATTCCTGGAACAGCTGACCATAATAAAGAGCTGAAAGTGGTGGAAAAGTCCTGCTCAGATCCGATGGATAAAGTGTAAGGAGACATCATCTGTTAAATTCAAAGTATTCACTTCTGAGTACATGTAAGCAGCAGGTTTTCAGTTAAAGCTTGACTGAATGAAACAGATTTTTTTCCTGTCTTCTTTCTCTCTAATGTCTGGAACAGGAAATTCCCTCAAAAATAGCAGTGTAGAAAGGTGAAATCTTGAACATTTTGAAATAAACCTTTGAAGTTTATTTGAATCCAATTCTGAAGTTGGATGAATAAGAAATTATAGACAAAGAATCAGAATTGGTAGTACCTGTCTACAAAATAAAACTGGAAATATCTAAGCACAGAATTTCTCTGATCCTGCAGGAGCCATCCAGCATTCTCTCCATGTTGGCTAAATACCAAACTTCTGTGTGTAATTCTGCTGTCCTACATTGTTTTACATTGTTAAGGATGGCAAGGACTAAAGGCACATGCACAAACTTGTACTGGAACATGCGCATTTGAGCCTAGGAAGTGCCTAAGAATAATGAATACTCATTTGGGAAACAAAGGCTTTTAAAATATCTAAATTAGACTGCGTGTTTACTAAAACTATGGTGCTGTTAAGCCTTTGTTTTTCCTAATTATAATCCCACTGCTGCTGGTTATTTCTACTGTTGCTCATACAGACTTGTCCTAACTAGAGAAAAGGTACACCTGCATGGCTTTGCAAAAAAGATTATGTTGCCCCTCAGTCTTACTGACCTTACTGGACTGTTTTTTCAAACAGGGTTGACTTTACCATAATCACTTACCAGGGTACTGTTCCACAGAACCAAGGTCAGCAGAATTTGGCCACTATTCATGGAATTTCCCACAAGATTTGGTATCAGAAGATCAGTTATTTCAGTTTAGTCTTTTTTTCTTTAATCTCACAACATAGATTATTACAAGCAAGAACATATGTCTTTTTTTTTTTAATTGGGAGGAGTCTCTTGGTAAATGTTAAGTAAGCCCACAGGGCAGAATATGAATGTGTATGTACAAGTGATATAATCTAGAATTAACTTTATACCTATTATGAATGTTGGATTAATGCAGACATACTTTTATCAATTTCACAGGTTGGAATTAATACAAGGGCTTAATTTAAGAAATTTAATCAGAATAAAGGTGTGGAACAAGTTTTGCTGTGTAAATGTATTGTATGCTTCCTCATCTGCCTAATCCATTTGGCTAAAAAAAACTATGGTTTTATCTAAGCTGCTTCTCTTTGATTTATTTTCCAGCAAGCCTTTGAAAATGAAGTCTTGGTCTTTCTTTTAAATGTGTGCTGCCTTTAATGTTTATGGAAGACTTCTCAAGTGTTCAGACAGTGTAACACCACCTCGTCTGATCAGCCCTGGATTATTTGATAGGATTGAGTGGAATTTCAAAGCATGGGCTTTGGAAGAAGGTCCTTTCCTGACTGTTACTATATATGCTATTATATACTAGAGTGGCTGCCTTTACCATGCAATGCTGCAGGTGTGCAATGTGATGCTTTGAGGCACTAATTGAAAAAACTTTTTATTTTTTCAGTTGTTTCTCAGAGACCTGTTTATTTTCTGCCATTTGAGGCTGTACTCCCCTGACCATGCTGATGACAGAGCAATGCAATACCCAGTGCTCCTAGCACAGGAATGTGCCACGTTGAGGGTTTGTCTGAGCTCTCAGTGCATTTCCAGTTTTTAATTAATGTCTCTTGTAGCCCCACTTTGCTTTTGTGTAGTATCAGTCCTGATACCAGTGTGAGTTACCCCAAGAAGAGTGGACAGGCCTGACTTCTTGGTGAACTTGCTACAGAAACTGCTGATGCCCCTATCCTTAAAAAGGTAAATAAAATACTTCCCAAACATTTGATGTTTTCAGCCTGTACCCTGAGGATTCTGAAATAGTTTTGGATACTGCTTGTTTTTTTTTGGTGCAGTCTCATTTCATGTTCTCAGCAGCTGAAATATCTCGTAGTGTATGAATCCACTAAAGGAGAAATAAGAAAATCCTTCATATTTTATACTTTGAGCAAATAAGATGAACACAAATTCCCTGTGTTTTCCATTTGCAGTTTACATGAGTTAATATGCAACATACTCTTATCACACATGCTGTGATTTGGTATTCTGAGACAAATAGGAAATGAATGTGATTCCCTATCCAGAGGAACTATATTGAATTCAGGGATGTTTCACATTCAGGCATCTTCACTGCAGTGTGAGCAAGCACAAGTTAAGACACTTGAAACAGATACTTTTGGGGGTTTTAGCAAGGTGTGAAAAATAATATTCTTGTGTTTAAGGGCAGATTTTAGCATTGCATTCATACCAGGTGTGTGGTAATGTATTGTGAGTCCTCACTGCTGTACCTGTGAGATTAATGCTCAGGTGCTGTTATCAGTGTCCATGATGGTCTCAACACAAACTGGATTTTTTTAGTCAGTAGCACCTTACAGAGTTTACGTACTCTGATGGAATATGCAAGTATTTCTGCCTTTTGTATGCAAAAGAGCAGCTGTCAAGTTGTGCTACCTTTATCAAGCCTTGACACAGAATTTGAGATGCCTGAGTGACAACTCTGTCATTCCGTCTACTTCTACATTTTCACGTAGTAAAATCACGTTGCCAAAAATGATAGCTAGTCAATGCAGAATATTCAGTAACTACTTTTTTTTTTTTTTGACCATGAAATAATAGAAACCTGATGCAGTGATTTCTGGAAACCAATAAGTATCGTGTTCTGTGGAAATGTGCAATGAAAGGTTGATTTTTATAACACTTTATAGAATGTTGAGTCTGAATAAAACAGCTTATTTGCAAAATTAGTTTACTTTGTATCAATTTGTATTTTTATAACATATTGCAAGAAATAGAGAATGTTGACCATTAATGTAAGTAGATTCTACACACTTTGATTAAGAAGCACATTTTATTTGTTTGTGCTCTGAATATGATTTTTGGAGTTTGTGAGAGTCTTTGTACAGAAGGCACTGTGGGCTGGAATTCAATAAGAGGCATTTTGTGAAAGCAGAGTGAGTTAGACAATGTCTTTTTGCACAGTTATACTGTTGCCAGAAATTAAACTGGAATATGAAGATGTGTATAATGTACATTGCACTGAATGGCTTGGAATTATATTCATTTGCTTTTTTGTTTGCTTTTCTTTCTTATTTATAATTGGTTCTGCCAGTAAGCTGTAGCATATGCCTCTCAAGCTGCTGATGCAGTAATGGAGATCCCAGGGCATTAAAGCATAATGGGAAGAAAGAAAAAGGCAGGGAAGGAAAAAAATTTAAAAATAGCTAGACAGAACCTCAGAAGCTGAGATGGGATGAAGAGGCTGTGATGAAATATGTAATACTGAAATGTGTAATCAGAAATGAGCTGGTATATTCCAGACTGGAAGAGGGCATCCAGAGAAACAAGGACAAAAAAAAATAAAAAAGAAGATTGCCATCTGCATCTACCACAAACATGTTGACATTTCTAACACTAATTCTGTGTTTTTCCTCTGAATAATAAAAGACCTCCGTGCAGGAATTCGTAGGGGTGGATTTGTCTCCAGCTGGGGTGACAGGCAGGTGTTTCTCAGCGTGGGACTGTGTATGAAAGATGGTCAAATTACGTGAGTAAGTTTCCACATATGTCATGTGTCACTGCTTTTCCTGAAGTGAAAGATCACTGCTTTAACTGAAATGAAGAAGCAGAACTATGCTGGGAGACCTTGATGTGCAGGTGTTACTTATACAGTGAGTGTGAAAAATTAGAGAATACCCCCACGCATGAAGTTCACTTTTTCAAATTCTGGGAGGATGACCCTCTAATGAGCACTGACTGAGTTCACTTTCAGGACTGTGCCATTCATAAAGCACTTGTCATGCTCTCCTAGCACAACATAATCAGGGCCCTGTGAGTGAGCAATAGCCTTGTACTCATAGCAAGGAAATTTATTATCCTGTAGGTAAAATGACAACTTCATTATCATTCACTATTATAAAATAGCAGGGAGAGTAGCAGTTGAAATAAAAAGGCATCTTTTAAAATAATTCTTTTTACTGTAAGAAAGCCCAATACATAAATTCATGTCATGTAATATTTTTATTAATTTATGAAGAATTTAACTTGATGTTCCATGGCACACTTCACTGATGCTTCATTCTTAGATTTAGTTGTAACAATTTGCAGTGACTCGTTGCAATATCATGAGATTTTTTTAAACCAGCTTTGTACCTCCTAACTGTGCAATTTTAGATTGGCAGAATTCTGCTTCACTTACTTTGCTGGCCATCCAAGGAATTGGTTCTAGGCTGTGCCATTTGATGCAGCTTTGTAAACTGACTGCAGGTACTTAGTCCTGGTCACATTACAGGGCAAAATATTTGACAGGTAATTCATTTCTCATGGTTTTTGCTCTTATTTCCATGAGGCCTTCACCATCCATGTACAATTACCAACTGGTCTGGATAAGACAAACTCTTTCTTGTCAGAATGATTATATTTACCCGACTTTTTTGTCATCTATTAGAATTTCTGAGAAAAAAGCCTTTTCAGAATACATTAATTTGCCTCAGATTGCATGTGCTGATGCCTGACACTTTATTATAATTTTATAATAAATGAAAATAACTGACCATGATGGGTAACTCACTAAGTAGACATAGAACAGGTGACATCCTAAGGTGTGACCCTGATGGTGGTTAGAAGGTCCTTCCCAGTATTGGGGTGTTGGAATTAGTAATGGTAACTGGGAAGGAGAGCTAAGTACACTGGGAAAGAGAAACCACAAACCATCAGATCTACAGGGAAAGAATGGGAACAGCAGGAAGTTGAGAGGGTTAATGGAACTTTTTTGTTTGTTTGTTTTTTTCCATCATAATATTTTAGTAAGTTTTTTAAATTGCTTTTCTGCACCAGTTTTCTTTGCAGAGAGTTATGGCCAGGCCTCAGCCAACACTCCAGGGATCTCCAGTCCAGCCCACGTAAGGAACTATTTCCAAGTTTGTAATTACTTTAATAAAATCTCTTAAGAAGGGGCACTGGCTACTGCTGCAAGGCAATCCTTTTTGGAGAAACACGTGTCAGAGAAGGTGTTTGTCATTCCAATACTGTTAGGAATCAATAATGAGTAATCAATATGATGAAGGCTAAGGCAGAAAGTTGTTCTGAGCCCATAAGTAAATTTATGAGGGGAAAACTCACCCTTGTAAATTTTACATGAAAATAAATTGCTGTGTTGTCTGATTGCCCTGGGGGCTCTCAGCTGGTCAGTGTCACAGCAGTCCTATGACCTAAAGAAGTTTTCTATTTTCCTCTGCTGTAGATAGTGGGACTATGGCAAAAGGAGATTGCTGAGAAAGAGAAATGCAGGGATGGTTGGGGCTCCTGCATTCCAGCAGAGAACTGTGACTGCTGGACTCTCTTTCTTATGCCTTTGTCAAAGACAGAGATTTTTTGCCAAGATAGATTTCTCTAGTCAGAGAACAGTTATATACTGGAGGGGTTTTTTGGGTTTTTTTTTCCAAGAGGATGTAAAAAGACTTAAGAATTCTCTCCCTGACCAATTGCATGACAGTTTGGATAAATCTTTATATGCAATAATACTCAAGGACCTAAGTAATACATCATATTTGATCTGACCCTGCATAAATCATTTATTCATGATATATCATTCATAACTTGATTCATTGACTCATCTTTAGACAAGGCAAGGTCAGTAGAAAAAAATGATTAAGCTTTTTGCCTGCAGGAAGAAGAAGCTTAAACAACAAATTCATCTTCACATCTGACCTCATGAAACTTGACAGTAAAGATTTTAAAAATAGAAGTAGAGTTAAAAAGCCAAGTTTTACTCCCAATTACACTAGTTTAAAGTCACAGTCACTCTACTTGCTATAGAGCAATTGGAAAAAGGCTTTACAAGGCAGCAGAATCACTCTGGAGTTTGTACCATAAATTTGACTCTGAAAGAGGGCACTTGGACTTCTGAAGTTGAAAATCATGTGCCTGAATATGTTAATGGATCAAAGGTGGCTAGTCAGGCTCTGTACCCAGTCATATCACTGTAAATCTGGTAAGATGGCATGAAATTTCAGACCAGACAGAGCCCCCTGGCAGGCTGGACTACACAGATTCCTTGATTTACAGTTAATGTTTTTGCCTCTGTTACCATTGAAATTTCCTTTCACTATACCTGAAGTGTCCTTGAGAGCAGCACTTTTAGGACAGGTCACTGTTTGGTTAAATAGCACAAGATGCAAGAGTATTTCATTTCCCAGCACGGTACCCATGGTCCCAGCAGCATCTGATACCTGCCAAGGCTTTCCTCAGAGAAGAGAACAAAATCTTCCTCATGTTCTATTGCAGCCCTGGCAACATTTGTCATGGAATAACAATTATAGGAGGAAATACTACTCCACTCCAGGTAAGGTAAAGCAGATCCTTCAAACTAATTTAAATTTTTCCATGTGCTTAAGTGTCCTCAGGACACAGCATTATTCAAGTAAGTGTCTATACCTTTATTCTTAAGTTAGGCAAACTAAAGCGATTTGTCAAAATTGATCTTGATTCCATTTGGTAGAATTTTCAGCTTCTTTGCAGTTCTCAGAGTGATTGAGGGCCTTTATCAACATGTGAAACTGAAACACATGCAGGCTGCTAATACAATGACACCTTTGGAATTCTTTCAAGTAACAGAGATGGAAATGCTTAATGGTAAAAGTAGCTGAAATCAGTATTTTATGTATCAATGCACCTGAATGCATATGCAAGTAAAAACCAATTATACTTTAGAAAAGAAATAAACTTTAATGTAGCTGGCAGGGGTTTGTTCTCAGAGGGGTTTGGTGAGGCTTCACTTTGGTTTTGTCTTTTTAGATTTCAGACTCTTTTATTACAGAGTAGCCCACAATATGTTAGGGTTATGAGTGGGAGCTGCAGACTCCTTGAGCAGTGTGTTTCCCCTGCATATCCATCTAGAAAACTGTGCTAAATAACCTAGAGCTGTTTGCACATCTCCAGTGCTCAGCAGCCTTTAAAATGTCTCATTTCTTTGCTCTCTGATTGTGCTTTAGACAATAGCATAAATCAGAAATACATTAGCTCAAGGCACGCAGTGTTGTTTTCTTATATCACAGTTCTTAAAAGGAACATGAGCTGCATTTTCTTATAGGAATAAACATTTTAATCAATTTAATACTTTTAAAGATAAATTCAACCTACTGACTAATATAAGTACCACACACACATACACAAAATACTGTGTTTCTGTTCCATTTAAATTCTTCTGCCCTGCCAGTCGTGATTACCACTACACATAGTGTCCCTAAAGGAGGAGTAGGGCAGCGGCTCCCAGGACTGACACAATCATTTAGCAATTCCTTAAGAATGTGGGATATGAGTGCAACACACTGATTTGGCCACAGCAGGGAATAGCCAGCAGGACTCACTCTTGAAGAGAAAGCAGTTTCTCTGAAGCCTTGAGCCTTAGATTTGAATGCTGTGTGTCTTCCTGCATGATTGTCCCTTTTTAGAGAACCTAAACTTATCCTGAATTCTGCTTTGTTTCAAGCAGGAGAGACAAATAATTTGCTCAAAGTTAGGCTGTTTGTTTCTCTGCATGGTAACTTGTTATGCATAGATTTCTCTTCTGGTGTCATTGAAATTCTTGCAGAAGATTCCTAATAGGTTCCAAGGACGTTGTGGATAGACACTGTTCTAGTGACACCTTCCCTTGTTTCTTTTTCTCTTTTTCCCCATTCAAATGAAGTGTTACAATGATATTATCATTCAGCTTGAATGAAATTCCTGATAAAACTCCATTGGGTTTGCCTGAATAAAACATTTCTGTAATATTGTCTAGTTAAACTTTACTATTATCTCATTATTACTTTCTCCAGCCTAAAGCCTTTCCTTGTGATATTCTTCATCTCAATGCCTGGGAATGTCTTGGTGAACCAAAGCTGTATTACCTTAGCAAATGTGTGTCTACATTCCAGTTCATTCATATTTTATCCATTGCAGAATATTCCTATTGTGCTCCCTTTCTTCCTGATAAAAATATTTCACTGACTAACTGAAATTAGTTAATTTGTGCTACTTTTCCATGGTAGGATTTTAGACCAAAGCCCTGTTTGCTTAGAACTGAAGACATTATGCTCCCTAAAAAATTACCCTTTAACTTGATACATTTTCTTAGTTGGACACACTAAGCTATATATTTACTTTATATTAAAAAAAACCATTCAAAATTGAGCAAATGCCTATGTTGATAACCCCAGCCCAGAGAAGCATGATGGTTCAAATTCAGGTCTTTTCTGTTGTATTTGATACATAGAGCAAATCAGTTTTACAGGTCAGTATTAAATTCATATAAAGCCAGCACCAAGCACATGTATTAATTGGTCTGTGTTTAAAAAAAAAAAAAAAAAAAGAGGAAAGAAATTATTATTGATTCCCTCTTTCATATTGCATCTTTTGAATGAGTAGACCCATGCTATAAAGATGGGAATATATCAATCACCATGTCTGGCTGTATTTCCCAATTGCTGTTAAGAACAAAAACTATTAATACTAAAACATGGTGCTCAACGAATAAGGTCAAATTCATTCTGCAGCTATAGTGACAATATAATTAATGAGAGATCTGTATATAGCAAGAAAGGAGAATATTGACCCATTAATACACATTTAAAATCAAAGACAATTTATCTCCTGGCAATTCTAGCACGTGTTGAATGTTTCAAGAGTTTTTTTCCCTCTAAATGAAGGACAGAAAAGCCATTTAAAAACTAAAGCTGGTTAAATCTATCAATGATACTTGAAAGTCTGAAACTTGGGCAGCATCATATGTCAAAGCAGAAGAGGAAGAGCACAGAGGGATAATTTCTGGAGCAGCTGTAAGGCTACAAAGATCTGTACAGAATTTCAGGTTGGGCAAGTGCTTTATCCTGTGCAGTCAGTATTATCTCTCCAATGTATGTGTGGGGAAAACATGGCTTCAATCTGGATTTCTCCTCCAAATTCTGGCTGAATTAAATTAAATATTACTTAATTAACTTTAATTTACTTAATTAAATATTGATTAGTCTTTGCCCAGTACATTGGGAAGGAATGGTGAGTTCTTTATACAAAGCTGTTAAAAAGATCTGTTTAGTGCCACGGCCTGGTTAGGTGGCTGATGCCAGGATGGTGCAAGCAAAAGCACCTTGTTATGCCTCTCCCCAGGCATAATTTGTGTAAAAAATGTTTTTAAGATTTTGTGCAAAAAATAAATTTAAATAATTTAAAATCTGCAAATTAAATGGAAATCAATAATCTATTTTTTTTCCCTGGCTGTGAAAGTTCCTGGCTAAACAAACACAAGAACTCAGCTTTCTAAAAGGGTCAAGATAATCTCAGATTAAAAATATTATTTAGTTGCATGCATGAATACATAATCTTATGTTGTGTGAGGGAAGATGGGTAAAGCAATATCTGTGTGAGCAACTAAGTCCAGTAATTAGCTTTCTTTCCATTTGGCAACAAATAGCTGTGCAGTAATATCAGAAGAACATTACTGAAACTAATTTTCAGTAATGTGACTCCTTGATATTACAAATGCATGAAACCCATTAAATAAAGTTAATTGAATTTTAAAAGGCCACTTACAGCTCACACATCAGGTAGTTTTCTGTACCACATCATTAGAAATATTTCTTTGTGAGCAAAAAGTAGAACAAAAACAGAGCAACAAAACCCAAACAACTTCCCCATTTCCCTAGACTGATTATACTCTACTCCCAAATATCCTACTCTTGATGTGCTGGCACTTCTTGTTGGACAAGTCTGTTCCTGATCTCAGTTACACAAAGAAGTGGCATTTTATAAGAGTGTAGGAGAAAAGGATTCTCATGTCAAATAAGCAGATCTGGGAAAAAAATATCTCACCATCTGTGTAGTGTCAAGAAGAAATTAGAGAGGGATGAAACAAAAGCTGATAAAAGTCAAACCAGAACCTCATCCTGCAGAGAGATGTGAAGACAGTCAGTATTCTACACTAGAACATTGGCTGGTGAGGTTTAGGAGCAGCCTTGGAGTTGCTGGTCCACACAGGGGAAGAACTGAGCAGATATTTGTGCAGAACTGGGGTTTACAGAAGAGCCACCCGTGGCACAGTGAAAGTGGAGTTCTGAGCTCACCTGGCCAGTGGGAGAAACACAAAGCCCTAAAATATTCTGGGTTGGAAGGGATGCACAAGGAACATCAAAGTCCTGGCCTGTGGACAGCCCCGAGAACCCCAGAGCTGCCCTTGTGGGAAGATGTGAAACCTTTCTTCTGCCCTAGGGAAAGGCCAGCTCGTCACTGGTGTCATTATTATCAATTCTTCCCCAGATCTTGGCTCAGCTGTCAGTCTTGCCAGTGCCCTTGCATTTCAGGAGCTGGGTCAGCATTGTCACAAACCCACAGAACCACAACTTAACCCAAATAGCTGCTTTTTAAGGGAAATCCTTTGGGAGCCTCAAACCAGTTAAAGTTGCAATCACTCTTGGGCTGCAAAGGAGATGAGAAAAATTAATAATCAAAGCTGCATAATGAGCAGAATGGCAGCTTATTTATGGAGGGTGCATTTTCATCTCCAGCAAGTGAGGAAGAAATGACTTCTGCGAATACAAATGAGGAAAATAAAATACCTCAAGATCTTTGGGAGGAAATTTTGACTTATCAGATAATGAGCTCGCTTTTAGTGATGAGAATGATAATGATTCCATTACTAATACTGATAACAATAACAATGGCTGTGTGTAAGCTTAGCAATATCAAATGGTTTGCATCTGGTGAAAGAAGAAATTGCTAATATAAAAATAAGAAAGACATGAAAAGATACCTTTTTTTGGAAGCAGTGTAGATACAAAGCCTAACAGTAATAATAAATTACATGAAAAAAATATAAAATTTGTTTTTATTATTATAATTTGCAGAAACTAGAATAAAATTGTCAGATTTAGGAAACTTGAATTCAAGCCCATCTTACTCCCATTCTTGAGACCGAGTGCCATGAAAAATAATCAGATGGCCAGGAAGATTATTAGATGTGCCAGGTTTCAATACCTTCATCACTTGGGGCTGTCTGGAGGGAGGAAAACAAAACAAACAAAAAAGCCTCAAACACAGACTAAAGACAGTGTTCTTAGTTTTCTAGCACTGAGAACTTCCTGCTTCTTGAGGATGATCCAATGATAGTTCATCCAGACTGAAACGTGACCCACTTTCCCTTGACAGCAACAATGAGCCTTCTCATAGGCACCAGGAGGTGTTGGAAGGAAACCAAAATTATCAAGAAGATTGATAATGACTGAAGTAATTGGGCTAGTTGATTATCAAATATACACCTTAAACTGTTTCATAAATCATAAACTGCCAGATTGAGCCTTGAGGGAAGGTTCTACAGAGTCAACATGAGAACTTATGTTGATACAGAGAATATTATCATCTGCTGACATTTACCTTCCATCCCTTTATCTAAAATCGTGCCTCTATTAATTCATAATCTATGATAAGTGAAATATACATCAGAGGACTACACAAGGTAATTAACCCTGCATTGCAACTTCCAGCCTGCATTGCAATTTAACCCAATTGCAACTTTTAATGAAGTTCCGCTTTCCACTTGGAACTCTGCAGGGAGGGAGTCAGTGATTCCAGTGGCCTTTAATGACAGCACTTCCTCCTTTGATCAGGGAACCCCACCTCATGCCTCGCTTGTAGTTCTCACCAGTAGCATTCAGAGAAGAGATTAATTGAGTTAAACAAGGGCTGAAAAGAGTGTTAATTCCCTGGAATCTTCAGCTGCTGCCCTCTGTCACCATGGCTGCAAGAATGCCTTGTCCATAATGTGAGTACTGAGTTACTTATTGAGGGAATTTTGTCCTTGCTGAGCAGCTTTGAGGGAAGTCAGGGCTGGCTGGTGAAATAACACAAGTAGAGGACAATTTTTTAAAATGAAAAAAGCCTAACCAAACCACAAACCAGGTCAGGTTGGTTCTTTTTTTTCTTAATCCTTCTCCTCGTTTGTTCATCCTGGAAGACTGAAAGCAAAAAGAGACCAAGGCATGGCAGGAAAGTGGTATTTTCCTGCACTAAGTGTTTTCAGCTGTTCTCAAGACATGCTTTGTGTCAATTGTACTTAATATTATACAGCTGTTCTAAGTGGTAGACTATTAAAAAACCCTCTGATTTCTCTTTGTTGTAGTTCCAAGATTTCCTGTCCTGAAGGAAATTGGTTTGGATAGAAATGTGGAAAAAGTAGTCTAACAGTTCAAAGGATTTTTTTCCAGAAAAGTAGTCACACTTTTGAAGTAGAATTTTCCTGTGAGTGGAAATAAAATTCTTCCTTCTTTTAGTTAAAATATTGGCTGGATTCATTGTCAGCCAGTGGGTAAAGGTTAGTTGTTACAGTGAGCTTGGTTATCTGGCCCAAAGCATAGCTAAATCTCATCTGAGCCTTTCCTTCACAGTCACAGCATCAGGACACTCTCACTACATCTCTGCACTTGGGGATTTTCGGGGGTGGGTTAGTCTTGAGCTCTGGTCAAACACCCTCCCCTTGCTCACCAGGATGGGGTGGGATCACAGAATCATGGAATATCCTGAGCTGGAAGGGCCCACAAGGATAAAATCTGCCTCTGGCTCTGCAGAGAACAACTCCAAGAATCGCTGACAGCCTGGGCCTGATAGGATTATCCAAACATTCCTTGGATTCTGTCAGGCTTGGGGCTGTGACCACTTCCCTGGGGAGCTGTTCAGTGCCCACCCACCCTTTGGGTGAAAAACCTTTTCCTAATATCCAACCTAAACCTTCCCTGACACAGCTTCAGACCACTCCCTCAGGTCCTGTCACTGGCCACCAGAGAGCAGAGATCAGTGCCTGTCCCTCCTCTTCCCCTCATCAGGAAGGTGCTGACCCCAATGAGGTCTCCCAAGTTCCCTCATCACAAGGAAAGTGAGGTGAAGAAATTGTGGGCCAAGAAAAAGACAGGGAGATCACCTAACTATGATTGTCACACACAAACCAGACTCAGCCTGAGGAAATTAATATAGTACCAATTAAAATAGAATTGGATGAGAGGCAATGACAAAAATGGGAAAAACACTTTCCTCTCAGCCTTTATTTTGCAAACTCAGCTCCCACCTTCTATCCTGCCTGTGGACACAGTGGATGGGGAATGGGGCTGAACTCGGACTCATTGAGCAGTCAGTGGCAGCAGAGCTTTGAGAAATACACAATGAGTCTTGCAGTTCTTGTATTTCTGTGTTTCTAAATGAGCTCTAATTTTGATCACAATCTCTTTAGCTGGGAATGAATCTTTCTTCTAAAGAGCATCTATGTGGGTTGATTTCCATAACAGGGGTAAATAATTTTGCCTAATTTGACCTGCAAAAGGAGAAAGAAAAGATTCACCAACATATCAGTGAATAGAGACTGTGACTACATGAAATATATAGGAGAGCTTTTAAAAACTTACATTGATTAATAGCTTTTATTAATTTAAGCAAGGCAATACCAAATGCAACTATGATTTATCAATATTTACTGTGAGACGGATAAGCCATAAGTAATCAATAATGACAATTAGGATTCTGAGGTAATTAAGAGAATGGCAGTGGATGGCAAATGGCTCTAATAGCCTCACGAGAGAGCTCTAATGATGATAATGGTAATGGGCAGCTGTAGCAAAGAGCTCAGTATCCAACCACAGAAAAAGGCACAGCGATGGTTGTGACAAGCATTCCCAAATTCTGGAGCTGTCCCAGCCCACTGTGGCCCACCAGGCCCTGCTGTTGGTCCTCAGCGTCCACACCCACAACACAGGGCTCCAAATTCACATCTCACTGTCCTGAAGAGGGTCTTTGCTTCCGTAGCAGCTTTTTGTAGGGGGGGTTGAATATAAATAAAGGTAGTATAGAAAGTAATCTTACTCCCTAAAGAGTTGCAGCTGGGCTAATTCTTAAAGGTGAGGAGCGGGCCTGACTTGAGCAGGCCGCAGCTGCAGCCTTTAAGAAGAAGAGCATTATGCAAGAGCCATTGGTTGGTTGAGGGGAACTGGAGTGGGTTTGTTACTGCAAGGACAAGGAGGAGACAGTGCCTGGAGGAGCTGCCTACGAGAAACATCAAGGAGGTATGAAAATCTTGAACTAAGGAGGCAACCGTGTGAAACCTTTGCAATATCATCGTAACAGCTTTTTCCTAGCAGGGAGGGGTTTTAATGCTGGTCTGCTTCTGCCGGTCCCACCTTTCTGAGGTTTCTTTCATTCCCTCACGAGTCCGTAACCTCTGGCTTTCTCTTCCCTGTTCCTCAGTTTCCCAGGCTGACAGGTTACTGTTTGTGCTGAGGCACTTTCCCAGCACAGAGGTTTTTTTGTTTCTTTGGGAAGCTGCTTTCCCGAAACCATCTCCCATATTTTCCCATTTCAGTGTTCCATATTGACATTTGAATTTCATATTCCAAAGGCAATGTTCCTTTCGAACAGTTCCTTTCCCCCTCATTCTGCAGCTGTCCTAATGATGCTGTTCCTGCGTTATTTTTCCTATGTGCTATTTATTGTGTTAAATCAGCCATTTGTTAGTTCAGCAGTTCTGCTGTGGTTTGTAGATATTCCCAGGCCTTAAAATTATGCAAAATCAGCAATTTGGTTAGTTCCTGTCTCACCACAAGTAATGCCAAATGTATTTTCACAGGGTTGGCAAAAATCACACCAAGGCCCATCTTGTCTTTAATGATCCCCTCTCTGCTGCTCTGGGACAATATTATGTTAAAGTCTATGCAGCTCATTGGTTCCCTTCACCTGAAATAACAAATTATGAGGGAGCCTATCAGCCTGTCTTGGCTCACTGGTTCCCTTCCCCTGCTATGGAAAAATGTCTATGCTGTTTTTTGGATTTCCCCTTGCATGGCCTCCAACAAGAGAGCACTTAAAGAGAATTCACTCGCAAATTCCTCAATTTAGAAAAATCATTTTAGCCTTATTGATCAACAGGAATTTAGCTGCATAGCTTGAAAATGGTTCTTTATCCTCTCTGATATCATTTTTGGGTTTTTCCCCTGGGAATACATTAGTTTTAGAAGATGTTTTTGAACAAATGGCAAAAAATAATGCCTGTACCCACAGTTTTTGATTCTATTGCACACACATATAGTATTGGATGCTGGCATGGTCCAAGGGCATGTTTAGATGAAAAAACAATTGAAATGTGCTTTATGTTTTAGCTGATAAAGTTACTTTTTGAGGTACTCAGAGGGGAAAAAGCTATTAAAAAGCTAGATACAAATTCATTTGTAATTGCTAACTTTGAGAACTCTGCAATTTTTGTAAAGAACGTAGCCATTGCTGGACACAGGATATACATATAAATTTACTCCTGTTCTGGTCTTGTCATTCTTGCCAATGAAAAGGTAAGCTTAGTATCAAAACAATAGGTTATTGGTTTTGAGGTATATTTTTATTGCATAAACATGCATTCAAGTGGTAATTTTAACCAGAATCTAATTTTTGTTTGTCTTTAAAAGCCCTTGGAATACTTTGTGTCCACTGAGCAGAGGGTTTTTCAGAATAAGGCGTGGGGAAGATTGGCGCATCCTTATTTTCTGGACACTTTACTATTCTTGTAATGAACCTGTTCTACCAAACTCATGAGTACCCAACTGATTTCTATACTTATCATAGAAATGGCAATCAACTAGCTCATATTTTGCAGTTTGAGAGAGTTAACTTGCTCAGAATACATTTTATTATGAGGAAAGCATAGCCTGGACAATTTATAGATTAATAACAGCCGAAAAAGGTTGGTTGCGTTTTAAATGAAGAATGTGTCAGTCCTGCTAAGAAGTAGCACGCTTTTACTATGAGGTGGGAAATAAGATACTTGTGAAGAAACTGTGTATGTGCACCAAATATTAAATTTTGAAGCATTGCTTTATTTTAACATTTTAACAGGCCTATTTTAACATTAAGCATAAACTAGGGCAGGTTGTTTCAAGAAATTTATTGTCTACATTGAAAGATACTGGACAATCTAAATCTCCCTTATATGGCTTAGTGATATCCTGTTTCATTTTAGATACCATTTTGAATATCCAGTGAGTCATTTGTAATAAATAAGTGTGTGTGTAGTAAAACCATTCCTGACTGGTAGCTTGGAAGAATGCCATGGGTTTTGCCACTGGAGATGTGATCCTGCAGTGTTTTGTAGTGAAATCTCTGATTGAGCTCCCTATCAAAGAGTGTATCAGTAAATCAAAATCACATCGTGCCTATAAAATCTTTTTTACTGAAAACTCTGCAGGATTAAAGTGATCAGATTATAAAGCATCCAGGTGCTTTGTGGGCTTGTGGGTGACACTCCTTTATCAGCAGCAGGTGATGTCCCCAGCTTTAGCAGCAGGATACCTGCAGCACTTAGTGCATGCATCACTCAGATCTGCTTTCCAAAACTGTGCCATGGAAACAGCTCCAAGAGAAACAAAACAAAATATTTTGTTTATATGAAAAAACAAAATAAGGTGTTTATGTGAAAAGCAAGACAAAATAAGGCGTTTATATGACAAAACAAAGTAAAATAAGGTGTTTATATGCCACTGGCTAAAGGGTGGGTGCCCTTGGACTTCCTGCCTTGTGTCTTGTAAGGATGGATGGATTGATTGATTGATGGGGTTTCTTTCTTGACAGAAACACACAGCAGCCCAAAATAACACCAGATACTCTTGGGGTGTTCTCCCTGTGGCAATCTGGTATCAGGGATCTGCTGCTTCCCCGTGCTGGGGGTTTTGCCTGTAAAGGGCTGCAGTGCAATCCCATAGTTTCTGACAAAAACTGGAGAATTACTGCTAATTAGAATTAAAGCAGTTCACAGATGTAGCCTATTTTTTCCCTAAAAATGTTTGAAGGATTTGTTGTTCCTGTGTTCCTCAGTGAAATGTATTTGGCAGAAAGACATTTGAACCTGCAGATATGCATGTCTATAATTTGTGTGTGTGCCTCTATATATTTTATATATATATATATATATATATATATATATATATACATGAATGTCCAGTGCTTTATTGCTTTATTTTGGTATTTTTCTTTTCATGAGTAAGACAGACCTTGAAAAAGCCTGTGAAACCTTTTGAAGTGTTTTTAGGAAGTTTCCAACAAATTTATTACAGATTCTTCAATAAATTTACATTTTAACATCCCATTAAAGCCTAATTATTTGTAACAACCAAAGAAGAAAACTCAGAATTAAGAACAAGGAACATTTACAGCTCTGATATAAAATGTTTGCTATTTTTATATAGTTATTTACAACTCTGTTGTGGCTGAATTAATGAGTTAATTTATTACCTGTATATGAGTATTTATTGTTGGTGTCATTATCATGTAACTGTAATTTTAATTAATTCCTTGACAGTGTGTCTGTGATTTCTGTGTGGAACATTAAATGTCAAATTGGTTTTCTTTGTTGCCTCATTTGTAAGTATTAAAGTATTTATGTACAGTACAAAGAAATTAGTAACAATTACTGTAAGAGATCTATTGCATATGCTAAATGAAAGCAGACTGCAAAAACCCACCCTGTTGAAGTTTAGAGTACTTTGGGTTTTTGACAAGTTAGATTGAGCATAGAACATGTTCAAATGCAAACAAATATTAACCCATGTATCATTGCTGGATGTGTGTCTGTGTGTGTCTCTTTAATGGTTTCTCTCTGATTTTGAAGAGCACATTATAAAAGGATACTTTTTAGAGTGACACTGAGGCAGAGGTGGGCAACTGCAGTCACATTCTTGGGGTTTAAGTGATCTTGTATGCTCCTTTTATTTATACTTGTATTAGTGAGAATCAGCTCTTCAGACTGAGTTTATCAAGAGTCCGCACTTTCTAATTATTTTCAGAGTAAAAATGTTATGGGATCCTCAAAACCTGAGCATATAAATCAGAATTTTTATAATTTTTTTTTCATTGTAAGTACATGTTCTGAGTTTTCCTGCTTTGGTGTGATCTCAGCCTTTCATTTGCAGATTAAACAGGCAACTGAACGTGGTATTTTTTTTTTTACAAGTCTTTATTTTCTTTTAGTTATGGTATCTTTTTGATCCAGGAGCATTACAGATCAAGATGCTGATATTTTATGAAGTCACCATACTGATGTTGGTACTATATTACAGTATATGACTAAAAAGAAGCCAGGGAATAATAAAAATTTCTTTGGGTTCAGATATATTCTAAGATTAATGCAGAGGTATAAATAATTAAAAAATAATAATGGGTTAATGCAGATCTATATGAAGAGTGTTGAGTCCACAAAGTTGCCATGCAGTTACTGCAAGAGCTGATTCCAGTGTAACCACACGCTGAAGTATTTATTTCATTTTTCAAAGCTTGTTTTCAAAATCTGAGCCCCAGCTCTTTCAGGACTTGCTTATCAAGTGGCAAGTTTAATCTGCATGGGTGTATAAATCCTCACATTTGTGCTTCCATGAATTAGGACTGGTTTGACCTGGAGCACAGTGTTATGGTAGGTTTCAGTTCCCCTCCGGAGCAGGGAACCTTTGTTCTGTGCATGGAGCCTGCAGGGGAAAGACAGATCTGCCCTAAAGAGTTTCCACTCTAAGGACCTGACAAATAATAGGAGGAAAGAGCTGTTATTCATATTCTCTTCTTACATCTGGAAAACTGATTCATAGAAGATGTTATGAAAAGCCCATAAAAGTCAGGAAAAGGCTCCCAGTGACTCCAGTGGATCTATGATGTTATATCAGCCAAGCACTTAGGGACACTCTTAAATGATTGTCTCACTCTGAGGCCTGTTCCACACCAGGTTTGCAGAATAGGCTGGAAACTGTACTTCTGGTGCCAGTGCTGGATGAATTACCCACAAATGCTGTAATTTTGCCAAGCAGTAAATCTATTTATGGAGGTTGTTCAGCCTTTCAGCAGTTAGACAATCCCATATGTATGGGAACATACACCTTGCATTTCAGTTAAAGCTCCCATATCTGATTTGTAGCCTATGAAAATCAATTCTGTTCTTCAGCAGACTTTGCCTGGTGACCCCAGGGAATTTTAATCATTAATACAAGAATTCCAAAATTGAGCTAATGTTTAAGAAAGAATTTCTTCCCTGCTACCCCAGAAAATACTGGGTTTCGATCAGCCTCAGAAATGTCTTACCCATTCTCTCTGAGTAATGCACAATGAAGGAGGTCATAATCTGGGGCATCTGAAATATCAGTGGTGGTGAGTCTTGCATGCAGCAGCCAAGGGCAGGTTTCTCCCCACCAGTGCACTCTTCAGCTCTCCCTTGCAGGGTCTGGCTTCAGACTCCTCATTGATGGCACTGAGAGCTCAGCCTGTGCTGGGGTAAAGGCTGTGCAAGGAGGGAAATGGAAAATAATCTGGGGAGTGGGAAATGGAAAATAATCTGGGGAGTGGGATAAAATTGAGGTGGTAGCAAGCCATTAAAGAGAGGCTGGCCTGTTTCAGCATGCCAGAACATCAAACTCATGTGCTGTTATGGTGGGATTTATTAGCATCACTAAACATTATTAATTGTGCAAGGAGACAGAGCTCAGGCTGTGTGTGACACACACACTCATAGACACCCCATCCTCCTTGTCCCAGAATTTTATCACCTCATATTTTCATTTGGCCAGATGAGAATGGTCTGCAGTAGAGAAGTGTGTTTCCAAGGCACCAGTCATATCTGTGGTTTTGGCTTGAGATACCTCTAGGAATGAGAAAGAAAAGGAAATAGAGGTCAAAATGCCATTCTCACAGGGCAAGGGCATGGCTGATGTTTTGGCAGCCTTGGTGACTGAACAGGGGAAGAAAAGAGAGAATAACAAAAACCAAGCCAGGGCCACTGGCTCAGATGTATTCAGAGCACTCTGCTCTGTTAAAAATAATTTAATGAGAAAAACTGTTGGAGAAAGAGCTACGTGGTTGGACAATGGAGGGGAGCAAAAGTGCCCTTGCACTTGGTCAACCTCAAGAGTTCTGTGATAGCTTCACCACCAAGCTGAGAAGATTTAACATTGAAATAATTTGCCTGACCTTCAAAAATCTTCCATGTCTCCAAAATATTGTGTAGGGGAAAATATTTATTTAGTATAAATTCTTTGCTAAAGTTAGCAGCAAATATTTAACTACCCACTCAAGGCAGGAAATTGCACATTTAAGACTATATCTCTGGACTTTATCTTAGGACTCTGTATGTTGTGTTAGATCAGAGTTGACACCAAACCTGAGTGATCTGCAGTCAGATCTGCTATGTGTAAGCACAGCTGGTTGCATTCCAGATGCAATCTCAGCCAGGACTTGGAATAGAAGAGGACTGTTGAGGATTTTTGGGACTCTTGGGTTTGAAGGACTGTTGGGATATGGAGGGCTGTTGGAACTGGTTCTAGTTAGATCAGTTCATCCAACTGAACTATTATTATAATGTTGAATGTTTTTGTTAAATGTCCAAAGCAAATATTGTCTCATTGGATGTCCAGCAAATCTTTAAGAAAACTTCATCTTGTATGTGACACTAAAGAGTAAACACTGCAAATTTTATTTACTTAAAGATTTTTTTTGTTATTGGAGACAGACCAGTGGCAATGCATAGGCAAGCACTTTCCAGTTTTACAGCAGGTAAATAAGAGTCTTTAATGCTCTTGTTTTGAAAGGAGAATTCCTGATCATTTTTTACAGGATGGGAATTTTGCCTCAGTTCATACTGGGTGTTTCTCCATGCCCTGATCACTGCAGTTGGTCAGAACACCTGCAGCCAAAAGCTCTGTTAACTTGTCTTGGCAACTGTGATTTGCATGTTTCTCTGTTTCTGGCGTGGTTGTTCATTTTGCTGTGTCTTTGAAGTTCACTTAGGCTTGCTGTTAAAAAAAAAAAGTGTGATTTTTCTTTTCCCAAATGCTTTATTTTCTCATTGACTGACACAAATCTCCCTTAGTTGTCAATGTTCATTAAAAATCCTTGTCTCTTATTCTGGACTTGGATAAACATTTGTGAGTTCTGTGGTTTTTTTGCTTTCCTGCAGTTCAAGCAATTCTCAAAACATGCCATAATGTTCAGTGGCAATGATAAACTTTTTGCTTCTCTCTGAGGAAGAGCTGGATGAAAGTCCTGTGAACTTGTCTGATTTTTATGGGTGCTGCTGGTAATTAAGGAATCACTGCTGCATTTGAACAGAAAATGCCTCAGCTCTTACCTGTTTTGTCTGGCAGGATGCAATCTCTGGGAGCCAAAAAGAAAACTCCTTGGAGGTTTGAATATTGCTCAATGCAGGGTCTCCAAAACTACCCAAGCATATCTGCATTGCAAACAGCCATTGATAACCTCTTGTGTTAACAATGTGGAATATTGGGCTGCTAAAGAAAATGCAGCAGAGGCTGGAAACTTCCAATCCTACCAGTTTAGAGACTACCCCTGCTTTCTACAGGGGAAAAGCCATCTGTAAAGATGGAAAAAATGCCACTTTCTATTGACATTAGATTAATGAGAACTGGAAAATAAAGACTGACATTTTTGGATATGAGGAAGTGTGTCGATTTAGAGGAGAGCTGTGTGTTTCATCCTTGGGGGGGTTCTGGTATGGAGCAAGCCCTGTGATGCGGCAGAGGACCCGCAGGGGTGGGATGCAGCTCCCGAGGGAGGTCTGGGCTGCGTGGGTTCTCCTGGGAGGCTGGGGAAGGCTCCCGAGGAGTGTGCAACAACCAACAGTGCCATCTTGTGAGCACAGCCCACCCTGCACGGCCAGAAGGGAGCTCAGCAGCAATGAAACACAATTTCTGTGCTGCTGTCTTTCCGGAGGGTCCAGGCCTTTCTGAGCAGCTGCTCAAAACACCAGGATCAGGGATTGTCTCCTTATGTGAACAGACTCCCGTGCTGGCCACATCCCCTGATCTTGTAATCAGGGTCAGCTGGTAGTTTATCCAGCTGGTAGTTTATCCTGTACATCAATACCTGCTGCTAAATACAGTAGTACTTTACCTCCTTCCATCCCTTGTGACCTTTCTTCCTTGCTTTCTTATTGTCATTCAACAAGTAAGAGCGTGCAAATCCACCATGAAAGGCATCGTGGCAAATAATAGTCAATCCTACTTTATAAAGAATGATTTATGATATTATTTCTGTTACTCATTATTGGCTCCATTCCTTGAGATGATGAAGGACCTATCTTTATTAACCTCAGCTAGCTGAAAACATTTCATCTATGAGATTTTTTTGAAGAAATGCATCTTGGTAACTCGTGATGGAAGGCATCTGCGCTGACCCCTCAGCACTGCTGTGACTTTCAATATATTATACTTAATAACAGATAAACATCCTTAGCCAGAAACAGAACCCTGCACTGCAGCTTGATTACATCTGCAAAGAGCAGTGATTGCCCTGACTATTTGAATACAAAAACAGTGAGTGATGGCAAGCAAACACAATCTGTTTAAAGCCCCGCTGATGAAATGCTTTCAATGCTCAAGCCAAGGGTTTGTCGTTTTTTCAGGGTGGCATATTCTGCCCCCAGTGATTGCAGCAGTTGTCCTTAATCTGTGTGGGGAGATAGTGAAGACAGGGGCAGTTTCCTCTGGAGCACACAGTTGAACTTCTCAAAGTAAAAGTGGGGCAAAAATGGCCTCATAAAAGATTGCTGGAACAATATAGTCAAGAGGAACAGCCGCTGTGGATTTCTTCATGCCAAGGCTGGATGTTGCCTGGAAGATAATGTTTGGACAAATGTAACTATTGTGCTCAAGCAGAATGATTGTGAGTAAAGACCTACCATGATGCACTGCTGTTATGTGCTTTTAAACCCATTTTAAAGAACTAATTGGTACCACTAAATTTGTTTTTAGGGAAAAATCCTTAGTTGTGAACAAAGGTATTATAAAATTTAAAGTAGAAGGCTGAAGCCTTTGATGAGAAATTTATTTCTACCTTTGTTCCATTAGTAGCCTCTATGTTTTGAGGGCTTCTGTGAGCCTTACTGATATTGATTGGATGCTCTGGGTCTGCAACAGGTCAGACTAGATGGATCTCTTGCAGATATCACCTAGGAGCCCAGAGCTTGTAGAGTGCAGCATTCAACTTCAAAGGGTTACTAGAATTTTAATGGGTAGATGTTACAATGGCAGGTTTTTGTGGGATAGCCAGAGTCTTCCTCCTTACAAGGCTCATTAGTTTAAAGGAAAATAGTTAGGGGAAAAAACAAACCAAACCAAAAAAAAAAAAAAAAAACTAACCCAAATTAAACCAAACCAAAAGAACCTATTCAATTCTTTCAGATGTCATCACCATTTTTCTTGTGACAGGATATTGTTACAGCACTGTTCTGTTCTGATGTAGAAAGCAAAGAATTTTCTTTGTTAGTGCATAATTGATTTATATACAAACACATACATATACAGTATATATTGCTGATGCCATACCCAAAGGGAAAGAGAGTAGCAAAACAGACATTTTGGTGTGTTTGTTGTCAGGAAATGTCGTGATTCATCTTTCATGAGCATCTGCAAATATGCATCTGCCAACTCTATTTTACTAAAAGCTTGTTCTCAGCCAAACATATTCTCACCCCTAGAGTACAACATTTTTGATTGACAAGTAGAAAAGGATTAATGATTACTTGAATGTCTCTGCACATTCCCACACTCCCATTTTCTGCTGCACAATAGGAACGAGGACCATGATTCACTCTCACAGGCACATGGTAGGAATAACTTTGTTGTTTTTCCAGTTCTGTTCACATCCTTTGGAAGTGACACAGGGGGAACAAACAAGGCCTTACAGGATGAAGACTAGGGCCCACCCTCAGTGGTTAGCTGTGCTTAAAAATTTACTTGATTTTACAGTAATTCCAGAGCATTGCATTCTAATTTGCATGAGGCATTACTAATGAAATGAAATTTGTGGAAGTTGGTGTCACTCTTGCTCTGCTATTCAGAGGGTCTGTGGCAGTCCAACAGTTAAAACTGTGGTAATTAGCAGCGCTCATCAGGCAACACAGTTTCCTGTCTCCCTCTGATTTCATTCAGCTCTTGCTCTCACACCAAGGAACAAAATTTCCATTATAGATGCGCAAGGAAATTGTAACCAATTTTTTAACAGGCTGAACACAAAAATTGCACTGGGGCATTAAACTAAAGTTTGACATCTTCTAATAAAGATATACTTTGCTGTTCTGTGACTGCCCTTCAGTTTGAGATTAAATATTGCAGGGCTCATGAAGTTGCTCCTGAGCTTCCTGACAGTTCTGAGCCAGTCTGTTGGTTTTCATTAGGAGCAGGGGAGAGCAGGGAGAGGAACTGTTCTTGTTTATTTTGGCAAATGGAGTTGTCAACATCTTGTGAAATCAGCAAACAGTAAGGCCAAACTGGGGACATCAAACTTCATTTAAGATCATTGAAATACCTTTTGTCCCATGATTAGGATTAAAGGTCAGGCATTTTAACACATAGTGTTCCTCTCTAATCTTAAACTCCAGGTCATTTCAATATAGAAATGAAGCCATGCCCTCCAAATTGCAACTAAATGTGGATAACATGACATCACAGTTTGCCATGAGGATTAATTTTGGGTACTGTGAATGATAAAGCACAGAAAGATCAATTATTTCCATGTATCATTTTGTAGTGTGAGAAATTAGACTAAAAAAAACCAAAAACCAAAAAACTGTGTTCCAACAGTATTTGTTGACCTTTCCTTCTTCATCCTTAGTGGTAAATTGACAGCATTTCATTAGTTTTTATTGTGTTTCCTTCCTCAACAGCTCCATTTCTAACTTAATCTCCTTTGAGCTGGAGAAAAAAGTTGATTAACTCGATCTTCTTTAATGTTTAATTGTATTTTTATCTTCTCTCTAAAAGTAGCAAACCTATCAGTAAAATGTTTTGGCGTGTGTAAATTCCTTGTTGCTGTCCACAAAAGCCATGTAGAATGATTGTCTCCTTTTTACTCTTAGTTTTGTTTTTTTTATTATTTTGGGTGTTCTCTTCATTCACCTAGACTAAAACAAAATGTTCAGAACAACAAAAAAACAACAAAACTCTGGGTGGTTCATTTCTTTCCTAATGTGGGGTGAATTTCTGAATGTGCTTTCTGTGCTGGAAATGCAAAAACCTGTTCTGGCTAACTCCTTCCCAACCTGCTGCCCACCCCTCTGGGGTACAGATTAGAGACATGGTCTCCAGTATAAAAAGGATAAGTGAGTTAATAAAAAATAAAGTACATAGGAGGCCAGAGTAAATGGAGCATATAATTTTTTCATGAACTGGTCTCTTAAGTTTCATTTTGCAAGGCATCATGATATTCTACATATATATGAAAATATGAGAGAGTGAACTCGATGCTTAATGTGCAATCTACTTAGCAATTTTAAGTAAGGCTGTATCTTGCTTTCCCTGTCAGAAAACCCAGAATCTTCTGCAGGCACTACCACAAATGATAGCAAGATCTGTTATGAGTTTCTGTAATGCTTCAAACCGTCCTCCAGAGCCATTTGTCTTATAGAACCACGTGCCAGTTTGTGCTCTTTGGTAACATGCAAGCAAAAACATTGTCAAACTGACTCTCAAGGATGGAATGTGATGTGTAGAGAATAAAAGTCGCTTAAGATTGATGTCATTGTACACATATAAAACAAAGTAAACTCTTAAGAGAGACGGATGAGTATAAACTTTTGAAAAAGTTATGAGATAAAAGTGTTGGGTTTTTTCCTAACATCCAAATGGTGTTTTCAATCTTGAAAGCTCTAAAGCAGTTTATAAAGATAATTAGGCATAAATGTCCCCATTTCACAGCTGTGCAAACAGAGGGAAACAGTTCTGTAACCTACTTACCAAAATCTTACAGAGGTAAGCAAATCTTGAGCCACCAGATTGCAAGCACTGGTTCGTTAACATTGCTTTTTTTGTGCCTGCTTCTTTGTAGCTAAATTAATTAATATTGATATATCAAAGCAGCCAAAGCAGACCTAGATCTCAAGCTCGTAAGATGACCTGTTTCATTTCTGTCACAAGCTACGTTTCTTTGATAAGACATCAGCTTCAGAACAATTCAATGTATTTCAGTTCTGTGCCTTGTTGCAGGCTTTGAATTCCACTAAAAATTTCCAGTTTCATGCCTGGGAAGTTGTAAAGCAAGAGGTACCTGCCTGTAGCACTGTGAGAGCATCACACCCAGGAATGGTGCAAGGAACCATCCAGGTGCTACCCCAAGCAGCAGCTGCAGGAAAGGTGCTCGCACACACACAGGCTTTGCAGTTTCCAAAGCACACAGCACACAGGCTCCTGCTTTAGCAACATCTCCATGACAACTGCTTTATAATTCATGCCACATAATATATAATTTTGCTGTTAAAAAAAAAAAAAGCCTCTGCCAACATACAACATACTAACAAGGCCGCGTTCTTGAAAATTAAATGAACCTGAAAGAATCTTTAGCAATCAATTAACCATTAAATAAAGCTTAAGGGACGTTAGACAGTAAGAATGACAGTATTTGTAGCGTTGATGTGATCATGAAATCTCATTCTCTGCTTCTCCACCATTCTCACCATTTCAAATCCCTATAATTGATACTGATGCAACATTTCAGTCAATAGCTATAAAAGGGAATAAGTAGCACAAAATGGCTCTTTGGCATTTAATGAGTAAATACAATCCCACTGAGCTTTGTATTCCAGAATTTTTTGCTAATCAGTCTTGTTTTAACTGAAGGAGTTGAACTGTTTGAGGCATATCAACAGGTTTGGGGATTGGCAAACAATAGCTAAGAAATGGGGAAAATGTGTTCTAATGCAGTGCAGAGAATTAAAACTATTAAAATGCCTTTCCCATTGCTTCGATGCCAAGGTAACCAACGAAATAATACTTCTGCTGTAAGATTAATAGACATTCTGAAAGGTATGAAATGCAGTGTAAGTTTGGTTCTGTAAATTTACAAAGATCAAGGTATAGATAAATTGTGAGAGGGAGAAACAGATACCAAGTTTTTCTTGGCTATATCTTACTTTAGGAGGCATAAGAAGGAAACAAGGGTAACAGGGCAAAGCATGTTCAATGGATTTTGGGCATCCCATTAGTTGTTCTGGTTTAATTAACATCTTTTTGTTTTTAACTGGGATGCAGGCCTTGACTCTTTCACAGCATAAAAAGGAGATATGAACCCATCATAAGACTGCTCTGTTGCTTTTATGCTGAGTTTTGGAATTGTGTGTTGTAATGTATAGAATATGTATTTCTTTCAGAACTGAGAAACAGAAACTGCACAAGATATCAAAAGAAAGGAAAGAAAGATATCAAATGAAAAATTACTTGGGTTATAAAATTCAGTTGAAGAAGCACCAAGGCAAAGAACCACATTCTGGAATGAGAAACACAAGTCCAAAATACAAGTATTTCCTCATGAGATGAGTTACTGACTCAAGTTTACAGGTTTTAGCTACCAAAAAGACAAGCTTAACTCCCCAGTGGGACCTAATTCAGAAAAAAATTAATTTACTGGCCAACTGACAGCAGCTGTGCAGAGTTAATCCCAAAGCAGGGTGTGCTTAAATCAGAAACACATGGTGATTTTGACTGTTTTCTGAGTATCTTTCCTTACTGCATTTCCTCCAGTGGATGAGAGGAGAAATGAACTAAAACTTCCAGCAGCAGCTCAAAATAGGACTGATGTTTCACCCTTTTCTGCAGGGTTCCAGGTATGCAGTTTTATTTTGAGATCTATGTGACTCTGGAGCAGAATTTACATTGCTTGGTTTACAGAGGTGAAATTTTGGTTTGAAAGTAGGCTAAACCTGGTGCTCAAACCTAAGGAATTGAGGCAATTCTTTCTTTCATTTGTACAGGAGTATATGCTGATGTATATTGTGGGGTTTTATTTGTGTTGACTGTCATGTTCCTCAATTACTGGGGCCTGTGCTTCTGCAGAACACTCAGAATTCACCAGCGGGGGAGTGGAAGAAGGGGAACATCTTGTACAGCATAAGGACAGTTTAATTTTCCACAGCTAAAAATGATAAAAACTCCCAGAAGAGTTGAGCTGCATTTTTCTTTTAAAGAAAAACAAAAAATTAAGCTACTGTTGGTAGATTCTGCAAGGTCCCTAGCCAAACTTCTGCTTTCTGTTTGAGCAGCAGGTTACTTAGAAATATTTAAATAAGGATTGAAGGAGGCAGTTGCACACAAATATTGATGCCAATGCAAGAGCAAAGATCAGGTAGCAGCTTGTTGTTAACTCCAGCCAGAGTGGCTGAATGAGGTTTGCCTTTCTGGAGAGGAAACTTCTCAGTAATAGCACTGTGAATTAGGGAACTCTTTTCTGGTTTAATTATGTTGACCACTGACAAATATTTCTTTTTTTTTTTCTGACCATGTCATTCCATCTGTCACTTACTCCTCTAACCCTGTGTATTTACACCTTTCCTTCTGTCTGTAATCCATATAGCTCTGGAATATTTCTTCCCTTGTAGATGAAGTATTTGCTCTGTCAAGTTTTCATTTTTTCTCTTTCTTTGAAGACCTCCTGCTGTGTTGAACCATCTTCCTACATCCCCATCTTCAGCTCTCATCCTCCTCTTAGACTTCCAGACTCTGCTGCTGAACACAATATCAGATTCTGATATTTGGGTCCTTTGCAATGCTAAGAATATCAATGTTCAATAAATATCAGTATGGGAAAGGCACAGTTGCTGTAAGAGAAATAAATAGCTCAGGAAGAGACCAAGATACTGCTGCCTCTGCAACAGCCACTGGCTGCAGTGACTGTAAAATGTAACTAAGAACTAAATTGTCAGTTTTGGTGTGTGCTAAAGAAACCCAGCAATGTCACACATGCAGATGTTTACTTTCCATTATCCTGGCAACCCCAGTATACAGATCCTTGTGGTACAATGTAAACTCCTTTCAAGATGACATTTAAGAGGAACTTAATCTGGGTAGAGCACTAACAAACTGAGGCACAGCAGATTTATTCATTTAAGAGAATTATTCATTTAATTTTTGCCATTTAGTATTTATATTCATTTACCATTCATTTATTCCCTTCATTTTTATTCATTTATTCATTTATCAAATATTCATTTTAATGGTTTTCATTATCACTATAGTAACTGTAAGGACAGTTTTGCAGTAATTTTATTCCTTAAATAGGTTCAGTCTTGGAAAATCTATAGAACAGGCTAGGGCCACTTGCTTGTCAGGTTCATTCCCTTTTCTCAGAAGTGTTTGTCTCTTTACTCTCCTTGTTTCTTTGCAGTTCTACCTAATTTCTCCTAAATTCCTTTCTGTTTTATGACTACAGCTTAGCTCAGTGATATTAGACCAAATACTTGACTGATGTGAAGTATTGAAACCTGAGTGTGTTAGTCAGTGCTTTGGACACTGATTTAGTCTGCTTGTTTCTCTATAAATTTTTCTTTTATTTTTGCTGTAGAATGGCTTTTCCTCAAAAATTCACCTCTTATTTCCTTTTAATGCCAGTTCCATTTCTATGTAAATGAGACCCCTTCCAGCCAGGGAACAATGACCTTCTAAGCAACAATTGTTTTGAACTACAGCAGAAGAAAGTCTAAACCTCTGAAAACATTGGGATCTGTATATGAATTTCCATTGCAGCACTGAGAATTTGGGTCTTCTGTTTTTTTCTTCAGAAAAATAATTCTCTAATGTGAAGACAGGGAATGAGTAATATCTTTCAAGTTCACTAAGCATCAGATTGTGCTTTTGATGGAAACAACTGGATCATCTGATAGCTTTTGTACAAGGCCAGTGGTTTTGAGTTAGAATTCTTGCTCTTTTCTTATAGATTGGTCAGTGCTTATGCAGTTGAGTCCTGGAGGTATGTAACCAGTCACCAAAAAGGATATCTTCCTGTGGGTAGTGAAACTTTATCCTGGGGAGCAGGATATTCATAGATGAACCCAGCTTGCTCTTGGGGAGGCATTAAGTTGTTTGTGGCTTTTAACCTTCCATCCTTAGTGTCCTAGAAAACACCTCTGTGACTCCCTTAGTGCTCCTTTGCATCACAGCTTCAAACCAGTGTCAAGATCTCATCCTCCCTAAAACTTTTCCCTCTTAATCAAACACTGCATTTGAAACTTAAAGTTAATTGCCTTTAGACCACCCTAAATTAAAGCCATTTCCATCACATCCTCTTTCACAGCCTATTTGTGCTCTGAGCTGTGTCAACAACAGAAACACAGCTGAAATACTTTCTGATTGGTTGGTTAGTAGCTATGTTTAGCACTTGCAATTTTTTATTATTACTATTTATATCACCAGAATAAAAAGAAAACCCCTATCCTTGTAGAAAGCCCAATGAACTGAGTATTCCCTATAATTCTATATTAAGTAAACCAAACTGCTTCAGATATTTACATTCAGAAGTTTATCTTTGTTGCCAGGAGAGTTAGAAGTAATTTACTTTACAATGAGATCTTAAGTTTGTAGAGTGTGTCATGACTCTGCAGCAAAAACTCTTCATACCCTGACTTGAGGCTGCAACTCTAATTTTGAGAACCATTGCTCTGGAGGCTTTTTATCAGCTCCAAAAATGTCTTATCTCTGGTTGCTTTTAACTGCATAATAAGAGGTCATTTGAAATAGGTAATGTCTTCTTAAGGGTTTGTAATCTAAAGCCCACAGTTGTCAATGAACAGTCATTGACTTCAGGGACTCTGAATCAGGTATTTATTCATAATACGTGGTGTTGGCTTAGTAATTTTAGTAGTATTAAGATATGAGAAATGGACTGCCTATTAAAGCTAGACAGAAATATTCTGGGGGCATTTAATTTGTCAGATAAAGCCTTGGAATTCCTGTGAATGTAAATATTTTTCAGCAGCCTCTTTAAATAACCTCTGCCTGAGGAAGCAATCCTTTTTCCAGCTCACCTGTCCAGCTCCTCCCAGCTCCTGAGAATTCTTGTAGCCCTGGAGAGGAAGTCCCAGGGCTTTTGGAGAGCTGCAGCTCCATCTGTGCTATTGCAGCCTGCAGGAGCCTTGGCCTCCTCTTCCTGAGGCTGATCTCTCAGGGTGAACATGGAATTTTAGGCCCAGAGACAGCATAAAACATCATTAACATAAATGTCCATTCTTCTTTACGCTCCAAATAATTTTCTTCAAAGTATTAGAACTTCCTAAAAAGGTTGGGTATTTTTTTTTTAAATCAGTCAAGGAAATTTGCTTAAAAAATAATAATCAAAGTGTACATTCAATTAAGAGGAGACATAGTTTTTACTTTCTTTCATCTCATCTTCTCATGCAGTGTTTGAACGAGTTTTATATTTGAGAGTTTCACTCCCCCTCAGCAGAGAGTGAAGTCAGTGGGAAGAGATCTGATGTGTGCTTTACCCCTCTGGTGTGTGCATGTATGTTTTTTCATTAAATCTGAACATTAACCTGATGGCCTTTAGGCACAATACTTTCTGAAAAACTTAGGTGTGCTGATTATTGCTTGCTTTCCCACTCCAGATCCTCTTGCAAACACTTCAGGGACCTCATTAAATTCTGTAGCTGTATTACCCTCCTCCTTTATTAACTTTCTTCAAATATCCTGCCGTGGTCTAATGTCTTCTCTTGTCAGCCTCACTCCACTTCATACACCTGAAAGAGACTTTATTGTTCTTATTTCCTTGCTCTGAAAACTTCATTCATAGCCAGTTTTGACTTCTCTGTTTGTTTGGTTTTTTTAGCTCATCCCTCCATTGTATCAGCCTTTGTAGTCCCTTGATAAAACTCTGTGATTTTTAGGCATGACATGCATTTTTTAATCATTGTTTTAATTTCCTGATTTAACTCTAAATAGGACAAGAAGTACAGCAGAAACGCATCTGGTCTTGTAACTTTTTCCCTTGCTCCCCCCCCCAAAAAAAAAAGGAGAACTTGCAATAACATGAAAAAATAGTCTCAAAACCTGGAGAAGTCTTAGCTTTATTTTTAGGAAGCTCTTAGTCCAGTGAGTGAACAGGTGGGTATAAAAGGCAGCCCAATTCACTGGTGTATCATAAAAGTTGGAGCCACAGCCTGTCATTGCCTCTTTAGCCTGGCTACGAGGGCTTTGCATCAATTCCCCCAATTCCTGCTCCCACTCCAGGCTCTTCTCACCTGAGAAACACTCGCATTGCAAGAAAGGTGAAAGATGTTTTCGTGAGGGATTTCTACCTGTTGTATCCAGGCTTACCCACATATTGACCTGTCCACAGAGACAAATCTCATCCTTAACTTGTTTTACCAGTTTCAAGAGACTTGGTTTTACACACTTCGCTGACCATTACTGCTTCGGATTATTTCCAGTCTCTTTTTGTTAGAGAAAACTTGTTGGGTCCTATCTCTGTGTCACTCTCAGCAATAAATGAGCATGTAAACACATTTCAGTAAAATAAGGGATACTGGGAAAATTAATATTAAACTTCTCTTCATGAAAACTTGGGCATTATGTAGACAGGAAAATTATTTCAAGAAAACCGTGTAGTAAAGGGATGTAACAATTACCTCATGCAGAGCCAGCTCAAGTCAGCATTTTAAAGAATTCTATATGTCTACTTGCAAGTACTTATGATGCTCAGTGCAATCTGTTAAACCAAGTCAACTGGGCAAGACTAATGTAAAATCAATTGCAGTCACTAATGTCTCCTACAACTACAGAGTAAAAACATTCTTAGTTGAGCATAACATTCATTGCAGGCAGCAATACATTCATAACCTGAGCTTCTCAAATTAGGTAGTCTGGTGAAGTACAAGGGAGAATTTACCACGTGTTAGGAATTTCCAGTGCTAGTGTCCCCAACATTTTCTTATTATTCTATTTTTATGGTTCATTTCCTAATGGTTGCTAGTGTTACTACCATGTAGAAATGAAACCTGGGTCATTGCTGAATATTCAGTGTCTCACTGGTCTAAAAGATCTTCATTCTAATAACTTAAAAACTGTTCCTGTTGATTTCAGAAAATTTCTTGAATAAATCAGAATTAATTATGGGATGCAGAACTCAGTTTCTCAAATTATTCATGGGGGTTTATTAGGAAAAAATGTATTCAAACCTGCTGAAATTAGTCCTGCCTACAGAGAGGCATCAGTGTGATTGTATTTTCACAGATTGATAAAGAGATCAAGGGAAATACTTTGTTTTAGGCTTTCCTGAGGTCAATTCATGGGGCAATTCCAGCTGCCCTGTGTTGTACTTCACCACTGCAGTATCCTCAGCAGTCTGAGATGCAATGATGGCACCAACTCTGTGTTCCTTACCTCTGTATCTGAGCTTTAAACATTAAAACTTGACCATACAATCATGGGATCAATCAAGACCATCTCATTCCAACCCCCTACATGGGCAGAGACACTTTCCACTAGCTCAGGTTGCTCCAAGCCCCATCCAGCCTGCCCTTGAACAATTTCAGGGATGGGGCAGCCACAGTTTCTCTGGGCAGCATCTGCCAGGGCCTCACCACCCTCACAGAGAAGAATTTCTTCCTAATATTTAATCTAAATTTACCCTCTTTTAGTTTAAAGCAATTTTCCCTTATCCTTTCACTACATGCTCAAGAAAGATCCTTCCAAGCCCTTTATTTTGCAGAATATCCATGAAGAGATACACCATTTTAAAATGCAAGAGATGTATAATTGTTACAAATTCTATCAGTTGGGCTCTTGGAGAATTTGATGCTCATTTTGGCTGCCTGTGCTGGTTAGATGTCACTGACCTCCTGAGTGCCCCATCCTGGCTGTGGGAGCTCCGAGGCCAAGAGCCATGCAAGCAGGAAACCTGCAAAGCACTCAGCACTTTTCAGATGCAGCCTGTGCTTACAGCTGGGTGTTTTCTTGTCACAGCCCTGCTCATTCAGGGATGTGTGCACACAGAATTCAGGCACTGGGGATGCATGACTTGGAAAGCACTCACAGAAATCAGACTGAAAACTTGTTTTCTTCAGAGCTGGTTGTTTGTTTGTTTGTTGTCAGGGAGAAGCACAAAGGGTGAGGGCTGAGGATGGCTTCAGGCAAGGGCAGAGCTAAAGGAGAGGCCAGTCTGGGGCTGTCTGCTGTGTCAGCTCACAGGGAAAATCAGGGTTTGCAGTGCAGGGCCAAGGCAGTGACACCTGCTGAAAACTGCTGCTGCTGCTGAGGAGGGCTTGCTCAGTTTGATGCTGTATATTCCTGCAGTAACTGGTCAAAGAGAATGAAAAGAACCTCTAAGCCCACCCCTTAGGGTACAAAATAAGATGTTTCAATTTTTTTCATGGTTGTAAAGGGCAAGAATAGAAAGCAGAGTTAACATTCTTTTTCAACAACTCATTTTTACTCTCCCAGGATCCTGGGAAAACACCTGCTGAGTATCCTAGAGCTCCCAAAAGATGCTGTACAGAACTGACATACTTTTCAGCTGTAGGTCCCAGGAAGGTTGTTTTCCATATCAGAAAAAATATTTTGTTGAAGGAATATTTTTCAGAATTGCTTAGTTGTTAAAAAAAAGCTAAACCTAGAAGTGCTGTGGGAGATGGAGAGGGGGATAACATTTCAACACGTTTTTACTAAGCTTAAACTACAGCTTCATTATTTCCACATATGATTATTTTGCAGTTTGGTAGTTCTGCTGTAGTTTAGTTAGGATTTTCCTGTATAAATAACTCAGTAAATGTGCACTACAACACAAACATTGTGATGTATGTTTATTTATAAGCTCTTAGAAGTTATAAAATATACTCTGAGTTACTTCTGCATGTGTTTTTATCTGTACCTTTGAACTTACTCTACTGTAAGGCTAAAGGTCAGTGGCCCTCTGTCCTCGTGTCCCTGGCAGGAAGGTTGGCCCTGTGGTTTGGGTGACCTCAATCTGTCAGCTCCATCTCAGAAAATGTGTGAGAGTGTGTTTAACTCATCCCCTGGCATTGCACAGTGTGCAAGTTCTGGGCTCTCCAACAGCCTGTCAGAAATTCAGCTGATGCTACGTGTGAATCTCAGAGAGAGAGAAACGTTGGGCAAAGCATTTTGTGTTTAGTGAGAGGCATTTCCTGACAAAACTCTGCTGTGGTGAAAATGTTTTCCATTCTGGTTCTGCTTCTTGAAAAAAAAAAAAAACTAAATTAGCCCCCAACTGCTGCATAGTAAATGGATGTAAATTGTAGTTTGCATCAGAGCAGGCTGTGACACAGCAATATCTTTGTTCCCAGGGAACAGAGGAGTTGTGGCCAGAGCAGAGTTTGCTCAGACCCCAAGTAATAAGGGTGGCTTTGTCACTGCTGTGCCATCAGTGCTGATCAACAGCTTTGCTGAGCTCCCAAATTCTGGCTGTGAAAGGAAGCAAAATCTTAACACCTCCCCAATTACTATCATTCTTATCTTCATTTTTGTAAGATATGATTGTCCTGCACTACTGAGTTCTTTTATTTGCTAGTTGTCAATACAGATTCTGCCCATTATTGTGATGGCAGCTCTCTTCCCTTTTATGTCAATGTAAAGAAGTAACAGCTTTTCTGAAGTCAAGGAAATTAAACATTTTGTTTTATCAATGCAAGTGAAGAAAGGATCAAGCCCTGTATTTGTTTTATTCCTAGCTTTGCTTCCAGCAACATTTTAGATGCAGTAAATACCATAAAAATACAAAAATCCATGTTCCAACATTTCCAACGTACGAGACAGCAGCAAAATACAGATTTCTTAGTTTCTTTGTATCTCAGTGTGTATAGAAAATTAGTACAGAGCTCCAGAAAGGTATGAAAGAGCCCTACCCAGGGAGCAAGTGCAGAGTGCCAGGCAATTGGTGTTGTACTGTGCCCTATTTTCACAGGCAAACAATTTCTGCCACCATAAAATGCAAAAAAGAAATTTCAAGAGTCCCCATGGTGCTGTGAGTTGTGTTCTTCTTCTGTTGTTTTTGGTGCTCTTAGTTTCTCCTAACTGAGGCAGGCATAAACCACTTTATTTTCCTGAAGGAGCATTTCATTCTCTGAGAGGAATTTCTTTGAATTTCATCATGATCACACTAAAGGAGGTGCTACCTGCTTCCATTTTCATTTTCTCAAGGGTATAACCCATTCAGGGGGCAAGACCACTTTCTCCTAAGGTACCCAGAGACGGGGTATTTGGGACAGTTAAGAAGAAAAGGTAAACAAAAAACCTCTCACCATATTCCCCAGGCTTTTTGCCTTAGATTTCTATGTGTAAATGTAGCTTTGTAGCTTTAATATAAGAATTAATAATTTTCACAGATAAACAGTATAATGTAAGGCCAGGTAAACAATATATAAATTTAATACCTTCTTATTGTAAGATTTCTCACTTCTAGCAAATAATACAGCGATTAGAGGGGGAAAGAAAGATGCCATTTCAGCCACTGATACTGTTTTTTTTCTCCTCCTAGTCACAACAGTAAATCTAGTTCCCAGAAAGCTCAATCACATCTGGCACTGAACACGTGCCAAAGAGCAGAGCACAATCTTTCCTGCACATGGATCTACTGAGATCTGTGTACAGAGTACAACTGAGTTTATGGAAAAATTTATGGCAGCTTTAAAGTAAGTCCCTCCTTAACAAGTGCTCTGGAGTGCCATTCTCAGTTCTGGGTGTGCTGTCAGAAATCTGTCAGGTATCCAAGGCCTGGGCTGGGTATAGTCACTAACAGCAGATAGATCCAAGTTTATTCTAAGTGCTGGACATGCACAGGATAAATCTGCAATGACTAAAATTCCCTCTCCTCTACTGCTTCACCCCTCAAAGCAGAACCATAAGAAAATGTTGGGAATGAAGTAAGCTCAGTAAGCTCTGCTGTCATCCACAGCAATGCCTCTACACCTAAGCAGTTATTCTTGCATTGCTGACAAACTCTTTTTCCATTTTAGATTTGACTTAAAAGTAAAATATGATGGGTTTTTTAAAAAACATTTTGGCTGTTGTAGTAAATTCTGTACTCCTAGTCCTAATAGATGCTGGCTTGTGACTGGAGCAATTTAATCCCTGAATGTCCCCCTTTAGTTCTTGTCTTTGCCTAAAGGTGAAGATTTCAGTATGGTGCATGCCCATGCTGAACTGTGCGCTAACCCAGCTCCTCCTGCCCAGTGTGTGACATAAATAAAGTCAGATTTAGAGTCCCAAATCCTTTACCAGGTGACAGCACAAATCCTTTGAAAATCCTTCTGTAGCTTGTGGTAATGTGTTATGTTTTATGATGAATCCACTCCGGACTTTGCCAATGGCTTTGAGGGGAATGACGAGGTATGAATAGGGTAAAGATTGGAGATTTTGTGGGGGCATCAATTAGATGGGCTTTCAATAAAATTCAGTCTCAAAGAGGCTCAGGGGAGGGCCAAGAGCTGCTGTCACTGTGCAGGTTGGAGAGGGCAGCACTTCCTTCAGGGATGATGCACATCCCACCTCTACTGTAAGGACAGGACAGTGCAGAGGCTGTGCTGGGAATCAGCTGAACTCAGCACAGCAGAAGGGCTTTGTCTAGATTAAAATCAAATCTGCTCTTCAGGTCTGCACCATTATTCTTCCAAAATGTCCTATTTATAAGCTACATATGGGGAAAAGTCACATTCACTTAGAAAGGAAACTTCCCAAAAGAAGTTCAAAATGTTTGTAAGAACACCATGTTATCAAAACCATGTTTTCATGCTCTAACCAAGACTTGGCTCAACTTCACCTTGCTGAGTAGGATGTTTTTGTTGTTGTTTCCTGGCAACATCCCAAAAATGTAATAAATAAATACATAGTCAAGACTCCAGAATGAGCAAGATTCACAGCTGCTTTTCTCCAGTAGTAAAAATCTTGGTACTGAAGTATGATGTACTGATAGTTTGTTGCATTTTTGCCTTATTTTTCTTTGGCAGGTCTTTAATAGTTAAGACCTCAGTACTCACAGCATGGTAATGGGGTTCAAGACAGATATAGAGAAATACAAGAAAAATGTGTATGTTGGTATATGCTTTAAATGAGCTCAAAAATATCTTTATCATCCTGCTATTCCTTATATCATCCTGCTAATGTGCTGGCAAACCATGCAAATGGGGCTCAGAACTTTAATTTTTGTATAACAGAAGAATTTGATTTTAGAATGAGCAAGAGCCTACACAGATATGTAAATCCTTTGCTGTTGCAGTGGCGAGATCCAGCCAGATTTATTTCTTTCCCAAAACATCACCTTCAAGGAGTTTTCTTGAGCCACAAGTGGAAGGGAGATGAGGGATCAGCAGTCCTCCATGAGGAACATTGGTTTTCCTTCTGAAAATCTTTACAGTGATGTTCACACGTGACCAAGTGGAACCATTCCCTGCCTGGGTGCCAGACTGCACCTCTTTAACCAGCTTGCAAAATGAGCTGATGATAAACTCTTCATTAATTTACTGTGAGGTCATGACACAGTGGTGGGAATGTTTCAATTCCTTGGTACACACTCCAACCTGAATCTTAAACTAACATAAAAACGATCCATTTCCTTCCCACCTTTATACAAGCACATAAAGGAAAACAGTATTAAGTAGTTCATTAATGGCTTTTGCTCTTTGCTGTGTGCTGTGATACTGTGATAACCAACTGCTCCAGTGGCACAGGAGGAGGGACTTTGGGACATTTTTTACAGGGATATATAGAGAGGTGGAGAATTTTTGTAACTGTTTTCAGCAGAAATGCAATACTTTTTCATAAATATCGCATCGAAAATATTCTAGAAATAGCTTTGCATGACCAATTTTTTTTTAATTTTTTTTTTTTTAGCTTAGGAAGGTGCTTAGGGCAGAGGATGGAAAGAATTTAAAATCTTTTTGATGTATGATCCAAAGAGATTTCGATATCCTATGTGATCTGAGAACATTTTTCTTTCTTTCTAATTGGTCACTACCACTGTCATAGTTGATTAATAAAACTGGAGCTGCAAAAATAAAAACAATTAGCACCAGTAGTTCTGTGCACCTCAGTACATGGCGAACATACATGTTATCTTGCCTTTTACCCATTAAATGGTTCCTCTCTCAGATAAGCCCTGCTAATCTAATGACCTGCTAGATCACACAGTGAATCAGAGAGAGAGCTGTGGAAACAAGTTTAAGGGCATGAGACTACAAATACTCTTGACTATGAGTAACTTTACTCTTGGGAGTATTTCAATTAACTCGAGGAGGGATTGTGTAGGGTAATAAGCTCTGAACTTCATGGAAAGTGTTCTCAGGACTGGTCCCCAAGCATATTCAATTGCAGGCTTCACATAAAATCACATAAATCTGTAGTCAGGGAATTTTAATAAACATATTTTATACCATAAATTACTTTCTGAGGAGGATTTTTAGAGGTATAATTTTACAGCATTGACCTCCAATAGACTCATAAAATTCTATCATGTTAAATGTATATTTAATGGCTTTAAACATTTTATATTAGTGAGCCAGTGGGCCTGGAGGACTCTAGTACTGCAACAACCTATTGCATCAGTGGATATTTAGAGAGATTTAAAAAATGCAGATTATTGACTTTATTATTGATGCAGAGGAGCCACTATATCTTATCAGGCAATTAAATGCCCTTTCATAAAGTGCTCATTGCATGGAGACTGAATTTATGGAAATGGCTCCAAAAGGAATCATTAGACCTGGTCTGAAACCCTTTTTGGGATATTCATATTTATTTTAATATTCATGCTTGTAGTAATGAGAAATTAAGGAATTTTGTAGTAAATTACAAATATAAGTAGGTAGATATAGAGGTTGCTATATTAATTTGAGTAAATCCTAAAGAGAGATGTACTTGCAGCATTTCTTCCTGCCTTTAAAGGTTCAGAGTTAAACCAGCCCAGTGAAAAGAGATGGCTGTATTTTGATGGCTTTTGTAAATCCAGGATGTGCCAGGTCAAAATTTACAATTTTAATTTTCATTTCTACATTTGATTTACGAACACTTACCCACACTTCATTCCTTTCTACTAGGGCTGTAATTTTGCACAGATTATTCTGACATGTATTTTATAGCTAATGAAGGATTTTGGATGTATCCACATACAATATGGCATTGAACCTGGAAATTGCTCTGCTGTCTTCACTTGAGTCCCTTTATAAATTCAGTCCTAAATCCAGCCTTCCAGTGAGGTCCCTCTGGCTGGCAGTTTTTTCAGTTCTAAGTGTGTGTATTATCCAGACAGGTTCTCAGAGATTTCATTTATTTCTTTCAAAGACCTGGATATTCAAAGTTATTTGATATTGGACACAAAGGAGTAGAAAATATGAGAAGTACACTACAAGAATGCTAGATTTTTGCAGGGTTTTGTTTCCTACTTGGGGTAATACATCCCCCTTCTGGAAATGAAACTGTGCCTGTGTTGAAAATTGCCACATCATAAAAACCCCTGTGTTGGCACTCTCGTGTGCTAAATCCACCTGAGGAGGGGTCTCTAGGTCATCTATTCTGAATTTTACTGTAGCTCCATTCAGTCTTTTCTCTCCCATCTCTTCTTACTTGGCAAAAGAGGAAAATTTAGGGAATATCATATTGCAATAGCCTGTGTAGTCTCTGGGGAGAGAAAATGTTCAAATTGACTACATAGATGTAGAATTTAAATAGACACTTGCTGATTTTCTTGAACTTCAAAACTGGCTTTTTCCTTTGTCTGAGATTGGCAAAATGCAAGCACAAGATTTCACTGTGCTTCCAATAGCATTGTTTTGCCCCTACTTTCAGTAATTTTTTTTCTTAAATATCCTCACATTAGTAAAGCCAGATTTACCTGTGTTACAGGTTTACCTGTGTTACCAATTGCCCTGAAATTTTTGTTACTTTTTAGAATTTCTCAAGTCTGTTATCCCTAATGCTGAAGCATAGGTGCCTGTGTATATCCTGTTAGATTTGGAGCAAAACCAGAAAAAAGTCACTCAACAGAGACAGTGCTTCATCAGCCACTAATTTAAGGCAGTGCTTAAGATCACAGTTAACTTTAGGAATCTCTTTAGTTTCTGTTCAAGTCAAAGATGAGACTTATTCTTAAACTGAAGAATCTTTTCTACCTGTGTAGAAGGGATTCTCTAAGTAAGATCCTTTGTAGAATAATAATTAAACCAGAAATTTTTAAGAAGTCTTTTCATCTTTGACTCACTTTCTTACTGCCGGGCTATTTATAAGATAATGCTATCATTTAAAAGAGGTAGTTTCCCTGTTGTTGATGTGAAGAAGCTTTACAGAGTAGTAAAATTATTTCAGGTCCTTGAAATGTTTGGTTTTGACTCTTTCATTTTCATGTTTTTGGTGGGGTTGTTGTTGTTGTTAGCTTTTTTTCTGGTTTGTTTTGTTTGTTTGTTTTGGGTTTTTTTTTGTTTTTGGGGGTTTTTTTAATAGAAAATGTTCCAATGCCATAAAATAAATTCTTTTGTAGAAGGAGACTATAGAAAAGTCCCTGAAGTGCTTCACTTTGAGGAGCTTTGTTCATCAAGGTAGAGGGCTTTCTAAGCCACAAGCATTATAATTACCTGGCTTTGCTCTCTTTGAAATCAGTGGCAAAACTCTTGTAGGCTGCAGAGGCAGCAAGAGTGAAAGGAACTGCTTCCCTTTGGTTTATTGTTCCATTTTCTGATTAACATCTGAAACTGCATTTTGATAATGCAGTTTTCACTGTCAGGGAATGCATGATGGTCTTTTGTTGATCTTCTGAGGGAACAACAGCTCATCTTGATGCTCAGCCAAGGCATCTCTCATTTAGCTGTCCCTCTCAGTTACTGTGTGAGAATGCAGCACAGCCCTGGCTCAGTGTCCCCACTCCATCTGGTGACCTGTCACAAGAGCTTTTAGACCTCTTTCCTTTCACCACCCAGCAATGATTTTTTTTCCACACAAAATGTGTTTTTAACATTTTGTGCTGAATAAGTTTAACAGGTAAGATTGCTGTCATTGAAAAGTTACTCTGCACATTTAGCCACAGTGACTGTCCAGAAGAGGTATTCTTAGCCTGCAGAAAGGGTTGTGTCACTTAACTGTCCCAGAGGTCAATGTCAGAAAATAAAGACTACATCATGTTACCTAGCATTTGTTGCAATGAGCACTATGAACAAGTTAACATATATCCATTTGACTATGGAACTGAGCCATTTTGGCATTTATTTCTTTTCATTTTCCTAAACAGATGGTTTTATTCCCACCATGCAATTTTCCCCCCACCACTGTTTTCTTCTCATCTAGCTTTCATTAGCTTTTGTTCTCCATGCATTATTCAGGCATGTGTGCTGCACTTAATCCAGGATTGCAATTAAACAGGACTGGGAGAGGGGTAAATGAATGGCAGAGCTGTACTTAAGCTTCTGCCATAGATAATGGTGGATAGGTGCAGGGGTCCACTCTTCTACATTCTAGGACTCTGTTATGTGTGGGTATTAAACAGAGAGGACCAATATTTCTCTCTGTTTCCTTCCCCTTTCACTTCTGCCTGTGTCACAGGACATCCATCAGTCTCACAAAGGCAGTGTCACAGGCTTAGTTATTGCTGCCAGAAGTAATACAAAATCAGGCCCAGCTGATGTGTAAAAAGCAGACCCTTCTTTATGGCAGGTCAATAAAAGTCACCAACAAGAAAACCTGTGGATTTTTAATGGAGAAAAAGCACTAATGAATAGGCATTAATTGAAAATTAGGGCATGAAAAACAGAAAAGAGGTAAGACAAATCAATTGCTATACCTATAAGACTGAGCTGACAATAAACCAACAACAATAGCAGCAAGATGCATTGGACCAAAATAATCACAGGTGAAAGCACAGGGAAGTTAGGTGTGAATAAATTAGTTTAACAAAGGCCTACAAACACTGAACAATTCCAACAACTGAACATGAGTGGAGTAACTGTAGAAAATAATTGGAAATACTACACAAAAAGAATTTAAGATTTGTGCCCTGCCTCTGGTAGGAGATATGTTGATTGACTGTGGGAGCATAGAGAAACAAAAACCATGGTGACTCTTTCCTTGGGCATAGTAGGGTCTGTCCCTGTGTTAATTTTATAATCTTCTGTAAAACCTGGGAGTCTCAGTTCCCTCTTGTGCTGATGGTGCACACTGCAGCTCCATGTTTAGCAGATGGACACGTGGGCATGAAAGGTGATGCAGAGGAGAAGGTTTGATCTCAGTAACCTTGCTGTCAGGTGATTTCATTTGTGATGTGAGTGGGGAGAATTTACTGGGTAACTCTGTGCTTCAATTCTCCTCTTTACATTGATAAATTACTTTTCCTTTGTGTTGAAGACCATATTCGGGAACTGTACTTCTGCATTCTCTTGTCTTAAGTTCCTGAAGAGCCCTAAATATTTTGATGGCAAATTAGAGGCAGGTGCTGGGGGACTCAGGGCTGAACATGAAAGAAGATATTTAGGAAGGAGTTACAGGGATGTTTACAAAACCTGTTGTGTTGTTGTTCCATTTCTGACATATTAAAACTGGTTATTATTACCCAGATAATGAACAACTTGTGCCATTTTTGCTCTAAGCACTGCTGCTTGTTTAACCTGCACTGTCTGTGCCCAAGTATGCATGCACCAGGATGCCTTGGAGGGAAGGATGCTGTGCCTTTGTGATTGCTGCAGAGCAGCCAGAATTCCTTTCAGTTTGGAATTTTTCAACATGAAATTACAATCATATTCCTGCTCTCCACTGGTATCAACAAAACCCATTAACTATAATAACAGGACTGATTTTGCTCTTATTAGGCATTTCTTAAGAGCTAAGCATCTTGATAAAGCAGAATATGCTGCAACTTGACAGCAGAACTGAAGCATTCTGGAGAGGGCTCCTACCATCCATCCTCCTTCTCCTGGTGATGAATGTGCACCATGAAGAGATTAAATCATGTGCTTCACTCGAGTAATAAAATGCTCTGTGCACTTTCTCAGTAGTCAGATTGTAGATTCTGATCAAGTGGAGGACTTGGCTGATCTTAGGATTCAGCTGATAAGAAAGTGGAAATATTTGAAACTCAGAATTGACTGCCAACTAACTACATCATTTCATACATTCATCTATAATGGTTAAAATATTGTGTGTTCTTAAATTTATTGCTGCTCTTAGCAATAAAGAGCAGTCTCTGAATTTAAATAGTTGGATTGATTTTTTTTTCTCTTAATTTCCCAAGGCACAGGAGCTCTTCTATCATAGTAACTACTCCTGGTTCACACCTGGGGCTAAGGCACAGCTGTGGGACAATGCAGTGCCCTACTCAGAGCACTGTCTGCACTGCTGTGAAACCTTCAGATTCCAGCTGATGTATCAGGGCAGAATTAACAAATGGAAAAATGACAGATTCAAATTTCAGGTGCATATAAGCAAATATTTTTCTAGAATAGTTAATATGGTTTTTCTCTGATCTGAAGCTATTTGATAATTCAGGTTGAATCCTGTTTAATTAAAATCTATCTAATTATGCTGCTTGTTTTGTGGGATGAAATTTACACTTCCATTTCCCAGAATTCCCAAATTGCTAAATGAAGCTTCAATATCATATTCTAGGTACAGCTTTTTTTCTTTCAGAAGAACCTGTCCAACTCATTGTAATGGAAAGAGGTGGTTCATCAGAAACTGGGAATCATATTTTCTACCTTGGTAGCAAGGAGTCTTTATAGCTATTCAGTCTTGCCTCCTCTTTGTGACTGTCATGCTTAGTGGAATTTCTTCTACTGGAAGAATTGAGCCTGACCCCAGTGTGTCTGCAGTAACTGAGATATGTAACAGCATAATGGTCAGGGGCATGCACCTACAGAAGAGGCCTTGTGAGTTTGTCCTCTCAGGAAAAGAAATGCTCTCAACCACTGTTCTGGAATTTATTGTGCAGTTTAGCAAAAAAAAAAAAAAAAAAAAAAAAAAAAAAAAGTAGCCTTAAAAGCCTCAGCTATTATCAGGTAAAATACAGATATAAGCATTAACTGCTGCAATTATTACTTATTGTAATGCCCAGGTTTCAGGTTTCTCTTCCCTTTATTCTGTTTTTTTTGGTCTCAAGAATGTAGAAAGCACCTGATTGCTGAAAGTAGAAGGGAATTAGACTTTGATTCAGTGCAATTTACACACATGTGCTTCCATATAGAGCTGTTATTTTAGCACTCTTTTAGGTACTTGCTGTATTCTAAAAGAAGCAAAGTCCAAAACGATATGGCATTGCACAGAAGGACTCAGAGTAATCAATGTATGGATTAAACAGCACTGTCAATTAATCTTTAAGTTTGGAATGACTTAGCAAAGGTTTTCAGTATAATTCAAGAAAGAATATGGGGTTCTGCAGTTTTCTTAAAGGAATTCTATATTTTTCTAAATATGCATGCAGCAGTTTGCTAATCCATGTCCTTGCTTTGCTGTAAATACCCAAAAACTTCATTTCTGAGTTATGTTCAGGTGACCTGGGTATTATCAGATAGTGCCAAAGGTGCTAGGTCTGCAGTCGTTGGGGTTTAGGTAATTCAAGACCATGCTTGTCTCAATATGTTTTACTTAGCACTGGGGAACAAGTATACAGTATAGTGCATTGGTAGATGATAATGTTATACAAGTGCATTTTTCTATGATGAACAGAATGTTCTACTTTATTCTGAGATCTATTTCATAGGGCAGTTGGTATGAACTTGGTTTAAAATGGCTATAAAAGCCCTGGAGGCTCTATTCTCCTCAAATCAGTGGAGTTGGGGAGGGGGAATAGAACCTAATATGTCAAGAAAATATCAGGTGTCACTTATCTGTCTTAGCAAGGAGAGAAGTTGCTGAGATTTACATGTAAGAATGAGAAACTCCTTTCAAAACTTTTCTTTACAACACTGCAGTTTGGGAAATACATAACAATGAAAGCATGTTTACTTTGTGTGGAATTCATGTCATGATGAGGATAATAAGACCCTCCAAGGCAATAATTGCTTCGCTGTAGGGTGCTTCTGCATCTCAAATTGCTCAGCATCTGGGTTTTAAATCATTTGTGTTCCTGGTGGGTGAAGCTGCCAGGCAGACAAGTAGCATTTTTAAACTTACACAGCACGACCATGGCATGTGTGCATTTAAGGCTGAGCTTATTATCATCAGGAGCTGTTACTTACACCATAGAGACAGACACCAAATAGATTCTGTATGATACAATCTTAATAAATTCTTTTCATTCACAAGGAAACCGTTCAGCTTATGTTAGAGATGTGGTTTGGGTATTTCAGCAGACTGTCCAGCAGGAAGGCTTTGTCTGCTGAGCTCAGAAAATGTGCAGTAAATTCCACAACGTATCTGTGCTGTGCTGAGCAGGTGACTGCCATTAAATGCCATGCTGAAGATCATGTTATGAGCAGGAAGAGGCTTTGCTGTATTCCTAGACAATTATATATTAACATGTAGACCTCAGCTTGGTTAGAGCCATTCTGCCTGCAGGAACCACTGAAACTGAGCCTGTGCTTCATTTTTACTGGGGGAGGGTTGGACTGGTGACAAATATTCTGCCTTTGATTTGATGTGTCCTTCTCCACTGCAGCTTCTATATGATTGCATGCAGAGCATTCTTCCAATCCTAACCTGAGTATGTCGTAGTGCTTATGGGGATCAGTTGTTGTAGTGCTGATTTTTGAAAATCTTGATTCTAAAAAGAGCATCCTGAGGTGGCTGTTTGGTGGTGGCTGCAAGTCCAACTTGAAACAGCTGATCTTCACCTTAACTATCTGAATTACAGAGGTGTGGGCGACAGTGAGACTTGTACTGTCCGTGCTTTAACATCTTGTCTTCATGTGTTTATATCCCAAACTTCCAATGTTGGTGTTTTGGGAAGGCTTTCAAATCCTGCTCTTGCCTACATCCATCATGGCCCTGGGACAGGCCAGCCTCGTGTGCTGCTGTCTGTGCACACACATTTGAGGCTGTAGGTCTCAAATGCAAGGCCAACCTACCTCTCCTGAAACTGTGGCTCTGGAGAGACCCTGGCAAAGCTGTGATGTGCTTGACATTTCTTTTTGGCTCCAGTGGCAGCTGCTTTGAGGTTTTTTGGGGTGGGTTTTTTTTTTTTTTTGGGGGGGGGGGGGGAGGTGTTTGGGGTTTGTTTGCTTTTTCTTCTTCTTTTTTCTTTTCCCCTACCCCCAGGTCATTTTAAACTTGGATCAATTCCCTGATCTGATTCACTTCACAGTCACACAAATAGTTGTACTAGCACAACAGAGGGAGCAGCAAGAATTAGCAGAAGGAGCAGTGGCTGCACACAGCAGCTCTTGTACAGGAAGAAAAACACCTTAAAGTCCTCTCTACTGTGTCCATTTGCAGTGCCTTCATTTAGTGTCTGTTACAGGAGCTTTTTTTTGTTGTGGATTTTCCTCTCTTTGTTGCTACACAGGTTTTTTTTCCCCAGTACAAGGAGTTGTTTCAACTCTGCCAGTACCTATCTGCCACCTTGTTAGTTGTCTGCTGACTACTGAAGCTCTTAGGAAAGAAGCAAAAATCTCTGTGGACTTCTAAGCCACATTAGCAGGCAACTGAAAATTAGCAGTAAGATAAACATTGCCGGATCTTCAAAAGGCAAAAAGAGTAATTATTTTCTTGTTAACCACACAATTCTGGCTTGAAAGCTTCTGGTAGTCACATATGCAGAGTGATTAGGGATTCCCACTCCACGAGGGGATTTTCCTCTCTGCTATCAGGGAAAGAGGTTTGCCAAGCCAGCCTATGCCAGTGCTTAGTGCTTTCATGCTTTTCTGCTTTCTGGTGTGAATCAGCATTACTTGATGACCTTGAAGGTGTTAATTATGATTGAGATCTGTGGTTTGGTTCTTTGCTCACAAGCTTCTTTTTTTTCCCCCCTTTTTTTCCATGAAGGGAGATTGAATCACTTGGAAGGTGATTCTGCTCTCTAATGTCATACTTCTCCATGTCAGTAGTCAGTCATGGCATAAACTTCTTAATGTACCTGAAATCATTCTTTTTTAATTCTTATCCTCGGTTTTAGGGAAGGAGAGAATTAGTCATAAGAAATGAAAATGTTTTACTTTTATGTTTGCTTGATTTCATAAAAAGTTTCACAGTTAGGTCCTGACCCTTCTTGAGCCAGTAGAACCTTCAGTCATCTCTTATGCCACTACAAAGTGAACATAATCCTGCCTTTCTTCTTCTTTCATTTTAGAGTGATACCATTAAGTGAAAGATGTACATGCACCTGAACTTATGACAAAATGGTCTAGTAAAACACAGATCTGCTGAAAACTTCAGCATTCCTATTGTTTTTTGTTGCCTTCTGCTTTGGCAATATTTGGATTCTGGACAGGATGTAGGTTGCCTGGTAGCTGTGAGACAAAAAATAAGAATTGTGCTAATGCTAATAGTAATGGTATAATTTTAATGAAAATAAGAGAGAGAAATAATACCTGACAGCTGCTCACCTCTCCCTGACCAGTACCCAGCCAGTCCCAAGCAGTAGTCGATGGCTTCTGGCCAAGTGCCCCTTGTTTATACACTGATGTTCTGAGGTTTGGAATATCCCTTTGGCCAGTCCTAGGCAGCTGGCCTGGCCATGCTCCCTAAAGCTCTCTTGTCCCCCTGCTCACTGTCAGAGCATGGGAAACTGGAAAGTCCAGGGCTTGGGGTAAGCATGGCTCAGCAATAACTCCAACATAAGTGCGTTATTAGCATCATCCTCAGCCTAAATTCCAAACACAGCCTGTACCAGCTGCTAAGAGAATTCACTTTATTCCAGCCCAAACCAGGACACGTCTGAACTGTGCTTAGAACTGCAATTGAATTGGGCTCTTGGAAATAGCTGTAAGGGTGAGGAAAGTGCTCAGAGCCTTGCTCTGTGCCAGCCTAGAGCAGAGAAGCTTGTGTTTGTTTCTGGAGCATGGAGATGCCTTTCCGTTACTTCATGTCCATTAATGTGTTCACCAGGAAACCTGAAATCAGAGCTGTAGGAAGTATTTTACTTACCCTTTGGCACAAAATGATAACTTTCAGCAAAGGGGACTTTTATTCAGCCAGATCCAGGAGATTACAGACGTGTACCTGAAGGCAGAGGAGATTGAGTTCTGTAAGGTATACACTACACAAAAGAGTGCTACTCTCTCCACCACTTTAGGAAAGTGTCTAGAGACTTTATTCTGCTTTTACCCATATAGGTCTAAGGAAATCAATCAATAAGCAAGGACACAGCGTGAAAACATATGGTCTTTGATATTTAATAAATGGATTAACAGAGTCCACCGCTTAATATTCAGCCTCTGCCTTAGGAGTATAAATTAATAAGCATTAGGTTCTCTTTAATGAGGAATTTTCCCTTTTAAAACCTGAATGAATTATCAAAAAGAGCTCTGGCAGAATTTCAAAGACATTTTCTGACCTTCTAGTATTCTGGCCTGCATGAATTTTTAACAAGATGCTATATATCTGGAAGGCCTATTAGAATTTGTCTGCAGGAAATCTATCTGCCCTGCAGCCCCTCGCCCCCTTTTTTTCTTTTCTTCTTTCTTTCATTTTTTCTTTTTTTTTTGGATAATCAGACAACTAAAGCAGAAAAAGGAAATATATCTGTAATAGCAAGGGAATGTTTAATTTATGGAAATAAAGTTATAAAAAAGAGTCCTTATTCAAGTTAATAAAATTCCACAAATGGTTTTTAAATATTCATCATGGCTGGCAAAAATCCTTTATTTATAGTGCAACTTTCATTTATATTTGTTTTTGTATAGTATCAACAATGTAAAGTGTTCCAAGATCTGTTTGAAAATGCATATTTTAAAGTGCAAAACATGCATAACTTGCAATTGAATGCACATGGCTATGCTTTTCTTTTTTGCTGGTTTCTATTCCAGAAAACCTTTAAGAACTCTTCCTGGCATGTGAGACTGTTCAGAAAATAAATATAACAGACCAAAGCAGATGTTTTAAGTATTTGTAGACTGATTTTCAGCATAATGAAGAAAGTTTATTGTCATTACTTGCTCTAATTTTTTATTTTTTAAAGGTTTGCTCTGTGACATTTTGAAAAGGCAGAACATTGTGTTTCATAAAAGGTTTTAGTTATCTATGCAAATTTTTACTGATGATGTTTTGAATTCTAAATGCCATTTCAGAGAAAAAAACTGTATCTGTTAATGTAAATGGAACTGTTTCAGTTCTTGGCATCACAGCCTCAGCTGGTCCTGCAGGCAGGGCAGGCTGTGGGTGGGGCGTTGCTCTGAATTCCTGGAGCAGATTCCATGTAGCCACTTCTGCTCAGTGCCATGAATTAGACACTTCCTCTTGAAACTCCCTGGGGGCTTCACCCTGCCCACCTGGAAGCTGCAGAACAGAAAACACCTGGGAGCAGCCCTTGCTCCCAGACATGGGTGATGTGCTCCATGATCTCCACGTGGATCAATGCCCATGTGAACCAGAGGAGAAACAGCCATTAGGTTTTAGTAAGCAGATTATTAGAATGTGGTTCCCTTTATCTTGTTAATAATGGCAGGAACCACTAATAGGATTTCCATGTCACTATTTCTTTTATTCCACTAGTTTCAGGGGAAAGTTCCAGTCTGAGTTAATCCTTTTGTGCAAAATACCTCCCCTGGATAAACCCACAGGAACTGTTGCAGTTGGTGGAATTGCGCATCAGTTGGACCTGAGCCACTGACTGAGCATAAAACTGGGAAATTCAGAGGCTGGTTCACACATTCAAATGCTAACTGGTCTCTTGGGTCTGGAGTTCACTGACATTCCCTGCCCTGGCTCTTGATTAGGGCCACACAAGAGTAGAAAATGATGCTGAAACACATGGCTTAATAAGAGCTGGTTAATTATTTGCTCATATTACTTTGTCAGGACAGCTTAGGCCTGGAACAGCTCCACTGTGGCTGATTTTCAATAAGGCAGCATTGAGCTGACACAGAATTGTTTTTCTTTGATAGGACAAGGAGTAATGGTTTAAATTGAAGGTGAGTTCATTTAGGTTAAAGATAAGAAATTTTTTTACAGTGAGGGTGGTGAAGCATTGCCGCTGGTTGCCCAAAGAGGTGGTAGATGCCCCATTCCTGGGAATGTTCAGGGTCAGGTTGGACAGGGCTCTGAGAAGTCCCTAGTCCTTGCAGGGGTTTGGATTAGACAGCTGTTGAATGGTCCCTTCCAGCTTGAACTATTCTATAATTCCAGAATTTCTTTGCAGGGGGAGAAGCTTTTAGAGTTGTGTTGATTTAATTGTTGAGAATAAGGCCTGCAACAGCTTGTGGCAGTACTTTTCTGCCCATGCCAGACATCTGCAAGGACACAAGCAAAGCTGGATGTATCAGTGTTACCAGAGGGCAGCCAGGGACTGTATCCCTGTTGTACCTTTCACGTTGTTGCCATTGGTTCTCTGTCTCTTTTTCATGTCCAATTCTGCACATGCAACAGGCAGCATTTCTGAGCTCATTGCCTACAGGCAGGCAGCCTGACAGGTCCCTCCCAATTCCCTGGTGGCAGGATGACAGGAAAGTGGGATGTCACTCTCTTCAAAATGTTTTCCACTAGAGTGACAGGTAATTCCTGGCATGCAAAAGTGACTCTCATGGGGGACATTATGTTTGGTTTGGTTTTTTTTTCTTTTGTTGGGAACTCATGGGTGCAAAAAGAAAAAGGCAATTGGACTGACAGGTGAGAGCTGCTCAATAACAAGATAGGGAAACCAGAGAGGATAAGAAAAAAGTCTCAGGCGGGTGGGTGGCAGGAGCCCCAAGGGTGAGTAACAATGCAGAAGGAAGATCTCTGTCTTAGACTTGTTTAGCTAAACCTGTGATTCTGTTTTTTTAAAAATGTATCACTTGCTGTTTCTTTGCTAAGGCTCAATGTAAAATAAGTTGGAGACCTTTTAAGAAAATAAGACAGAAATGCTTTGGCACAGGCTCCACATTCAACGCCTAAAGTTGAATAATTCTCGTACCCCAGTGTTTGTGGTGCAGGGCTGTTGTACAGCCTAACATTGCCCAGAGAGACTGGCAGCAAACCTTTGCAGAACTCATGCCAGAACTGGGGTCGGCTGTGGTCTGGAGGGGTCATGTGTTCAGTGCAGAGAAACAAGGGAACAGAGTTTGTTTGGACATCAGACTCCATAAAACAGCACACCTTGGAGTGATGTTGTGCAATCAACATGAACAATCAGCTCTGGTAACAAAGGTTCCCACAGGCCACCTTTTTTGACCTTTTTATTTAATTTTCAAATGTCCTCATGCTGCAGGGTTAAAGGATCGGTGTGCAGGAGGAGATGAACATGCTAACAGTAGAACTGAAGGCAGGATCAGTATGTCCTGGTTTCATCCCAGAGAAGTCTGTTAGGGAAAATAATGATGAGATTTTGAAAGACACCTGGAGATGTTAATCACCCAAATGCCATCAACAGTGCTTGAAAATTACTTCTACATGCTTCAATTAAAATAAAGGGATTGTCAATATCTACTCAATTAAGCTGGGTCTCCCTGATGGTGCTATTGACCACAAGGGAGGGGAGTGTGCTGTATTGATGATAAATGGTGAAATAATTAACAAACTGTTGTTCTTCAGACAAACTATTATATTTCCCCAGAGAGAAAGAAGTATGGGACCTTTTTTATGGAACTACTTTCTGAGCATGGTATGAGTAGGTTAGAAATTAGAAAAAGGGATAATTCTGGGAACCATCGTGCTTATCTTTAAGGACATTAAAATAAAAATATACTGTGCCTTAAATCTGCAAGCTGCATAGGACTACATTTTCAAATTAATTTTTTTTTTTCTGAATAAGCCACTGTACTTGCAAGGACTAATTTGCATTTAATGATTTAAATGAACAGGTATCTGCTCAGATGGCAGAGCATACACCAAAAGGAACTGGGGAGTAGAGAGCACTGACATTTGTATACAACATTTCTCAGAGGAAGCCAAGTCTATAGCTGAGCAAAAACAAAATTAAAATCATGTTTTCAGGTGGCCAGTGCAGCTGGTACCCTTGAATTTGCCTCTGCCTTTGCCCTCTCTGCTGATTTCCTAGCATTTCTTTATATGGCATGACTTCTGATTTATGCCATGTGACTGAGAGCCCAAATGGTTTTTCTGAAGCTTAATGTGACTATTTGGTGGCACATTTGAAAGAAAAAATAAGGCCAGGTGGAACAAAGAAAACTGCCCTGCATCTCTTGATTCAGCTGCTATTTCTGCAGGGCAGTGGGAAGGAACTTTTCCTGAGAGCAACTTGAGAAGTCCAAGGTGGGGCAGCTTGGGCAGGGCCAAGGTGGGCAGCAGCACCCACCAGGAACTAGAGCTTCAGTGAGACTTGACCTCAGTGAGTGCAAGAGAAGGAGCCAGTGCTGCATGGCAAAGACAGAAGGAGGTTTGTTTTACCGTAATCTGACTTGTCAGGGGTCTGAATCTCCTGTAGTGGCAGCTGTCCTCTTGGGAGATAAAGGTGCATCTTCAGCTGCTTCTTTGGGAGGACACACTGCACTGCCCCAGAGCCACATGAGGGACAGGTCTGTCAGGTGTTCTGGGCAGTGCTCAGTGGCTCAACCACCACCTCTGAGCCTCAAATCACGGTTTCACCATCTGTGGTGAGAGGCTGATTGTCACATCAACCCCAGTGCTTTCCCACACACTTTCCTCAGGAGTTTGATAGTGGCAGAATCCAACTGGCACAGCCGAATGTTGTCCAGAACAGTGAGCTGATGGCCACATGGGTAAATGCTGCTCTCCAAGACTCTCCAGACAATGAATTTCTTGAGTTCATCTGGGCTGTCAGATGACTGCAGCCATCAGTTGATTTAAATTTCTAGATTAAGAAAATGAAATATTTCTGGAGGTCATATCAGTGAGTATATATTAGAAGAATAAATAGTGATTAGAGGAAGTGTTTCGCTTTTAAATGCAGGCATTGAGTCCAAATGTTTTGTTCAGCCCTCCTGTTTCCCAGATTGTTCTGAAATGCTGCAGGAGAACAGTGCAGAGAGGTTCTGCCTCCTGTAGACAGAACAGAAGGGTTCAGTTGGTTTTGTACAATGAAGAGCTCACAAAAGTGCATTCAAACACCTGTAATTACCAAAAAAGCACTTACGGTGCAAAGACTTGGATGTGTGTTCATGTAAAACATCCAAGGGAGTACAAGACAGATTTCTGTGTCTAGTTTATTATTAGTTAGTAATGTTAGTTATAACAGTAGTTATTGTATTTCCTAGTTTATTTCTGTGGCACGTCCTAGGCCATAGCATGGCATCTGGAGATGTTTAAGGAAAGATTAGATGTGACACTTGGTACCATGGTCTGGTTGACAAGGTGGTGTTTGGTCATAGCTGGACTCAAAGATCTCAGAGGTCTTTTCCAACCTCATTGGTTCTGTGATCTCTGCTCATTTATTGCTGCCTGGTGTGTTTCTCTGATGGGTTTTGTCTGATTCATCTGTCCATGCAATTCTAAGCATCTGTAATGGATTTGTCTTGGTGGAAAAGAGAAAATGCCTATTTAAATGTTCACTGAGACATAATATTTGGGAGAAGGGTTAATTTTGGCTGGTAGGATGACTCTTATATCATCTGAGGATGCAATGCATTTTATAGATTTAAAATTAACGATGTATTATATGAATGCTACAGGAAATTAGGTATACCTGAAGGGAGTTGGTTGCCCTGTATAAATAAGATTGCATTAACTATGCATGAAAAACCAAAACAAATTAGCAATAATTGCATATCTGTGTTCTTCGTGCATGTAGTAAGAAGAAACAGCAATTTTGTGGTAGGAGAGAGACTGGGAATGAAAACTTCCTTCTAATTGTGACTCAATATGTGTTAACTGTGAAGCCATTGAATGTCCCTCAGACAGTGCAAGTCACCATCCTCCCTGCCTTTTTCCACCTCTCCATCTACAGGATAATTGAGTACTGTGATTTTTTGGGTTTTTTTTTAATCTCTCCACAAATAATGATTTGAATTTCAAAAGGTTTTGCTTTGAAACTGTTATCACCCTCTTTGTTTTTGCTTTTTTGCATATGTTCCACGATTTTGCTGGCAGGGAAATTCATAAGCAGCAAGTTTTAACTAATTAGAGAATATTAATAGAGGATGAATTTCAAACTCATATATATGGCATTTCACACTATCTATTCTAAGTCATATGCTCTCCTCTCATGAGCTAATAATGTACTGTGTAATTTATGAGCTATGTCAAATGGGCTACTTTGCAGATTTTAAATATCAGCTCATAAATTGTGAATAATCATATTCACAAATATTATTTCTAGAAATTAATTAAAATTAATAATAGATCTGTATACTAATTGTTGACCTCTGGTGGCAAAGACTCTGTATATGGAAGAGGAAACCATTTTTCTCAATGATTTTCTGCACAATTGCTCTAATAGACAATCTGACTACAGACTGGAATAGCAAGGCTTAAATTAGGTATTGTATATCAAGCACTGGCAAGGTAGGAAATGGAATTGTTTGTTATCCACTGTGATGACGAGAATCCCACTTCTATAAATTTAGCTCCAGCAGTCAACTGCATTGAAGAAACACTAAATTTTCCATGGAAACATAACTGCTTCCTGGAGCACAGCAGCACAACAGCTCCATGCTACTTAGACAAATGCAGAAATTCACATATAAATAACTGCACATGGTCTTTCACCTAAGTAAATCAATATATGACTGTGTAAATCCTTGAGATTTTTGAAAATTCTGGCCTTGACCAAAAAACACCCCAAGATTAAAAGTATATTTGTATATATTTTCCATCTGCAAACTTAGATATAATTTGAAGATTGGTCTTATATATCAGAAAACAACTTTCTTCAGGAAATTGGTTTGCTGCTTTACTAAAAGAGTTTAGGCTGCCTTGCCAGGAGGAGCCCTGTTTTTCAGTTTTGTGCAAGGAGTGCCATTTGCATCAAGAGAAACCATTCCCTTGGCTAAGAATTACCTCTGTGATATGAATCAATGGAGCAGGGCTTTATAGCTTTGTTTATATCAAGCACATGATGGGATTGAAAAACAGGACTAGACTCTTCTTGCCAAAGACTTTTTATCATCAAAGAGGTTAAATGTGTGGGTGACAGAAAGCATGTTGGCAAGTTCTTGGAGCTGACTTCAGTCTGTCCATGCTTTGTTTCCCTTATCTCTAAAATAGGAGCAAAATAGATATTGTGCTGTTTCAAAAGAGTGGGAGCAATGGCTGTGAATTTCTGAGTTAAGGGCAGATATTTTGGTGACTGGAGGTTGAAAGTACAAAGTTCTGCAGAGCTTGTTTCTTGTTCCCTTCATGCCCAGGGGAAGGTGTCCAGGCTTAGGTCTGCCTCTCTGTTAAGTTCTCTATTTTTCTTCCTTTGAGCTGTGATAGCTTTTCCCCCATTTTCGTTCATTTTCTGACCCTAAAATATGTCTAGGTGGGTGATTTTTGCACTCTGTGTGGTCTGTAAGCTTCACCTATGCTTGAACATCTTTCCTTATGAATTCTCTTTCATTCAGTGTAAATCCACCCCTGATTGCCCTGGTGTCAGGGGTGGTTTTCCACTGGCTTAAGAACCTGTGTGAGTTTCCCTAACAACTTTTAGGAGGCAGCAGTGGTTGATATAATCCTCAGAAAGAGATGAAAAAGGGTTCCTGTGTGTCTCCTGTCACTCAGGCCTTGCTCCAGCTGCAGCTCCTCTGCAAAATTGCATGGGAAGATGAAAGCAGCTAAAACATTCCCAGAAATGATCCTGCTCAGAACCAGATCCTGATCTGAGCAGGAGGACTTTTACATGGGGGAAGTGGGATTGTGAGGAGGAAAAGATGGAATCTGAAGGCACACCATAGACATTATAATTTGGATACAGAGTTCCAAATAGAGAAAAAATATTAACCTGCACAGGTGTTCTAGTCTCTTTGTGCTGTAAGGAGAATTTGTTGTTCCCCTGGAACTGAAAGGAGTTCTCAGCACCCCCAATTGAGTTGAACTGGTCTGTAATAATATTTATTGATCACAGATTTCCTTGATAGTGGCCATTAACATCTTCCAGTAATAGCAAAAAAATCTTTGGTATTTTTCAGAATTAACCAGAGGATGCATCTTGTCTATTGTTATGGATATATGGATTGTCTACCCAAATAATGTCCTCCATTATTTGTTTTATTAAAAAAAAAAAAAAAACAAACCAACAAACAAAAAAGAAGGTAACTTTTAAAACTGACACCAATCTTACAAATTATTTTTAAAATTGGTCCATTAAATTAAAAACCACTTGGGATAGAAAGGGACACACATTAGGTGTAATAAAAATCTGTAGGATTTACATGGAACTGTGACAATGACACCAGTGTAGAAAATGCAGTCAGCACTGAAATGGCTGAAATTTGGTGACTGCAGTTTGCACACAGAGGATTAAAAAACGGCTGGCAAAATTTCAGTACATGGGTTTGTGCATTCTGACAAGGGTTTGCAACAAACTTTGGCCAATATTAAATCTGACATATCAGACACATCAATGACTTAAGAAAACAGGTTTTTAACCTAAATAGAGATGTAAGAGCATCTAAAAATGTCCCTATTGAATGAACTGTCGAACTTAAAATCAAGACCAGATTAAGTCAATCAGCAGGTTAACTTTTTAATTAAAAAGCTTTCTTTAGTGGTTTCACATGTATCTTGCTAATTTGTCCCATTTTGATGTTTTTCTCCTGTGTGCTGGCTATTAGGCTGCACAAATTGAAAGACTTTTCTGCCTATGCAGGCCACATGCAGGGTTGTGGTCAAAATACATCTTTTGACTGGTCCACTCTTTTGGGATGTTCAAAGTAGCTATTCACACCAAGGTAATTGGCAGAACCATGTTTCTGCACAGCCCTTAGATTTGTGCATGGCTTATCAATAAAAAGTAACTGGGTGAAAAAAATAATTCAAAATAACTACTTTGAACCAGGTTGAATAAAGTATCAGTTGCCTAAAATAGACATCTTCCTAGTGTGACCAGGGAAAAAACATAATAATAGTGAAAACCTCTGAAAATAGCTCTTATCTGAGCTGTTTAGACATGGGCAGCATTCATGACATTGTTCACAAAGGATTTTCTGTGACTGCAGTCACTTCAAATCCTAATATAATAGTCCTTGATCCTCTGTTTCTCCTGAAGTGTGTGACAGCCTACCTTGCAGGGCAATTGCTGGAGAGGAGGAAAGAAAAAGATAAACCAGGCACACCAGTGGATGCTTCCCATCTTTCTGGTGTGGTTGCAGCTGAACCTGTGACTCCAGAAGAAAGAGGATGAGAGGGGCAGTGTAGATGACGAGTTCTGCAATGTACAATCATTTGACTTCATGTTTTTGTTCCCTGGGGTTGCCAAACCTCTCTTGAAGAGTTAGGTTTGAAGAAAATTGAAAGAACTGTCATTTCTTTGTCCTACCCTGTTGCCTGTTGGATGACTTCTTAGTTTGGTTAAGTTCTTGAAAGCTAAAAGTCACTTAGAGAGACAATTTCTGTCAAGGACATGCTTAATCAGCTGCACTCAGGTAGGAGGTAACAGCAGCTCTCTCTTGGGCTTTGTAGTAACGCTTCGTGTAGATAAGCAACATGGTGCACTGCCTGCTTAAAAGCATCTCTTGTGTTTGAAGCAAACTCCATGGGCTCTAAGCTGTGTTCAGTTACTTTGATAAATGCATATCTTAAATTTTCTCAGCCAGAGAAAAGTTTTTAAAACTGGTAGACCACCTTTCCCAAGCCAGTGGAAGTTTCGTGCCATTTACCTCTCCTATTTCCATTTTTTTCCACATCCAAGGTAAAAGAATAAAGCCTATTATACTTCAAGAAATGTATTTTGATTCCTTTTATGTTGTCTTCTTTAAATATGATGTTCTATGACAGTATTACTGTAAATCTGAGAGTGATTCTCTTCCCTTTGAAGCTCAGATCTATTCTTCATTTTAATGTGTCTACCCGCTTCACGTGGCCTGCTCTACCAGGTTCCTGTGAAGATGCAGTGCATCTGCTTTTGTGAACTCTGTCATCTTCTTCTCAAATGTAGAGCTGAATACTTCCTGTTCTTGGACTCTTTAGAGTTCAGTTCACATATTTGTGCTTTTTTTTTCTTTTCATTTTGTTTCTTTTTTTAAATGTTTTTTCTATGCCATGGGTGTCTGGGATACCATAATTACAACGAGTGTTAGAGAGTAAGTTTCACATGCAAATAATGGCCTTTTCAGTGGTAAGTGGTTCAATTGCCAGTGTAAAAATAGCCACTTCCTCATACCTTTGTGCTGTTTATTATTCTATATTAGCATCTGTGAAGTGCTGTTTAATGCTCTTCAGTGGTGTGCGTGGCTCAGGAGCACAATGAGCCAGCTCAGGCTGACAGACCTCGCTGTCCTTTCAGCTGGGAAGCCAAGGCTTGGTGCAATATCCCTGAAAGAAGCAATCAGTGGATTTACAGAACAACACAGCACACTGACTTTTACTGCCTGTCCCCAAAACATAATATTAAATTATGTGTTAAAAAGGATATTAGGGGCATGGCTTTGGAAGAATCCAGCTTGTGTCCCGTCCAAATTAGCATATAGATGAGCTGGAGTCTCAGATGAAGCACAACCTAGATGAGTTTTCTAGCACTTTGCTGCTTTGCACATTATCTCTGTCGAAATACAGCTTTGTGAGTACAGCCTTACATGCACACACATTTTTGGAGATGTTGCATAGGCAGCAAGGAGAGCAGCAGCAGCCACAAGGGACAGCATTCACCTCTGCTCCCATGCTTCCTGTGCCTTATCAAAACAGACCTGAACAGATGTATGCAGCTCTGCATCATCCAAAATGCTTTCCCAGTAAGATAAACATGTAAGGCTAAGTTCCTCCTGTTGTTCCCTGGAACACCATTTAACCATTCCTAGCATAGAAATTGTGAAGTGAAAAATTTTGAAAACTTTGGTAGAATTTCAAGTGTCCCCAGTCACACAACTTCTACAAGTTCAGCTAGGGCATTATTCTGTATACCAGTAACCTAGGGCCTGGGTATGACCTAGAAAATACTGGGTAAATGGATAAACTCCTTCCAGTTAAACATGAGTGAAACCTGAAGACTTATTTATGAAAATAGTCACGTGTTTGCAGAATAAAAATAAATAGCATGGTTTGGAATTAGGTCCTGCATTACTGACAAAATCTAGAAAAGGGTTTTTTGGGCAAAACAACAATTGTTCTTTGAGAACTTAAGCCTGAACTGCACCTGCAAAGCCTGTAAAGAATGACATATGGCCCCTTTTCTTTGTTGCACATTGCTGCCAGCCTTGATTGTGCATTTTGAGGAGTAAAGGAGAAATGTGTTCCCCTCTGTGAACTTTTGACATAATGCTAACACCAGTGGGCAATGAGGGCTCTTCAGTGCAACTGGCATCCATAGAAAGAGCTCCTCCTCTGATGGAGCATTTGCTCCCCAATTTGTTTTATAGCTGGAAAGGACAGAACATTTTGGACTCCAGTGGGACCATTATTCAATGGAAATTGAAAATAGGAAAGGGGCTTTTGCAGAAAGGCCTTCTCTTACCTGGCTGTTGGATGTTCTCCTGCAGGCCAGGTATAAGCAAAAATTCCTCCCCACATGGAACACTGAGGCCTGGGTGCTACCCAGAAAAGAGATATAAGAGAGGAGTAATTATTTTTCTGAGCACTTTTGGCAGGAAGAGCGCTTTTATTACTAGCTTCACATCATCACAATAAGAGTTTGAAAAGAATTATTAAGTTACTGATGGCAGTATAATGAATTATTAATACAAGCGGTTTACAAAAATGAATGTTTGCTTATATTTGAAGTTCTCCTCTTTGAGAACGTGGGTAAATAAAATACCTGTGTAGATTCAAGACTAAACCTGAGGGAACTGCTTAGGTATTAGTGCAGACCACTAGGATTGTTTGCAAGAGTCTTACTGAAGTCAGAACTTAGACTGTGTTGGTAGAGGAAAATCTATTTTATTGCAATTACTTTACTTTGTTTACACCAGGGAGGTAAATTTAACTTTGTAACCATCATTGGCTTCCTTGCAATATATATTGTCAGGTAAAGAAAGACTAGTGCTTTCTGCCTTTCTCTTTGACTTAAAAGGACTTAAAATGAGGCTGTGAATGGATTCATGTCAATGAAGCTGAATTTTGTTGCCACGTATTTTTCAACAGAGAGTCCAGTTGGCTCAAAGAAATGGCTGTGCCTCTTAACAGTTGTAGCAGAATAACATTCAAAATATAAGTAAAAGCATATGGCTTTTCTTATATCATACTGCAAGGCTTGTAAGGTGTGAAGTACCAGGGAGGTTCTCAAGAAAGACTGTTTGAGATTCCTTATTGCTAATCACTTATTGCTAATTTTGACTGAGCAGGACTTGTCACCTTCCTGGCAGATATTTGAACATCCACCCAAGAAAGGTGGGATATCTGTGTGGGAATTACCATTGGAGAGGAGTTACCATTTGCTTGAGAAACATATCAATTTCTCTAAATCATTGAGAATATTGGTGGAATGAGAATAATGGACATTCCTGCCATGTGGTTTTTGATTTTTTTTTTTTAATAGTCAGTTCAGTCTGTGATCCTTGAAGGTATTTAAGTGACTAACAAGTAGTTCAGAGCAATATATTTCACTCACTTGTAAACTTTCTTTGATATGGTGAGGGGCAAGTAGAAGCAGACTGAAGGTGAGAAAACGGGTGTTAGCCATACAAATGTGGACAAGGAGCAAACCTGTCTTTTATGTCTCTAAAAAGATAAAATCTTGAAAGGATTTGAGTTATTGCTATTTTCAGCTGTCTTTTTTTTTTTTTTTTCCAGAAGCACATAGCTGAATTCTGTGCATGTAGAAAATAGGTCTCTGATTAGGTAAACGCTCTTAAAAATATTGAGTGGTGTGAGGACAAAAATAGGAGAAATTAGCAGAAATTAGTTTAAATTGTATTGAGGGTGGGTGAGTGAGGTGCTGCTCTGACCAGTGCCTGCTACACTGACATGTTTTCTCTGAATTTTATCAGCGAGCTTTTTGTGCACTTTTCCATATATAGTTTGCCCTGTAGGTATAAGAAGGTGTTTGTTCCACAAGAAACAATAGCAACCAGAAGTGGAAATTACTGCCAGCTCATCAGATGCAATTGAATAATAATGAAAGCTAATGCAAGACAACATTCAAGGTTATTTTTAAATCTTTGTAAAGGTCAATGTATTCAGTGGTATTCAATTCCAACTGCTGAAAGAGTTGCTGTGTTTAAATATGATGCCCTTGTTTAGGAAATAAAAGATCCTTACTAGGAAGGGTAAACAGGACAAAGCTCTATCTATGTCTTCTTATCACATAATTTAGGGAAATAATTTCAGAAGTATTATTTTGATGATTACTTTCAGTTTCCAGAACCTGTGTACTTTTTCCTCCATCTCAAGTTGCAAAGTTCATTACTAGATAAAGAGCAAGGTGCCTCCTTTGTGAACCTTCTCTACCCTGGGTAGCTGAAAAAAGCAAAAACTATCTCGTGCCCCTGACTGGTGGGAGCTCGGGAAGCTCTGGAGATGTCATTAGGCAATCATTTGGCCACTGTCAAAATATCAGCATGTAAATTTTGTAATGTTTATTATTTTTTGTAGCCATGACTTCTGCCCTCCTTTTGTTGTTGTGCTTATAGCAGGAGAAAAAGACCCCAGAGCTCAGAACTGGACAACTAAGGAATAAAAGGAGAGGAAAACCAGAGAAACCAAAACACCACAGCGGTGGCATTGACTTTAGCTAGCAAAAGGTGTCTGCAACATCCCTTTGATGTTGCTAATTGTTGAAGAATATTAAAAGTTTACTTCACAATATTACATCAGAAATGCTGCCAGGGCAGTTTAGAGAGAGGAAATGCCAGCATGGAGCCCTGTGCAAATGCAGAGTCCCTTCCCTGTGTGCAGGAGCCCTGTGGCTCTCAGCATCTGTATCGATGGCAGGAACGGTGGGGCAGTAAAAAAATGAGATATTTGCTGGTCATACAGCCAAAAACCAGAGAGGGAGAGGAAGGCACAGAAGTGTAGATATGAGAATTCATATATTTTAATTTTAGAAATATTTATTCCCAAGTTAATGACTTATTTTAATTTTTTAAATTAAGGTAATATTGGAGCCATGATGCCTATGATTTATGAAATAGAGGAATTATCCTGGAGAGAATATCAAATTTTTCTCTTATTCAGATGTTCTTATTCTCTGTCAGTACATGTTGGGCTACTCCTACAGAATTTCATGTTGTTTACTTGTCACTCCATTTTTTAAACGCGGAGAAAAATCATGGCAAAGGTAACTTAAAAATGTTAAACTCAAGCCAGATAATTCACAAATACTATAAGTTTAACAAAGCTCCTTTTGTGTAGGAAAAATGTTTTTACATAAAGATTTGATATGTCTTTGCAATGTAACACAGGCAAAGAAATGTAATAAATAATTCCTAGAGACAGCTTTGCATAAATGTTTACCAGACCCTTTTTTTCCAATGATAGATAGGTGCTGAAATGCTTTTGAAGTTGTGGACCTTAAGACTATCTAAGAAGCCCTATTCATACAAATGCTGCTCTCTAACATTCAAATAAACCATCTGGATAAAGGTTAAGGGCAGAGAGACACCATTCAAGGGCAGGTAACAGCTGGACGGTGATGGCCATATCAGGACTGCCATTTTTTCCCCAGCCCTATCAGGGGAATTGTTCAGAGTTCAGATTGAAGGAAAAGAGGAGCTAAAGGAAGAGGGTTCAGAAACAATCAGCAGAAACAAAAAGCAGCACAGGGGAGACCACCCAGGGAAGAGTTTTACTTCAGTGATGTCTGCTAATGTGTGCATTGGACTGTGCTGAGCTTTCCTTTAATTGTGTGGGTGTGGCAAAGAAAACCTTTTTTGTTGTTTTTTAAAATTTAGTACTGACAGCTGTTAGATTATGTGGAGGTGTGCAGTTTGAGAAGCAATGCACAGACACCAGAGCTACATTTGCTTTAGGAGATTTAGAGTCATGTTAATGGCTGTCCCTGGGAGCTACTGCTGGAAGGGATGCTGAGTGTGCCACCTTCTGCCACACAGAGCTGAAGTAGGGAAGAGAATGCTCGAGACTGTTTGAAAGCTGATGTGATTTCATTGGTTTCAACAATATTATTATCACCAATTAACTCAGGTCCAAAGAGAATTTGTACAGCATTTTTTATGTATTCCTCTACAGGTTTCTTCCCATATCAAGTACAGCATTTTGAAAGAACACCATCATGTCCTTAGAACTTACCAGTAAAGAGAAAATGTTTACAACTTGTCTCTGAACAGCACTGCATGGATGATGGAACACTTCTGAAAGAATATCTGTGAAGGAAATAAACCCATTAATTGAACAGAATTACTGCTCGCCAAAGCTACATGTTTGAGAGGTCTCTACAGTATTCAAATAACTATTGAACCATTTGGCACATCCCTAATAAAAACCTTTATCCATTAGCCCCATTGGTGCATGCTTAGGCAAATTAACTCTTTTATATGTAGATCTAAAGAAAATGGTGTGTTATAATTAAATGATTCTTTTGGGGGCAGTAAACCTCTCTTCAAACAGCTTGAATATTAGTGCAGTCGTTTTTCTTTCAGCCCTACTAATCACAGCAAATTTAGCTTGCACAGCCAGAGTCAGGGTGCATGTTACAGGACATTCTGGCAATGGTGATGAACAGATCCCACAAGAGCTGGTGTTTGCTTTATAAGAGGATTCTATCTGAAGTTAATGTAAATGTATCTGGATCCTTGCTGTTCATGAAATCGTGTGGCTGTTTAAGATGTCTGGTACTTGAGATATGTGTAGGTCACAGCCCACCCCATAGAAGCCCATTGTATGACTGACTTTGGGTTTGAATGGGAGATCTAGAGGACAAATGGCAACTGGAGCCATCACACTTAAAAACAGAATCCTCCCTCCTCCTAGTCACTCAAGCTGTTCACCCCAGTTTCTAAATTGTTCAAAACTTATTTGACTTAGGTGACATTTTGAACATTCCTTCTGATGAGTGGAAAGGGCACCAGATACTGAATCATAATGGAGCAGACCCATAGTTACCTTGATGAATATTTAGGCCAGGATTTCCTGCCATGGCTATCAATGGCTGGGCTCTGATATTTTGAACTGTACTTCATTTACTGCAAGTGCTGAATACCTGTTTTTTGAAAACTGGGCTCTATGGACATGCCCTGTTCTGTTTTTTAGTTGTAAAGCTAAACGCTCCACGTTTAAATGCTGTAATCTCCTGAGACAACACAAAGCTGCTTTCAAAAAATACAAGTGTATGTGTTAGACTTAAGATTTTTGTCTAGGATATAGAAGGCAGTTTTTATATTATTACCAAATTTAGTCTTGGATTTCCACATATCTACTGGATATCTACTGGAATTACCAGGATGAAAGATTTATTCATGCCTCTTTTTCTTTGCTGTTTTCTTTATTTTCTCTATTTTCTACTTTATTTTCAGGCTTGTGAGTGTGCTCCTGCTGAGGGGGACAGGTAATTGCTTTCAAACAGTTCCAGTGGAGTTGGTTGGTGGCTGCATCTAGCACAAGCCTCTGTTGTCAACTACATCATTTTATTGGCAATGAGGATCTATTATTGGTTTGTGTTGTTTGTTGTTTTTGTTTTGTTTTGTTTTTATTTTTATTTTGGTTTTGTTTTTTGTTTTTTGGTTTTTTTTGAGGAAAAGAACTTACAGAGACTGCAAATTTTCTGCTTTGCTTTAAGGTCCAGCTCTGCCTGCATCTTTATGTTCTTTTGGGGAATGATGGACTCCCATGCCAGCCACTATCATCACACAAATATCACTTTCCCCTGGGCTTTCTGACTTTCTGAAGTACCTGGTGCCTTGGAGCATCCAGATACATTTGAAATACTTCACTATCTGATGCCTGAGATCAATAAGTTTGGGTGTTGTCAAAGTAGATTCATTAAAATAGGACTTCCGACAGTATGGAATTATAAGTAGGATTAGCAACAAGATGTGATTCAAATGTTGTGGACACTGCAGTTTTGAATTGCAATAAGCAAAGTAGATTCTTTTTCTTTTTTTTTTCACATTATGTGCTGCAGGATATAAAAGGGCATGAAGTTTATCTCACAGGCCCATGAGCTGCCTTCAGTTTGCACATGCAGCTTACATTGGTGGGAGTCCCAGTGTATTCTGAGGACTCAGTCCAAACAAATACCTTAAGGGGAAGTGTTCAAATATGAACCATCCAATTTGTTTGCTGTTCTAAACTGAAAATTAGCAGACTTAAAATGGCTAAATTCAGCATGCACATGGATCTCTCAGAGCTCACCACCTTCACAGGGAAGAATTTCTACAAGATATCTAATCTAAACATTCCATCTGTCACTTTGAAGCCATTTCCCTTTGTCCTATCACTAATATCCCTGTCAAAAGCTCCTCCCTGGCTCTATTGTCTCCCTTTGGGTATTGGAAGTGCTAAAAGCTTCTCCCAGAGCCTTCTCCTCTCCAGGTGAACAAATCCAGCTCTCCCAGCCTGTCTCCATGACAGAGGTGTCAGAGCCCTCAGAGCAGCTGATGTTTCTGTGTTCAGTTACATTTTGCCACTGTAGAATGTTTTTAGATTTTTATTCCCACCTGAGAAGGATGATGTTGCCTTTGTTTCTCATCAGACACTGGTTAACACTGTGCACTGGGGGTTTTTTTCAGTCTGGCTGGGCTTTCCAAAGGTGGTAAGAGAGACGTATTTTCCAAGAAAACATCACTTCTTTCTTCTTTCAGGAAAACAAGGTGAGTCCTTTATTCTCACTGATAACAAGAGATGAAAATTTATCCGTTACAAATTTGGAGAAGCGCAGAAGTGTCAGAAACATTATTGTTGCTCCATAATTGTTTGTTTCAGTGCTCTGTGTTTGTGGGGGTCACCAGTTCACTCCCAGGGAAGTCCAGCTGTGATTCAGAGCAGTTTCCTCAGCTCAGCACCGGGGTTGTTTAACCTTGAGGCTGCTGTGCTGTATCAGTGGTGATGCCTCGTGTGCAAATGTGCTGCTTTGAAATGCAGAGCCTGCACCTCCTGTGTCCTACCTTGCAGACTGCACTCAGTTTTCTGGAAGGTGAAGCATTATTTTCTACATCTCTCCTGGGATGTATCGAGAGCCTACTGAATTCTGTAAATACTTGGGATTTAGTTTGCTTGCCAGTCTCTAGCTATTATCAGATACCAAAGGAAATACATAATGTAGCACACAGAAAAGAAATGATGGTTCAGCATTATGTAAAAATCGCTGCTGTTCCACTTATTTGAGATGTTCTTTGAATGCCATAAAAGATCTTTCGGCATCTTAAGTAAGTCTTATGTTTCCTGGTAGTGGGTGCTGTCAGGAATCACAGGTGCCAAATTCTAGGGTCACAGGTCTGACTTGAGAATGCAATTTCAGCAATACAGACCCAAGGGAGGCTAGAAGCATTTGGGTTATACAGAAGCAGAAACTACTTTTTTTTTCCCCTTTTCTCATTTCATCAAAGAAATAGTGACCAAATTCTCGTGGAAATTCATATCGCAGTCTCAGGCAGTGGCCAGGTTTTATCACTTCACAGTTCACATTGCTCCAGCTGATGACAATGAGCCACAGCAGTTTTAATGTTCTTATAGTGACTTCTGTCTGAAAAGCAAGAAGCAGCTCTTGTTAATCTGGCTGGAAATTTTCTGAAGGCCTTTGCCTCTATTCAAAGAGAAGGTTCATTGAAACTGAAGCATGTGGAAAAAACCCACTGAACCTTTGACAAATTTCTCATGTTAGCTAGGTTTTAGGGTCCTTGAAGCTATTACATTCCCTACCATGTACTCCCCAGCTCTCTGCTTTCCTAGCACCATTGATGCTTGCTGGGGGAATAATTGTTGCACTGGTGGGGAAAGAGGGACTGAACTCTTAAAAAAAACCTTTTCTGCAGTTCACGAAAGTAAAACGTAGTTGATAACAGGTTTTCACCTTGACACCCCCAAAATTTTGCAACACATTTATTCTAAATATGAAATTTTCCATATGGGGGGGGTCTATTCTGGCTCAACTTTAACTTTCTGCACTATTACAAAGCCACTTTGTTGACTTCTATAGACTTTTTACTTATAAGCATTTTTCAGGGTAATTAAACTGTGAAATTCAGCTGGTCCTGTACATAGTCTTATTTACAATGTAATTAGGACCACTGCAAGAAGAGTGCAAGCAATTAGTGTTTTAATCCTAGTGAAGAATGCTTTGAGTTTCAAGTTTGGCTTTTTTTGCTTTTAATCCTTCCACACCTCCCTCTCTAAGAATGATGGTAAAGGAATACACAAGTTTAAGATTATCTCAAGGAGAGAATTCCAGTTTGGGGAGCATAATTGCTTTATTTTTGCATGGGCTGCAAATGAAATATTTTTTTCTCTACACTAAGGAGTGTCACCTTGTCTTTCAACAGGTACTTGGGATTCCTGGGGCATCCTCTTCTGACTTAGACATTGATTCACTGTCTGCCCTTAGGTAATGTATTATCACACTTTCAAATTTATGTGCCTGTAGCTACATTCAGATACTAAAATAAGTGACTTAAGGACTGTCAAAAAGCAAGTAATTTATGGAGTTATGTAACAACAGAATGCAACCCCTGCTCTGCAAAAGTTAAGGATATTTAATTTTATACTGATTAGTGCTGTTCACTTAAACATTTGCATAACAGGTCATAGGTAGGGGGATTGGGTAACTAATTTAAAGCGTCAGATTTTGAATGTTATGTCACTTTGCCTTCATGTGAAAAATTCCCTTTTAAGCCATGTCTCTGATTCCACAATTATCTTTTTTCCATATTAGCCCAATAACCAGCAATTACAATGTCAGTTGAGTGCGTGTGAGTAGAGAAAAGCTGATTACTTAATGAAATGATGCTATGACAGCTGTTTGTAAGAAAAAGGAAAGAAAGGCTTATGAAAGGTTCTTCAATGAAAAATGCACAAACATTTAGGTTGCACTTAATTCTCTTTAATTAATAACCTTTTGGGAAAAAAGGACATCTGTATTAAGTACCCTTCTCCACAGATCCCTTGCTTGGACACTAACAAAAAGCAACAAGAGAGGTGTCAAGAATTCTCCTGCTAAGAAAAAACCCAGTGCATACATTTCTGACATTTCCATGGCAGGGAAGGAATATTAGAATATGTATACATTTATATCCATATAGGTGGCTTGCAAGTGACTTTAGTTTTATCCTGAAGGTAAATAAATGCTGGAGACCAAAGGTGCTGCTGCAGACAGGCAGGATAAGTTTCAGAAGCAAGTCCTTCTGGGATGGAAATAATGATCATTCCTGTGTGAAAAACTTCCAGCCATTCCACCTATGATGTACCCATTAGAGTACAAGCACCTTGGACTGCAAATTACATATATGCCCTCCTGTACTTGACATCCCCTTTGCTCCCTTGGTTCATTTTCAAGAATAGCTCAGACTTTTCCCAGCTTCAGTAAAAAATTAATTTATACCTTAAAATTATTAGAATTTTTTTTTCTTAAAAATACATGTCTGGATGTAATACTATGTTTTGTGAAATAGGTTAAATGCAGTTTCCTGGTTTCCTGCATATTTAAAATTGTGACCCTTTCTTTTAAATTGCTTATGATGTTTAATAAGCAAATCAAGACCTACTTCAGCTCTAATTAAAGCTCAGTGGAAATGCAGAAGGGTAATGGACACAGGACAGGCAATCATCTGGAAATTTAAAAAGTGGTGTTTTGAAGAAAATGTTTATGACAGATTTTTATTTTCAGAAGGTAGATACAATTCTTTCTGCTTCATCAGTTATCAAGAATTTTAATAATTAGGTGCAGTATAATTAACCATTAAGCTAAGAAAGTTGCATTTTTGTTCCTTGGTTTCAACATTTATTTACTATAAGAAAGAGTTGTACCTTTATTTTAAATTACTCTAGTAGAGCTTATTTGCATTCCTGAGCATGACTGAATTTTACAAACCTCAATATTATATTTTTGCTGTTTTGTATGATCTTAATTCCAGCTCCTGTCATAGAAATCCTCTTAGGCTGGATTGAAACTTATGTTATGTCTTTGTGCATTTGGCCAGGCCAGCCTGGCTGGAATCCACCTGGCTTCATTTGGCTTGTGCCAGTCCCAATAGCTGGGTGTCAGGCCCCTCTAGCTTTTCATAATGTGCTTTTCTGGCACTTCTAGATGGTTCTGAATCCTGGGCTTACTGCTTCTTGTGCCCTTGGATTATTACCTATGCATCTTTCTCTCAATTTCCTTCTTTTTCCCTCCCTCTTTTTTTACCTCTTTTGTCCTAACTTTGTCACTGACTGTATGATTACAGTAAAAACATGGTGAAACACAGTAGGATGGATTTGCTGCGGGTGTGGTTTCAAAAAGTTCTGTTATTTGTGAATTTGGCTTATGCAGAAACAAAGAAAACAAACAAAAACATATTTATTGCCTGTATGTTACATGTAGAGTATTTTTTGGTGTTTATAAATAACAGGAAGATGCAAGTAAGACTTCAGATGCAGTTTCTAAGAGTCATGCCCAGTTAGGAGGTTTTCCAACAAATTAGGCCAAATTCTCTCTATGCTGCTGGAGATTATAGGTGTTGGGGTTTTGTTTGCTTGCTTGTTTGTTTTTGTTTTGTGTCATTTTTTGTTGGGTTTTTTTCTTATTTTGGGGGTGGTGTTTTTTTTTTAAATCAGATGTGCTTTTCTCAATTCAGGCTACATGAAATATATCATGCAGTGAATGACAGTAATATTTTTGCAAGGCATTTGTGTGACTAAACATAAAAGAAGAATCTTTCAGCACTCCTTTCTTATCAGTATGGTTTCAAAGAAAATGGTTATATATTATTGGAGAGTGGGACAAATAATGACAAAATCCACCCATTTGTTAAGGACATAAAGCAGGATATGCCTGGGGAAAAAACATCCACAGCTCTTAAACATTACATGATTAACAAGTAAAAAAAAAAAAAAAAAAAGGATTTGTTAATAAAATAAAATTTATAAGTTCAAGTTAATGCAAAGTTAATCCTTGAAATAACTTGATGAGTCTTATTTAACCCAGTTTTAGTAGCTGCATTTCTTGTCAAACCAGTCAAGGAGGATCTGACAGTTATTAATAATGTGAAAGTTGCGTTAAAATAAACAGGAGGAATTAATGTGAAGTGCATATGCAATACTGATTGACTTCCTTTTGCTGAAGTTTGTTCACCAGGAATTTTGCTGTGATTCAAGGCTGATGCTTTCAGTTTGTCTCATGTTGCAGAAAAGTTGTATTCAGCAGATGGAAGGGCTCTGATGAATGCAGCACTTAGTTTTTCTGCTATCCAATAAAGCTGCAATGACACTGTGTGAATCTGGGAGCTCTCATAATCTGTGAGAAGTCAGGAGAAATTGTATTACAGTAATTGACTTCAGTAGGATCCAGACTTCCTCCAACAATTCCACGGGGCTTTCAGTAGTTTTGCAGTCTATTTTAAGGCATGTGCATACTGGTGGAAGCAGTGCTTCTAATCAAAATCAGCTATATTTTATTCAGACCTTGGAGACCAAGTAGGTAGAGCTAATTGGCTTATAACTGACCTGCTTAAAGGATGTCAAAATTGGCTGTTGGCTGTTCCTTTATAACATTAGTTTGATTGACTAAGAGTCTGGCAGCAAGATATGAAATATTATGAACCCAATTCATTAAAATTGTCCCCATTTTAGATCATTACATATTTTCAGAACAAATGGAACATACTTGCAGTATAAAAGAAATATGGATCTGTAAATTACTAACCCGTCAGCCACCTCCTTCTCCTTCTGTTCCCCTCCCCAAAATAAAAAACTCCAGTTGATCACAGGAAAATAAGGAGACAGCACTGGGGCATACATTTTTCTCGTGGTACTATGCAAAATAAGTGTCTTTAAAAAATAAAGAGGAATATTCTGGGCTTGACTTGCTTCCAAGTTATTTGGTTGCTGTCATGCAAGGACTCAGTTCCAGAGCAGCATGCATGCAGAGCTATCATTACATCAGAATTCTGCCTCCCTCTCATTGGGGAGGATTTTGTTCCTTTGGATAATAGTTTTATTTCCCCTTTTTTAAACCACTGACTTTTACTCTGCTAGGCTCACAGCTGCTGTTCCTCAGGTGACCGATCTCACCCCAGTGTTTGTAGGATTCAGTTCTGAATGTGGCATGACCAGGGAGGGTGAGATGAAAGGTGCACATGTGCTGTTTGCAGGCTGAAGAAACTGCACTCTAGCCTGTGGGAGGATGGGGAATTGGGAAGTTGCAGAGTCTTGCATGGCCATTTTTATACGTTTGTATTTCATACCAGCTCTTAAACCCCTCTATCAGCATAAAGGGAGGACCTATAGGATTTAGTTATGAAGATTAGTGCTGAAACTTGGTGCTGGGGTGTTACCCACCTGCTGACCCCTGGGGGGTTGCACTCTTGCCAAATGTTGTTCCTCTGAATGTGGGAGGAGGTGGGGTTCTGCTCATCATTCATTTGCAGGTGGTGATTATGCTGGAAATCATCTCATGGAAGTTTGCTTTGGGCCACATTCCAGCTGCTGCATTTTCCAATGTCCTTGGCTGTCTCCTCTCCTCAGGTCCTTGGCTCCATCCTTTCCAAGCAGGCTAGCTCAGCTCTGTTGAAAAGCAGCCCCAGCCCCTGTGTGCTCCTGGTTTGTTTGGGCGCTGCTGTGTTACACCCTGTTCCATAAGGGTGTTCTTTGGTGTGTACACAGGTGGTATCAATGCCTTTTACATTCACCAGCTCCCATGAAAGGTAATTTAAAGCACATTTAACCATGGGGTTGTCTAGCAAGTTGTGCAGAGCAGGCTGTGCTCTCTGCAAGGTGTTTCACATGTGCCTTCTGCCACAGAGCTCTGGCTACAGGACCTGCAACCCCCCAGCTGTGACAGGGACACTGCAGCAGAAGGGATGATCTGCTTTCCACTGGGAGAAACCTTCCATGGCATGGCCTGGGTGCCTTTCCAGACCTGTGCAGGGCACTGCCTGTGCTGAGGTTTCCAAAGCCAAAGGCAGTCTGTGCTCTCCCTGCATCATCCCCCTGCTCAGGGAAGCTGCAGCCATGAACAGGGTGTGTGCTACAGTGCCTTTAGGAGGTGAAGGTGCAGCAATCTGTCCTTCAGCCAAAGGCTTCTGGTTTTTTCCTGCAGAATTATGGTACAGCCAGAGCTAAAATTGCATTAGGGCACGTCTGTTTGCTGCCTACACACAACACATAAAAATGATGGTGGTGCTATTCCATGTGAATGTGAGTTATGCATCTTATCCAAGCCTTTGGAGTTGTTCATTAATATAGATTGTTGTTTGTTCATTTTGGCAAAGCTCAGAAAATCCTACAGGGGCCAAAAGCAACTGAAATCCTCATTACCTCTAACAGCAAATGATGCATTCATCATCTTTAAGCTGAAAAACACAGTCCCTTTTTCTTTCTTTATACACAAAATAGCTTTTTCAGGTTCTGAACTTGAGAACAGGAGGCTCAACATAATGAGAACCAGTCTTCTGAAAGAGGCAACATGCTAGGGGAGGATTTGCTTTTTATGCTTTTGCTTTACTGTCTTTTGCTAATGTTATATTGCAATTCCAAACGTCACAGGTTTCAGGGGTGGTGCTTGATGTTCATCTCTGTGTTCCTTAGCAAACACTTTGAAAGTTGGTAAATTGAGGAGATCATTCTTTCTTTGCAATGTGCCTCTTCCACAGCAGTGACCCGTGGCATGAAGTAAAATCTCAGTCATGCTCCACTCCCATCCTTCACATTTCAAATCTCTCTTGGTACCTAGGTGGCACAGGCAGAAGTATGGCACCCACTGCAAGAGCTTTGTAAATATTATAAGGAAAAAATAGCACAACTAAAATAGTGATGTCTCTTGACATTACCTGTGGTAATGTCCAAAAGCTTGTTGTTTGTGCTCCACTTTCTGAGTTGAAAGGTTTTCCTGTTTTCTATGGTGGTTGGGTAAATTTTAAAACAAGCCACAGCAGCCAGCATGAAGTAGTGCTTATTTTAAAGGAGAAATTATCTCCTGCTCTTCTTCACAGTACAGCTGGGAATTGCTTTTCCCTTGACTTTGGCTTGGAGGTAAACTTTGCCCTGAGCCTTCTATCCAGGCTCTGGGGGACAAGGGGAGAGGCTCTGATAGATGGTGATGAGCAGGCATTTCAGACTGCACGTCCTGGTGCCTAAATTAGCTGTAATTATGAAAGCAACATGGTTCACTAGAGCAACATATGATTGTAAGGATATTCTCAGTTCTGTCTAGTACTTTCTTTAACAAAGCTGAACCATACTGTCTCCCTGTATTTCATCCAGCCTTTCCAGTGCTTTGTTCTCCTGCTGAAAATTTAGATTCTTTTTGTCATCTAGTCCCTCTTTTACATTGCTGACAGGGGGACACTACTGGATAGACAGGGCAGTGATTTGCCTCCAGTCTTCCTTCTGTCCATCTAAAGTACTGGTGTACAACTGCTTCCCTCCATGTCAAATTTATGTTGTATTCCATGATTTACACAGACTGAGGACCAAATATCAGATAAATTCATCTGTTTGAATTTTATCATTCTTTGAAACATTCTTAATTATTTGAGGCCTTGATATTAATAATAATTTCACAATATTTCTCTTGTCTAATCCCTGTGTACCTCTTTCCCTTTCAAATTTTGCTGAAAGCTAATTTAGTTTTTTTTCTTACCACTTCCTTCTCCAGCACTCTGTACATCCTGCCTTAACTGGATTGTCCTTTTTTCATCTGTCTTATGTATTTATGGTTGGAATATGTCCTTTGCTGCGCATTAAATCCTTTGGTGCTCCCAAGCCAGCATTGGCTGTGTGAATTTAATGAGGGTTGTGTGGTGGATGGTGTTGTAAGTTATCTTAGCCTGGTTTTTCAAGTGTCTGCTGTTGGACTGGTTTATCATTTTCCTGATGTGGTGGTGGATGAGGATGCTCCAAAGGCTGCTCCTAAGAGCAGGGATTTCCTTCTCTGGAGGCTGTGGCTCACCTGGTGAGGGCTGCACTGCTTCCATCCAGGTCTGCATTTAGGTGGCAGGGTGGGACATCTGTAGTGAACCATTGTCAGGGAAAGGTTTATGTCCCCTGAGCATCTCCAGGGTGCAGGGAGGAACAGGGATGAAATTAGAAGCATATTTTAGAGCTGTGAGTAGTCTATCCCTTTTACAGACCGAGGAGAGGTTATGAACAGTGAGGATTGTGATCCTGACAGTCCCTGTACTGCTCTCAGTGCAGGCTGCGAGCAGCATTGCCCCTCCTCAGGAGGAGCTGAGCTTCTTCTGCAGTCATAGAAATTGTTCCTACTTGCAAACTATGGAAGAAGATCAGAACTGAATTTTGAAATTTTATTAATCACCAGGTAATCAAACCTAAATTGGAAAATCCGGAAGTGTAGTCAGGCATGGCAAGAATCTAATTACTCATCTTCTCACAGCTTAGAATAAAATCCCCATAGGATAATTGAACCTTTTTTTTATTGTACCTGTATGTGTTCTTAAATTCAACTAAACTGGCAACACATCAAAACAAGTCCTTTCAGGTATTCTGCTGGAGTCCTTGACTGTCCCTTGTAAAACACACCACACTGCTGGGGCACAAGTAATTACCAATGTGCTCTGTGACTCCTCGTGCACATCTTGAAGGTAATTCAGGAGACTTCTGTGTGATAATGAGGTTCAGTATCTCAGCTTCAGCCAGCCCATTGTCAGAATGACATCTGGTTTTAGTAACTGGTGGTAAGAGATGATGTGAGGCACTGTACAGCTTTCTTCTCACTGTTCTCAGGTGTAACAAATATCTACAGCTTCCAGATTTATAGGGCAGCTGTGATCAGATAATTTACAACAAAAAGTGCTGTCCTTTCACCTATGTTTTCCTTCAATGTCCTCTAACAGTATCATGAGAGGCTGTAGTTACAGTAATAGAGTATTTTTAAGCTTTTAAAATGCTTTTTTCTTAGCTGAGATAGAGGACACAGTACTGATTTATCACATTACAATATTACTGGGCAGTTTAGGTCTGAAAATGGAGCTGATAAAATATTGGACAAAAACACTGGTGCAATTTGGGTGATTCCAATGCAGATAGTGAGCTAATGTGAAAACTTGCTGGGTACTGTGTGCCTTTTTCTGGGGTGCAAATGATAGAATGAAACTTCAGGTTTTTGGGGAAAAAGCCTTTTTTTATCTGAGATACCATTCATAGATGTGCTATGATTGCATAAAGTGATTGTGGTTCAGTGGGAATTCCTGGTTGTCATCAGTTTTAGTGAAAAATGTGCAGGATGTGCCTGCAAAGTGCTCTGGAGTGGGAGTCCAGGGTCTGTCCCTCACCCTGCCATGGACCTGCACTGTGAGCACACACAAAATGTTCCAGCTCACTGTGATCCAGGGTCACCCCTGCTCAATAAAGAGCACCCACCATCCCAGGGGAACATTTTGGGACCTCTCATGGTATCACAGGTTGTCAAATGGTCACCAAAGATCTGATCTTCCAGACAATATTGAATTTTCCCTAATCTCAGTTTCAGTGGTGTTTTAAACACCATTTTCATTGTTTTTCCAACCATACTTTACGCTGCTGTTCCTTTGTCATGTGTTTCCTTTTATCCTCTTACCTGACAGGAGGGATATGTGGGAGGCAGTTTTATCTGGCACTCATGTCTATTGAACTAAGCAACCAAGAGAGGCAATAAATAGGCATTTAAAGAGATTCTTGGAATTTTCTAAAGACAATATATTGGTCAGAGGTTAGTTTTGTGATTTCTGGTTTTGTACAGTATATACTTTGGTCCTTCTGTGCCCACTCTACCTTTCCTCTCAGTCTTCTGCATGCTTCTCCTAAAAGCAAAGTTATTTTCAAAGCTGTTATGATAGAACAAGCCGTCCTTTGTGAATACACAGTGCTAGTTATTCAGTTCCTACATGAAGAATTTGGGGTTTTCCCCTCTGCTCTCTGTGCCCTCATTCAGGTGAGATTTGGATACTTAGGTCCGGCTACAGCCTAAGTATTTTGTTTGCCCAGGATTTTGTTGTTTGGTTGTGTTTTCCTTCTTGCTCTACTGAAAGTATTTGCTGAGAAAGTTGCCCTCACTTTAGTGAGCAATCCTGGCTCCTGGAAGTGGCACTGCCTCTCCCCTCTCTGCTGATCCCAGAGCCACCGGGGAAATGCCAATGCTGAGTGGCTTCATCTCTGTCAGGCTGAAAGGCTGCTTCATTTAAGTGCAAATTTCTTCCTGAGCAACCTGACCCCAGCTTACCTGGAGCCATAATATGAACCTTGGCAAGTAAATGTGTATAACTTTTAATAAATCAAAGCACTTGTAAGCCAAATAATCCCCAGAGATTCACAATTTTTTTTCCTTTTTTTTTTAAAGATATCTTGTTCTTTTTACTCTCTATTGAAATTATCTGGAAAGTCTCAAGGTAATTACATTTAGCAGAAGTGGGGACATGAAGAGGACACCTCTACATCTTTGTCTTCTTTTCCTTTCAGGATGGGGACTTGTCTCCTCTCATGTCAGTGAGCCAAACTCTACTTTAGACAAAATGAAACCCCAAGGTCAACTGAATGTGAATTTTTGGTGTCAAACATCAGACACAGCACTGCAAAGGCTGATTTCTAGAATCCACATGGCATTATGAGAATATTTCACTGAAGTGTTCAGTCTGTGTGTTGTGGACACAGAGGTTTTGATAGACTCAAATGACAGATGCCCTTCTAAAATAGTCTGGTGTGACAACCTGCTCAGTGTGAGCCACTAGAATTTGATAAATTTTCCTTTTATCAACCAACATAATTTTAATTGAGCTAGAAAAGGGGATTTTTCAAGTCATCAAATGATGAAGCCCAATTGTATGCCCAATTTTACAGTCAGTTATCCACACAAAATATCTGTTCTTTACATCTAAACATAAAAGATGAATGTATTTAAAATCTGAATATTGTTCTGCCTTTGCCTGAAGAACTCTTTAGGATCAGGAACCCACCCACTCCTCTCTTTTATTTTATATATGAAACTGCTGAAGAAATTTTCTTAATATTCCAATTTGTCAGAAATATTTGTACAGCCCAGGTAGGATGCTACAGGAATAGTATCTGCATCATGAAGTATAGAATCTTTCTTTGTGTTTCTATTACTACACCATGCTCATATTTCCATTTTCATCTCTCAAGGACAATCCATTTTACAGGCACTCTAGCAGCTTGAAGTATTTTGAAGAAAAGAATGGTTATAAAATTTCTGGTGAAAAATTCTAATGCAGTTATAGTTCCTTCACTACTGAAGCCAAAACACCATTGTAGAGGAATTTGAAAAGGGTAGTATGTTATTTCACTGGCTAGCTGTAGAATAGTGCTGTGGATAAATCATCACTCCACTGTTGGGTATGGCTTGGCAAGCCCAGGGCTTGGCAGTCTGGGGTGCAATAGTTTTCTCAGGAGAAAGTAGCAAGGAGCAGAGCACCCACAAACACAACAGAGGCAAAAGCAGGCAGAGTTAGGGGACATCCTCTGGTTTCATTTGCCCTTTTTTAAGCATCTGTCCCACTAATTTCAGGGTCAGATTGAGATGGATGTGGGAAATTGCTACAATGCAGTGTCTTCAATAAGAATATTCAGCTTTTTTATTCTGTTAACCATTTTTTGAGAATTCATCTCATTTGATAATTACTGTGAGTGGAATACACCAATAGGGATATTTTATTCCAATGCAGGTGTTATCTCTGCTTAGCTTTGGCTCACCTTTAAAATATCTATAATTAGATTTGGAAAGAGAGTCTTTCATTCTTAAACTTACTGAAAAAAATGGCATTTTCCTGTACTTCATAGAATGTAAGACCAATTAAATTCTTCAAGATAATAGTGTTTTGAACCTGCATCTATTTTTGGAACATTAATTATATTCTGCAATGCTTCCTGTGAAAAATCAGAGACAGATACAAGCATTAGTATGTGTTAATTAAATCTGAGTTAATATTTTTGGTCAGGGCTCTGCAGTACATACATAGATGTGTTTGCTGGTTAATATTTCTTGTATTTGTATCCTAGTTGTATTTTCCTATTAATTAAATGGCATATATTGGCTTTTGTACATACTAGAAAGGCTTGATTCAATCAGGTCAAAGTTCATTTCTGACCAGGTTATCCAAGATCAAACTCTGCTTTACACAGAGCAGAAAAAATATGTAGGGGCAATAAAGATAGTCTCTCTCAGAAATGTTAAAATGAAGGTCTTGTTGGTTGTTTGTCTGCAATTTTTCATGAAGCTTTGCTGTTTTGTTTGGGTTTTGTTTAAAGCCAAATCTCTAAAACTCTCAGTTTTCATCCCAAACTAAATACACTGTTAGATTGGCCTTTTTTATCTTAAATGTTGCTGAAATTCTTCATCTTCATTTCTTTTTGTAAACTTAATTCACAAGTAGGTTTCCTTTTGCAGCACTTGCACCAAGTCGACGAGGTTTTATATTTGTGCTCTTCATTTCCATTTTTATAAGGACATCATGGAAACCATCGTGTCAGCTGGGAAGCTGAGCATATAGATGAGACTGTGAGCATGAAATATTCATGCTACATCTCCCTGAAAGCCTTGCATTGATGTAGAAGGGCTTGTTTTCTTTCCCTTTCCCTCATCCCCCATTATTTTACACTGAAAAATTGGCATCATCTTAAAAAAAACTGGGTCAGGAAGACGCAGGACATGTGAGTCTTTCTGTTCTTCTGCAGGGCATCGCTTCCAGCAGGTATGGGAGGAGAAGCTCCTGAAAATCTCTTTTTTTTAGTCTCAGGCCCCTGCCCTGTGTTTCAGGAGAGGCAGCTCAATGGTACTTGTTGCCCTTCACCTGCTCATTTAATCTCTTCTATGTTTTCAGACTGAAATCTTGTTAAAATTTGTTTTGAAGGGATTTGTTGCAAAAAAATTACAGTTCTGTGTGCTTCTGTTATATTATTACTGAAAATCTCATGAATGCAAATATAGTTACAATTATATATATATAATTTGCAATAGAGAAGTAACTGGGTAAAAAGGAGGTTCCATTACAGGCATTTTTGGCAGAATTTGAAAATGAACTTGGGTTTTCTTGCAACTCATTTGTCCTTTTTCCTCTTGTGTTTGTTAGATGCTGTCAATCATTATTTATGAATATATGGAAGAATGCCACTGAGTGACACAACCTCTTAGTGGAATCAGTTCAGAATTTTCCATTTTCTGTTTTTCACTGGAAAACTTGGGACTTAAAATTGGTTATGTCTGATTTCTAAGAAGCAAGCTCACCCTAAGATTAAAGGAGTAGGTTTTTTGTGTTTAAAGCCCCAATGTCAGGGGCTGCCCAAACACCCGATGTGGTAAAGCAAGGGGACAGGAAGAGCAGTGACATTGGTGCACCAGGATGTGGGCTGTGCAAAAACTTCTGCTTTTCTGGTATTTGCTGATGGCTCTAGATTTATAAAAGAGATAAAAGTTATAAAAGAGATCAGCTTTCTACAGGGCCTACCATAATATTCCTGTTCTGTGCATGCCTTTTTGACATTTGCCTGTTTGCAAGAAGAGAATGTCTCTGAAACTGTTGGTTATTACTACTGATATTCATATTTTGAAAGTCTGCCTTACTCTTGTAATGAAAGACCTATGTGGTCCTAAAGCTAATTTGGTAGAGCTTACAAGCTGTGTGAAGCATATTGAGTCTTGCCTTGTTTTTTCACAGTCACATTTGAAATGATCTGTCAAATAATCAAATATTGCTCACATTAGACCTTAGAGGAGAATAATCTGCACAAACTGTGCAGTTACTGATTGCCATCCCCTCACCTCCAAATAATAAATAATTTACAGCTATCACATGTTCCTTCTACAGTTGAGTATACAGGCAAAAAAAGAAACTATCTTCATTTCATCATTAGCTTAATCAAGGCAGTGTATCAGTAACCTGCAGGGAAACTGATTGCTGAGGAGCAGGGGGAGTTGATGGCTAAGTAACAAATGAGTTTTTGAACCTTAGGCCTTTTGAATTTTAGTCAGTTTCAACTAAAGTTCCTGAAAACTCTTAAGTTCTTTTCTATTAGAAGTTATAGTATTTTGAAAAAACTACATGAGAAAACAGTTTTGAAAATACTCAAACACCATAATTTCCCTGTTCCTTTTCCTTGTTTTTTCCAGTGTGAAACTTGATTTCTTGAGCCTTGCAGGAAAAGGTAACCTTCAAATCCAGCATTTTTGACTGGCAAGGGGCTGCAGACCCTCAAGGCCTTTTCTTAGCTGCCCAGCATGGAGGCAGCAATTCCAGAGTGCTGCTTTTTGTAACAAAATCTCTGGGTCTGCAGCTTTTCACCATGGAGCTGAGATCCAAAATTCAATATCTGAGTAAAGCCAAAGCTTCTGGATTGAAACTGAAGCAGAGGTGCATGAGCCAGGGAACCCAGACCCAGAGTCCCAGACAGCAAAACCACAGGGATGTGGAACTTTAGCCCCCAACCAGCCAGGTGATTGTGGCTGTTCTTGTAGAATTCAAAGAACAAATTCTCATAAACAAAATTTGAATAATAATGAACGATTATATTTTCTTTTTTTGTTTGGGAGTTGTATGGCTATTTGTGGTTCAGAGGCACAAAAGATGGAATAGCAGAAACTCTTCATGGGTCTGTAAATGTATTCACTATACAAGCAACTTCAGAGTCATGGTTTTTATGTGAATTTTGCCCTTCAATACTTTGCTTCTGAATGATGAAAATAGTGAGTAACTGCAGTCTTCTCTTGGAATTACCCCCTTTCTATTTTTTCTATAATACTCTATTTTCCCACCTTCTTCCAGACACCCTGTGGCCATTTTTGTTCTTCTTTCTATCTCCAGGCTTATTTTTTTAATATTTTTTTACTTTCTAGAGTTTTAACGCCCTCAGGTTAAAAAAGATGAAGAAGGCAGATCTGAAATGCTCAAGAGAGTTCACAGCCTGTAAAAAGAGCAGTGAAAATCAAAATTGGGGAAAAAATATGGAAAAGCACAATGCACAGGACCTAGAGGTTTAAAGAAGGCTTTAAAAGAGACTTTCAAAAACAAATTTTCCCTTTGAGAAATATTCCATCAAAATGTTTCAGCTTCTTTTATCTCCTGTGTCTTCTGTGAGTTATGTTTTAACACTGAAGTAGTCCCTTGAGCATATAGAAACTCAAAATGAACAGGGAACTAACTAGAGATGCAGGATTATATTTTGTTCTTTAGATGCTCTGGGTTTTTTCACCACTGGGATGGATATGCTGGATTTTTCTAGTTTAGGGATACAGGTAATTCTGGAGTGACAGGTGGCAGCTTTTATTTTCCATGGCAGAGCTAATTCCTTACAAATGTTTTGATGCTTTTGGGTTTTTCTCAGCATCAAGTCCCAGCCATTTGTCTTATGTTTTATAATGCCAATACTATAAGAGTTCATCAAGATTTAACAGTTTAATAGTGTCAAAATAGCTAAAGCATTTTGGGGAACAAGCTGCTAGGAATGACAATGACAAGCTCTAAAACTATGAAATAAGGTTACAGAAATGTGAAATATATTGACTAAAGATAGGCATATTTTCAGTGGCATGAGCAATAGACCAGTCAGGAGTAAATTTTGGGCTGCTTGACTTTTCCTAAGGTCCCATTAGGCCAGATTCTGACCTAGATCAGATAAATATCAAATCAGAGTAGAGCAGTGGAAATGAACCAGTTATAGCCATTGAAAGAGAGATAAGAATCAAAGATGTTGATGTCACTGTAGCTGCAACTGAAACAACTTATTTCAGACTAAATAAAACATTAATACCTTCATGCTTCTCTCTGTTTCATGGAATGCTCCAATTAAGAGTTTGAGCATCCCCAGGTAGGTTTCAGTGCAGAAATTTGTTTGGCAAAGGGTCCACTGAGGATTCTGTGCTAAGTTATCTAACAAAGAATAAAGTGAGTCAGTGTCTCATATGGATTACTGCCTTGCTGAACCTGCTGCTGTATTTGGTGAGGTGTGAACAAAGACTGCCTTGATATAGATAATCTTGTTAAACAGTGTTAAAACACTGAGAAAGGATTGCAGCTGGTGGATAGACTGAGGGAGGCTGCTGGTGTGAGGAGACATGTGGGCACTTTTAATTATAGGAGTAGGGATGCCCTACCTGTGAGGGAAGGCTTTAGTATGAAATTCAGTCTGAGAGTTTCTGGCCTTTACAAATGTTCTCAGTACTTTTGTGTTCACAGAAGAGATTTATGATTATTTTTATTGCTGGTTGGATTACAGATAATGTAAAGGCCCTGCAGATACATAGAAGCTTAGAATCAGGGATTTATGGTTGGGTGTTCAAATAATGTCTGGATGGACCTTGAATTCAGAGCTGGTCCTGCAAATAAGCCCAGGTAAGATTGTATTTATATATAAATTGGAAAAAAAAAAGTGCCATTCTTAAACCACAAGAAAATATCTCTTATTTTCTCCTTTACTTAGGAAGACTGTAAAACAAAAAGGCAGTGGTAAAATGCCATGGTTGAAAAAATGCTGAGGAGATGACTGAATGACCCTGATAAATCCCCTTTCCTAGTTGTTGGATAGAGGTTCCCTAAACACAATCTCATTTAATGGGGTAGGAAGCACTGGATCCCTCAAAGTGCAAGAAATGGGAAGTCACAATTATTTATTGGGTCAAACACTTGATTTGCATTCAAATAGGGGTGAAACAAACCGCATTGCTTTGTCTGTCTGACTTATTGAAGGCTGAAGTTTTTTATTTATGAAGGTTTTTAAAGCTCTCATCAATCTGAGCAGCCAGGGTGTGCTGGTGAGGGCAGTTCTGGGGCTCTCCTGCACCCTGCCCCTGCCAGGCTGGGTACCACACACCCCTCTGGCAGCACCTCTCATCACATCCACGGTCTCAGAGTGACCATCAAGATATTCTGGATGAACAAGCAGAAATTCTGGGCAGAAAACAGAGAAAAGGATCTCCTCACAGATTTATTTTTTCTGAGAAGTAGCTCGCACTCTCACGTTGGGTTTGAATTCCTGCTAACAGTTTTCTCAGAATTTCTTCACCAAAATGATGTCTGTGTACTTTAATATTTCCAAAAGGAGACATTAGTGCACAAGGCAGTCAGAGGAGATGGGAAGGCAGATTTCCCTAGAGTGTAAATGAAAAGTCAGAGCTGGGAGATGACTTTTGCTCTAGTGAGACTTATTTTCCCACCCTTTAAGCACACCAGCCCTGGAGCTGACACAGCCTCAGTTCTGGCAGTGAAGATCAGCTCTGTAAATTGAGCAAAGAATCCCTGAAAGTCACATAGCCAGACAATGCTCCCACTATTGCACTCAGGTGTGAGAGTTTAAAGCCATGTTGCTCAGGAAGGTAGAATCAAAATGCTTTTCTGCAAAATTACATTGATTCTCCATGCTACATTCTGATGAACTTCAATAATTTTTTCCCCTCCAGTGATCACTGATTAATCTAAAAAACTGTGAAATTAGGTTGTTTGAACCAGGAATTAAAAATTTCCAGCAATTAAAAACAAAGAAACAAACCAAAACAGCCACCAGCATTAGAAATTGATTAATCATGACAACAACTGAGATGCTGAAATTAGTTGTCCTTGTTCCAAAGGGTTTGTAACTAGTATGATGTTTTTGAAGCTATTAAATGATAGTTAAGCTGTGTTATTATTTGTAAAGCAGCTACTTTTGTATCCTGAGCCCACTGAGTAAATGTTTTGCACAGCAGGAGACTGTAACATAGCAAGCCTAATCATTGTCATTTTACTGTACAAGAGGTAATTTTAGAAAATGATTCCTTAAATTATAAGATTCAAACAAAGTCAAGGCTCTCCAGCTGGGAACTTTTTTATTTTCTGTCATTGGAAAGTGTCTTTCTTCTAAATACTGTGAATCTTGGGCAGATTCGCTACTACTTGTCTAAATATAGTGAAGGAAATTTAAAATTTTGCATATTTAGTAATCTTTCTCTTAGTTAATGTAAGTAAAATGAGTTGTCCATAGAGAGGGCACTGGGCACACAATGGATCTGATTCCCTCCTGAATGACTCTGGCTTGGCTCCAGAACAGCTGTGCTGTTGGATATGGATAACACAGCACTGCTGTGTATTTAAACAATGTGAGAAAGAATCAGATGAGAGGAATCTAACATTTGGATTAAGGGTGTGCTAATACTTATATACTTCTAGCAGTCTGGACTTTAATCAGTACCCCCAGATATGCAGATGAAATCTGTTCTACTTCTGCTACACAGTTTTTGGAGGGTTGCAGTGTCCTAAATACATTTCAGAAGCTTTTAGAGTGTGACCTACTACAACCTCCTCATTTTCCTGTGCAGTGTTTTGCAGTATGTGCTCTTATAAAGAATATATTCCAGTTTTGTGCAGTTTTCTGCAGTAACATTGCCTTTTTTCCTAAATGAATTGCATAAACTTTTCATTTAGCTCCTAGTTCATTCAGATAATTTAAAATATTTTCCCCCTTTTTATACTGACTTTAACTTTCACCCTGATCAAAATGTCACCTCCGTTTGGTATCAGATTTTCTATCTGGTTGTATTTCCAGAGTACAAAAATTTATTCAAAATACATGCCTACTTCTGAGGTTCCAATATTTGCCCTTCTGTTGGCATTTTTCCCTCTCTGCAGTCGATGTCAATGCATTGCTAATTTTGATGTGATAGCATTTTACACTCACATTTCCGATTGCAATGCAAAGTGCAAGGCAGCAAGAATTAGGCCTGCAATGCACTGGGAGTCTCATGACAGTCAGGAGCTGATGAAATTTGAATTCCACCCCATCTCCTCAATTCACTTTGCACAGGGCATTCCTTTCAAACACTGCTGGTGTGGGACAGGTCTGTCTTCTTCCCCAGGGCAGCATCTCCACCATCAGCTGGTGAACCTGACATGAAACCCAAGGAGTAACGTAAGGAGCACAGACAAATAATTTAGCCTGCTATTAAACTGCAAGATTTTCCTTTTTTTCAAATTTTTATTTATTTATTTATTTATTTTATTTTTCCGTTGTTGGCTTGCACTTGGTGATCAGAGTAGTCTGGAGGTGAGCACTGCTCTCACCAGTAGGGGTGTGTGAATGTGCCTGTTGCCATCAGCTCCCCAGTCCTGGATCACTGAGGATTGACACCTCTGGCAAGGAACAATTTTGGGAAAAGGCTGCATGCAGAACAATGCAGCTGTGCACAGGGAACAGTGTGGCAGAGAGGCAGAAGGGATCAAACAACTACCAGAGTTGCTAGAGGGGAGAGTTTAATGACAAGTTACTGTGACATTTATGACCAGATCGATTATGAAGACTGAAAAAATCTATGGTATATTTCCAGGGTATTACTGTAGAGCCATCTGATACAGGGGTTGCCATGGCAAGTACAGATTTTCTATTAACCAGGAAGGTGAATAGTCTCATAAAACTCATGGAAGTTGTTAGTGAATAAATTGCATATGGGAAGTACCTCTATTGATCCCTATGGAAATTTAATATTTTCAAACAAAGCTGTAAAGTCTTTTCCTTGGTTATTTTTAAAAAACAGTCTGGGGTGCTGTCAAAAGCAAATGCACCATTTCTGGTATTCCCCATGACTTGAATGACAGCCTAGACAGATTGGAAAATCAGCACTCAGCTAAAAATACTAGTGTGGAGGCAGCAGGGTAAGAAAGTAACTTACTGAATATTGTTAAATAGGTCTGTCTCTACAGCTTTGATACTTGGTAAGGTTAAGATCTTCATCATCACAACCTGAGAAGTAAAACAAATATACTTGCTCTGTTTAATACTTGATTATATAATTTGTGACTCACATTTCAGGAGACCAGTAAAAACAGGAAAAAGCATTATTGTTAATGCAAATTGGATAATCTGAGCAAAGGAAATCTCATCAAGGATCTATATTTCACTCCATCCCCCCAGTGCTGTATGCACATAGAAAAGAGTCCCCTTGCTTATGTGTTCTAACCATGTAGAAACAATCCAAGGATAGAAGGAACAGGTTGTCCAGAGAATTTTTGTCTTCCCCATCCCTGGGAGTGTCCGTGGCCAGGTTGGACACGGCTTGGAGCAAACTGGGATTGTGGAAGGTATCCCTGCCCATGGCAGGGGAATGGAACATGATAAACTTCTAAGGTCTTTAAGGATTCTGTGATTCTGTACTTCTGTGGGAGGATAAATTCTGAGGTGTCTTTCTTAGGCCCAGACGTGCAGACACAAAACCTGCTGTGAGGTGCTGGTTGTAGCAGAATGGCAGGAATACTCCTGTGCCTTTGCCATCTTCTGTATAACGAACACAGTGCTGTTTGCTTTTTCAGCAATTTTGGTGTGCAGCAGAACAATACAGCTGTTACTAGCAGTAGAACAATGAAGTTGTTACTAAATGCTTTGCTTTCACTGTTTCTCACAGAGTATAAATTGATCAGTAATTGTTGAGCTTGGGAAAGTCTAGAGTAATACAGAAAATTTACTGATATTTCACTGAGCAACTGTCATGTTTGGTGGCATGCATTTGTGCAGAGGGTCAGGTCAGATGCTGACAGTCCAGCAGGAAATGTGTTGCAGCTTTGGGTGCATTCACTGATGTGATAGAGTATGTTCTTTACATAAAGGAAGGCAAAATCATCAGTTGTGTCCCACTGTTCCCATTTCTCATTCATGCCAGAGCATGTCTGCTTTGACTTCTCTTCCCTGTCCCTGATCCTGGCAGCTCTGCCTCTCTGGCCACTCCATGTGTGATTGCTCAGGCAGGACAACAGCTCAGAAACAAGGCTGGGTATGGTGGCCATGTAGTCTTCAGTGAGCTCTGCCTGTCCAGCAGAATGAATCCAAGCTCTTGGAGTCACAGCTTTCTCTTATCTGCACCAGGTATTCTTGTTCACTACACCAGCTGTATTTTTGTTAGCAATCATCTTCAGTCCTACACATCCTTATTAACAATTTATTTTGCCCATATGCTAAGTATCTGCTATAATAATTAGCAACGTTGTGTATCCATTTAGTACCATATCTTTTTTAATGCAGTATGTTCCTATTTCCTAGTCCACATATCTTCCCCCAAGCAATACCACAGGTGCTTCCTTTAGACCTCTGTTTTCCTTTGAACTACAGTGGTTCAGCTCATTAGCCTGTCTCACTTCTTATCAGTCACACTTGCTTCTCATTACTCTGGTTGCAGAGCTACCATAATTAGATTTTATATTTTTAGGCATTCATGACACTGCTTTAGTGTACACTGTGCTATCAGAAGCGTTTTAGAAAAACCATGACCAAACTAATTAAAATGTTCCACAGAGACTTTTTAAAGGAGAGTTGCTGTTGCTGCTGACTTGGTAAATTCAGGCACACACAGCTGTGGGGCCAGGGGGGCTGACAGGGGAGGTCACTCAGATCTCCTGCCTCTGCAGCTCACAGGACCCCAGCCCACAGCTTTTGCTTCCAGGCCATTATCTCTGATGGCTCTTAGGAGAAGATAAGCTACATTTGGCATTAAAGACTTGGGGTTTTTTTCCCCCAAGATTACCTTTTCACTCCTGGAAGTTCTCCCCTCTTGCCAAAAGCACTGCAGAGATCTTCAGCACCCAGCTTTGTTCAGGTAACCCAAATACTTCTTAGAAACTGCAAACAGGGTGTCCCCACCCTACTCACAGATTGTCTTCATTGTATTCTCTATTTTGTAGTCTCCTGCAAGGGATTTTCTCAGCAGAGGTAGAATCTCTGTGTTCATTTCCTTTTCTGAACAGCTGCATTTTCCTCCTCCTATGAGCTGCTGTTCTCTTGTTCTTCTGGAATGGCTTAGATGGGCTGAGACTGTGTTTCCACTCTCATACAGGAGCATCTCTAGACAGATGGACATTGGTGACAGTAAGGGAAATGGGTCTGGAAGGCACCTGCAAGGCTTTGCATACCTGTAAGAATAATAATAATAATAATAATAATTCATGGAATTTTTGCTGCTTCTGTTTCAAAATGGGGATTTTTGCAGGAGCATTTGCCACATACTCAGCAGTATCTCTGGAGATGTAACTTATTCTATAGTCTCTATATAGAATAAGATATTTTTAGGTGGGAGCAATTTTGTACACAGGAAGCTTTAAGTTTACTTCCTTTACTGAAATATTTTCTGGGTTGAAGAGAATCTGAGCTATTGAATTTCACTGGCTCCTAAAATAACATGCACAGATGTATTTATATTTATTTTGTAACTTAATTTGTATAACACTGTTGCAAATATTCTATCTGAAACAAGAAAAATGACCTAGTGTTGTAGTAGGTTGCTCATTTCCCTGGAAAGCCAGCTTCTACCATGAAGCTTACTTGGAAATTAGTTACAACAGGTGTAATCACTCTCCATCCTTCATCTCATTTATTCAATCTCTGCTAGCAGTAGAAATCTTTACTTTGGGGAGGCAGAAAACTCTATTCTACCAACATAATCACATTCTTCTGTCATTCAGACACTTATTTTAGAATTAGCCAAAAAAATTAAAGGTCTATTTTACAATAATAAAAACTCAATTACTGGAATCTCTAAAGGGAGTAAGTAGCAGTAAATATGAAACAAGTATATTAGTATTTAAAAATAACTACTGCAGTGCAAATTTACATAAATAACTATTGTTCTTTCAGAATCCAAAGCAGTATATTTCCTTGCTTCTTCAATAGAGAGCTTGCTGCTGGGTTTTCATAACTATTAATGATATTATTATTATTGTTGTTGTTGTTGTTGTTGTTTTATTAATATTAATTGTGGAAAGTATTGGCTTTTGAAGACCTTCTTGAAATTTCTTACATCTGTATTATATCATGTTTTACACTAGAATTTTCAAGGCCATCTGTATAAGGGAGTTGGAGGCCACAGATTCACAAAGGGACACTGGATTTGTTCTGTTTAGTGGAACAGAAACTCCAGACTCAAGGGCTTTGGGTTATCTCACCTTGATATATGTAAATATATACACAAACTACAGGATTGTTTCCATCTGCTGAAGTACTCTGCATCCTTGAACGGTATTTGTTTTATGTTTCTTCAAGTGTGTTGTGCCAGTGGACTCTGACAATTCAGCCTGTTTGTCCTGTAAATTTAACCTGGGAGAAGCCCCAGGCCCTGCAGGGTTGGGCAGTGTCCCCTGTTCACAGGGGGCTCACCCCTTCCTGGGCTCGTGTCCTGGGCTCTCAGGCAAGTTGCATTTGCTTCTTTCTCTCATTGTCCTCTCTTCATATAAAGTGAAGGTCTCTTTTTTTACAATCAGATGGTTTGCTTTGTCTAGCAGAAGTAAGAGCTTGCATTGTTATTTCTGCCTTAATAGCTCAGCAGAGGTTTCAGTCTATTTAAAGATTCTTGTAATGATTTTAGTGGTTTTTATGTGTATACAGCAGGGATTTATTGATGTATGAAAGCCAATATTAAGTGTCAAAGACATGAAATGAGAAATATGCCCATGTATGCAGGCTTTGTGTATAAACCTACAACCCATAATCAGTTGTTAATGATGTTGATTTTTCTTTTTCTTTCGTGCCATAAGAAGTGTTTCAGAGAGGCTTTGGAGCCTCACTGAATCCAGCTGTGCCTTGTGCACTCATTGTTCATGGGCTGGTGGTGACAGGAGCTATCAATACAACACCACGAGAGTTTGGGTCAGGGTCTGTGTGCTGGTTCTGGCTCTTCAGCTCAATTCCCCTCAATTGTTTTCTGTTTTTTACAGTCTTTCTCCTTGTATAAGTTGTTAGTTCTTTGTTTATACTGAGACCATTGTCTTCTCTGAAGCACTTTTCTCTAAAAATATTCTGCTTCTTTAACTTCATAGTCCCAAGTCCTCACTGGGGGCCAGCTTCTGTCCCGCTGAGACAGGAGGGAGCAGGTGGCATTCATCCTAGAGGAGATGTGATCCACTACAGGCAGGAAAAATACAATAAAAAAGACAAATTAGGGTTGTATAAAGAAGCAATGCAGTAATTATGGCAAACCTGATAGCTGGCATTATCAGCATAGGCTGGAGTGTCTTTTGTTAGCCTTTTTGTTTATCTCTGGAGCACTGGTCCAGCAGTTTGCTGGAATATGGTGTGAGTTGCTTTGCCCACAGGAGAGGAGGAGGTGTTAAAACAACATGGCTTCTGCAAGGCTGTAATTTGGATATCAGAGCAGAAAATGGAGCTGCAGCTGGCATGTTCAGGATGTTCAGGACAATTAAGAAACGTGGCTCTTCATTTACATCCTTGCTGCACTGTTAGACCCCAGGAAAAGCAATTCTGCATTTCTGTATCTGGATTTTGAAAGAGGAGATGGGAATGAAAGCTGTTATCCCTCTAAGAACATTTCCTGTTTGGTAAAGTGCAGCCACCTTTCTGATGCAAGGAAAAATTATTGCTGAATAGCAAATGAACCTCAACAAGAAATATCCATTGAAGGGTAAGAGGAAATAGAGAGCTCAAGCATTCTGGTATGAACAGATACTTTTCAAGCAGATTAAAATCACTGAAAGAACATTTCACTCTTCTACTGGCAAATGAACTGTTTAACCAATGAGGTGTATTTATTTTTTCTTTCATATGCAGGGAAAATCTGTGGAAAATTCTTATGGGCAGGTCTGCCCTCTGACTTAACAAACCCCAGCTGAGATTCAGAGGACTCAACAGTTTATTCCACACCCAGTGGTCAGGAGAAATCCAGACCCTCTGTCATGGTGCCTCTGGTGAATGGGTGGAGCACACTGTACTGTCCTTACTCTGAGGTTGTTCAGAATTGCAACCTGCTCTTTCAACCTTTGTGGTTCCCATCCAGAACTTTTTTCCCTCCAAAAACAAGGCCCAGCAGAGGTTTATGCAGTATGGGATCTTGCACTGAGTGCATGTTGGCTCTTCAGCACAGAGATTCTTGCTCCCAGGCCAGCAGCTCACACCTAACCTTAGAGGTTATTCCTTCTCATACAGCAGAATATTCCTATTGAAAATCCATGGGAAATAAACAAGAAATGAGAATAATTCAATCCCACCCTGCTGCATCAACCCAGGATAACAAACAGTCTTATCAAAGCAGCAGTTCCCTTTCCCAAGGCAGGTAATGGCAGAGCAGTAAAGGACAGATCTGTCTCACTAAGGAGCCTGTCACAGTTCTCACTCAGCAGCTGGAAAATAGTACCTATGTACTGTATATAAATTTCAGCAGCTGGAAAATAATACCTGAGTGCTGTATATAAATGTAGGCACATGCATGTAATCATTTGCCAGGACTCTACTTGCAAAGTCTGGGGTTTTGTTCTGCCTCATTTCTTGAATAAACTTTTTTGGAGGGCAGCATCATACCGAAAATCTTTTCAAGATCTCCCTCAGTTCTAGGTCAGCAGTGCTACAGAAACCCTCCTTAGGCCTAAACCATTTATAATATATCAAATATGTGTAAATTCTGTAGACAGAAAATACCTTATTTCATAGTATTTTCTGAAAACATACTGAAAAGTCACTTAAAGAATTAATTGAGCCAGAGCTCACATGCAAAAAAATGTGCTTCCTTCTCTGCATTACAAGAAAGCAATTAGTGAACACTGGAGGCAACAGCTTATGCTAATCAAAAGAGCTGAGTCTAACTTCTGTCTGCTTAAACAATTCTGTTTTGAAAGGAAAGGGAAAACCAGACATACTACTGGACCATCAATTAAAACGAAAACGTGCAATGCAACGCAATTAATTCTTTTAAAAGCAAGAATTTTTCATTCATAGTGCAAATGTGCTAGGAAAATGACATGGCTAATAGTCTTAGAACACTCCTTTATGTGAATTACTTTTAAGATTCAATCTTTCAAGTTCATGTCTGTTGGTAGTGAAATATTTTTTGTTTAACTGCTTCTAGAACATTGACATCACATTTTCACCACCCTTTTCCATTTTGATTTTACTATTGATAGGGTGTTCCATCTTTGCTTTGCCATCACATGCTTTTCATGCTCCATGAGGAGAATCTGGTAAACTTTAAACAGAGGCTTGAGGGAAAATAGGTCTTTTACAGTTATCACTGCATTTGGCTGGATAAATACTGTCCTTTTTCCTTCCTCCCCTCTCTTTTTTTTTTTCTTTTACTGTTGTGACTTTATAAGACATAAGGAAAATACAAATTAACTTACTATTTTAAAACATAGTTAGTATTTTTCATGTTGCAGACAACAGGCCCTACAGCTTGTCCTGACAGTTTTATTTCCAGCCATAATAGCTCTGATTTAATCTTTAAAGGAAACATCCCTGCACAGGATTTGTTATTATTCATTTATACATTAGCATTGAGGGAAAAAACCTCTCCTGGAATTTGGTGATATCCAAACGGAATTCTTGACTTTGCCACAGATTTCTTGCTTGTTGAGTTTGTACACCTGAGATAAGTCCTTTAATGATATAAATGTTACACAGCTGTAATAGTTATTACTCTATTGTTGTTTCTATCAGAGCAGTCAAAACCCCAAAGAAGAACTTAAAATTTTTATTTCTCTACAGTCTTTTGACAAAGCTTTTGTCTCCAGCTGAATGCAGAGAGCTTGGTTGTTTGACAGATGCATTTTAAGGGCAGGTGAGTATTTTTCATGGCTGGTTCATCAGTATGAACCAGCCATTATATTGACAGGCTAGTGAAAGATAGCCTTTAATGATCATTTTAGTCTTGGGGTGAAGGGATGAATTCAAAGAATTCTTTCAGTCCTGTCTTGTCCTGTGCCTATCTGTGTCTAAAGTAACCTATCATAGACGCTGCCAATGTTCAATGAAAGAGGAAGATGCAGCAGCCAAAAACCTTCAGGTTATTTTGCTGTAGTCTCCACAAGGATAGAGTTTAGAGAGAAAAGAATGTATAATCCAATGTTTTGCCTGAGATGTGATGTCTGCTTTCCAGATTATCAAAATGTCACTGGTATATTTTTCCAGTCTGTTTTCTCTTTCTAATTAAGTTTCCTGTCTCCCTGTCATGCTCCCACCCCCCGCTACCATTTTTGTTCATCTCCCTCTCAATGGTACCAAAGGAACAGGCCAGTTTTCCTCCTGCTGTGAAGTTAAAAAACTCAAGATAGTGTTAAATTGACATGGGCTGTGCTGCTCTGCCAATCTCTGAAATGTCATTGCCTGGGCAGCCCGCTGGGCTCAGCTCAACACCACAGTGCCAAGACTGCTAATAACAAAAGATAAAGGTTAATGAAGGAGGGAGGGGATGGAGGATGTGCTATTATCCAAAATCAAGTTGTCTGCTTTCTCTCTGTAAGGTTTGCTCAAGGCCTAAGGTTTTGATTTTTAATTCTTTGTTTTTCCCCCTTAGCAGTGTTTTTATTCAGTTCATAGGGTAAATCACAGCGGGTTCACAGGACCCGCTCCAGCATCTTGCTTTCAGCATGGTGTCCTTGGCTTCTGCAGTAGTCCTTAAAGTTATAGTTATCCTCATCTGGCCCTGTGTGATTGCAAGGCATAAATGAAGTCCTTTGTGTCTTTAGAGGTCCCTGTTTCTAGAAGCAAGAAGCTGAGCATGCCCAGGGCCCTGCTCTGTCAGTGGAGATGCCTCTTGTCCCTCCCAGTGTAAAATGTTCCTCTGCCCTGGCTCTGCTTGCTGTGTGTCTGTGCTGTGAGGATCTTGTCACAACAGGGCTATTTCTCTGCTAATGTTGGGTGGTTGCTCAGTATTTTTGCCTGTTGAGCTCCATCAGAAGGCTGTGCTGCTGTGAGCAGCCTGTGTGCAGTGTAGGGGTGACTGCAAGAGAAAGAAAAGCCAAAGGCCATTAGACTCACGTTTTCTCTCATTCTACCAGTGCACAGTAGCTCCATTTCAGCTCTGACACACCAGGATGCTGCTCCACCATCTGTTCCTGACCCTCTCCCTCCTGCCATGCCTTTGTGAGCTGTCAGACCTGGTGTTTGTGTATTTCTCCCCATACCAGCCCTACTCACACACAATTCCTTCATCCCGATATCCTCTGTGCTCTGTGACACGATGCTCTGAGCTTGGACTGCAGCTTGTTCCTGCTTCTGCCTTGTGTCTCTGATATCACCTGACCTTTCTGCACACAGGAAGCAGATCTGCCCCTACTCTCCACCTTCTGCATCTGCTTTTGTCACTGCAGTCACAGCTGGCTTGTTGCTACCAAAAAAAAAAAAAAAAAAGCACAATTTAGAATTTAGGATTTTTGTGGGTCTGTGCATCTCAAGCCCATGGATTTGTTTTTAATGGTGAATTTGCAGTGTTAGGATATTGCTGGTACACAACTCCATAACTTTCAACTGCAGCTGAGATGGAGGCAGTTAAGTGTCTGTCCTAGGGTGAATTTTTATTTTTAGAATTGTGAAAAATAACTTACTTTACAAAGGTAAGGATGTGTCTTACCTCTCATTCCACCTTTCTTTAGTAACCCCCTGAAAAGCAGATAGGGAGGCTGACAGAAAAATTCTCCACAGCAACAAATAACAGGTTGGAATCTGACAGCTAGAAAATATTCTTGGCTGCAGGTCATACTTAAGGTAGCAGAGAAGTCTGAAAAAGTCACTTCTTTACTTGTTGAAAAGCTGGTCCCAACTTAGGTGATTGCTGTAGTTATTGATTTTTTCCCTCTTACTGCAAACTGTTTTGCAAATTTTTTTTACTGATTTTTAAAAGAAATTTTGGAAATATCATGTCACAATGGAAACAGTTTAAATTTGTATGAGACCAGAATAAAAATGTATAAATGGATGTGCATATAAATAAAATGTGCAGGTACTCACTCATCAGTGTATCCATACAGATACACAGATTTACCTACAGATATGCATTATAGAGAGACCAAAAAGACCAGGTCTTGTTTGTCAAGCTTTATTAAACTGGAAGTCCCCAAAATTAAAAACAAGAGCTGTCACAACAGGAACAAACTAAATGGTTCCCAGAATTTGCTGCTTTAGGATGTTTTCCTTTGTTATTTGAAAAATGACAGAAATTTACAGTAGTTGCTACCTGTTTATAAAATGAGTGGGAGGGTGGTGGGAGGAAGAAGATTATTTTTTCAATCCTCCATTGCCACCAGTACATTAACAATGGAGAAAAGTGTTTAAAGAAAAAGAAAACAATGCACCTTACCTGAAGAGCAGAGGGAATTTGCTGTTTGTATTTTGAGTTTTTTAAATTAAATTCTTTAGACTTGGGCAAAATACCAAAACAAAGTCCAAATTCAACAGTTACAGGTGTTCTCCAGCTGTCAGTTAAGGCAATGGAAATCCTCCCATTGACAATCCCTGAGCATTGCACATTGCTGGAGGCAGAATACACAATGAGAGGGAAAACCTAATCTAGGTATTATGAGTAGATACACCCAAGTGTTGCATAAAATGATTTTGTAGAGTATTATGCAATGTAGTAAAAATGTATGACAGTAAAATATGTCTAGGGCTACTGTATAGAAACACCATAGAAATAAAGTAGTTTAGAGCAGAATAAAAGAAATAGAACCAGATACTACCGACAAGAAAGTAGAATACCCTGGTAGGGAGGAAAAAACCATGATAAGCTGAGTTTCTAGTTGAAAATAATTTAATATACAGCTTTATATTTTCAGTTATAAAGGGCACTGTTTTAGAGCCTTCTTCAAAGAACTCCACTATTGAGACTAACTCAAAGAAACTTTGAAACAGAAGAGCAAAACTCCCTTGAAGGCAGGGAGCAGGATCTCTAATTTGCTTTGGAGAAGCTGAAGGAACAAGATTCGTGCAGAGATCCCTCCCATTCCCTTAATTTTCATTGAGCTTTTCCCCAGGCTGCTCAGAAGGTGACTCCCTGGGCACAGTGTGGCAGCCCCCATTATCAGCTGGGGTGGGTCGAGCTCTGGCCCTGCTCAGGGACAGGTAATTTGTCAAAGAGGGAGCGTGGCTGCCCAGGCGTGTGCTGATGAGTGTGCACACATCCCACATCCTGCGTGCCACATCAGGCATTTTATTGTTCTAATTGTGCTCTTATAAACTCCTGTTCAATAGCTGCCACTGTCATTTACATAAACACTGGAAGTTTGCTTGTGCTGGTGCTGTGTCCCAGTTGCAGCTTCTCAGCTGAAAAATTAAAGGCAGGAGGAAAGAAAATTCCCTTCTCCATCTCAGAGGCCCATCCATGGGGACATCAGTTCCTACAGAGGCTGCTGTGTTTTGTCAGACCCTAAAAAGAGCCATGTGCGTGGCCCTGTGTCACCTGGACATGAGGCTCATGGCTCAGAGTAGTGTTTCATCTGATATTCATTTTTGCACTCTAACCCTTTTGCGGGAGGTGGTGAGAGGGGGGATCAAGTCTCTGTTTTTTTTGATCAGGGACAAGCTCAGTTTCAGGCATATTTGAAAAATGAAGATTCTGTTTCCTTTATTGTATCTGTTTAGAATGGAAAAGAGAAATTATGTTCCACTGATGTTCAGTGTCTCTAATTGTAATTAAATGTCTGACGGTGATCAGCTGAATTTGTACTCATAACTAAAGAAAAAGTTTGCTAGCTCAGCTGCCTGTTTTTCATGAAGTTGAGTGAATTGGCATTTAGAATAAGAGGCATCACAAGGAAAAGGCATCTCTTCTACTTATGGGAAATAAATCTTGATTTCTTTTAAATATTATTTAAATTAGACCCTTCTGGCCATATCCATCCCTGCTCTCATTCTAACCAGCAGTTTCAAAAGCTGACTGAATGACTATAGTCCCTTGTTTTTATGAGCTGCAGTTAAAAATCCATGAGTTTTCTTTATAGAAATGGTGTCTTTTGAAGCTATTCATGAATTGCCTCTTTTTCCCTAGGTTATAGGAACCGCTGAATTAATCCAGAAATTCAGAATCCACATCCATTTCTATCATCATTGCTGGGTTTGCTTAAGTTTAATACTTTCCTTGTCAGCTTCTTTTGTCTAGTTTAATATGATTTTTATTTACTCTGTAGCAGCAAATACCCAGAACACCTATATTTGATTGAAACTTTACCATCTGTGATCTTCATATGTGTGGGACGTGTCTGGTAAATCCAAGTGTAACACTTTCCTGTTTTGCTGGGGCTGCAGATGGGAATTCCTTTTTGATGAGCAGTTGATTTTCCCAAGGTGCTGTAGGATCATAGCCCTGCAAGGTATCCTTGGTGTCCTCCAAATGTGAGTCCTTGGTGTTCTCCAAATATATACCCCTGACTCAAGGCAGCTTTCCTTGAGATTTTTCCCCCCTACATTTTAAAGAGAACTGAACAGATCTTACGAAAAGTTTTGGTGGAAATTTCCTGACATTTATCCCAGTTACAGCCCAATAGCTATTACTTAACTGGCAAGAAAATTAGATTCCTAGAAAACCTGTTGTGTCTCTTTTTTTTTTTTATGTAAGGCTAAAAGTCACGAGCCAAATGGCTTTTTTTGCACATGATGTGTGTGTAGGGTGAGTGGGTCTGGGTGTGCAGAGTCTGGAACCAAAATGTGGGAAAATCCCATGCACAGACACTGGGTCTGACTGCACGTGGGCCAGGATGGGTACAAATACCAGCACTTCACCCAGCATTTATCTCAGACTATTTCCACTCCTCTTGCATATCAGTGGGTGCAAAATACTACCCTTCTGAGTGTTGTTACTATATTAACTCAAAGCAGACCAGATCCTAGTGTCTAGAAGTAGAATTCTGTGTCTGGGATTGTCACCCTGGAGCTGGGAGTTATGCATTTTTAGGCAGGATTGGGAATGATTTTGGAGAACTTAGATGAATCTTCACTTTGTTCTGCTTGTCAGGCGTATGGTTAATCTCATGAGTCAATGGAGGTGTATCCAACCTGCAGAGTTTTGCTTGATTGTCCTTGATAGCACTACATCTGGATAGTAATTTTGGTGAACTTTTTTACTATGTAGGTATCTAGGTACTGAGTGCTATTGCTGAAACAAAAGTAAGGAAAATGTAAGGACTTTTGAAATAATCAAAGGAAACATTCCAAATATTCTCAGAATCTATTAAAAATATAATTAGGAAAGGGAGTATGTAGTTGTCCTCCTCCCAGAAAATACATTGCACTGCAGGAGATTTATGGCAGTCATTGGGTTCAAAAGCATAAGATGAATCCCTTCAGGTACCTGTGGATATCTGTAGGGAAAAACCTCCTCACCCTCCAGTAAGAGGAAGGTGAAAGGACCAGGATGCTGAGATCACAGGCTGTGTAATCAGCACCTTCATAATGAGAAACCTTGCAAATCCTTTGATGGTGCTATAGAATGAACATCTATCATATTGAATATACACTTTCTTGGGGAGGGAAGGGAGTCTGAGAAGGTAGAAAGTACAAGTTTTAATTTAAAAAAAGCAAATTTTGCATTTTGAGAGCTCTAGTTGATTTTCAAGTGTTCTGTGGGATTTGACATATGGTTTTATTAGGTTAGCACAATTATCCTGGAACCACTTATGGACAGCACTGACAAATGCAGCTCTTGGGAGTGTGATTATGAGAAGACACTCAATGTTTCTCAAGTGTTGTCTTTAGTAGTACTTGAGCAATTGACTTTGCAGAGTAATGAGACATCATCTCCAGACTATCAAGATTTAGCCAAGTAATTATTTCTTGAGCTCTAGTTCTGTACAAATATTTAGGGGATTTTGCAGTGCAGTCACATTTGAATTGTAAGGGATGTTCCATGACTGTAACTGCACAGGGATGGGTTTATTTATGTGGGATTTTTCAGGCAGCTGTTGGAGCACTTCAGCAGGCAGATGTGATGTTTGTTTGGTTGAAGTGCCAAGCTGGCCAGGAGCCCTGTGGCTGCAGCAGAGCTGTTTTGAGTTCCAGATAATTCACTCTGCCTTTCCACAGGCTTTGGGAGCTGGGGCTCAGTGCCCTGCAAATGGGGCTCAGCTCTGGAGCTGGGAATGTGGGAGTTTACACCAGACACCAAGTGGGCTTATCCAGTATCTCCTTCTCTTCCCAATGGCCTAATCCAAATCCCAGTGGAGTGAAAAGGTGATTCCCCATTTATTTCATTGGTCTTTCTATCAGAACGTGGTAGAAGAAGAAATTCACCAGGACTAGGGTGTTCAGGCATTCACACGACTGAGCTTAGGATGTTTGTCCTTACTGTGTCACATTTCTCTGATGTTTTCTTCCTTGATATGATATTTTATGTTTCCCATAATTGCAGCAGCTACAATTACCACTTCAAGTATTTTGCTCATGACTAGTTTTAATCTGTTTAAAGCTGCTTGCCTACCAATGGCTACTAAATTCTGAATGTGCAGCCAGTTTTTACCAAATCTAAAATGACAGAAGTTATCTTGGAGTCACTGAGTCTCTAAAACTTTATTATTATTACTATTATTATTATTATTATTATTAGCAGCCAAGGCAGAGGTAGGAAACAGAATATGTAAACTTAGTGGTTATTTTTGAAAGAATAGAGACAATAGGATCTTAGTTTCCTGTGACTGGAGAGTCAATATAAAGGTTCACATTAAAAAAAGAGAACTAATGAGGGTTTATTCAACATAGAGTAAGCCAAAAGCAGAGACTCTTAATTTTGCTTTACACAAGTCCCTTAATTTGTACATTATCAAGATTTGAGACTGACTTCTGCAGATTTTTACATTAATATGAAATAAGGTGCAGCTTGGGCTGTTTGCCGTATTTAATACATTTTCTGAAATAGCTACATATTTCAGTACAAATTCTTCTGATCATTTCAGTAGCTATGCAGATAATGAAAAGTGTATTAGGGCAGTGAACAGTCAAAAAAAATTATGTCCGAACTTCTAGAAGGTTCACCTTGTATTATTCTATCCATCTTGTTTAATGGCTGAGGCTGATGGGGCTAAAGAACAGGATCATTTTGCTTTGAGCATTTCATTTTGAAATTTTTTGTTGATAAGAAAGCAAGAGAAAATTGAAATCATAACAAGCTCAATCAAGGAACTCTGACCTGACATTCAGGCAGAGTTGGAGTTGGTGAAATCCCCAGCAGGGCACCCTTGGTCCAGCAGCACCAGGCTGCAGCTCATCACACCAACCCATGGTGAGTTCCAGCAATCTCAGCCTAAGTCAGAAAAGCCCTGGAAGGGATATCCCAGTGCTAACCACAGGAGTCAACCACTGCTCTGAATCAAGAGCAGTGTGACAAACTCTTGCCTGGAGTTAATGTTTATGGCTGGTTTTATAAGCTGCTGGAAAGCAGGACGTATTGCTACACCCTGAAATATAATGGTGCCTGTGACTGCTGGTATAATAAACTGCAGAGCCTCCTCCCAACCTTTTGGATTAAGTAATAAAAGAAAATGATTAAGAGTGAAATCCCATCATTTATCTTTTGTTGAATAAAACACTTTTTTTTTTTTCCCCATCCCAGCTCGCTAACAGCGGCAGCCATGAAAATGAATGATTTGGCTTTACCCAAAATGATGAATAATCCTGCTGGAAGAGCATGACAATGATAGACAGACATCTTCTGAAGGAGAAGGTAATAGAAAAGACTGACACTTTGATAGGCACCATGATGAACAAGGCCTGGGGGGCAGTGAGTTAATAGGTTAATAGAAATGCTCCAGCTCTCCCAGCCCCTTCTATCCCTGTGCTCCTTTTAGAGCTCCTTGAGCAGCAAAATAACATTGTGAGCACTGGCAGGAGAGATGCATTTTGTAATTCACCAGTGTGCTTTTTTGTGTATTCCTTAATGCTGTGGTGAAATACAGAATTAAACTGCACTGTACAATAATTGAGGCGTAGGGAAAGCCCACCCTGCTCAAACCTCATTAGAGCTTTGCTCTTACCTCTTCCATCTCTCAGACTCTGCTTGCAGGTAGTACAATGTCCTAAGGGTATTGCACATGTTGAATTTAGTCACCTGGGAAATAGATTGCTGGAGTCCTGCTGAACTTGATGGTGGGCCACATTCTGACATGAACTAAACCAGAATTTAGCCCAAGTAGTTTTATTGATGTCAGCAAAATATGTGCCTGGTTTCTTGGTCAGCTACAAACAGAAATATTTGAATGTCAGGAAAATAAAGTAAGATTTATTCAAGTTATTTTTAATTTCTTATAGCTTTCTTATTTATTTCCATTTTATTCTTTCATAAAACTGTATTTTTTTTCTGATAACACAAAATAACATTTATCAATGTGTATTTCTTTACTTATTGTACTTTTTTTTTCCTTATTAATGTTTGTTTAAAGAGGTTAGGACTGCAAACTCCACCATCTTGGCTAGCAATTAAGCTAACATATGCTCTACAAGCTTTTTATGTCTTTGGCATTATGGAATATATTTTTTGAGCTAAGAGTTTCTGACTCAGTTTTTGCAACCAACTACAAGAACAGGTCTTGACATGAATGGCTTGTACAATTTTACAGTTAAATTATCAATATAAGTCAGACTAACATGAGAAGAGTAACATAAGTGAGTAATGAGGTAAATAAACAGAAGAAATATAGTGTCAATAAGCAAGCTTTACAACTAAAGGAATTTAAGCCAATATATTTCAGAGCAAAGGAATGTGATGCACAGTTGGCAAAGTCTCTCTGAGACTATAATGAAGAGTCATAATGAAATACTTGTCTCTGTTACTACTAAGAAATAATATATGGCTCACTCTGTGGGCTGGTGGAGGACAGATCAGCTCCCTGACATGCTGCGTTAACTGGGACATACAAAATCCTTCTCTGTATTTATCTTTTCCCTTGCTTATTTATTTTTAATGCTCCTGGACATGGATTGTCAACATGTCTGCCTGCAGATGCCACATTTCTGTATAACCTTAAAAGGATTCATGTAATCCAAATAAGCTTGGGGGTTGTATTTTGTAAGCACATGACAAATGCCTTTATTGATAGACTTGTAGTCTGGCTTCAGGACACAGCTGATATAAAATATACAGTACATGTTGAAAAGAATCTTTTAATTAGTATATCTAAACTTTTTATTTGACTGCAAATATGTTTACCTCATCTACCAGTTTTTGTGTTGTCTTTCCTGTTTAAGTGTTTTCATTAGGTGTATCTATTACTTTCTCTTCATGTACAGGAGCATTTCTGCTTCTGTAGGATGTGTTATGCTGTTTAAAACAATGCAGAGGTACTACATCAAGTGTAACCCCAGGTTTAGTGCAGCCCAAGCTGGTTTACATCACTCTCAGGTATTCCTTGGCTTTCTAGTACACAACTGCAGGCTGATAAGCTGGAGCACTGTGAGGCAATTTCATATGATGGAATAGGGTCTTTCAGAATTACAAATCCCATTACCCTGCTAGCCTCTGGCCTGACCCCCCTACACCAAGCCACAGGTTATAGAAATGTTAAAACTAGGTCAAAATAATGTCAGAACAGAATAATTCACAGCACAAAGTGTGTCCTGGTGTAGAGAGTGTGAGGGCAGACCAGGAAGGGTGGCTAAATTGATCTCTGTGCTTTTGAAAGTTATTCTGGTGCCAGACAATGAGGATGGAGCACACCGCAGATTATGAGGTTCAGTCTGTTTTATTTCTTCTCACAGGATATTGCATATTTTTTTTTTACTCTGTGATTATTATGAATTAATCTGTAGTGCCTTTGGATGGTACCACAATTAAAAGCCTCTGCTCCAGGGAGTTTACACAAATAGAATAGAGGACACAACAACAGTGTGTGCTCCATAAAGAGAGCACACAACAAAGTGCCAGACAGGTACAGTGATTACAAAGGGGTGATCCAGAACTGGACCTCATGGGTATCATCCCTGAACCTCATGGGTATCATCCCTGCCTCGTTTTCTGTCTAGCAATGAGCTGGTTAATTTTATCTTTCACTTATAGAACCTAAAAATGTTCATTTCAAAGAGCTATGCAAGATTGTGTTGTATTATATTAACTAATGATCCATGGAAAAGACAAGACATCCATCTTTCTCGAGTAAGTCACTCCATGATTTTGTACCTTGGCCTTCCCATCTGTAGAATCTAAGGAATGACTCTGAGTTTCCTTTATAAAATGCTTGAAAGATGCAGAGAAGGAGGAGGATGCCACACTTCTGCAGTGTCAGCACAGATGCCCTGGTACACAACTCACTGCTGTGGTACATGGGAAATGAAAAATTTGATTTCAGCTCGTTGCCCTTTCAGCATGTGTAGGCAGTGACAGTCCTGGCAGGGCCATCACAATCCCTGTCTCACTGGCAAAGGATGGAAATGGAGGGGCCGAACCAGCTCTGGGATTTACTGCTGACAGAAATGGGGAGCTCAGATGTACTTCTGGCTTTATGCAGATCCTCAGGGCTGTGGTGAATTACATGGACACTTCAGTTGCAGACTGATTTAGAGCTTATGCTTTTTGTGCTATTTTTAGCCTCATAGGTTCCTGACTGTGCCTTGTATCTATAAAGACAATTCAAGTAAAAATAGTAATGAGCTGTAGATATCTGTGTTTTTACAGCATACTGGCTGCACGACCCGTTGGTACTTGAAAACAGAAATGCTTTTGAAATAAAACCCACTACACCTTTAGTCCAGGACAATTCCCAGATCACAGATTGTCCATCTCTTTCACTTTTAGTATGCCCTCAATGTCAATTACCTTTTTAGTTTACTGCTTTTCCCCCAGAAGAACAGAGTTGACATTAAGCTGTGTTCTAAAAGAACAAGCTGATCTGAATGTTAAATTAATACATATCTATGCATGCACATATATCTGTTTTCACTGCAAGGCACATATTTCAAATGTATCAAAAGATTTTGTCATTTACGTATGAAAATTAATTCATAAATCTTTTTTGTATTTACAGCAGCCCTGGCAGAGTTTATCAAAAATGAGCTGCCTTACAGAACTATCAATGGATTAATAAAAAGAATCTGATCTAATATTCATGACACAGGAGACAAATGTAAACGGTCAGGCAACTTCATCTTTTTATTCTTGGAGAAATGTTGTTTTTTTCATAACTTTTCCTTGTAGGTTTTGTTTTCTCATTTCATAACTGCTTTAACAAAAGAACTGTGCCATCAATTTTGCTAGATTACATTATTCATGTGGAGGTAACACACACCAAATTCAATGCACAAAGGAAAGAAATACAAAAGAACATTCTATATTATTATTCATATAAACCCAAGAAAACTTCCAAAATCATGCTGTCCTATTATATTTATGACCTAATAATATTCTTCAGCTGTGTAGTTCTTAATGTCCAAACACATCTTGCTGCCCTGTTGCTCTGAGGAAATCTTGGTATCTATTTGTTTATCCTGATTACCTTTGCAACTTGATTTTGCTCTGAGACCCAGGCAGCCAATAACTAATTTGGGGAAAGGATCATTCTTACACTCAGGTCTGTGACCTGAGCTGCTGATTGTAATGGAAGTTGTTAGCCTATTCCAGAGGAATGTGAAAATGAAATATTTTGTTAGGATTGCACTCATGTTGGACTCTCCAGACACTTTTTGAAGGCCATTTTTGTGCTGATGATATTAGCTTTGGGGTGATCTTGGAATGAAGTCTCCTTAGCTTCCCCTAGAAGCAGGTCTGCCCGATCCAAAGAGTCTGCTGAGCTTCCTGCTCTTATTTACCTGCCAGCCTTCTCATTTCCTGCTGGACCTGGCTTAGGGGGAACCCAGCAGTGCTGGGTTAATGATTGGGCTCAATGATCTTAAAGGCCTTTCCCAACCTTCACCTTTCTTTTTCTGACCTTCCTTAATTATATTTCTGAGAAACCTCCCAGTCTCACCTAGCTGGGTGCTTGGGAATTTATTGAAATCTTTGTTTGACTACTGCATAATTCACAGGAAGGTGCTCAATTAGTTCTGGGCCAGATTCTCTTCTGGTGGAAATGTGTGTGGATGGCAGGCAGGCAGCTCTCCTGCCCCAGAGTGGCCATCTCAGAGTCACTGCTGCTTTTGGACTATGGGAGATGCAGCATTAAGCTTTTTGATCTGCTCAGGTGGTGTTACCTTGCATTCAAAAGCAATTAGATTCCTCAATATGGCACACATACCATTTACTTGCTTTCTAATTTAGTACTACACTGAGGACAAATTACTTTCCAGCAGAAAATGTCAATGGTTTCATAGCAACCAGAGGTACCTGAGAGCTTTCCTTTCATGTTAAATCCCATTATAAGAGCATCAAGCCTGGTGCTTTATGCCTCATGTTGGTGTGAGAGAGTGACTGCTGCATCCAAGCAGCAGAGCCAGTCTCTGGAATCTGCTCCTTGCACGTGCTGGAACCAAAATCTAAGAGGCCACCATCTTGTTTTGTCAGAGGTTGGGTGCTTTATTTTAACTAACTTCAACAATTGCTTCAACAGACAGAAGGTTGTTTTAAATGGGTTTCATCATAAGATCTTTTATTTTGTGGAATGGCTTGATTTTGTGCTCAGAAACTGTGAAATGAGAAGTTACTGCAAAAAAATCAGTCAATATTAACGACCTTCCAGCTGCTTTCCTCTTGAAACCAAATGGTTACCAATGCTGCAGTCTGATCCAACACAGACCATTGGAGAGGCAAAAATAATCTGATTTTTGTTTCTTATGGTTGTCAAATGCATTGTGCCCTGTAGACTGTTTTTGCCATGAACTGAGCAAGGACTATCTGCATGGGTTTTAAACTGGGATTCTCCTGGGGAAAAGCCAGCTCCTGCTCGAGCAGCCTTACCCTGGGGCTGTGCACTGGTGCAGAAGGCAGGGAAAGCAGAAAGAGATGGGAAACCATTGCACTGTGAGATGGTGACAGGTGATTCCTTTTGTCCCTACAGTACCTGGGATGCACAATGACATGAGGTAATATCTGCCTCGGCTATTGCCTCAAGATAAACATCAATTTTCAGTGATTTCTCCAGTTTATAGTTCACTCTCCAACTGCTGTGTGCAGGTTGCTTGGCCTCATTAGGCCCAGCACTATGTGAGTTTGTATTTTTCTCCCCAGAAAAAGGAGTGCATTTGGAGACTTGTCCCTGAGCAGGTGCAGAAGTTTACCTCAGCACCCAAATGCTCTGCAAATGTACAAGCAGCAAAAACATGGGAGCTTGCAAATGCTTTATATTGGTGGTATACATACCTTTACAAATTAACTGTTTAGTTCAGGATTTATTGACTGGCTGTTACAGTACTGAGGAAGTTTTGGGGTCAATTTAATGAAAAAAAAAAAAGGGGCTGACTTCTGGCTTTGCTTCTCTGGTCAAAAATGAGTTATGGTCTCAATAAATCAGAACATAAAGTAAGAAATTTGTCTTTGTTGGGCTTTGTATGTGGAAAGAAATGAGCTTCAGCTGATGTGGGATTTGGTAAAATTAAATATGCCTGCTGGGAAAAGCTGTTATTGGATATTATAAGAAAAGATTGATTTCAAAAAGCTCAGACTGTTGTATGAACAATCACTGAAATCAGTATTTTTATACAGCAAAGGCATAAAAATTCCAATGAAACAATGAGTCACAGTTTCTTTATGGAAACAGGATTCCAAAATACCTTAAGAAGAATGAGGCAGGTGCCCCAGGGTTGGCATAGTGATGAGCTTTCCTCTTGCTGTACACCTGAACGAATGCACAAACTAAATGTGCACATTGCTCAGCATGGCTACACCTTCTGTTGCCTTTTCTGCCATCTTTTTCAGTGCTTTTTTTGTGAACGTGATTTTATTATCCTAAATGAAAAGCATATTTCATACCATATCTGGACTCTTCCTAAAACTTTAATTTCCTTACCTTCAGCTTTACACAGCTTATAAAAGATAATTGGGCTGCACTTGGGCAGACCCTGTGCACTTGGATGTGCAGAAAATTATTTTCCCCAAGTAAAGCACCTCACAGCAGACTGGCTGTGTTGTCACGTTGTTTGAACTTTGATTGTGTTCTGAATAATCCTGAAGTGATCCCTAACTTCCCTAATTATTTTTTTTGTTTATTCTGAGTCAGATTTGGGGACACACTTGTCTGCTTTCGCTTCATTCTTTTGTTGGCCATGTGAGGGATAAAACCAAGCACTTAAGTCTTTGACTGGCAGCTGTGCTTAGCTAGAAGTGCAACTATGGGTTATAAAAGTAGACTGAGGGTCTTTTAAAAATGTTTTATATGTCATGTTTGTATGTCACACACCACTTCATTTTTTATAAGCTCAGAATTATGCTTGTGGACTGTGACTCATAATCCATAAGAAATATATATAGATATTTAAGATTTCTAACAGAAATGAGGCATGACAGTTGCAGAACTAAAGCTGATTCTTGTAAGAATAATAAATCCATGGAAATCATAGAAACACAGATCATTGCACAGATAGAGACCAATATAACAAACCAATAAGCATAAGGCTGCCCAAGGAGAAAAGTGATTATGAAAAATACCAAAGAACTTATGCTAGTCCAAATCTGTAAGAAAGAGAACAAAAGAAAGTAAGTATGAAAATTGACTTGAATATTGGTACTTTGGCAGAAAAAATAATTCCCTCAGGCAGCTGTCCATCTGGTGCCCAGTTTGTGTCACACAAACCAAGGTCATCTTAACAAATGTGTAACATGTTCATGACTAACAAGATTTGTAACCTGCATTGTTTGTTATGTTTATTTAATTGACCGTATTCCATTAAAATTAAGCTGTGATTTCATAAGCTTCAGAATTTGTTCTGCTTCTACAAATTCCCCACCTTCCCTCCCAGTAATTTTGTATTTTAACCATTTATGGCAGGAAAAGCTGAAGTGTTCATGTTTCTAAAGAGTCTTAGGAAATGGTAATTGATGGTCAGTACTGTGATCACCTTCAAAGTCTGCATTAGGCTGTTGGGGAGCAGGGTATTTATTTGGTCATCCCTTCAGCTCTTGGGATATTACAAAAATACCATTATTACCATAATATCAAATCCAAAACCAAGGCTCTATCATAGTCATAATATGTCCATACTTATGTTCAAGGAGTTTTCTTTCTCCTCCTCCCTTTCTAGATCACTCCAAGATATGATTTGTTGTAAATATATGCATTTTTTTCATGTAAGGAGGCAATGCTTTTTTCCAGTACTATGGAAAAAAAATTGTAGTGTGTGGGTTGCTTATACAGCTCGCTCTGCAGGTTGGTCTATTGGGCTCTAAATCTGACCTATTATTTTTGCTTCCTTCAGTACATTGGCTTGCATTTAATGCCTCATCTCTTTTCCCTCACGATTTCAATGGCAAAATTTGCTCAGTTTTCATTATGGTAAAAATTCCTTTAAGGTTATGGATAAAAACAGAATTTAAAGTAGTATGGTGATATTAAAGTCTCTAACCGTTACAGATGAATAGCAGAATGTTGGGAATGTTTCTGCTATCTGTGCTGCAGGAAAGAAAAAAAAAAAAAAAAGATATGTACAAAGTAGAGATACAAGAAGGTTTTGGAGGGCAGAGAAAATGCTTTCCAGTGGGAGATTTCTGTTGAGCTTATAAAAAAAGAAAGGTAAGCCTGTATAAACACCTTTCTGTGAAGAAAACATGAAATACTACAGGATTCTTTAATCTACCAAAGAAACATATAGCAAGAACGAGTAGCTGGGAGCTAAAGCAAAACAATTTCAAATTAGAAATAAAGCACTGCTGTTTTCTCTCTGTTTCACAGACATGGTAATTAAACTTTGGGGCAGGCTAAGTTGCAGTAGGAAATGGTAGGCGTCATCTCTGGGGACTTTCAAATACAGTCTATATACTTTCTGAAAGTTATTTTTGCCTGAACACAAGTAATGGGGGGCTCAATATCAGAGGTAATTGGATGGAATATAAGTATCTGAAACAAAAACTCAGTGTAGATGAACTAATCTCTTCTCCTGGCCTTAAATGTATGAAAATATAGATTACATTACTGCAATGTGTTTGTTTCCTACACCTAATTGGTTTTCTTTCAAGGCTCAAGAATCTTTAGTCACTGCAGCTTGCATCACTAACCTTTAAGAATTCAAAACAATGCTCTTTACTGCTTGCTGAATTGTCACATACTATATGTCTCTAAATCCATCTGAATGTGCAATTTCCAACTCCTGATTACCACCAGGAGCCCAGTCAAGGTTGACAGAACAGCATCCAATTCTGTTGATCTCTACTGCAATTACAACAGTCAAAAGCTGCATAAGGCCCATTCTACAGCTTAAGTCTTTTCAGAAAAAATGCTTGAAAACCTGTTATATCACAGGGGTTATTGATGGGAATAGGGTGATTGACAGGAAATTTTCAAAAACCCAAACCTTTCTAAGATGAATTACAGCACATATATGTAACCCACAGAGAATGGACTGACTTCAGTGTTGGCTCCTGTGGACAGATTCCCCACAAGTCACTGGGTAGAAAGTGCCACCAGACACTTGCAATAGTTCCAATCCCAGAGCAAGATGCTTTCCTGTTTCCAAGGACACAGTGATTTAAATGTTCCCTATTTTCCCTGAGCAAGTCAGAAATTGCACTGAGTTGGATGTGTGACAGTGAGTGTTCAGACAAATTGGTGGGGTGGGGTGGGGTGGGGTTCAGCCATACACTGTCTGTGTCCAAAATGCCCTATCAAGGAACTCAGAGGATTATTTTCTGAGGAGTGGCAACTACTGTTGCAGTGCTGATTTAATACAAAAATGTGTGCACCTACTCTGCCCTAATCCCCATTCTTCCTTCTTATGCCTTGGTGCATTTTCCTCCAGCAGGTCTTCCTACCAGAATGTGATTCCACTCTTTCAAATGCTCTTTGGCTTGATTCACTTTGTCTCATAGAGTATTTATCTTCTTCCTATTTCTGATTGCCACTGATGTCCTTTCTCCTAGAAGATATATTCATCTATTCATATATTCACTATTTTTTCAGATTTTATTTATATCAGGTTGGTAGAAAAATATAATAAACTGCTGTGACTCTGGAGTGCTCACAGGAATAAATTGTCCAAGACTTTTAATAAAATCAGGCTGTCTTCTAAGCTAGGGTCTTTGTAAACAAAGGCATTACAGCAGAATAAAATTTTCTTGTCTAAGCTCTGATGATAGGTCTTGAGGATGCCATGCTTTGGTTACTCCAAACTTGAATATGAATAGATCATTGGCAGTTGGCTTTTCCCAAACCCTGACTGTCTGTAAGGAAGTTTTCATGGTCAGTGCTGCTGTCAGCCCTAACTCCATGCACTTGTTGCTCCTGATCCAGATTTTGTCCCAGTCAGGACAAAGTGAAGAAGAGGGAACTCCCACAGAAATGCCAGTGGTGCTTTACTTCCCCCAAAACACTTCCCCCTTGAAAAGTAGAGCTACATAAAATAAAAAAAAAATTAAAAAATCAATCAATCAATCCTGACTAATCTAAACATTCAATCCCAAATCAATCCATTTTGTGGGTGTGATCTGGGGCAGCTGGTGGGACTCCTGAAGTTCAGAGCAAGTGTCCTCAGGTCCCAGCTGTTTTACATGTTTGAAGTAGGGGACAGATAGTTCACCTGAGAATGCTGCTAATGCTAATTTTTTTTAAACTCTTCATTAATTTGAATCCTAACTCACACATCTTGTTGTCAATTGAATGCATTATCTCCTTTTCCCACCACATGCTATTATGTAGGTACTTCTTGGGTAAGAAATTGTCTCCATTAGCATTTCTGTCATGCAGAACAAGCATTCTGTCAGTGTTGGCAGCTCTTTTTTACTACAGGTCTCAAATGTGAATTGAATTTTATATAAATTGCATGCTGTGACTTAAATTTTCTCCCTTGAAGAATGACTACCTGTAACACTCCTCTTAGTGGAGAGTCCTCAAAGAATCCCAACTATGGGACTCAGTAGCAGAGTTAAAAATCAAGAAGGGGATATTAGGTAAAAGAATATTTTATCCAAAGCATTTGTCACAGTAATTTCAGCTGTTTCTATCATAAGAAGGAGGGATAGCTATGATGTTTTGGAGTTCCAGGTATTTCTGATGTTCTACATTACTAAATATCAGTTCCCAGGTGTGAAATATGGAATTAAGTTGTTAAATCCTTCTGCTTTTGAAAGCTGCTTCAAAATATCCTTCAAATGTAAGGAAGGATAATTTTGGAAATCCAATCAGCAACACATATGGTGTGCTGACTGTATTTTTTATATCTCATATGCCTGCAGAAGACCTGGGAGAAGCCCAGGAGAATCTTACGTGGATTGTTAGTGCTGCCCAGGATTTCCCTCACAGAGAATTGGTGACCTCACCCTTTAATAGTTTTGTTCCCTGAAATTCCTCTTTTGAAAATTAACAAAGGCAAATAACTTCTGTCTCCTCCTTCCTTTAGAGGAGGGAAACTGGAAAAGCAGTTGCAATTGTGGGCACTAGGAAATGATATGATAGGAGCACTTTGCAAAACGTTTTTTAAAAAGCTCTTATCATGTTAACTGGTACAGCACCCAGCACAGAGTTGCAATCGTGTTCCCTGTTAAAGAGAATTGACTTAATTCATTTTCGTGTTGTGACCTGCAACAGTTTAATTTACCTGAGAGCATTCTTCCTGTCAATACAGGCTGGATGGAAACATGATAACTTCAGGTTATGTTAAGTGTCTGATTTGTGATGCAGTTTACCTCTGCAATGACTGCACTGTTCAAATTAATTAATACCAGATCATTATCTTTAGATGGCAGGCAGATGTTGAGGTTATGGTGTTTGTGAACCCTAAGCCTGTCTTTTTTTTCTGTACAGATAACCAGCAGTTGCTATATAAATTGGAGAGCCAAGGTCTAGGCCTTCTGGCAGTCAATTGGTTTTGTAATTATCTTAGTAATAGTTCTCAATTATTATTCAGTAAAGGTCGTCTTTTCTCTGCTAATGGGTCACGGCACCCCCTCGGGATCCAGAGATGGGCCAGTTCTCCTTTTTATCATGTAAATGACTTGCCATCTGTGTGCCACCCAGGTTCATCCAAGGCAGTTCTGAAAACTGATTATTAATATCAAAGCTGCAGATTCTGGCAGGATTGTAGAATTGGTTTAAAATATTTTTAAAGATGGGCTGTGTTTCCTGAAATTTTCAAGACTCTATTAAATGCCGTGGACAGCTTAGTGGCAATTGTCTTCAAGTAATACAATGATTAAAAATGCAAACTTTTATTTTAACTAGTGGCATTTTTAGTTAACAAACCTTGATACCCTTTTTTCCAACCCATGCCTGCCTTCATTTGTGTCCCATTGTATTTACTTCTGCTATGTGATTGCCTGGGGGAAGTTAAATTACCAACTATAGTTATTACACTTGCACAAAACTTCTTTATTCCCTTCTCTAGATCATGTTTACATTGCAGGCTGTGCTGAAAGTGAATAAAATGAAAAAGTCATCATTTGTTTCTACTCTATTGTAATAGCCATGCTGTAATTGGTGCTGTTTCATATAAAATTACCATATAAATTGTGCCATCCAAAGCTGCAACAGAAAGAGCAAGAGTATTTACAATAAATGGTAAATCCCTGTTAATTATTGATAGCCTAATAAACACACCATTATAATTCAGTCTTATTATTCATTATTAATAATAACTCTTATTTACTATTCATTGTGTAAGGATCAATTATGATTAACTGTTCTAAAAATGAATGGTCCACATGCATGTCTCTATTTTCAGGGCCTTTTCCATTGAGGGAAAAACTTTCTGTATTGAAATGCTCTGTCCAGCAGGACAAAACATGGCTGTACCCAAACAGCTTTACAGGTACCAGTGTCCTGGTCCTGGTGTCTGTGAAAAGCTGCTGTGAGCTCTGTCAGAGGCAGTGAATGATTTTGTTTCTTTGGAGGTCATCACTAGGCCCAAAGATGGTTGACTTTTGATTTAGGATGTTCTTGGCCATGTGGGCACACAGAAGTTTACCTTTAATAGTAATGAAGCTTTGCTTCATTGAAGTAAAGAAATAAAGCTTTGCTTTACTGCTTAGTAATGTCAGGAACCTCTTTTTAAAATAAACTCTGCCAAAATTTCATTGAGACATCATCATAAATCTTGGTGGTTTCACAGCTTAATTTTGCTGGGGAAGGAGGCTGAATTCCAGGCATTACAATGACAATGTGTCCTTGTGTGGATCTGCAGAGTGATAATCGGGTGTTGTGTGAATGAAGATTTCTCCAGAAATTATCAATTTATTGAGCCTTTGGCCTTATAATACTTTTTGTGCAGATGCAACCAGCCCAGTCTTTCTAGACTGCATTGCCAGAGTCAAGACTTTCACCTTCTGGTGTTGGTAGTGTCACTGCTGGCTGTAGGAAGGACAGGACTAGAGGTATTGACAACCAACACTACTCCCTTTTCCTACCAGGCTTTTGATCTTCTGACATCTCTTCCAAGCATAACTCAACTGGCAATTGCCACTAAGAAATGGCACTAGAGAATATTGATTTCTTACAATGCAGGCCCAATGCCTTCCTTATTTGTTTCAGTTTTTATGCTTCTGACCAGACTTTGTCATTCATTTCAGGTTTTTGATGCACAGGTAACTCCACCATATCCCCTGTTAGATGTTAAATGCTGCAAATTCCATCTGAGATGCCCTGAGACAAGAAGTCACTGCCCACCAGTGCTCCTGGGGTGTGCCACACAGGGAAGTGCTTTGAAATTTTCACAGGACATGAATATGGGACAGGAGGATGATCACTGCATGCCAAGGTGAGGCTTTCCTTCAGATCTGACTGGATTTCACACTGATTTATCAGTGCACTCTCTGCAGGCAGCATTCTTGAGTTATCCAGAGTTTCTTGGCACAGAGGAGTTTCTGCATATGCAATTTTTGTTTGACAAGGGTTCTCCACTGTCTTTCCCCAACTGCCCACTTCAGAATTCAAAATATCTGTAAAATGCTCTGTATTTTTCCATGATGTGCCAGTTCTCACCAGCTGTGATTTTCCAATAGAGTGATGCACTATAAGGCAGCCAACTGACTTGTAAAAGGATATGAGTTTGTGTGCCAAGGAGAGTTTAGCATAATGTTTCAACTGCAAATATAAAACACAGTTTCAAAGAAGGAAGAGAAGAAATTCAAAAGTATATAAATATGATATGTATAAATATTTTTTTGTTTCAAATTTTGTCTTACTCTGCTGTGTATATGGCATCTGAGACACACTGAACATTTTTAGCACATAAGAAATAATTCACTTAGTTTATGGACACAAAGCAGTGTATAAACCATGTAGCTCAATAAATGCTTTGTTTCCAATTCTTATGTGCATGACATATCTGGAATTATTCCAGAAATTCATATCAAGGTAAGTCCTGCCAGCAGAATGAAGTTACAACAGAAGCCTTGGGTAACTCGTGGCACCTTTGCAGCAGTGCAGGAGGTAACTTTAACACCACGCCTGTGCCTCATGTTCACAGCTCTCCTCAAGCTGTGCAAGGCCATACCAGAGTGCCACTGCTTAACCACTGCTCCCATTGCCCAGGGGAGGTGCCTCACAGGTTGGGCTGCACAAGTCACACCTTCCTATTGAGGTGTTGACACATCTTAAATAAGAGCAGAATTTGCTCTCTCTTTAACTGGTCAGTGGCCCTTTGCACGGTGTTCTTAGGCAGCTCTCCCAGCTCCTCCTGAGGTAATTAAATATTGATCTTGCCCCTTTTGCAGATGAAAATGCTCACGCTGTGTTTCAAGAAAGGATCACTTTTTCATGGTGTCATGGCTCAGCCCCAGCCAGCAATTCAGTTTCACAGATCTGCTGCTCCCCAGCGGGGCTGAGGAGAGAACCAGAAAAGTGACAGGCGGAAAACACATGGGCTGAGATAAAGACACTTCAGTAGGGAAAATAATAGCGCACAGTGCAAAGCAAAGCATGGCATTCATTGCCCACTTCCCATGCCTAGGCAGGTGTGCAGCCATCCCAAAAAAAGCCAGACTCCATCACCCCTGAGGGTGGCTGGGGGAGCCAAACCATCCCTCTGCATGTGCCCCTTGCAGCTTCTCCCCCAGCTGAGCATCCCCCCGCCAGGGATGGGACACCCTTGGGTCACTTGGGGTCTGCTGTCCCAGCTGTGCCCTCTCCCAGATCCCGGTGCCCCCAGCCCCCTTGATGCTGGAGGGGATGAGGAGCAGAAAAGGCCCTGACAGTGTAAGTTCTGCTCAGCCATAGCTAAAACATCCCTGTGCTATCAAGGCTTTCCAAAACACAGCCCCACATTAGCTCTATGAGGAAAATTATCTCTATCCCAGGCAAAAGCAGCATACAGTCTGTTACTCTAGTTGATATAATTTTCTAATTAAGGTATAATTAATGTATAATGCAGTAGAAATACTAGGTAGGAGTGAAATTGTGACCATCTACTGTTATTGAAAATGTTCTATGAACCCCATTATGCCATTGTACAATTATTCTCTAAATATCAGTGATGTGAGGAGCACAAACAAGAAGTCGCTGTTATTAGACATGCTTTTATTATGCAGCCTAACTGAGAGCAATATTGTGTTTAAGAATAAGCAGGGAAGTAAAATATGAGGGATTTTGATCACAGAGAAATCAGTTTTACCATGTGCTGTAAATATTACTGAGGCAGCAGCATGCCTACTTTTCAGAAGCCAGAAAATGAAAAAAACAAAGGCAGGAATATCATGAATTGTAATTTGCTGCAAATGCAAAGTATTCAACGTATTTAGTATATTTTTTTTCTTTGTTTTGTTTTGTTTTTAAGTAAGGTAATATACATATTTTGATCACTTTGCTGGAACCTCAAAACATGGAAATACAGCACCAATGAGACTCGAAAGCTCCATCAAATGCCTGCTGAAAAGTGTCTGTTGCTGGCACAACTGCAAGAGCTTTTGCTATTTTTTCAACCAACATTTGCAGCATTTCCCACCTAGTGCAGGAAATGGTGGCTGCTTGCATAAACTTATATTTAAGGCTTTAAAGAGCCAACTTTGAAGTTAGTCCAACTGTTGGTGTTTACAGAGGAGTGATTGTGTCAGGAGAGAAGCTGCCTGTTCATCAGCTCTCTGTGGCAAATCTGCCCTTGAATTCAGCAAAACAAGAGTTAAACTTTCATTCCTCTTGCAGCTGAAATACAGCTCTGGTGCAGTGCACTCCTGCACCATCCTCCACCTAGCCTTTTGTGTATGATATAATTATCAGATTCATTATAATAACTCTTGCATGTAAGTATTGTACTTACCCGAGGGCAACCTGGGAGATTTTACATTTGCAAGCCCCATTTTGTTCTTCTGTAATAAAACTCTACACTGAACATAGGGTGGCACCAGGCAAACATCAAAATGTCTAATATTTAGTAGATAAAGGGTGAAGACTATGATATACTCTTGCAGAGGAAAGAACACTGGTAGATTGAAGACAACTAAATTAATTAAGCCAAATACATAATTATTTGGCAATTTAATGACTAGATATTCAATGAATATTTTCTTATTTATCAGATGAAACAATAATTAAATTAGTCTTCATAACAGGGGAATGAGACAAAGGTTTTTCTTTAATTTTACATTCCCACTTAAGGTTTTGATATAAGCAGATTTTGATAACCTGGGAATGCAGAACTATGCAACCTGTGGGAAAACAGCAGCACCAAGGAAGTTATATTTTAGTTTTTTTACAACAGAGATATGTTCAATAACCAGGTCAGCTTTCCTAGGAGAAAAGAAAGCAAATCAACCCAGCCTCCCACCCAAACTTAATTTGATGCAGATGAATGAAACGTCAGCAGACTTTTGGCCCTAAGTGGAAAGGGGAACAATGAAAGGCAGTTTTTTTTGTTGGGAGATAATTTTTTGTTGTTTTACACTTCTGAGATTTGAAGCCTGCCTGAAAAAATTGGAACTCAAATATAGGTCTTTGTTTTTAAAATTTTGTTTTTCATTTATATGAACACAGGAAGCTCGGGAATATCTCATTTTATTGCTTTTGTGATTACAGAAAAGAAAAATCCGTAACTTTATGTGCTATATTCCTGTGCCATATACTAGATTAATAGCAGCAGAAGATCATTATCCAGGCTAAATTTTAACCCATTCTCAGTGCAGTCCTTTGGGCCTGTCTCACTGGGGGCTTTGCTATAATGTACAGCATTCATTTGGGTCTAAGCCTCTGGTTTTAATGGTGTCTCCCTGAACCATGGGCTGTAGAGTGCTGAATACCTAACATTGTTCAGTACACCCTGATGTGAAATATCTCCCTCTCTGGGAGCTGTGCCACATAATAAGTGTTCCAAAAACGCATGGATGAGGTGTTTAGCAAATAGTTCAGTGGTGGACCTGGTCCTGTAAGGTTGGTAACTGGACTTGATGACCTCAGAGGTCTTTTCCAAGCTTAATGATTCAATGATTCTTATCTGGAACCTGCACATGCCCCTTCCCAGGAAGCTGAGTACAAAACCTGTGCTTTTCCAGCCCCTGGGTGCCTGTGTCTCTTCTTGTCCCTCTCTTCTCAGCTGAAGTGGCTTTCCCTGGGTGAGCTGTCAAGGCAGTGTGGTCCCCAGTGCTGCTGCTGCCCTCTGGATGGCTGCTCTGCTCCCACCTCAGAGCAAGAGCAGTCACCCCTGTGGGTCCCAGGTTTTGGGGGAAACCAGGGAGGTCACAGAGAATGTGGAATTAGAGGCAGGTGAGAGCTGAGGGGAACTGCAATGGCAAGAGCTCTGCTAGAGGGGGCCAGGAGCTGGAGGGAGTGCAAAAGCTTGGAGGGGTTGTTTTATTCTGAAAGCCCAGTTACTGCACGTACAGAAGGTATCACAGCACTGGGATGTGCTTTGGTATATTTTCTAATCTCCACAGTGGCAAGGAATCAAGCTAATCCCCGTTCAGTGCTGGCAGTGTGGAAGTGCCTCCAGCAACCAGTGCAAGGCACTGAGGATGGAAACAGCAAAAGGCCTTAAAATGCTTATCTAACCCTGAAATGAGCTCATCCACTGCCCCAAGCCTTTCCAGCAAGGCAGGTACCCCCAGCACTTGGCACATTGGATGCCATGGCTGGCTGCACTCGCTGGGGGAGCCTCATGACACTGACAAATGGCCTGGAGGGTTCCTTAACCAAGAGCAAGAATGATAGCAGAGCTAATGTACACTCCCCAGCACTCTGCACTGTATTTTGGGGTTTTTAGTGGTGTAGCCAAAGTGTAAAAATGGATGCAGGGCTTTTAAAACCTCCCCCCCCAAAAAAAGAGAGAAAACATTGTTTGAAGCCATGGAAGCTGCATATCCACTGGCCCAGCAGCTAATGCAGTTTGCTCCTCCAGTAGTGCCCTCAAGTACCTTTAGATATTCATATATAAAATGTAAGTACATAACCTGCTGTAAAAAGCTACAGCAGTGCCCTTGGCAAGCTTCCCTGGCCTGTGGAGGGTAATTAAATGTGGAACACAAACAGCTCCAAAATTGACCTCAGTAGATGTCCAGCTTTTTCTCATACAAATGCTGTGAGATTTACCCATACTAATAAGAGTATTTGTTGTATCTTGATGGAGAATTTTGACTTTGTAACCTAATCAGAGCTCACTAGGCAAAAAAGAAAAAAAGAAAAAAATGAAGATACTTTTCCCATCAATTCCAAGAAGGATTTAGATCCATACACAGCCCTGCCAGCCTCCAATTCCAGACTGCTGCTGGAGGTGAGTAAACTAGAAAGATCAGCTTGTTCTGGATGGAAATGTGTCTACAGCAAAGGCCAGCTTGGAAATACAGCTTTGTGTTTCAGCCAAAAAGCAGACAGAAATGGTCACAGCTGAAATGTTACATCAGGCCCTGGTAACTGCTCACAGCAAACCACACATCTGCTCAGGAAGGCATGACTTCAAATCTGTTCTTTTCAGGTAAAATTATGAATGCTCCTGTGTCATTCTCATGAGTGCCATGGTTCCCACAATACCATATTTAAAGAGGAAAAAAAAGAAACATCTGCATTTTTCATATGCTTTCAAAATGTCTTGAGATAATTTTGTGATTGGGGGTTTTTAGGCATTTACCTATGCTTTTAATGCAATTATGAGATTTATGCTGTTAGATCACCTTCTTTGTCTATCCATATCAAATGGCTAATACTAAGCTAGTCAGAAATGTTTATTAGAAATGGCTTGTGCTAGAATTATGGGTTCCCAATTTTTTTTTTCTGGAAATATAGAAGTTCTGATAAAAACCTTAAAGCAGTTAGATTGCTGCTGTCCAGGAGGACTTTACTGAGGAGTTTATAGGACAAGATTATTGAGAAGAGGAAAAACAGATCCAACAAATAATCATCTCAGGTCTGGAGGAATGAGATTCAAGTACCATTTCTGCAGACAGAGTTTTGGCACATAGGCAGAGAAAGAAAATACAATTATAAGTTACAAAAATTACTGGCTAAGAAAATGAGCAATTTGATACAGATTTACTGTTTAAAAATTGAGGTGCAATATTTGTAGTTAAACATTTATATAAATGAAAGCTGTGTGTATGTTTCTGTACAAATGATGAAGGTGACCCTGATTTAGTTCATAAAAAAATGGAACATTTAAATATGTAAATCATAGATGAGCTAATTTTAGGGAGGGTTATCATAAATGTCTGTTATCTTTGAACATGAACATATGCTCACTATGCTAATTCTGTAGCATCCTTAGATCAAATGCTGGCATATTTCAGTGTTTTGCATTGCTTTAAATTTTGACTTCAGATTTCATAATTTTCTTTATTTTAAGGTTATATTAAGGAGTTTTTTTGTTCCAGTCACCAAATGCCAAATTAAGAAGGACCATCTGAAGGAAGAAATTTTCCTGTGTTCCTCTGTTAGCCTTGAGAAGTTGCACCTTGCTGGACACTGCACTGAAAACAGTCTAGAAGAATATGAGACCAGAACCTGATCAGTCCATAATTCATAAGTAAATTTAATGTCTTACAAAGGATAAACTTTATTGAAATTTTCCTTAAAAATGCCTTTGAAATTGCTAAGATCAGAGCCCCAGATTTTTAAACAGACTGGTGCCTCAAGGTTGCTGATGTCTGTATGTACTTGAAGTTTTGTTTTAAGAGATGATATTGTCACAGAAGAAAAACATGATTTCATGTATGGAAATAAATTCCTCAGTTGCTGATTGTCCAAAAAACATTCCTGTGGGTTTCTTCCTGAAAACTTAAGAAACAGACTTTTTGATACAATGAGGGGATGAAGTTTGGCTGCTATTTTATAAATCTCATTACCATTTTTAGGTTTTTCTTTAAGCTGAAGATGATAGCAGTTTATATTTTCATTTCAAACATGACCCACAAAACATTTTCCTATTAATTTGAGCTCTTGCATCTATGTTTTATGCCCCCCAAGAGCTCTTTCATTAAGGTGCAAATATGTCCCAAAAATAATGAAAGTGCTATTTTATTCATTTAGGTGCTCAGGAAGGGAACTGCAAAGGTATTTAGCTAAAAGCATCTTTTTAGTAAAAAGAGATAACATTAACACAAGGATCTCTGCAGATCATTAGTCTGGTCCTTCTCTAATGTGCTCTCCCTTGAATTTTGTTTACCAGAATACAGTGTGAGATAAATGGCAGACACATCTGGGAAGAGGCACTGGATGTTTTCACTCGTGTCTCGCCTCTCTCTCCTGGCACTGGGCTGACCCACAGAGTAAGCATTCATTAAATCCTTTTCTCCAAGCTGTCTGTGTCCTGTATGGCTGAATCCCAGCAGAGGAGAACAGGTCACTTAGTATTAAGTGACATTGTAAAACTGCTGCCTTGTGTCTGAAGAATAAAAACCACAGGAGGTTCTACATGTTGTAGCATGAATCCTGAAATTCTTTATTTTTTACAGAGCAGACAGCTGGGGTTTTTTTGCCTCATCCACAATCTGTTCCCACATGGCTCTTGAATGTTCCACCATACCTGCAATGATACATTGTGGGAACTGGTAAAAAACCTGGAACAATGTTGTGAAAAGATATCAAAATACTTCACTTCAGAAAAAATGTTCTGATTCTTTGTGCTTTTTCAGATGATAGTATTTTGACCTTTTGGAAGAAAAGGTCTAAAATATTTGCTCTTTGAACGAAATGACAAATAGGGATTTTATGTGTATAAGTATCCATTGCTTTCCTAGGTAAACTGTCCTGCTGGCTGCCTACCTGTGATATACTCCTTTGAATTTGAGTTTTTTAGCATTAGCTTCTAGCCATTGCATGAAATTAAACAATATTCTACCCTTTATACCAACCATAAAAATGAACATTAGTCTGGAAATTTTACAAGAGGAGTTTGCAAAATCAGCCAGGCTACTGGTTATTGTGGCAGGGTTTCAGATCTTAAAGCATTTACTTTAGTTTTGGTATCAGTGACAATGGCTCTCAGGAGTTATGGTGAAGTGTGGCCTTGTAGGGCCGTCTTGTCACCAACCCATGTGGAAACCAAAAAAACCAAATAAGCTTCAGCATCTCCAATTAAAAAACTCAACTCTGTTGTTTTGTTGTCCTCTAAAACAATTTGGCAAAGCCTCTCTAGTGCAGAGTTGGGTTTTTTCAGTCAACTAAGAGCCAGCCAATGTTCTTCGACTCAGGTTGTACTCCAATCTTGGGTGCTTTAAGGATGTGAAGAGAGCAGAGGGAAATTTGAGGGAAATGACTTGGCATTTTTCCATTATTGCTAATAGGATTAGAAAAGTGATGAATTATCACTGGAGGTTTTGATATCTCCTAATAAAGAAGACAATCTGCAAGTAATACTTGCAACCAGCTGCTGCTATTTATGGAGCAATTCTGTTTGGCTGGCAGAGTTTCTTTGATTTCCAGCACTCAGAACCTTCACTACCTTTTTTCCAGGCTGAGCCATCCAGGTTTGCCATCCTGCCTGGATCCAGCAGCTGCAGGAGCCACAAAGTTGGGATGGATGTCCACTCTAAATAAGAAGGAAAAAAAAACAAAGCAGGAAGGAGGATTGTCACAGGTTTTTAGTCTCAAATGCTTTTCAAATTGATCAAGCTATTTGGGTAAGTGACACCTGTCCAGGTGGGTGTCCCCAAGCTGAGGGTCAGTCTGTGAGGAGAGGGTTCATTATTGTCTCTGAATACAACTTTGTCCCTGGTTTACTCATGATGTAACACTTATATAATTAACTAAATAATGTGGCTGCATGTCTAAAGTTTTTAAAGTTTCTCACAGAACCAAAATTTATTGAGATTTTAATGATTTTCATTGTCATATATTGTTCATTGATAAAAGATTATGAGGAGATTTATACCTTTTCACGGTCTGTGAGAAAGAAGTAAACTAATGTACATATACTCGGACAAAACATTTTGAATTACATCTTTCTTGGTTCAAATAGCAAAATCTAGCATGTTGAATCCCTGAAATTTATTAAAATAAACATAGTATATTGAATTTTCTTGATCCAATGCCACTGTGGAACATGTTTCAAAATGTTCAAAGCATTTCATTAGAAAAATTTTAAAGACACTCCAAATTTTATTGTAATTTTAAGCTAAACTAGGTAATAGTGTTTGCAGAGAAAAGTATTCCTATGAAATAATTATTTTGAGGTTTTAATAATAAATATAGCTTATTTCTTATATTACCTCAGAGCAGTGTGAGGCTGGGAAATTTCCTTCCATTTATTCCTTATTTTTAAAAAGTGATGTGAATGTGGTGATGTTGAACAAGTCAGAGAATTAGTTCTAATAACAGAGTGTGTTATTATTCGATGGAAGTGCCAAGAAAATAGGTTTTGTCACAAAAAACAAAACTAATCAGAAAACAAAGGACATTTAAAAACATTTGTCTGTGGACAATCAGCTGATTTTGGTGTTTAAGCTGCACCAACAGTCCTTGTCCAAATAACAAAGGGTGAGTGTTTAGACATCACCTAGCCTATTGAAATAAAGTGGAAATGCCCTATAAAGAAAGAAGAGTTGACACTTTGTCACTAACACTCCTTTAACACCAGGGAGTGTGTCCTGATATGAATCAATCCTTTGATAAAGACAGAACAAAAAAAATTCAAAAAGCAACTCAGATTAACAGAATAATTTAAAGATATTTATAGCCCATTTTCACTGCCACATTGTGCCAGAAGAGCAAAGCAGCAAAAGTGATATATAGATCATTGATTTTTATCCCTTTCAGAGCAGCCCTTCTTAGTATTTTTAATGATACATTAAATGATTGTAATGTAAACTGTAACAGAATGGCACAGTTTTATACTTTCTTAATTGGATGCTAATATCCATGTCAGTATTTGCATGAAAAATGGTGTACTAAGCCAAAATATCAAGGTTTTTAAAACTCATAATCATTCTTCAGCTGATACCATCTGTCAGCCTAATCTTCACCTCCCAGAATTCAATGAAGAGGGTGCCTTCAGGGGAAGGAAAAGAAAAAAACTTACAGTTATGATAGTACAGTAAATTGAGTTTAAACCATGGGCCTGAAATCCTGTTTGATTATATAGGGATTATTAGTCATTAGTTGTCAAAGTTGGAAAATAATTTAGAATTGCTGTTGGGGCACTGTCAGTCATCATCCCTGGAGGAGCTGTGGGACCCCCTGGGGAAGGGATGGAGAAGGGATGGAGAGCATTGCATGCAGATGCATGGCTGGCACAGCAAACCCCTGAGGAGGAGTCTGTACATTTAACATTTCAGATCTGTACATTTAACTGGCTCCCCACATTTCATACAAATTTTCTGAATTATTTGTCCTCTGTTTGCTTATCTGTGATCCCAGAATGACTTGAAATGATCTACTGAGCAAATTTCCCAGAATCAGAGTCCTCAGATTGGCATTCTGGTAAGTTAATAGCAGAAGACTCTTTCAGAATACTTTAAAAAATAGGATCCCTATTTTTCTTTTCGCTTTCTTCCTCCCCACCCTTTATTCAGAAGCAATTGCAGATTACCACAGGGAGGGAAGTGTCTCATATATTTCCTTGTAAGTGGTTTTAAACCTCAAGTAGTTTATCCTATTTCCATTTATTAATACAAGACAGAGTCTAAAGTACACAGAGACACAACACATATTCATTTAGCAGCAGCAGGTTAACCAGGCTTTTTAAAGAATATTAGACTCTGTTCAGTCAGTGCCATTCTCCAGGTCTTTCTTTGGTCCATTGTGGGGAATCTAAATGAGGAATTAAACTCCCCTATCAGATAATAATAAGTCATTCTGATGAGAGAGAATTTCCATCATTTATCTGCCAAGGTGAAATTCCACACAGGGCAGAGGAGCAGCCAGAGGCAGGGAGTCCACTTCAGCTGGCAGGAGTCTATTGAAGCCCCAAACAACACAAAGGCTCCAGGTTGCTCCTTCCAAAGAGACTTTTTTACTGCAGGACCTGGAATCACCTCCCTTCTGGAGAAGTTAATTGTGGTTACACCAAAGGCCAAATTAATTTCATCATCAGCTTACAAATCAAAGTTGGGTCAATAAGGACCTATGGACTACTTCAAATAATAAAATCCCTTAGAAGGGGAGGAATTATTTGCCCTCCCTTAGACGTATTTCTCTTGGGAAATGAAATGGAGAAGGGCAGAAAATGACACCACCACCTATTTTATAATGGCTGTCTTTTCACATTCATAAGCCTTTAAGCCAGAGCTTCTTGGCTTTTCATGTTTTTTCAAAGGTGATTTGAAACTGTTTTTTGTGAGCATGCTCATCTTACTTTTGGGTTTCACCTACATGTTTCTCTAGAAGTCCACTTTAACTCAGAACCTGGCAAGTAATTTAGCACTTATTTATTGAAACATGTGCATGAGCCTTAAAACCACCAGACAGTTGCAGCACAAACATCTGTCTTTTCAAAAGATAACACCCTGTCAAAATGCCCCAGAGCAAAATCCCTTGCCTTGGTTTGAAGTAGAAGCAGCAGCAGCAGCTACAGTAGTTAGAGAGCAAGTATTTTTGGAAAGATGACAGCTGGGTTGTCAGACATTAATGCTGAATTACACAATGCTTGTATGCTACAGCAGAGATGTAATAAGCAATTATTCTTACATTATCATATATGGGGCTGCCAAAGTACTGTCTGAGAGGCAAGATAAAGGGCTCGAGGTCTGCACTGGTTCCATTGATGCTGGGGGGTTTCCATCAAATGGAGTTAAGTCTATTTTCAGTCTTTTCATCTGAGGAAGTATCAGCTTAAACATCTGTCATGGCAAAGAGATATCAACAAATGGCATCTCCAAGGCAGAATTATCCCCAGCATGAGAGAAGCAGGCAAGCTAGTTACTGTAACTGCTGCTGATCAGAATTTAGCTTCTTCATCAGCAGATTTAGTACAGAGAGTAAAATCATATTTACTTAATCTTCAGCGTTGGAACTCTCAACAAATTTCATTGTATTTCACATATGTCATTTTTACACAGCACTGTTAAAAAGATCACTGCAGTCTTCAAAGAAAGTAAGAGGTCTCTGGGTAGTATTTATTTAGATCTTTTCTCATCTGGAAAGAGAAAATAAAAGAACTCCAGTCAGGGAGAAGGATGAGCAAACATATTGAATAGCTCCTTTGTCAAAGAAAACAGCCAAGCAAGCCTAGGGCTGGAAAACAAATGACTAGGGGTGATATGGCACAGGTCTGTGCAATTAAAAAAAAAAAAAAGAAATTAAGAGAAAGGAATTGCTCCCTGTTTCTCAAAATAGAAGAACAAAAAGACAGCAAATGGGCTGTTGGGGTTACAGGTTCCAAATAATCACAAGGTCACTTTCCAACATCCAGTTTAATGATCAGTTTAGTTAAATTAGTTAGTTAAACAACTGGTCCAATTCATGGCTATGAGCCAGAAATTTATTTGAGGTTAAAACTCCAGCAGCAGAATTGATGGAAGGAAGAAACTCCATTGAGGACTTAGTGGATGTAATTTCTGCCTCAGTTGAAAAGTCTTACCTTTGTAATTTCTCCCTTGTGCACTTCTGGAGAGTGGCTGATGGCCCAAACCAGACCTGACGCGGATCTTCTCATGCTCTAAATCACAAGGCTGGAAATTTAACTCCTTCCAATTGTCAGGAACCCACTGAAGTCAGGTGACCAATGCAGATTTATTCTGAGAGCCTCCATGTATTTGCAATTATCAGAAAAAAGGAAGGACCTTAAGAAAGCAAATATAAACAGAAAAGTTTGAAGTTATTCAAAAGTCTTTTCATTACCTTCATATGCCAACTATTAGAAATTGTACTTGAAATAATTGTGTGGTTTTCCAAGAAGCATCATTCAACAGCTGCTCCATCTCAGCTCCTGGCAAAGCTGGTAAGGACAGTTCTCCAGACATGACTTTGCTAAACCAAGGCAGCGTGTTATTTTCAGTCAGATTCCTCAAAAAATATTTTTAGCCACATCTCACTCTTCTGGTTTCTTAGATTTCAGCTCAGATTAAGCAGTAACTCATCCAGAGAAGACATGAAAATGGTGGAATCAAACACAATTAAATAAATTCACAGTCAAGTCATGTTAAGAAAGCTCAGTGTGTTTCCCTTTCCACCTGGGACCATGCAACACCCAAGTGCCCAGCTGGTTTTGGGAAGAATGACAGGCTTCAAGCACAATGACAACTAAGCAGAAGCATTACTTAGACTATCAACTGATATGTCATGTGAAGTCAGTTTTATGTGGTTTAATAGATTCAGTAATTATGTCACTGAGAGTCACTAAAAATTGTTTCTCATGTTAAACAGGATCTGCTTCCCCTTTCATTTTGGAGAGACCAGAACCTGTGAGGTTCTGCTCCACATCCACTTTTCCAAGCTGAGGGAGAACTCTGTGCATGGCTGTCTGTCCAGATGTGGAATTCTGGTTGTGAATAGAATACCTGATACCTCTGTTCCAGCACAGCTGTTTTCCAGCTGGGCTCTGGCTTCATCCTTCCTCTGACTGACCCACAGCTGGGCTGGTAGCTGCCCAAGGACAGGCAGCAGTGCCAAATACACACTTAAGGGAGCCTTTAATGAATCCCCACTGAAATTCCATCAGCTGTGCAAAGTACATTGATTAAATGCTACTTGCCACACAGGTAAATGTTTTCTGGGGTGTGCATTTGTTGGTAAGAAAAATTGACTAGCAGGGTACCTGAAATTCATTCACAGCATCTATTCATAGCACATAGACACATTCTGCAATTGTAGTCACTATTAAGAAAAATCAACAAAAGGCTACAGCATTATCTGAGCTTCTCCAGCAATTTCCTCTCACAAATTAGGCATGCCTTACTTTTCCTTTTGTTGTCCAAGGAAGTATTATTTTTATAATGTTCCACTGTGCTTTAAATAGTTTTCCAGAGCATTTCTCAGATGAATTAAGAATAAAGTTACCTGCTATTGAACTACTGTTATTCCTTTGTTGCCTCAGATTCTCAGTTTCAGATGTGCCAGGGTTAAAAAAAGTCTTCCCTAACTCTCACAAAGCCCTCCAGGGAGTCCCTGTCACATTTAATCTTTCCCTGTCTCCCTGTTTCTCCGGGTGGCTTCTGAATAACAGCAGTTTTGTCTATTTTATTTGCTCTTCCTCTTACACCTAGTTGAAGAAAAGTAATTGAAACTATGGCATCTCACCTTGCAGTATCTGTGTAGTTTGAACTGAGGTGTGTCTAAAGATCAAATTTCTGCTTATCAAGTGCATAAATGTGATCCAAAGCCTGGAGATATCAGTGAACTCTGCAGGAGTTCACTTGCTGAGCAGGTGTTCATGGCCCACCACAGGAAGAGAGATTTGGGGTAGAAATAGCTTTTCACCTCTACCAACTGAGGAGCTTTTTGCTGCAATTTGCACCTCTGGACCTCCCAGTGACACCCAGGTTGCTCTGAATGAGTCTGGCAGCCTGGGCTGAGCACAACAGTGAGCCATCAAACAGCTCTGTGTCTCCTGCCTGGATTTTGCTGTGAAACACAAACTGGTGATGCTGCAGCAGCTCTGTGTTTGCTACACTTGAGCCATAGTGGCTGCATCTCTTTCCATGCCATGGTACACACGTTTCTGACTCACCATCAGAAAATTCTTCCCATTTCCTACACAACTGACCATTTGCTTTCAGTTATGCAATTTATTTTTTTTTAAGTAGAAGCTTGATTTTCTTTTTATGTTAACTTCTACAAATAAAACAATCATCAGTGTTAAGCAACCTCCTGTAGGAATGAAGCAGAAATGGGCCAGTCAGGCCTCATCAGACAAGACAACTTTCTGTTGAGATAAACCACCCTATTTCCCAGAAATTGAGTCTCATGGAAATCATCCCTGCATCTGGAAACAGCCAGGATTCACTAAGCATTTAGACTACCTTCCACAAAAGGGGAATCTTTGCATCAACAATTGTCTAATTTCATGTCTTTTTATAAAACTGCTATGCTGGATGGAACAATTTTGGACCTTGAACATTGTCAAATAATTCAATTCCCTATATATCTCCAGTGCAGAGCTGCTCTTGTTTGTAATAGTGTGTGCTTGCATCCTCTCCTTGCTTTTCTATTGACAGAGACATTTAAAACCTTAAAGCTGATTTTTTTTAATGAAATAATTGCATGTTAGGATTCTGAAAGTCTCTTCTAGGGATTTATGGTTAAGTTCATTCTCAAAACCTCAATCTTATTAAACTACAGTGATATTGGGATATTAAAACATTAATTCTGTGATGATTTTTACTACTCCCATTTTCTTTCAGAACCTCACAAACTCTCATTTTGCTTTTATGGTCTGGTGAAAACCTATTCTTGGTGTGAATGATAAGACAGGTGTTTGTCATTTTGAAGACTCTGGTAAAGGTATTTTAAGACAGTACTCAGCAGCATAAATGAAGTGTTCTCTAATAATCTATGTGAAATGTTCAAGAATGCTTTCCATGCAATTATGAAAATAGACTAGGGAAATTATACACATTCTCAGGACTGGATTACATTTTTATATCTTATCACAGAGCAGTTAATTTCTGATATTTCTTGCAGGACCTAACCCCATTTGCTGGCTCTTTCCATAGGCAGGACTTTGGGTACAAGTGGCACAGACAGGTAAGTTACAGAGGCATTGGCTAAAAGCAGGTCTTTGGATGTTTGTCCCAAGGCTTGGGATCACTTTGTGGTGGGAGGATTGTGGCTCCAGAGGGGGAAATAAAAAGAATCACAGTGAAACACCAGCCAAAAATGGGCACTTCAGGGATGGAAATGCTCTCATGCTGCACCTTTGACTGCTGCACTTTACATTTTCTACAGTACATTTTCTTCTGCTTTTGCCTGGCTCATTTTGTGTTTTACTGTATCCAGTGAAACAGGTTGGAGTGCTTCCCTCACAAAATCATAATGAAGCAGCCACACAACCTTGCTGTCAAATACATTTTGTTAATTTTCCCTTCATTTGATCTCTCCTATTTACACCATGTTTCACAGTTCTTTGTATTCCTGTTCTAAGTATTTCCTCTGCAAACCTGGCCTTAAAATATCTGCTGGCTGCTTTCCCTGCCTTATGTTTTAGCCAAGCTATATCTAAATTACCTTAAATTTCCTTTTTATCTCATGTAAATGCTTAAAATTCTTTGGCTAGGTTTTTTGTGGGGTGTGTTAATGCTGTGCTTTGCCACTCCTCTCCCCACCAGGGCCCTTTCTCCCATCAGCAATGGACTTGTGGCACTGAGATGTCCAAGGGCAGCTGCTGGATCACACCCTGAGGATCCCTGCTGAGCTTCTGTTGTGGAAGAGCTGGCATAGACAGGAAGAAAAGCTGCTTTTAAGGTATGCTAAGATGAAAGAGAGCAGCAGCAGCTCTGTGAGAAACTCCAGGGTTGCTCTTGCTGCCCTAGGATAGTTGACTGTACACATATTTTGTCTGGATGCCCATTTTTATTTTCGGCATTCCTTAGAATTGGGCCTCTTTTTTATAAGAGATAATTTCTCGTTAAAGTTGGTATTTGATCTCCAAGTGGAGGTTTGGGCACAACTACAATTTAAAATATTTCTTAACAGCAGAAATTATAATAGTAGTTGTGTTGCCTTTTTTAAAGTAAGTTTTGTCTCTGCTAGTGAATATCTGCAATTTGTGCTATTGTTCCTCAGATGAGAGTGTGGGGTTTTTTTTACAATGAAGAATTCTACTATCATAGAATTGGAGAGCTCTTTGGGTAAATAAACCTCCTTAAATCTCCTTACCCTTTCACTTGGATCATTTATCCACTATAGATCTAATAATTGAGATGAAACCCACACAATATTTTATTCTTTAAACTGAAAATGTGGGCAACATAACAGCTGGCCTTTTTCCTTCTTTCACATTCACTTTGGGGCAGGTGTGGTGGCCAAATGACACTGCCACAGCCCACTGTCCTGGTGTCACTAAGGGCAATGAGGCAGTGACCTGGCTTTCTTTGTCCAGCTGTAAATTTTAGAAGGTTTGGGAAGATTTACCTTCTCAGGTGGGCTATGAATTTTCATTTCCATTAAAATTTATTCGAACAAAATGAAGACAAGTCACTTTTAAACACAGAAGTTTTGGGGTTGGTTTTTTTTCAGCTACACAACTGCAGCTGTTTTCTGCCTGAGAACCTGGGTTAGCACGTGGTGTGAAATATTGCTACATGCATTTCAGAAAGTCAAAAGCCCAAATATTGTTGCTGTGCAGCAGAAGTGATGGGGTTCTTGAGAATATGAGTGGTGAGCAGTTAGTCAGATTAATAACAGGATGTCTGCAGTCCACTAAAGAGCATTGGCAATCACTCAGACACCTGAGCACTGCACAGGGAGGACATTCACAGCAGAAAATGTTCAGATATACTGCTGAAAATACATAACATTTCTGTGAATAAATGAAGCTCAGAGTCATGCTTGGTATACTCAGGATCTAACTAACAAAGATTAAATGTGAGTGGGAGATGCATGACTTGAGATTGAATCAGTGGAAACACACACAACAAAATGAAGGAGTAACTGGTGAAATGTGTAAAAAGAGGGATTGGGAAGTGGGTTTGAGCTGTGAGCATGTTGCTGGGCTCTCTCTGTGCAGTGTGGCAATCACTGCTCTGCCTCAGCAAAGGGGGTGGGTGGCAAACTCAGAGCTGAAACCCTGTGCCTGGACACACCTGAGGGAGCCACTTTGGCCTTTTGTAATCAGGGTTTGTTCCAGGGGCTGCAGAAGGGAGGAAAGGGTCCAAACCCACATCCCTCAATCAGCCCGGGTGCAATTAAGTGGCCTTTCTGCATTTGCAGTTCCCTGTGTCTCAATAGATAGTAGTTAATAGCTTTAATTATCTGCAACTAGCTAATTAAATCTGATGGGCATCTTGATAGGAACAACTTGTCATGGCACAAGGCTTCATAAAGTTGACAGCGCCTCTCTAGGCAGCAACTGCTTTTGATGGAAGATCTCCAAGCTGCTTAAGGTGTGTTTGAAATATTAAAATAGAAATGGCTGCTTTGTCTCCTGGCTGGCTCCAGCTTGAGCATTAGGTCACATCAAAGTCAAAGTGCATTTTTAATGATCAGTGCTAGATGGGGTGCTGAGCCTTGAGGGATGATGTGGGAAAAGGGAGATCAGGACTAAATTGGCTTCTCTTTAGGATCCTGGGAAGAGAAAGGCAAGCAGAAACGACCAGGGAGTGGCAATGATACTGTTCCATCCTTAATTGACCATGATTTCTTTCATCCAACAGCTTGGCAAATGACACAATAGCAAGTCTTGGATAATAAAATAAATAAATATAAATTAATACCGAATTTCTCCATTCCACTGTTTCAAAAGACCTTTAAAAAACACAATTTCAAGGGAATTATAACTTTCTTTGTGTTATGTGTAATGCAAAATTAAGCACATACCTCAGCTCTTGAATTATGGCTTTATCATTGATGTTAGTGATCAAATACTCATTGCTTTGATTATTCAAGTAATTAGATATTTTATAATTTTCTTGAAAAGCTCAAAAATAAAGAGTCAAACCAATCCCTTGAAGGGCTGTTCAATATTTATTTTACTGTCAGCAGAAGAATCATTGGGCAGGAGGATACTGCAACAGGGGAAAAAAATGTTGCAGAAAGTTCCAGATTTTCAACGTGAAAATCTTTACAGCCTTTCTGTGTTGTAGTTACTTCTTGCAAAAAAAAAAAAAGAAAAACCAACAAAAACTGGAGGCCAGACCCACACCTGAGGATACCCATCACAACTGCAGGAGCATTAAAGGAAGCAGAGCCGTCCCTTACCCAGCTCCCAGCTCAAGGCTCTGCTCAAGCATCCATTCTGCTTTGACTTAAGTGGTGTTTAAAGACAATAACATGAGGAAAATCTGCATTTCACCCTTGCAGAAGAGGTGATGCAAAGCTTCTATTTTTATGCACAAAAATAGAATTAAAGATCATATATAATTAGAACTGGAGATGTAAATTACTCAGGGTTTTTTTTTATGAACATCAAATAGTGGCACCAATGAAATCCCAATGTTTTTAAGGTTATAATTTACCAGTGTATGAAAAGAAAAATTAGTATTTAGATCTTTGTTATGCTTAATCACTTCAAGCTTTCTGACTGCTGTGAGGATGTCATGGAACATTAGAATAAAATCAGCTCAATGCTCACGCATAATGTGCAAGAAGTTTTTCCTTTGCTATAATTTCTACTCTTTCATACTAATTGTCATCAGCAGAGGATGCAGGCTGTAGTTGTCTTGCTAAATATGAATATAGCTACAGTATTTTTTGTTCAATTTATTCATTTATCTCACCCTGGGTGTATACAGCATATAAAATGTATCTCTCAAGAAAGATAAAGAGAGTATTTCAGTGTGTGTGCACTGTAGAGATGAGAGGTGTAGAATGTATGAGTGCTTTTTATTTTTATTGAGAAACAAAATATGAGAGTGATTGCCATCCCTTTCTGCTACAGATTTTGGTTATGGCTCCATGCTCCAGATGCTTATGGAAGTGTGCAGAAATATATCCCCAAAAAAAGTCAGACATGGCTTGACTTAAATATTAACTCTTTTAAAATTTCAATCATTTTAAGTATTATCTATTAAAAAAAAAGAGTTCACAAGTGCTTCACAATAAAACCCTGTTATACCTATATATCCCTGTAAGTAACACTTTATGTACATAAGTTCATAATGAGATTAAATGTTTGATTTCATCATCCTGAACTACCCCATTGCAATGAATAATACTGAGTTACAAATACAATGGGTTTGGTTTTTTTTAACTTAAGTGTTTGAGGTGCTTTTATGAACATATGAACAGTTAAGTAATTTCTGAAGGAAAATATGTACTTATCCAAAATCAAGCACCACATTTTCAAGAGGCTTTTCTTTTTCCTTTATACTGGATCAGAAATAGAAAGATTGCAGTTGTTACTAAGTAGTCAAGGAAAAAAGGATTACTAGGGGCATTAAGAGCAGGCAAGTGTTTTAATTTTCATTTTGGTTATGCTACCCTTCAAACTAAGACATGACTTCACTGTTTTCTTTCCTTCAACATTTTACAGAGAAGCCTGCAGTAGTAAATATGAGCAAGAAATAGAGATGCAGAAATATACTGCTTGAAACAGACAATTAAACATGTAACTGTTCAAATGGGGAGATGTGAGTTAGCTGAATCCCAAGCAGAAATTCTATATATTTTTGCACTACTTCACACAACAAGATGTAACCTTTATAGTTCTCCAAGTGTTGCCGTTATGGCGTAGCGACCTGGTTCTAGAGCTGGCACGGTGACCCACGCCCAGGGTCACCCGGTCCACATGCTACAGACACCAGTATGGTGGATAGCAAAATGGCGTTTATTGAGAGGTTTCAGGGGTTTATAAAGGCTTCAGCAGTCTGTGTCACTTTCATCCAATTGGATGTTGCCAAGTGCAGCACCAAGGTCAGACTGCGAGGTGAGGGGGGGCTTCTTGTCTGCCCGTACAAACCGAGATCTTCTGCATGCAGATCCCTGACTGTCCACATTTCCCCCCCTTCATGATAAGTAAAAATCTCAGAAAGTTATAAAATGTAAAGGTTACAAAATTTCATAGGTTAGTGTAATTAGTATAAAATTGTAAGTGTGTTAGTAACTAGCACACTTTAAAGCAACTGTCGGCGCTCGAGAAACAAAATGTTTGCCGCTTCTAAACGTCTTCTAACAAATAGCACCAGTTTGTTTAGTACGCAAGGTCCGAAGATTAGGGTTAGTAAGATCATTGTGACTGGGCCTATTAGGGTAGAAATCAGGGTGGTGAGCCATGGAGACCGATTGAACCAGGATTCGAACCAACCTTGTTGGGCTTCCCTGTCTTTCTGTCTCTGAGCCAGTCTGTTTCGGAGTTCTGCCATGGAGTCTCTGACGACTCCCGTGTGGTCCGCGTAGAAGCAGCATTCCTCTTTCAAGGCAGCACACAGGCCTCCTTGCTGCATGAGCAAGAGATCCAGTCCTCGCCTGTTCTGCAGGACCACCTCCGAGAGTGAGGAGACTGACTTCTCCAGAAAGGAGATGGATTTCTCGATCCTCTGCAGATCTTCGTCGATGGTCATCTGCAGCTGGGACAGTCCTTGATGTTGGGTCGCCAGGGCCGACACGCCCATTGCCGTTCCGGCTGCTCCTAGGCCGAGCAGCATTGTGATAATTATACCTGTCAGTATTTCTCTTTTGTGGAGCCGGCTGGGTTCTTCAAGGAGGTGATACACCTCCTCATCCGAGTGGTACAGGACCCTAGGAATGATCAGAACTTGGACACAAAAGTCGTTCGAGTCATTGAATTTGGCAAGAAACACACAAGGGCTCACACCAGATCTCTGGCAAACCCACATCCCCGAAGCGGATGGGACGACCCACTTGTTGTTCTTTCGGTCGGGCTTGACCACGTCGGTGCAAACGTTGCCTTTCCGCTTAGCCAGGGTGGCACTGCCAAAGCATCTGCCCCGACCTGTGACTTGGCTCAGGGTGATCCCTTTGCGGGGTGTGTCCCACCTGCACTGGGAAGGGGCCTCGGCTGTGGAATAACTAAAGGGGGCACCTAAAGCGACTCCTTCGTAAAAAGGGGGTTTGACATCATAACAAAGCCAGCAGGAGTCTGTCAGGTTAGGGTTAGATTCGTTCAGAGATAGATAGGGAGCTTCTAGCATGCGAAGGATTGGGTCCAAGTCCGACCCGGCTGACCGGCCTATCTGGAAGGCTTCTGCGTCGCCGGTCGAGACGTCGGTGGCCTTTGTGGGCAAGGCTTTGGGGTGGGCCATGTTTCTCTCTGAGTCTACTCATTGCCAGAACCGGACTAGGTCCGACTGGGGGCAGTTTGCTGCCACGTGGCCAGCCTGGCCACACTCAGAGCATGCCATGACATTCATTATTGCAGTGAAAACTGCTGCTTGAATGGGAGCTACGTGTTCCTCTTTTGCAACATGTCTGATCATGGCAGCTATATTAGACCCCTGCGGCAGCGATCTTAAAATGTCTTTGGTGGCTGAGTTGCATTGCTGGCGTAGGCACTCTGCCAACACAGGGTCTTTCGCCTCTGGGGGTAATGTTGAGGAATCTAAGGCAGCCTGCAAGCGATCCACAAACTGAGTGAAGCTCTCACTTTCACTCTGCCTTATTGTGGCCCAAGGCGAGGGTTTGGCTATTACTTTGGAAGCAACACTGATGGCTTCCTGGGCAGCACGGGTTGTTGTCATAACTTCAGGTGCCCCTAAGCCCTCTGCCTGTGCCTGAGGAGTGATCATTGCAGGGTCTGTGCCCATTAGCCTCTGTATACTGGAGCCATGCAGTGGATGGTCTGCCCCTGTTAGCAGTGCAAGCTGCTTAAGGCAGTTCTCTTCCCACTCCTGTTTGAAAACGATCATTCCTGCTCCATCAAAAATCATTCTACAAGTCTGCTTAATATCAAAAGGCAACATGTCATCCCCTCCAAAAATGCCGTCAATCAGTGTGGAGACCATGGCCGAATTAATCCCCTTATCTGCGATTGCTTTAATGATTGCCTGCACATCTTTCGGATTTACTGGAGAATAGGTTCTCTGATTTCCACCTGCCCCCCCAACACGGACCGGGAACAGCAGTGTTGCCGAGGGTTTGTATTGGGCACATGCAATTTTGATTTTCCGCCAATCTGTGAGCGGGGTTTGATCTTTCTCTGATATCCCCTTTACCCATACGGGAGCACTGTGGCTAGTGACTTTATATACTGCTGCTCTCTTTCTGTTAGAACCCGAATCCGAGTCGGAGCTCCCCGATCTCCCCTCCAGCTCCAAGCTCCAGTCCGAGTCAGAGCCGGAAGTTGACTGATCCGACATTTCCGGGCTGCTCTGCCTTTTTCTCGGGCTCCGACCCCGCCCCTTCTTACGTGGGTCGGGCCGTCCCCTCTCCCTGGGGTCCCCCCGCCTCCTGCTGGGGGAGGTTCTTGCCCTATAAGGACTCAAAGTGGACTGAACGCTCTGATTGGTCTGACGCTCCTCTGCGGGGGCCGCCCTGTCCCCCCGCTCGCCCGCGCCTGCGTTTTTGGGCAGGCTGACTGCATTTCTGCCCTCCGTGCCTTCTTTTCCGCCCCCATCACTTTCTTTTCTGCCCCCATTACTTTCTTTTTCGCCCTCACCACGCGGCCCGACGCCATTTTCAGACTCATATGGCGGAGGGGGGGGCGCTATCGTCTCCCCCTTCGGGGTCCGGCGACTTCGCCGTTTCCCACGCTTCCTCCATGAGCCCCTGCCAAAACGACCGCGCGCGTTCCCCCCCCTCGGATGGTAACTCGATCTCCCGGGGGGAATCCGGCGTTTGTGGTTTCACGCTGCCGCTTTGATCAAAGCCCTCCACGGTCTGAGTCGCTGCTCCCACCCCCAACTGCGGCGTGGCCATTAACCACGCTTGAGCGGCTTTCCAGATCTCTTGCTCTTCCCTGGCCTTTCTCAAAGCCTGCACAACCTTGCCCCAAGCCTTCAGCACCTTCCCTGATCCTGACATCATAGTTTCCTCAGCTAAAACCTTCGTACAAGTATCCCAAACTTCTGGGTGAAGAATGTCCACCGGACTATCGATCGCCCCAAGCTTTATAAGTCTCGGTACAGCGAGACTTAAATCTTTCTGCTTACAATCTATGCCCCATTGAGAATGTACTTGATTGATAACCTTCATCATCACTTCCATGGTCCACTGGTCCGGAGGCATCCCTCCCGCTGCACGAGGCCCGCTGTGCAGCCACCAGTCTCCCATCCAGGCGATCCTCAAACTCCCGGTGTTGATCGCTCCTGGGTTCGGCACCAGATGTTGCCGTTACGGCTTAGCAACCTGGTTCTAGAGCTGGCACGGTGACCCACGCCCAGGGTCACTCGGTCCACATGCTACAGACACCAGTATGGTGGATAGCAAAATGGTGTTTATTAAGAAGTTTCAGGGGTTTATAAAGGCTTCGGCAGTCTGTGTCACTTTCATCCAATTGGATGTTGCCAGGTGCAGCACCAAGGTCAGACTGCGAGGTGAGGGGGGGCTTCTTGTCTGCCCGTACAAACCGAGATCTTCCGCACGCAGATCCCTGACTGTCCACATTCCCCCCCCCCCCCTCATGATTAGTAAAAATCTCAGAAAGTTATAAAATGTAAAGGTTACAAAATTTCATAGGTTAGTGTAATTAGTATAAAATTGTAAGTGTGTTAGTAACTAGCATGCTTTAAAGCAACTGTCGACGCTCGAGAAACAAAATGTTTGCCGCTTCTAAACGTCTTCTAACAAATAGCACCAGTTTGTTTAGTACGCAAGGTCCGAAGATTAGGGTTAGTAAGATCATTGTGACTGGGCCTATTAGGGTAGAAATCAGGGTGGTGAGCCATGGAGACTGGTTGAACCAGGATTCGAACCAACCTTGTTGGGCCTCCCTGTCTTTCTGTCTCTGAGCCAGTCTGTTTCAGAGTTCTGCCATGGAGTCTCTGACGACTCCCGTGTGGTCTGCATAAAAGCAGCATTCCTCTTTCAAGGCGGCACACAGACCTCCTTGCTGCATGAGCAAGAGGTCCAGTCCTCGCCTGTTCTGCAGGACCACCTCCGAGAGTGAGGAGACTGACTTCTCCAGAAAGGAGATGGATTTCTCGATCCTCTGCAGGTCCTCATCGATGGTCATCTGCAGCTAGGACAGTCCTTGGTGTTGGGTCGCTAGGGCTGACACGCCCATTGCCGTTCCGGCTGCTCCTAGGCCGAGCAGCATTGTGATAATTATACCTGTTAGTATTTCTCTTTTGTGGAGCCGGCTGGGTTCTTCAAAGAGGTGGTACACCTGTTCATCCGAGTGGTACAGGACCCTAGGAATGATCAGAACTTGGACACAAAAGTCGTTCGAGTCATTGAATTTGGCAAGAAACACACAAGGGCTCACACCAGATCTCTGGCAAACCCACATCCCCGAAGCGGATGGGACGACCCACTTGTTGTTCTTTCGGTCGGGCTTGACCACGTCGGTGCAGACGTTGCCTTTCTGCTTAGCTAGGGTGGCACTGCCAAAGCATCTGCCCCGACCTGTGACTTGGCTCAGGGTGATCCCTTTGCGGGGTGTGTCCCACCTGCACTGGGAAGGGGCATCGGCTGTGGAATAACTAAAGGGGGTATCTAAAGCGACTCCTTCGTAAAAAGGGGGTTTGACATCATAACAGAGCCAGCAGGAGTCTGTCAGGTTAGGGTTAGATTCGTTCAGGGATAGATAGGGAGCTTCTAGCATGCGAAGAATTGGGTCCGAGTCCGACCCGGCTGAACGGCCTATCTGAAAGGCATCGGTGTCGCCGGTCGGGACGTCGGTGGCCTTTGTGGGCAGGGCTTTGGGGTAGGTTATGTTTCTCCCTGGGTCTACTCATTGCCAGAACCGGACTAGGTCCGACTGGGGGCAGTTTGCTGCCACGTGGCCAGCCTGGCCACACTCAGAGCATGCCATGACATTCATTATTGCAGTGAAAACTGCTGCTTGAATGGGAGCTACGTGTTCCTCTTTTGCAACGTGTCTGATCATGGCAGCTATATTAGACCCCTGCGGAAGCGATCTTAAAATTTCCTTGGTGGCTGAGTTGCATTGCTGGCGTAGGCACTCTGCCAACACAGGGTCTTTCGCCTCTGGGGGTAATGTTGAGGAATCTAAGGCAGCCTGCAAGCGATCCACAAACTGAGTGAAGCTCTCACTTTCACTCTGCTTTATTGTGGCCCAAGGCGAGGGTTTGGCTATTACTTTGGAAACAACACTGATGGTTTCCCGGGCAGCACGGGTTGTTGTCAAAACTTCAGGTGCCCCTAAGCCCTCTGCCTGTGCCTGAGGAGTGATCATTGCAGGGTCTGTGCCCATTAGCCTCTGTATACTGGAACCATGCAGTGGATGGTCTGCCCCTGTTACCAGGGCCAGCTGCTTAAGGCAGTTCTCTTCCCACTCCTGTTTGAAAACAATCATCCCTGCCCCATCAAAAATCCTTCTACAAGTCTGCTTAATATCAAAAGGCAACATGTTATCCCCTCCAAAAACGCCGTCAATCAGTGTGGAGACCATGGCAGAATTAATCCCCTTATCTGCGATTGCTTTAATAATTGCCTGCACATCTTTCGGATTTACTGGAGAATAGGTTCTCTGATTTCCACCTGCCCCCCCAACACGGACCGGGAACACCAGTGTCGCAGACGGTGTGTATTGGGCACATGCAATTTTTATTTTCCGCCAATCTGTGAGCGGGGTTTGATCTTTCTCTGATGTCCCCTTTACCCATACGGGAGCACTGTGGCTAGTGACTTTATATACTGCTGCTCTCTTTCTGTTAAAACCCGAATCCGAGTCGGAGCTCCCAGACCTCCCCTCCCGCTCCGAGCTCCAGTCCGAGTCAGAGCTGGAAGTCGACTGATCCGACATTTCCGGGCTGCTCTGCCTTTTTCTCGGGCTCTGACCCCGCCCCTTCTTACGTGGGTCAGGCCGTCCCCTCTCCCTGGGGTCCCCCCTCCTCCTGCTGGGGGAGGTTCTTGCCCTATAAGGACCTAAAGTGAACTGAGCGCTCTGATTGGTCGCATGATCCTCCACGGGCGCCGCCCTGTTCCCCCGCTCGCCCGTGCCTGCGTTTTTGGGCAGGCTGACTACATTTCCGCCCTCTGTGCCTTCTTTTCCGCCCCCATCACTTTCTTTTTTGCCCTCACCACACAATCCGACGCCATTTTCAGACTCATACGGCGGAGGGGGGTGCTGTCATCTCCCCCATCGGGGTCCGGCGACTTCGCCGTTTCCCGCGCTTCCTCCGCGAGCCCCTGCCAAAACGACCGCGCGCGTTCTCCCCCCGATGGTAACTCGATCTCCTGGGGGGAGTGCGGCGTTTGCGATTTCACGCTGCCGCTCTGATCAAAGCCCTCTGCGGTCTGGGTCACCGCTCCCACCCCCAACTGCGGCGTGGCCATTAACCACGCTTGAGCGGCCTTCCAGATCTCCTGCTCCTCTCTGGCCTTCTTCAAAGCTTGCACAACCTTGCCCCAAGCCTTCAGCACCTTCCCCGATCCTGACGTCATAGTTTCCTCAGCTAAAACCTTCGTACAAGTATCTCAAACCTCTGGGTGGAGAATGTCCACCAGACTATCGATCGCTCCAAGCTTTATAAGTCTCGGTACAGCGAGACTTAAATCTTTCAGCTTACAATCTATGCCCCATTGAGAATGTACTTGATTGATAACCTTAATCATCACTTCCATGGTCCACTGGTCCGGAGGCATCCCTCCCGCTGCACGAGGCCCGCTGTGCAGCCACCAGTCTCCCGTCCAGGCGATCCCCGAACTCCGGGTGTTGGTCGATCCCGGGTTCGGCACCAGATGTTGCCGTTACGGCGTAGCGACCTGGTTCTAGAGCTGGAACGGTGACTCAAGGCCCAGGGTCACTCGGTCCACATGCTACAGGCACCAGTATGGTGGATAGCAAAATGGTGTTTATTAAGAAGTTTCAGGGGTTTATAAAGGCTTCGGCAGTCTGTGTCACTTTCATCCAATTGGATGTTGCCAGGTGCAGCACCAAGGTCAGACTGCGAGGTGAGGGGGGGCTCCTTGTCTGCCCGTACAAACCAAGATCTTCCGCACGCAGATCCCTGACTGTCCACACTCCAAGTGTTTAGAAAGCTGGATGCATAGTTCTAGAACAGACCTTGTCTTAGAAAAACTGCTGAGCACAGCTTTTATATTGTTTATTAATGCATTTTATTTACTGTGAAATGTTCACATTATTGAATCCTATTTTTCTCACAGCTGGTCATACTGTGGAAAGCAAACCATCCAGTTTAAATAAATAAAACAATACCATTGTACTGGTAAGTCTGAAGATAGCAATTCTGTGTAATGGAAATGCAAATACAAATGCAATTTTTATTTCATGGAAAAATGGAACTTGCAGAAAGGTGGTGCAATGTTTTTTCCCTCTTTTGTTCATCTCATCATTAGGTCACACACTAACCCATTCTTCATTCACCATATTCCATATGTTTTGGTGCACTTCGAAAGGGTTTATGAACATTTCTCTTCTGATCTAGTAGCATGGTGAGTAGAGGTTGAGGGATTGAATTACCCAAGGTCTTCAAAAGTTATTTCATAGACACATCCTCTTCACTGAAGATTACTTGAGATAATAGCTGTTTGCCTGTGGGTCTCTTTTTGCAGTTGCAGAGTATTCTCAGCACATGGTCCTTTTAGGCAGCTCTCAGCACTCCAAACAATAAGCTATTTGCTCACTCTGTCCTCCCTCTATTTTTGCAGTCATTAATTTAAGAACAAATGTAAAAACAGTCCTAAGTTTCCAATAAACGTTCCTATTGTCATGTTCCTTTAAGTAGTCTAAAAGATGGTGAATATTTTGCTAATGTTGTTTCTTCTTTTTTGTTGTTATTTTTTTCCCTACAAACACAATGAAGTTTAAAAAGCTCTGGCTTTATGAGAGTCAGGATTGCAAAGTTAAAGGTGGGTAGAGAGAGACCATAATTAGTGAGGGGCAGGAGCTGAAGGCTCTGCTGGGCAGATTCTCAGAACAACAATGCAATGCAGAATGAGGAAGTGAAAGCCTGGGTTTATTGTTTTTCATATTACTCCTCCTTTAGTACTTCTAATAGATGCACTGTCCTTGAGGAGAGGGGTCTGTGCACAGAACATTCCCCACCTCGTCTGCAGCTCTGAGACGTGGGAGCCTCACTCAGAGAGCAGCTGCTTTTCTTGGGGCTTATCCAAGGCAACTGGAGCTGTGAAACTTTTGAGGATCACCTTTCACATTAAATCTGTTTTCTTCAGGAAATAAATTCTCACTTCAGTGTGGCCTGTGCTATATAAGTATACAAATCAAGAAGTGTTTCTGATTGAAAGGGCACATAGAGATTGCTCCAGGCTACTAATACCATCCTTGTGTGAAACAAAGAGAGATAACCAAGAGAGGGCTCAAAAGTGATAATACACACACAAAAATGGGCTATTTTTTCCAAAACAGCACACCTTCATCACCACTAGCTCAGAGCTTTCTTTATGGTTTAGTGACACTTACAAGGGTTCCTGCTAAAAGATATAAAAGCTGGATCAGTACCTGTGTTAAAGCTACAGTATTGGAAAATAAGCTGCTGAAGAGCTCAAAGATCTGGATGAGAGTGGAAAATTATTTTTATTTCAATGCAAAATTAATGCTGCAATGTAAGAAAAAAGTTCAAACTATCTTCTAACCAAGGATTTTTATGCTCCTATCCTCAATATCTTGGAATCTGAACCTCATTTTATCTTTTAGCTAAGTCTGATTCAATTCCCCTCTAAATGACAGAAGAACTTTCCATTCATTTCAGTGTGGGCTAAGTGAGGTGTCACGGACAAGGTGAAACAGATAAATGAGCATTTACAGAATCAGATATGTGCATTCCTGAATCACAGAGGGATCATATGGTAATATGTAGTACCCAATGGGAATGCTGAGAACCTGGAGAATGATTTTCATGAGGATGTGTCCTACCTTCCAGCTGGGACCGTCTCTTTTGAGGTCATAATTCAGTAAATACAGCCACGCCTCCCTTACACAAATTCCCCCTCAGCAAGACAGTGATGAAATGGCACCACAGAAAGTGGGGTACCTGAGTGTGGGCTGGCTTCTGCACTGCAGAATAAAGCCTGAACCATTTCTACATCCTCTTGACCCTGGAGAATATCTTCATATCTGAAAGATTATTTTAAAATTCAATTTGTCCTCTATATTCTACAAAGGGATTTCTTTAATTCAGCATGGTAGAACCAACTATGCAATAAAGCAGTTCTCCTTTCATATTTTTAAATAATACTTTCCCGATCTATAGGTAAAAAGGTCATGATCTGCAGGAGATAAGGGTAGCAGATTGTCCAGTAATATGGATCATTTTTCTTGCCTGTCTGGAATTTTTATTGCAGTGCTAGATCCTCCACAGAGCAAAGAAAATGACAGGGAAAGCATCGACAGCATTCTCCAGTGCCTGCTGAGGTCCTTAGCCTTTAAATATTTCAGGCAGCATCTCTGATTCAGAATGAAAATGGACAAATGAAAACATGAACTGAGTTCTTCAGGATGGGAGTTGCGGGAAGAGCCAGAGATGAGATTTATCAGGGTATGGAATGGGTTTCTAGTGGAAAGTTATGGCAAATTAGCCTGAATATAGTACTCAGATATATGGCAGGAAGCAATTCCAGAGAGTTATGGCAATAAGCAAAGTAGCCTGCAGGTCTTTTTCATCTGGACAGTTTGGGAATGAGTCTGTGATTGGTTTCCCTCATGGCACAGTCTGCAGCTGGTAAGCAAGGAGAGGAAAAAAGTCAATATTATTTTTTTTTAAGTGTTCCCATTATTTTGCTCTTTGGCCAATACTCATTACTGTGTAAGTCAAGTAATGACTCCACAGCACCTTGGAAATAATTTTGATTGTAGAAACAACCAATAGTCTCTTGGAGGTGGCGGCAGGAAAGTAGGGCAGAATCAGGAGGGAAAGACCAAAACTGCTCATCATTCCCCCTCGCCCCCATTATGAGAGCACTCAGCTCAAGAGGACTTTTTTTTCAGGCCGTGTTCAATCTGCTGCAGTTTCAAAAGTCTCAAGCGATAGGGAATATTTTCTCACGATTTACTGGGAAGTTGGAGTGTGTCAGCTCCAACTAATAAATATCTGGTTTGACAGTGACATTTACAAGTCTTCTGCTCCACTGAGCTCAGTGCACAAGTTAACAGCTCACATCCCAAAGTCAGTTCCTTAATGATCTTGTCCTTCCCCCAAAGATTTGTCAGGAATTCCTCTGATGATGCCCCAGACAGATGTGGTACACCGCTGGAGCAGGTTTTTCCTTGAACAGGACTTTCTGGTTCCTGAGAACACCTGACATGGCAGGAGGAAGTGACTCAGCTGTTTTTCAGTGCCTGTTCTCTGACCCCCACAAGGTTTTCCTAAAAATGCATTTGCTTGTCTGCTATTCAACTTTTTCATTGCACATTCAACAGAAAGAAAGAAAGAAGCAAAATCTTCCCTTGAACAATGTTCTGTATTATTGAAGACAGTTTGGGGAAAAGATCTTGTATCTAGGACAGGGTAGAATATAAATTAACATGGAAAGGACAAGATGAAGTTTAACACAGTGTATGGAATCCAGGATTTTTCATAATTTAATTCTTGCTTCTTAAAGGGACATGGATTCTTTCTCCTTCTTCACAGATTTTCCACTGAAGATGTTTTATTAGCAGTCACAAGACAAGGAAAGAAAAGACCAGAAGATCCTATGGCTCTTTAATGGTACTATTCTTCTGTCTCTTTCATGAAATATTATAGGGAACAAATAAATATAAATTTCACACTTGTGGAATGATACCTTCTTTATATGCAGAAATTAATTATAAATCCTTCCAAAGTAAATCCTTATGATCTCATCAAATTACTGTATTAAAAATCATCATAAAAACATCTTTCCATGTGAGACTCTAAAATATATGAAATGTAAATTACCTCTCAGAAAAGCAGCCTGAATGAATGCATTAAGCCTATTCCATGGGTGGTTATACAGACACTTTGAAAATTTTTTGTTCATATCTTCAATCACCTAAAGTGGCACAACAGTAAAACCCTCAAGCCCTCCATCTTACTTGCTGCAACTATGGTACAGAAAGCAGACAGGAGACTTTGGAACAAAAATACTCAGGGATTTCATTAAAATATTTTATTACTGAGCACCTGAAGTAAAAAAAAAAAAAAATCCACAAAAGACTCAATATGCTGTTTATGTTGTTTGGCCAAATAACTGTTTAGAGGATAGATGCAAAAGGGAGCATCTCTATTTACCCTGAGAATCCAGCACACATAAAATCAAGGTAAAAAAAAATATCTACTAACACAAATCCACAATAGCACCAAAGTGTCTGAAAATGCACTTTCCTAGAAGATTTAATACTTTATCTGAAGGTAAGCAGGTATTTCAGAGAGAGGCCTGTCATTGTTTTCATTAGCTTAAATGATGGAAGATGTACTCATATAAAATTTACAGTGTACATTAAACCATCAAGGGTGACGACATTCTTGAAGCCAGAATTAAGATTCAAAATGATCTTGATAAATTGGAAAGATGGTCAAGATTCAAGGAGATGACATTGGGCAAGTGGCAATGTCCTGCTCAGTATGACAAGAGAAGAACAGAGCTGAAGTGCCTGTGAACTGTGCAGGGCTGTGCAAATCTCATCTTGCTCCTTGGTAACACTGCTGGCACATATAAAACATGGGAGGTTATTATTCTTTGTTGCTTGGCACTGATAAAAGTCTCATCCAGAGGGGATCACTCAGGACTGAAGTATCTTGAAAAAAAAAACCCTGAAAACCTAAACAAAACCTGTAGATAAATTGGCAGAAGTTGAGAAGCATCAAGAACAACAGGAGTTTTAACAAACATCTCTGCATAAAGAGAAGAATAAGTTGCATATTTTGTTTGTTTGTTTGTTTGTTTCCAAAAGAGGGAGAGAGAGAAGAAGAAGAAGAGAGATGGGAATAATTACAATTTTGATTGTGAGTACATTTTTAATCTATACTCCATAAAATATCTAAAGATGCAACTGAGGACAAACCAACCCCAAAAGTCTGAAGACTGTGATCAGTTTATTTTGCTTAGGAAATATATAAAATGAGTTTAAAACCAAACAGCCACAAGTAGAAGATAAAAACTGTAACTCAGTCCTTGCTCAAGACCTTGTTCTGTACCTTTTCTTTTACTTCTGAGAAACACTATGGTACTTGTGCAGAGGAACAAGGAAGGAAAACAGTGGAGCTGACATTAAACATACATTAGTCTCCACTTCAAATTTCCAAAAAATTATCTGCATTATTCACCAGGTTTGACGTTTGCCACAATAGTAAAACAAAGACTATTATTTCCCTTTTGTGACTCAACCTACAAAACCTAAACCTCTCTCATTATTGAGCACAAGACACCAGAATTAAAATTGCATCCACCCTCAAACAAGCAGCTCCACAAAATTCTCTCCAGCTGTTCTTTCCCACACTTCTGGCACACAGTACAGGCTAAGAGCTTTTAGATACTGAATCCCACATAATGATGTTAGCAGCAATAAGTATCTCTGCTGACATATTTTAAGGAATTTTCAGTTAATAGTTAATAAAGGCAAGCAGTAAGTATTAGATTTGAAAAAAAATGCTTGAGCTAACATTCCAAGGTGGGGGCTTTCTTTCATTTTTCAAACATGTCTGATTTTGTATATTTAACAGTGGCATTGACTAAAGACTGGAGAACTTGTATCCTCAGTGGTGGAAATGTAAATGGTATTCATTTTTAGATCTAAGCAAATTAAAGTGCATAATTCCTATGGGCTCTCATAATTAGATATTTAAGGTAGATTTTGGAGCAAAATGTTAAGCACAGAGCTGCTTTAGTAGCTGTCATAACCACTGAGTGCTAAGGCAGAAAGTATTCGAAGGACAAAGAGAGTATTTAGGAATTTTGGTCTTAATGAAAAGCTTTGGAATTGGTAACCTAAGCACTATTCCTCTGGAAATATCCCTACCTTCTGGTGGAATTTTTGAAAACCCTTTCCTGGGTGTCTCAGTGGTTTATACAGTGCCTGTTTGGGCTGAGCAACACCAAGTTCTTTGTTGATTAATCTTTTCAAACACATCCTTTAAACACAGAATGAGTATTTGCAGCCTTGGTTTTGCTGAGCATTAACTGCTGTTGCTACGAAAAGGCAAGACTGGGAAGCCGTTGTCCAGAAAATAAGAATATTATGAAGAAGAAAGAGAATACCAGGGAGTTACTCTGGCTAGGATCACAGATTTTTGCCTAAGGAAATTAAATAACGGGAAGTTATGGGGGAAGATCAAAGAATGAATGACTACGTGGCAAAAGAGAATAAAAACACAGGACACATTCAGCTGCCTTCTGAAATACCCTTCCTGCTTCTTCTGCCCAGGAAAAAGCTATAGTTTAACCAGAAATTAAACTTCTGTCACTTACATGCCTCTTGCCACAAGAGAGAGATCCAAGCAGTATTTATCTGCACATGCTGGTATTTTATCCTGCCTGAGCCATTCATTACCTTCATTAGCAGGACACTGCCAGAAGTACTAAAATGCAAGGTATTCAGCCTATTATTCAGCTTTCTTCCTCACAGTAAGGGTCTGTGTGTTATTTAATGTCTGATCCCAGTCCCTGGTGCAGCCTGGCCCATGCTGCTGATCTCAGCTGCTGGGGGTGAGTGATGGCATTTCCTGAAAGGAATTTCTGCCCGGTTTGGATGTGGATGAAAATTTTCTACAGATCAAACTGGAAATCCCTTAAAGAATTAGAAAAGCCTCTTCTGAGCTTTCCTTGCCTACATATATCCTCTTTCCTTCTCTTATTTCTACTCCTCTTGCTTTTCTGTTGTCTCTCACAGTCACAGAGCTGGATGATCTCCTATGGCAGGCACAGGCTCTGAGCAAAGCATGCTGAATATTGCTGTGCCTCTATTGAAATGACTCCTAGTAACCAAAAAAATACACCTAAAGAATGTCATTGAAGCATCTGTTGTTCCTCCCTGGATCACTGTAGAGTAGAGCTGACCATAATACTGGGCTCCTTCACAGCAATATTTGTGGGCAAAGCACATATTAAAAAGAAAAGCAGATATTTAAAAAAAAACCCACAATAAATATTAAAACAAACAATCAGAGAAACAATTAATTCTTTTCTCACAAGAACAGTTTGGGGAACAAATTTCTTGGAAGCCTCCCTGTGTCAGTCAAGTTTTTCCTGAAAGGAGGCTTTGAACAAGGTACAACAATTCTGCTTCGTTTCAAAGTTTTCTGTATAGAAAACACATCACTTGGTCTTGTTAAAGGGTCTAATTCAGCAAGAAAGAAAGTGAGGCCAAGAAGAATGGTAAACAACTCCTTTCACACCCGGTACTGAAATAGAGAATAGATTCTGCAGTTGAATTAGATAACAATTCCCCCCATGAGTTGTACCCAAATATTTTTGCCATGAATCAGACACTACTGGAAGGAGAGCATTTTTGGAAGCAATTACAGAATATTGCAGTTACTCACTCTTCCAACTCCAGCTTAACATGGTCCCTGCAGGTTTCCTGTTTACTCAAGGCCTCTGAGGACTCAGATTGCTCTTGTCAGCAGGAGTTAAAGACGCTTAAGAACAGGAAGAACAGAAAATCTCAACATTTGCAAGCCAACCTCATCTGCCTCTCAACCAAGGCTTGCCCAGACCTTTTGGCCTAAAGCCCCAGTGCAGCACCCCTAGCATGGAAACTCATGCCAGGCAAAGAGAAATCCTTACCCTTATTGAACCAGATTTCCTTAGAAGAACTTTGTTCCCCAGATAGCCTACTCCATCTCAGATGGGAACTCAGAACATTTGGGAAGTGCAGCAAGCTGTTCTTTGGAAGGTTGTATCCTACAAACTGTTGTTTTTCTTGAATCTTGCCTGCAAATTCCATGTCACCATTCAGGAATCTTTCTGTGCAGCTGAGCATGTTAAATTCCTCCCAAATTTTCTGCTGTTTTCTTCCTCTTGCTCCTATTCTTTTGCTGTTACTTGCTTGCTCTTTTATTCCTGGCTTTGTGGCAGCCATGCACCAGTGACCTCTTGGGGTTTTCTTGGCCACGTATCTTACTGTCATTTAATTTTGGCTTTTGAAGGGCATACCTTAGATATGATGAAAACTCAGAGCAGCCAGTGTTTTGGGAGCAGAGCTCACTGGATAGGGCTTGGGTCTTCAAAGACCTGGGCTCCTCTCCTGCCTCCAGACCAGGCCCACTCAGCAGCTGTGGATAAGTCGTATCTTCACATATTTGGCATTAATTTTCAAACCTATTTTAGATTAAGATCATTCATTCCCATGTGCTTGTATAGAACCTGCTATAACATGGCCCTGATTTCACTTGAGTTTGCTGATGTAAGAAGGAATATCTGCATTTCAGAGGGGAGATAAAGGCTGAAATCAGTAGAACAACTGGCAGTTCTTATTAGACAATGATAAAATTGAATCTCATATTATACACTTATTTCTTAGCTAGTTCTTTCTTTAAGGCCTAGTCAAAAATTATCTCCTATTGTAGTGTACAGAGAAAATCGAGCAAATAACCCCAGTTTTTTGAAACTAGAGGAAGCAGGAAGCATAAAAAAAAGAAGTGATGTATGTTGAGACAAGGAACCAAGTTCATTTGCTTATTCTTGGAAGAGTGCAGTGATGTTCTTCCAGTTTTAGAGAGTATTTACTTTCTGAAATATGTTTTAGAGAGTGTATTATGGTCATATTCACAATTGGCCTCAGAGAGGGACACGTACTTGGAGCTTGTTCAGAGTAATTTAATCAATCTTATACAAAAAAGCAACAGCCAACCATTATGGCCCAAGTCAATACTAAAATGATTTCCCAAAACTCATTTCAAAGTCACTTCCAGGAATCAACTGGTAGCTTCAAAACACTGAGGCTCAACGATAAATTTAATTTTCTCTAAAGTCTGTAATTGAGCTTTTTTTAAGTAAAAATTATGGTTTACTGCCATCTCCTTTAATAAAATACTGTGCTTTGTGTGGCATGTCATTGTGTTCCTGGTAACTCCTCATTTTTTAACATAAATCAATATATTTGGTATGGTTGGTAGGTACCACTTCATAGTGACAAGAAATACTAACACAGCTCATTTTTTAGAGGGAAAACAAACACATGGCATATATTTAATCTGCCTGCCTGCCTACCAGATGGAGAAAAGAAGGGCCAAGACACTGATGGAGTAACTGTTTAATCACATCAGCTTGGTGGCTTCTTTATAAACACAAACAAGTCCACTTGCACCTTTGTGAACTCACCATGTTTTCTCCCAGCTTCTGAAGGTTCATAGTGGTTAATATTCTATTTACAGATGAGACAGGTACATGATATGACCATGACAAAACAAGGAAATAACATCTTTGTGACTGCTGGCTCACCTGGATAGCTGTATCATGACTACTTGAGAGCTAAACTGTTCCACTTCATGCACTGAGGATACCTCTGATTAATTTAAAAATTAAAAAACAAAAACAAATTTTTTGTCTGTTTTCCTAAATTTCCTGGGGTTTATTTAGACAAAAACCAAAGAAATAGAATCATATGGAAATGTCAATATAAATATGATACAAAAAATAAGCTGCAAATTTAAAAAAAAACAATTACCTTTAGATCTACTTACCCAAGCACCCGATGCATTTTCCATGGCATAGCTGTTTAATAAGCTTGGTTTTTCCATAAAAATGGTGATTTCAGCAGAATTTGGGGGGCTGGTGGAGAAAGCATCCTGTGAGGTTCTGTGGGCTTTGCTTTGCAGGCAGTAGGACCAGCCCATCATCATTGCTGCTTCTGGCCTAAAATCCAAGAGCCAGTGAATCATGGTGATGGTGCTGCTGCCAAGTCAATTAGCAACACATGACCCAGGAGAAAGAATTAATTATCACATATTCACCTTCTGCCTTGACATCTGTGGAACTTTCTATTGGGTCATTTGCCTGTGCTGGACTCTTTCGGTGCGTCACCTGAATCACTTCATCTGCATTCAGAAATCTACTTTACTTAGAAACAAAGCCTTTGGCTCCCTTAAATTTCTAAACTTGGATACTTTGGCTGAAAATAGACTCAGGGTATGTAAGGATTTGACACCAAGTTTTCCCTTCCATAGCTATGGATTTGTGGGGCAGGAGGTTACTGGGACCAAGTGAGCAGGTCCAGAATCTTGCTTGGACTTCTGAGACCTCTCAATTTCTTATTCCAACCTCCAGAAAGAAATTATCCTGTGCTCCTAAGCCTGTGATCTTGATGAAGACAAATGATTATGACTTCTGCTATTCATAGAGCCACAACAATTTTTTTCCCTTTAAAAAAGCTTTTTTCTTTTTTGTTCTTTATGCATTTTGCACAAAGCTCCCTATGGTGAGCTCAAGCAAAGTGAGGAGCAAGCAGGATATGCAAGGGTTCTGTCCCCTCTCAGATTCAATAAATGGATCTGCAACAGATGGCTAATCACAAAGATAACTGTTAACCAATCCTAGTGATGCTCAGCTCTTCCAGAGACATCATGGAGGGATATTCTGGCACGCTGTGTTCCAGCACTGCCACTGAAGTGAGCCAAACATAGTCTGCCCTAGGCTGGTGCAGAGATTGAAAAAACAGAATATCTGATGTCCTGGTGGCTTATTTTGATGCTCTCTGACTGCAACCCTTTATCAGCCATGGAGCTTTATTCAGGAGCAGCAAGGGCTGATTAATTGGATTTTCTTGGCAGGTAACCTTTCTTATTTTGCCAATTAATCCAGAAGGAAAAAAAGGGCTACTGATCTCCTGTGAGAAGAAACACCCAAGTGATCAAAGACTGGATTCCCTCTCCCAGCACTCCTGGCAGTGACTGTGTATGATGCATATGTGGACACACTGCTCATGTACCATAAACGGGAACATTATTGGGTTTTTCATTCATCTGGAAGTTCAGTGTGAGTGACAGAGGTCCTGGCTACTCATAAATATGGAACAGATGCCCAATATAATCAAATTTAGCCTGAAAAATTCTGGCTGAAGAAAGGAAACTTGTGTGGTAAAGAGATACAAAAATCTTAAAAGTGTGTGCTGTGATGGGCAGGCCAGTGCTTTTCTCTGTGCTCTCTGGCCAATTAGTCTTAAACCCTTTCCTGCAGCTCCCTGTGTGCCATAAGAGTGTTTCCCCTCTCCTTCCCCTTTTCCTGCTCCCACAGCTTCTGATCTATTTACAGAGAGTGAAGCACAGATGGGCATCCTCTTAGGCCAATAGGAATGCTGACTGTGAGCTGTGCCTTCCTGGAGGAGCAGAGCAGCCCTTGGCTGGCTGCAGAGAAGGTGTAGAGTCACACACTGGGTGTGGCAGGAGCTGGGGGCTGCTGGGGGCTGGATCACATTCCCAGGAACATCCGCATCTCCCCAGATGGTTCTGTTCTGGGTGGCTCATATCCCTCTAGCCCTTCTCAGTAAATCCCCCCTTCAGTCAGTGACTTCTGCATCAGGAAGAGTTGGGCTTGTTTTGAGGGAGCCAAGGCACTTTTGAAGTAAAGGCCTTACTCTCTATGTTCCTGAGCTCTGGAACAGGGTCAGCCATAGGTGTCCCCCTTTCAGCCCTGCATGGCACACCTGATAAATAGGATTCTTTCTCTCCACCAAGAGGCTGTTCATTTACATGCTGCCTGCCCCAGGGAGCCAATCTGAGCCATCCAGTTTGTCCACCTCACTGCACAGGGAGCCCTGTGCCCTAATACAGTTTTGTGCTCTTTCCTGGCAGCTGGGCTCACAAGGCAGGAGCTGCAGAGAATAAACCAGTGACTGGCTCTGGCTGAGCCCAACATCAAGAAGAGGAGCTGTGCTTTGGATTCTCCCTGGCTAATCTTCAGCTAATGTAAATCAACTTGATTCTGCTGGCATCAGTGGAAATGAGCTGATTCAGGCCATTTATAGTTTCTTCTTGTTTACTTACTGCATCCTAATGACTGCCAGGCACAAAAACACCTGACTGAGGACATTAGACACAAAGGCTTTATACCCTTAATGCTTTGTTCAGTTAAGACTAACAAAGACGAGGACTTTACCTTCTGATGGGAAAGCCAGGCCCCTGAACACTTAGCACTAATAAGGTGCTTTTCAGTTTCTAAGTGCTTTACAAACATTAATTAATTATTCCTTTCAACAACACTTGGTTATTTTCAGTTACTAGAGTGCATGTTTACTGAGTTAGCTCCATTGGTGCACAGCACATTGTTGGCAGCAGGCAGGAGCATAAATTGATCTATAACCACTTGCTGTAATTTGCAGCAGATTTGCTTCACCAAACACCATCAGTGCAGCTCCAGAAGCAGCTTGGAGGAGTGACCACTCCTCCCCGTGTCCTATGGTGGGGATAACCTTTACCTTCCCTGCTACACTGAGCAGAAACAGAGAATCTGTTTGCTGCACAATTTAACTAATTCCATGGAAACATATGTCAAACGGGAGCTTCACACAGCTGCAAGAAAGTAGCAACAAATGTTGTATGTGTCACAAAGAAATGCCCATTACACTACAGAAATGACACGGAGAGCAGGCAGATTGCTGGTTAGTGAGGTTGCCAGGGTGAGGCAGCAGAATTTCCTGCCCGCAATACTTATTAAAGATACAAAACACTCCTCATCTCTATCAGAAAGCTGACAACAGCTGAAGAAAAAAAAATTAACCAAAAATCAGCCAACCAACCAAGAAAACAAAAGCATGACATACTACCCTACCCTACCCTTAACATGGCCAAGTTCCATTGGAAAGGAAGATGACCAGAAGGCAGGAGCTGAAGTCTCACATCCTCACCTCAAAATGAGGTTGGTGAAACAGTGGAACAGGTTGCCCAGAGAGGTGGTGGTTGCCCTATCCCTGGAAAAATCAGCTTGGACAGGGCTCTGAGCAGCCTGATGTAGGGGAAGGTGCACCTGCTCATTGCAGGGAGTTGAACTAGAAGAGCTTGAAAGGTCCTTCCACCCCAAACCATTCTATGATTCCACAATTCTCTGAATCAATAATTCAATGACCCCTGCTCTGTTCAGGTCACACCAAAGATGACCCACATCTTGGCAACTTGAGGTCTCATTTATTTTCCTATCCCTGTTTCTCTCTCCCCTTTACACCACATGCCAAAGGAAAGAAATGCTTTCTGCCAAAGTGCTGTCTGGACCAGTGTGTTTCCACTGGAAATGAGGATTTCAGTGATCTGTGACAGATAATTTTAACTATTACCATGGGCAATACCTCTGCAATAGAAAACAACGTCATGGGAAGTGTTAAGAGATCACTTTTTGTTTAGACATACCCACACTTTCTCCAGGGAACAGACTTCTGACATAAAATGCTGAAAATATCAAGCTGCTCAGAACTATCAGCAGAAACCAGGCACAACCTTCTGCTGTGTCTCCTGCCCAGGTCCTGGTTAGTGAGGGGCTGGTACGTGGTGGCAGAGCACCAAATGCTGCATGCACCCAAATCTCATTTCATGGAGCATTCAGAGCACACTGCCTGCTGCCAGCACTAAGGTGGCTCCAGCTGTTTCCTTTGGCTTTCTTCAAACTCTCTCTGCTCTGGGCAATCAGGGACATGGCTTAGCATCATGTACACTACAGGAATTAAAATTGCAGAGTCAGGAACTAAATCTCTCAGTATCAGTAACCTGCACCCCAGGAGGGTTAAGGAACACCAAATTGTAAAGCTCTGAGACATACAGCCTAATTAATTAGCCATCTTTCACCTTGTTCATATTTGAAGTGTTTTGTCTGCAGGTGGAGCTGTGCTGGCACACACTGGAATGTACTGTAGGTCTCTAAACAGAAAGAAGATGTATTGGCAAATAGACTTTTTGCCTGTATACCTGTATACCTGTATACCTGTATCCATACCTGGGCTTTTGCAAACACTGCTATTTTCTCTCAGCTCTGCTCAGCAAATCTTGCAGCTGCATGAAAGGCCTGAGACTGGTTACTGAGCATTATCTTCAGCATGGGTGTTTACAGCTCTCAGCATCTCTCCTGAAAGAATCTCACTATAAGTAATACACAAGTATTTGCTAGAACCAGAAAGAAAAAATTCAGTCTATTTTCAGTCTGAATAGCTTAAACTGGGCTCTGGGATTCTTTGATGCTTTGGCTGGGAAGAAAACAAAATCCCCTCCTGCTGATGAGTTCTAATTCGCCTACATCTATGCTGGGTACAAAGAAATGGTGAGGTAATCAGACACACTTCTGTGTCTGCTCTGCAAATACACCCAGCCCTCATTTGAGAAAATGGCACATTGCACACTGATGCAAATAAAAGATTTAGGATTATATTCACTCATCCCAAAACAAATGCAAAAATAATTTCTTTCCTGAATTGTTGAGACAAGAAAGTAATTTTAGTTAATGAAATACAAACATCTCTATCTATGGAAATACAATGTAATTTTAACCTTTAAAATATTCTTCTGATACATAATTATATTCCTACTTCTGACTTCAGGGGGTTGCATGCAGTCACAATTTTTCTTCATGTTAACATGTAGTGCAGAAAACGTGTCCTGTTCTAAAGGATATCTTTTCATTGCTTATAGACACATAGATATCAATATAATTTTGCATTGATCCTCTGTAAAATATTTATATCTTAAAGGTACAATGATTACTGTAATACCACATATGACCTCAAGATAAATGTAATAGTACCATAGATGTAGGTAGCTTTTTGCAGCAAATATGTTGAGAATTACACAAAGGGAACCAACCAGTGTAGAAGCTGTATAAAATCCTTCCTCCAAGGAAGGGACACACCAGGGTAGTGGGTCATCTCTTCTAGTAACTATTCTCCATTGCTAACTAGAACTAGAACTTCTAGAGCAAGGTGCCAAATCTCCATGACAAATGTGGAATTAGATGGGTACAGTCAAAATACCTTTCCAATATTCATCAGGAAAATACGTGGCTCATGCTGTGAAATGAAACACGAGGGAGTTTTATTCCTTTCTGAAATTAGGATTAACAGCCCCTGGTCCCAAACTCATTTTAAATAATTCACCTATGGATGTTCTCTTTATTCTAAATATCCCCAAGTTTGAGACTTTTGTTATGCTTTTGGTCCCTGCCACACTCCTGGCAACCTGAAACACCAACTAATTTAACATATATCAAAATTATTTTTTCCACCTTTTGAGTTCACTGAGTATTAACTACCCCCACATGAGAAATGCAGCCAATTAATACAGCCTCCATAGCAATGACTTGTACAAAAGCATCCAAGCCCAACAGCAATTTTCAGCAATGTAAACCTGTGATTTCTTTATGCCATGGAAAATTTCTTTCACCTTTTTATTTCTATGTAGGAACCAAGAGATAACTTCCACTTGCCTCTTATGATTTTTGTAGGAAAACAGAGCAGGAAAGAGGAACATAAGAAACATGTTCACTCTTGCACTTCTCCAAATGTGGGTGTTGGATGTGTTTGTAACATAACTCGTTGCAGCCGATTGGCACCAAGCCCTGACACGCTCCCTGTCTAATAAAATGTGTTTCTCTTGATACCAAATTCTAATCAGGGCAACTTGCTTGATATATTCTAAATGTAAAATATGTTAAACATCCTAGACATTGAATATGTGAAAAGGATTGTTATTCACTCCTAATCAAAGCTTTGTTTCGTGTCATTATCTGTTTGGTTTTACATGATTCCTGCTTGCTTGAGTGAAAATGTCTGCTGTTGGAAATTGTCACATTTCTCTCAGAGAAGCAAGGCAAGGAGCAGTGCTGCATTCAGAAAAGCCTAGGCATAAAGGCTTGCTTGTTTGTTTGTTTTTCTTTTGGAAAACTCTGCACTGTTTGTTAGGTCGTAAATTATTGATTTATTTGGTGATTTACTTTGCAGCAAATTGAAGTCATATGCAAGCTAAATACAGTTTTACTTAAGTTAATTATGGTGATGGGGACTATAAAACTTCAGAAATAGACAATTGCATTTACTTGACATGTGCACTATAAGCCAAAATATATCCCTCTTCCACGCCCACTATAGAGTAAATGTAACTTAAACTACATTTATTTCATTAATAGCTGCAACATCTGTGCCTGTAAAACTGCTATGAAACAATGTCATGGAAATATTTTAGGCTCTCCTGGTTTCCCTGTAGGGAGAGATCACCCCTACAATGATGTGGCCACAGAGGGTCTAAACCAACAAGTAGGGATGGGGACACCATGACCTCCCCACCTTTTTTCACTGAAAGCCAAAGTACAATTAGTATTTCCCATGTGAAACACTCACTGAATTACCTTTCTTTTTCTATACTTGTTGGGGCCACAGAAAAACAGATTTGGAAGGTATGAACATCTGGATGGAAGAACTGGAAGCTTGGCATGAGCTGTTAAGAGCGTGGGGCATGGGTTGCAGTGCACAGAGATCTCACCTGCACCACTGGAGACACTGGTCAGTGCCTGGAGTTTCAGAGAGAAAGGAGTTTGACTTTTGGTATGGATTTTCTAGAAACAAAAATACACCACAGCAGAGATCTGCCTCAGGATCCAACACAAGTGAATGCACATAGAGCAGGATGCAGACAATCTGAAGGGAAGTCCAAGTTCTGTCCCAGAGGCACAACAGATTTTGGAGTGCTGGCTCTCAATTTAGGTATGTTACAGCTCATGTTTAAGCAGACCAGGCAGGATACTTATGACAGCATAATTCTGAAAATCCCAATCCATCTGTCTACTTTGTACTGTGAAATCCATGCTGCTGTGGGTGTCCTGCCCGCTCAGATTCCAGGTACAAACACCTGTATTGTGGAACGAATGATATTCCAAAGCTCACATCAGGGCATGGAGCAGGAATGGGCTACTATCAGTGAGATCCAGAACCACACAATACACAGCATCCCATTCCCACACTCCAGACCAGCCTCACAGAAGTCTGGGTGCCTTGAGGTCCTATCTTCAGGATTCTGGACTCTCTCCTGTGAAACTGAGCACCTGAAAGCCCTGAATGATCTGAAAAGAGATCCTTCTCACCCAGAGCCCTTGCCTAATGAAATCAGTATTCCAGTCAGCTCCATCACTAGAAAAAGCAGCTGCAGTATGCAGGGAACATATTCTGTTTTCCCAGCTCCATGTGCTGGCATTTTGCAAATGAAATTTTCTCTGACTTTTAAGCTATATGAAATCTTGAAATTAAAATGAAATATAATTTTCAGGAATGGAAAGTACTACTTTTTGGCCAGCTCTATTTGTACATATAAAACATCCTAGATGTCCCAAAGTGTCTTTCATGCCATCTTGAATTATATCCTTCTTTTTTTTTTTTATTGAGATCTCCAAAGCCAGCTGCTTAGGGGTTTTCAATGCCCAAATTCCCACTCATTATTTCATTTGACACTCAGATCCCTTGAGCAGCACTGAAAAATTACTAAACCTTAATATCTGAGAAAGACTTCCAAACAACAACTACAATGAAGAAACTGGTCTTGGCACTAAAAACCAATGAATATGTAAGACAAATTGTATCTGGAGAGAGCAAACACATTAAAACAGCCTACCAGTAGCATCTTTCAAAAGATATCTAATGTAAGCTGCATACTCTTCAATAGCTCAAGGGGCTTATAGTCAATAAATTTAACAGGTTGCAAAAAAAAAGTCAAAGCTAAAGTACAGTATGTAAATGGAAGCTGGAGTGCACTCTTCTTTTCAACCTTAGGACAGAGTTAATAGAGGGGAAATGACAAAATACATAAAAAGGAATACACAGGATTTGACAGAGTATGTTTTTTTCTTTTAACTTCAAGGCAAACTACCAGACTATTTTGGTTTACAGATAAATCAAACAAAGAACTTTTATCAGTTTGCATAAAAGTCTCATTTTCAGCACTGGAAAGATTAGGCTTCAGAGCCTTATTTTGTATGTGTATGAGGGGGATTACAAGGGAAGTGGTGAAAGTAATGACCTTGCCCGGGATTAGCTTCCACAATTGTATGGTAAAATAGTTGTGTTTTCCATGCTTATGGATTAAGATATTCATTGACAGTTTCTGTAAACTAGTGAAATTCACAGATATTTTCAGTAATAGGGTGGTGACAGTAGCAGTATCTGACAGCCTGACATTACCCATGGCGTTGTGATGCTCAGCCCAGGAAGCTGGACCCTCAGCCTTGCCAGATTTGTTTGCAGTGGCTCAGTGTTTGTGTGACAAAAAGGGTTTCCTTCTGGAAATCCTTTTATTTTTACAGTTGTATGGTCATGCTAAATGCAAATGTATTGGACCCATTTGGTCCTTTTTTTTTTCAAGAGCTACACCTGACTCCTCCCAGCTGACCTAAGGTCGCTGTTACTGAGTTACCCCACACACTGACAGCTACACTTGGTTAAGCTGCCAGAAAACTGAAGTGGTTGGACCATCCCCAGTGAGATTCTCTTTCTTCAGTGTTTTTAATTTTGCTGTTTCTAAAGAGCTCTTGGGAAGAAGACAGGAACTACATGTGGGGCAATCAAGACCCTTGTTTTGGCTATGACAAGCCCAGTCTCTGCTCTGATTCAATGGTGACTCTTTGGATTGAAAGCTGCTGCTCTGAGGAAGGCAGAGCAGAAAATGCTGTGGAGGCTCTTGAAGCCCAAGCCAAAATCTTAATACAGAAAACAACAGGCAGAAAGCCCCTCTGAGTGGCTCAATGTTTCTGAAGACTCTCCAGATAGCTTAATCTTCCCAAAGAAGTTGAAAATAAATTCATCAGAAATGGTCAGCTGCTTGTCTCTGTGCCTTTAAAATGTAAAGCATTTTCTGTTTGTCCTGATTCTATCATTTAACTTTGCAGATATATTGGAACCTATTTATCAGGCAGGATAGTGGAAGAAGAGGTTCACTTTGTTTACTTGCTCAGAGTAATCTCTATGGTAAAATAACTGCATAGAGGAGTAAAGACAATTCTGTTCATGAGAGAAACATTCCCATGAGGGACAACACAGCATAAACTTGGTAAGTTTGCCTCAAGCAGTCCCAGCTCACTGTGGTTGGGTTCTCCACACAAAGCAAAGCACAGTCATATGGCAAAGAAATGAAGGCTTATACCAGCCTATACATATTTTCTTGCATTTGCAGAATTAGTTAATATAAAATTATGTTCAGCAGAGAAAGATTTCAAAGTCATGGTCTCTGACTACCTGAATCATTTCTACTACAAATGCAACATGTCAAGATTTATTTTTTTTTTACAATATTGTCTGTCAAATCTATTAAGCTGTGTTATAGTGCCTGGGCTTCTGCTCTCATTTCATGACAATGGAAAGTGAGATAAGCAGAGAGAAAAAAGAACTGGACCTGGATGGAGGGTTTTTGGAAGCAGCACAAAAAATAGTTTGAGATAGGTCCATGTATGGTTGACACCAAAACTGATGATTAAGTCTTCATTATCATAGTGATGGGTATTTGTAGTCCCAGTGTGCAATCTCTGGATTATCCCTGGACAGCAAAGTGTCCCTGCAGAGCAACAGGGGTGTAGCCAAATTTTGTGTAAAGCAGTCACACTGGCAATGGCAGCAGTCTGCCTTCAGAAGCACAGAGCACACAGTTCAAGCTGTAAAATTCATTCAGAAAACTGGAAAAAAGAAGGAGGTTAACCTCTGCTGAACTCAGTGTTGCTTGAAATGGTTTAAAAATGAGGCTCTGTTTGCCCAGAAGTTTTGTAGTGGTTGAGACACAAAAACTCTGAGCTTCAGCTTGGACTGTGCATGCCAGTAACTGGCAAAAAATGAGCTGTCTACCCCTGGTCAAGGGAGAGGTTCTGGGACATGCACAGGGTATGAATGATGAGCTCTCAATATGGAAAAGTGTTGGGAACTATTCACCCAGGGAACATAACAGGCTAATCAGAAAGTCCAATAGAAGTAGACATCTTTCAATGGACATAAAACAATCCCTTTCATGCAGCTGAGTTGAGAAATCTTTATCCTCATGTAGGTAGTGAAAAATACACATCCACTGTGATAGATGTAGTTCTGCATATGGTTAGAAATTCACTTTTTCTGGTAATTACCTTTTCTCCCTGTTCATTCTTCATTTCTTTAACATAGTCATCCAGTGGACATTTTCATGAAGGCAACCTTAAGAGCAGAGATCTCACAGTTTTCTAAAGAAAAGAGAAAACAAAAAGCTTCTAAGTGCTATATTTACCATACTAAATCCCCAGGTGGTTACACCCACAACCTAACAGCACTGGCTGATTTTAGCAGGCAAAAGCAAAAGGCAAACATACTTTCTATATCCACAAACTGGGAAATAGATAGGAGGAAGCTGTGCTTTCAGAAGGCATTAAAAAGGGGGTAAAGATTAAATGCTTTTGCTTTTCTTTACTTTTGTTAAAAAGACATAGAGGAAACACTTCTTTTTCTTATAGTGCACTTTTACCTTTTCTTTTCCAATGGTTTTGGACCCATGGGAGCTGCTTTTAAAATCATGGTGACAATTTCATATTCTAGAAGGAATCTGAACATGTCATCACATGTTCCAAAATATATGAACTTGCATATTACTTAACAGTAAATTAAACCTGTCTCATTACACTTTAAACCAAGAAACTTTAAAAACTCTGCATTCTTTTATATAAACTCATTTAGTTGTCTAATCTATCTAATTCAGTAAAAAAACACTGTTTAATATATGGTTTAATAGTTTCTTCATGCCATACCAATCACAATTTCTAATTATAGTTGGACAAACAGCATTTGAAGTAGATATGATCTGTCTTTGCTTTTTGTCTGACCTTTGCCTTCCAGTGACCTGAAAAATAATGTCAATTATTAAACCAAATTATTTGAAAGGTAGTATTCACTTAGACAGAAAACTACCTCTCAGACAAATGGTATCATATATAGTAAGCAAGGTTAGATGGATACAGCATATTTAAAATGAGGTAATAAGAACCATTTTAGAATCAAAAAGGTCAGAAAAGACCCCCCAGATCATCAAGTTCATTGAGTTTTTATCATTCTGAAGAAATATATAAATGTTAAGTTAATGGTAGAAGTACAGACAAACTTGCTTTGTCTTTTCTTCCAAAGTGGATTCCAGTGACTGTAAACATAAATTTGGAGTATGCGCTCAATTCCGATGGCCAGAATGGCAGCAATGATCAGCTACAGGAAGAGAAAGCTGCCAATATAGGGAGAGTCCCAGTTAGGTGGGTAATACTGAGCAGTCTCTTGAGCTATTTATGCATCTGACAAACTTTGAGGAAAGTACTGGAACAAACCTCCTGCCTCCCAGGCCCATCACCGACACAACAGCCTGGCCAGACCCTGAGCAAGCTGCAATTGCTCAAAGGGCTGTAGCACGCAGCTGCCCCTCAATGAGTACCCAAGACAAGCATTTTTATCTCCAGGAGCCCAAAGGTCTTCAGCATGATGGCATGGAGATGGCTTTACAGATGAGCACTATCTCACAAGTGACTGGATCCAGACCTGTTCTCAGTGAGCTGCTCACAGGGCTGTAAGTCTGCGTCACCCTCTCCTCCATCAAACCCACACACAGTGAGGAGGCCATAAAATCCACTCAGCCTAGGAGGCTTGTCTTATCAGCTCACAAGAATTGAAGCTGTGCAGGTCAAATCTTGATTCTAAATTGGCTTGAAGTACCTTTGAAAGTATAAAATTATGAGAGAGCTCAGAATCATCATTATCATTAGCAGCCACCCCTGAAAATGCTCCAGAAACGATGCCGAGTGTTCCTTGGAAGGAAGTCAGAGAGATATTGCAATTACCAACTATGTTATATCATTTAAGTATATATTTAGCTTAATTGTGGTAAAACTTGATAGTATTCTGTTGATTTCATAATTACTAGAAAAACTGCAAAATAAAACACATGTCTAGGAGGACTGGGAATTTGATGTGGTTTATAATCAACAACATTGTTCACAATGACAGATCTGAGTATACAGAAATTATTTCACATTGCAGCACTGGTGCTAACACTTGCTTTTCCACTTGCTTTTCATTACCATTGCAAAGTAGTTTTCCTAGACAGTGCTTATTTTAGTCATGGCAGAAACTAATGAATTTTTCAGACTTGTGTCTGGGTTTTATTATACTCCTATACAATCTTTTATTATACTCCTACAAAATCCGGTTTTTATGTATTGTACTATCAAAGAGTGGGCTGAGTATGCCCTTACTTCCCTCTGAATCTTTTTTACAACTTTATAATTCAGAAATTTAAACTTCTCTTGACCCATTATGAACCACTCACCCCTGAGTCTGACCTTTCTTCTCCCTCTGGGTCACTGTGAAAATTACTGGAACTCCAGGGGCACCCAAAGCATCTCTTCTTTGGCCCTGTTGTACTAAACAATGTAAAAACAAGGCTGTAAACAGTCCCGCTCTCAAGAGCCTGCAGTCTGGCATGTTTACAGGACAGATTTTAGCAAAGTAAAGAAATGGTTGAGCTAATTCCTTTCAAGCTAACATTGGTATCTCTAGTCTGTACTAGAATGCAAGCACAATCTATGTTGGCAAAACACGGGAGCTAAATAAGGGATAGGAAAAGGGAAACTCATGATTCCTCCCTGCACACAGCTGACATAAGCATGGGCATTCACAGCAAGAGACCCAGCAGAGGAGACAAGGGATTTTGTGGGAGCAGCTGTCAGTTTGAACATCATTTTACCCTTTCTCAAAATTTGTCCTTTGAAGAGCATGAACACCACTGGGGTGATTCCCAGCCCTGTTAGACCAGAGCTGCTGGAGAACTTCTCCATAAGGTGAATCCTGTGGCTGCCCTGGTGCACAGGGAGGAATCCAGCACTGTATTGATTGGCTTTGTGTTGTGTAGAGGAATCTAAAGACGTACAGAAATGTGAGAGGGAAACAGAAAGCTTGGTTGGTTGATACAGCCAGGCACCAGCAGCCAAGCCAACAGACTCTAAACTCTACTCCCTATTTCTTCTGCTGCTTTCACTCAGTCAGTTCATTTTGCTCCATAGATCGATTTCCTTATTGGAAAAAAGACTGAAAAGGGTTTTTCTTACCTCTGTCTTCCTGTTGTAGTCTGTAGGGTCTGTGGAGGGAAAGATACTGTGGATGTGAAATGTGTCATTGCTTTTGTGGACACAGGGGTCACCTGTTACTGATTAGGTGGAGCCAGCTCTTCCCCTACAACATGAATGCTGAGCAGGCAGATCCCAACACAAAAGTTGCCTGATATGAAACTGTGGAGAGAGCAGACTTAAGATAAATACTTTCTGTATGCTCTAAATTTTCTTTTACTTCCTTGTGGAGATAAAGTTTGATTGAGCACCACTTAATGCAGAGCAGAAGGAAAGATATTGTAGAAAGGTAGACATTGTGGTGAAGAGGAACTCTAGAAAATTAAGTGCAATTGAAACAGTGAGAACGGTAGAAAACCCAAGACTTTCACATGAGTAAAACAATGGGGTTTTTCCCTCTTATCATCTGTTACTTCAGATAAGTACTCCTTACCCACTCCATGCTCCTCTCACAGCCTCACACGTCTAAGGTCCTGGCTGGCTTTTTTAGAAACACTAAAATAGGAGCAATGGAAAGGCAATAATGCTGGTATTTGATGTTGCAAACAGAAAATTCAGTTAAAACATTTATTTAACTTGAAGGTGGATAACTAAGAGCCCCATGGTGATTGTTTAAGACATGGCCTGTGTATTTCAGAATACCAGAGGAAAAGCCAGCCACGGGAGTAGTTCCCTGGTGAAAGATGGTCACTGCTATAATTGGTCCAGATCTGCTTCAGAGCAGGTTTAGATATCCAGCTGTGCCCCTGATCACTCCAAACAGACAGGGATGTAGCTGAGGAGAGCAGTGAGACTCACCTGCTGTAGCTTCAGGTTGAAATCTGCCAAATACCTAATAAACATGCACAAACCTACTGTTCAGCTTGTGCAGGATCTGGGGAGAAGAGCAGAAATCATGTGGAGAAGGATATAAAGGAACATCAAGCAATCCCATAAGAAGCCAAACTTTTACTTTCAGTGTTTATGGCAGTGATCTTCATGTGAAGATCAGTGCTGCAGTAATTCACTAATTCATCATTCATAAAGAATGATGAGCACCTTACTACAGGCTAAGGTAATGTAACAACACAGACAACATTGCAGACCTCAGCTAATTTCCCATTGTACAAAAATTTTGTCATCTGCATACTTTAAAATCATACTTCAAGCAGCTTAATAGAAAATTATAGCCTGCTTTTTAGAAGCATAACCTATAATTTATTTTTCATTAACTGCTCAAGTTCAATTTTGATACTGTAAAGCTAAATGCACTTTTAAGCTTTTACTTTCATCAATCACTTTATTTTTTTTCCTGACACGTGGCATATATTATTCAATGGTATTGGCTGCTCTGTTTTTAAATAATATCCTGTTTTCTAGAATACCAGGAGGATTGTATTTAGACATCTTTAAAAAATGTAGTGACAGCAATTTCAATCAAAAAACGAGAGGAAAAAAATACAATGAATAACAGCAACTGAAATAAGTTAGAAGCAAGGAAGGAAAAAGCAGTATTGGAATACTTTGGTTTCATTCATACTGAAGTTTGTGATGTTGTGGAAAACTTATGAGAGCCTTGTATACAAGTTAATACTGCAGTAGATCGCCATTGCCATCTCCTGGTAAATAAACCATATAACTGTATTCCAGATATTTTTCTAAACAGTCATATATTGTACAACTGTTGAGAGATTACACCATAAATAGGCAATAAAGGATTTAGGGTATTTATTGTGAGACTATCATTGCATTTTTATTCTTTGCTCACGTAAGACCTTTATAAAGAACTGCATTACAGTTGATAAACGATGGTATTTGTTCCAATGCACTCTTTATGCTGAAAAGAAATACTGCTAGTTATGACTCTGTAAATTAAGGTGAGACAATGGGTTTTGTTGTGATTGAAACAAATAGCAGAGCTGCTTAAGGAAAACTCCCCACAACCAAAACAAATATCCACTCAGAGAGAAGGTGCTGGTCCTCAGTGTTCTGTGATGGGACTGTGCCACAGCAGTTAACCAAAAAAATGTTCACCAGCACCAAGCCATGGCACCCAGAGACAGTAGGGACAGCAGCAGTGACAACAGCAAGCTGTCATTTCACTTTCTGGTGTTTCTAATCCTTTTATTACCACTGTCATCATCCTTTCCACTGTCCTTTCCCATTGTGTCACTGTCATAATTTCTGAAAAATTCCTTCACCAGGATTTCTTCTCCTGGGAAGCTGAGAAGCCTCAGAGAAAAATGAAAACAATAATTATCTGATTCACTTCTCCTGTGTTTTGCTGCTTTGGAATGTGGTTTGGAGATTGTTTATCCAACAGGTGGTTGTTTGATTGGCTTCATGTGAATTGTTTTTACTTCATGACCAATTACAGCCAGCTGTGTCAGGACTCTGGAGAGAGTCACGGGTTTTTCATTAGTATCTTGTTAAGCCTTCTGTGAGTATCCTTACTCTATTCTTTAGTATAGTTCTAGTATAGCATTCTTTAATGTAATATAATATCATAAAATAATAAATTAGCCTTCTAAGAACATGGAGTCAGATTCATCATTTCCTTCCTGCCACGGGGTACCCCAAAAACACCACACCATTGCACTCCCTCTCTGCCACAGGTGCTCCTTGCATGTCTCTGTGCAGGTCCCTGTGTTTGTCCTCCTGACACAGCACATCCTGTCCTGCGGGAAGGGGGAGCAGCAGGAGCAGCCCCCCCCCAGCAGAGCTGTCTGTGTCGCACCAGAGCCAGCAGGCTCTCACCTTCTCCATCACGTGGGGAAGGAGAATGAGATGTGTGTACAACTCATTACCCTTCGGAGCAGAGAGCAGCTCAATGTGATGCTGAGCCTTGATAAATCATCCTTTCAATCAAATCAGTAAACAGAGGGAAATGCTGTCTAACTGGCAATAAATTTCAGGCAAGTTCAGCAAGGAGTGACAGATCAGTCAAAAGGCTGTGCCTGGCTCTGTTTGTGTACTGCTTTTGCATTGCTTCTTTCTGCATCAGGGAAAGTGAATTCCCTCCCTTGGAGCTGCGTTGGCTGCCAGCATTGCCAATTAATGTGACAGGGAACAACCCCTGCAACAAGTGTCTGCTTTTTGCCTTGCAAGCAGAAGAAATGTTTGCAATATTTTGGAAGAAACTAGGGCTGAAGGCTTTCTGACTACAACTTCTGAATCCAGAGCTACATCATGAAAAGCATCTACTTAGGAGCAGCCTTTGCAGTAGTGACAATTCAGTTTGAATCTTCCAGCTCAGCACCCACACAGCCAGGACTGTGGTGATGGGGTCAGTCACAAACACTGGGAAAAAGGAGGATAAATGCAGGCAAGTGCAATGGCATTTTAGAGCTGCCGTAGTGTCAGAAGGAGTAAAGATTAACTGAGCTCAGCAAGAGCTGTGAAAAGTTGCTGGCTGTGGATACTTGGAAGGAAAAGAGCTTTGGAACAAAAGTGAGAACAGTGTCTTGAGGGACTTCTATTTCTCATCAAACCATTTCCCTCATGAGGGGACACAGAGCTGGTCTTGGACTCACAAAGGCATTTAGAAACCAGAGTCTATGGCAGGTTACACTTAATGATCATAATAGCTATTAAAGCCAAAAGGGACTGGAAAACACAAGCTTAATTATTTGACTATCCCAAGGGATCCAGAATCAACACACAATACTAATAGTATCTCCAGTCATTGTTATTAGATTATGCCTAGAAACTTTTCCCTGAAGCAACACTGTAATTATGTATTTATTAATTTATCTTTATTTGCTTTAGCTTCTCCAGCCTTTAGAAAAATGCATGCTTTCCACTGCAAAGAAATTCAAAACAGTCATCTCATTGAGGAAATGGGTAAAAACAACTGAACTCTAAACCAGAGGAGCAGAACTGAAGAATTCATAGCTTCCTTTGGAATTTACAAGGGGAAAAAAAACCCACTTACTTTAGGGAAAAGTCAAAGACAGATGAAAATTAGAAGCTGATATGCATTTCTCTTTCTACAGAGAGTGCCAGTCAGGTCTGCAGCAGAAATTAAATCAAGGAGCTGTTCATTCTAAGAGCTTCTGTCTATTCAAGGAAATCTGGCCTTCAAACAAGATAGAACAAAAATGAGACAGGAATGCCATTCCCATTGCTCTCTCCATACCAGGTACCAGGTTTCTATAAGAACATGGCAGATTGTGCTTCTGATGCCTCCCATGGCCCTGCAGGATCCAGAGATGAAAGTCAGAGTGCCAGATCTTCCCATTCATTCCTCAATCTACTCCTTCCTAAGAAAAATTATTTTACAATATCCATCAGACATTAACATCCCAGGCAGGGATAGCATGGGTTGGCAAACTTAAGACACAAACCATGAAGGCTCAATAACTCCAAGGCTATCCAGGCATCAAGAAAAGAGAGAAACTCTATGATCTTTTTGTAATAGTTTTAAGGTCTCAATGTCAAGAGATGAAAAAAATTTTATGCAAGTTTTTTGCACAACATCAGTAAAGGTTGCAAGACTGAACTCCCCCTTTCTCTTGAGACTTCATTTTCAATAAATGTGTTTAAAATATTTTCCTTCATGAAAAAGAGGGGGCAGTAAGAAGGGACAGGAACAAAGCAATATTTCAAAGATTTGATGAAACACAGCTCATTGCTGACTGTCCATCTTATCTTCCTATGCCACATTTCTGAGGATTGGGAGTTTACAAATAGCACTGCATGTTTTCCTTAGCATGTATGGGTGGGAAGACAAAGAGTCAAGCTTTTACATTCCAAAAGAAGAACTAGTTTTAGGATAGGGAAGTCAGAGGTACATTCAAGAAATGCAGAAAAAATTGTCTTCCCAGAACTGAGTATACTATCTAACAGGACCTATATAGCAGGATTATTCTCCATGGCTTACAAGAGTATTGATCTGTGTGTACTCCTCAGTGGTGTTACATTCATTTTAGCATTGATCTCTCTTTCATTACAGCACTGCATCATGCACTCTCAGTGTCATCTCAGTGCTCCTCTAAAATCTGACTGTCTTCTGCTGCTGTCAAGATGTACAGATGCATCGTGCAGCTTCCAATTCAAAATATCAATTTCAAAGTCTTATTCTCACACAGGCAATCCCCACCTTTTAAAATAATACTAAGGACCTACCATCCCTTAGTCCTCCAAAACAAGTTAAACACAGAATAAAGAAAACATTGGCAAGTGCTTTTTCTTCAGAGATTTTTTTACTCTGTGCATTGTTTGTGTTACCTTTCAAAGAAGCTTGAAAATACCATTTCTTTTCCTCTCAGCTCCTTTCTATTCCATTTGGAAAACATTGATTTTCCTTCCCCCTGTGATTCTTATGCAGCACAAGTAAACATGGCTCTGTTTAATATATGTCCAAGTCTGTGCAATGCCATCAAATTCACTGTAGCTCTGGGAGAGAAACCAGTCACTTTGTTGGCTTCTAGCTTTGCTACCATGCAAAATGCCACAATTCTTGCACGATGTCCAGAGAGGTTACTGGTTTTGTTAACTTGCTTATGTATGCTTTATTCTACAAAGCACATGACTGGGCACCAGGAACTCATAATTTCTGACGTCAGTTTTAATAATAGTCACAATTACAGAGAGACAAGGATACGTGGATCAGAAGCTCATGGCACAAAATGTGCAAATACATGAGCAAAAAGCTTTTTTTCCTAATGGATTACCAAAATAATATACATGATCTTGAGCTTATCACTAAAGCTTCTGCACCATGCTTTGATAACTGCACCCCTGGCGTAAGCTAGAGATGAGTCTGTTGTCTTCAGGCTGGTAAAGATGAGGACAAAAACCTTAAAAAACTACTACAACTCCCTGCAGGAATGGTCTCCTTCCCTGCTGAGTGTGCCTTCAAGATTGTGTGCTGTTTTGCCAGCTCCCACCATATTCTGTAATTCTGGGCAAAAAAGTATCTTATCTTGCAGCTATTTAATTATGCCAGCCTGGGGAGCAAGTGCACGGCATCTCAACTTTGGTACCTTGGCTATTCCATAATAACAACCCTGAACTTCACTGTGTGATGCCTGTGTCCTACCCTTCACACCTTTGAAACTGGTATCCTATTTACCTGAATGGAGAAAAAACACTTTGTTTTTCCCTTGCATGTAAGTTGCAACAGATGAGAACAAGCTGGGGAAAACACCTATTATTTCAATCTTCATGATTTCCCAGTTTTTCCTCCACAAAGTCCCCTTTTCTGCCTTCACACAGCTCTTGCTTTCTCTTGTCAGTATTTCACTGTCAACCTATGTTCTTGTAGCCTTTTTCCTACATTAACAGTAATGCCATATTTTATTGCTGCAAGTATAACCCTCAGCACTTTAGCTCCTGCACCACAGACCCCAATCCAGTGTTTAAAGATGGGAATCCTTCCAAGAACATCCTTAGGCACTGGCACTGGATCAGACACTCTGTGCAAGGACGGATTTCTCATATCCCTAAGTTAACTTCTGAAAGAAAAGGCTCTATCCAGCGGGAGAGTCACTTACCAATGTAATATTTTATGCATTGAGCTCCAGAGTGTTGCAAGATGACTTTAAGTATCACAGCAGACAGAGTAATTTCACATAATGAGCTAGTTCTTTAAACTGTTACCTCACTTAACACTGAACCAATTAATCAGGACAAGGAAAAAAAAGTACTGCTTGTGCACTGCTGTACCACAATGCATTACTGCTCCCAGCTCAAAGTCCTTTTCTCACAAAGATTACATCTCAAGAACCCAGAGCGTTTACTCGCTTGCACTGCCCTTTTCTAATTGCTCACAATAGGAGCTGACAGGCAAGCAGTCAGGGAGACATTGTTTCCACAGAAATTGCATATAAAAGATTTAGCAGCTGTGTAAATACATCATTTTTGGGAAATGGACCTTCCTTTAGAAGTATGGAGATGTAACACTGTTCTGAAATTAAATATCAACTGCAAAAACACTGTTTCAGCTTCACCAGTCACTGTTTCAGCTTTCACTGCTGTGGGCATGGGCTGGCCAGAAGAAACATTGTCCTGAGCAAAAGAAAACAGGCTGGATCCAAAACTATTGCCTGTTATCAGTGGCATTTAAGGGGCTCATTCAGTATTTTGTTATTTATTTTATATATATTTTGTTATTGTATTTGTTGAAAACCCCTCCTGTGTAGGGACTAAGACTTGTTTTGGCTGGGATGGTCAGCATTCAGATACCAGGGCTGTGAATGTCAACCTTATTTCAACCAACTTATTCCTTTCTCTTGGAGAGGAAAGCATCCTTTTCTCCATGTTGTGTCATAAAGATGGTGTATCTGGGGAGGAGGAAAAGAAAGGGGATGTCATTTCACAAATGATTCAGTTACAGCCACTCTTCTCTCCCCATCTATTTCACTGAATATCTGATAATCAAGAAAGGTGCAATTATCTAAAGTGAAGAAACTGCAATATTAACAGAAATGACATTTTACTGCAGTGATTAAACGTGGAATTTCAAGGGTTTATTTGTCAATGTGGTGCTTACATGTTACAGGTAATCTCTGAAAATCAGTCGAGTTGTACTACTGAGAATGACAGTGATTAATGAGATCCTGCCTCTGAGGGAGATATTGCAGGTGAAAAGAAACAAAAGTAGAGCAGACAAGTGGCAAGGGCCAATGAGACAAACTCTTAATTGTAACCACCATGAACTAACTGACAGGGGGTTGTAGGGCTGTGTGAAATGCAGAAAAATGTTTGGGGAATTTATATCCTTTTGTTTTGGAGCAGAGAAAGAAAGTGGCCAGTTTACATGGTTGCCATAGTAATGTAAAATGTTATTTTAACTACTTAAATATACTCAAAGTATTTCTAATGCTGGCATAAATTGCATAGCCAGGGCTCTAAGCAGCAGTGTATTGTTCCAAGAGGTCCTTCCTTACTCACTGCCCTTTGAAATTTTTAGGAAGTTTGCTGAAGAAATGTAACCACCTCTTTTTCTTCAGCCCACAGCTTGTCTCTGTTTATGTCTCAGCTTTTCTGCACTCCTTTCACTTTTTAGTCTTCTTCCATTTTACTTTTACTGCCTCTTGTCCTCCAGCTTAATCCATGGATATTTTACTCCCTTGGCTCCACTATTCTCTTTCAGCTCATGAGGTAAACTTTGCCTTTACTTTCACAGCCCCCTGCATTCTGACATCAGAATGACTTTCAAAAAGTAATTCATTAGCTGCTCTCATAATAATAACTCTCAGTCAAGAATGACTAATTGTAAAGGACTGCCTTGATGGACACAGCAACCCCCTGCACATCCAGAATCAGTGGCTGGTGCAATGAAATCCCAACCCTGTGTTTAGATATGTGACACTCTAACAGACATTTAAATAACATTAATTTACTAATTTCCTAATCTTCCACTCCAGCATTCAGTCAGATAAGGTTCTGACAGAAGGTAGGCACATGCAGATGTGAAAGGATGAGGGAAATGGGGACTGTAAAGGCAGAATAAAGTGTAAAGTGAACCTTACATAACTTCCAAAGTGCCCTCCCTCAAAGGCAAATTGCTGCTGGATGCTCTGCTGTCTATACTGTCCCAGGCAGTTAAACTTCCAGACATCATTATTGCAGCCCCAAAATATTTAGTTGGCCAGAACTATTTCAGATAGTGGGAGATTATCCTATGTCCATTAGGTCTGAGATGGTTATTCAATAGATGGAAGCTGAGAAATACTCAAATTACCAAAAAAAGCCAAACAGCACTGCAGAAAAATGTGGAATAATCCAAAGGCTGCAGGCACCAGAAGCAAAAGGAAAGATCTTTCCTTTTTCCAAAAAAACAGTCTGGTCTTTCCTTATATGTGCAAACGAGAAGACGAATTATCGGAATTTCCTAGTTACATAACTAATTTTAAAAAGGAAGCATTTAATCCCATGATAACTACATGCCATCTCTTTTGTTTCTTGCCTCTGCCCACCCACTTGGAGTGGTGCAGCATAGCTCAAAATTCAGCAGTGTGCTGAGACAGCACATCAGGGAGCAGGCACACACCCACACGTGGCATGGTCAGAGCACCAAGGGCTCAGAGTCTTCACCTCCAGTGCTGCAGGGAGCAGGGCTGGTTGGGAGAAGGGATTGAAACCAAAGCAAGGACAATGTTACAGTGCCCACTGCTCCTGCTGTCATTTTCGTTATAAACTTATATTTCCTGGGTTTATAATTCACTTGTTAAAAAATTGCTGAGAGCTAAATATTAGCAAGCATCTCTTGAAGATGCTTGCTAATAAGAAGAATTTCCAGAGTGCAGGGAGAGAGAAGGAATCTCAGATTCTGCTTATTCCAGTGGGGAAAGTGATTCCAGCATGAGCAGGGCTCTACTAACATGGAACTTTTGCCAGAAACTCTGTATAATATGGCACAAGGCTGTGGCCACATTTTAAATCTACAGGCACATGGCAATTCAGTGGAATCCATGGGACTAATTCAAAATTCCAGACTTCCCCCCAGATGTCAGACAGGATCCTTGCTCTCTACCTTAGATCTATTCTGAAGCACAAAAATAATTGTATATCTCACTGCTGCTACCTGAAATAGACCCCCAGTTATTTGATGCTGTCTTGTGGGCAGGCAGGAATATTCAGCTCTGGAACCCTGATTCTCTTTAGCAGCCCTGGAATATTCAGCTCTGGAACCCTGATTCTCTTTAGCAGCCCTGGAATATTCAGCTCTGGAATCCTGATTCTCTTTAGCAGCCCTGGAATATTCAGCTCTGGAACCCTGATTCTCTTTAGCAGCCCTGGAATATTCAGCTCTGGAATCCTGATTCTCTTTAGCAGCCCTGGAATATTCAGCTCTGGAATCCTGATTCTCTTTAGCAGCCCTGGAATATTCAGCTCTGGAACCCTGATTCTCTTTAGCAGCCCTGGAATATTCAGCTCTGGAATCCTGATGCTCTTTAGCAGCCCTGGAATATTCAGCTCTGGAATCCTGATTCTCTTTAGCAGCCCTGGAATATTCATCTCTGGAACCCTGATTCTCTTTAGCAGCCCTGGCAGAGCCCAAGGCAGCAGCCAGGAAAACCAACAGGGCTCCAAGCTTTCCTGTATCAGCTCCCTGTGACAGTCCCTACCTGCACCCAGAGCAGCTCTGGGATGGGGTGCTCCATGTGAACCAAGAGGTGAGGAATGAGCAGCAATAGCAAAGGGCTGAGTGCTCTCATATGAAAGTATCAAACATTGTCAGAAAGTTGCAGACAGATGAAATGGAATTGTCTCCACTTTTTCCCCCTCTCTCCCACAGGATGATACCTCTTAAACTCAGTTAGAAAATGTAGCCATGTAGCTATATATATATATATAAATACATATGTCGTAAGTGTGACCTTCCTGTGACATCCACACTGTACTGCAACAAAAATGGCAACATGGAAAAGTAATGTGTAGGAAAATTAATAGAAAGACAGAATTAAAGAGTATCAGCATCTCACACCTATACTCTATCATCCCTTACAGCTCAGTGATCTCAGCTGCATGAACAGCTCTCATAAAGTTAACATTCTTAAAACAGAATTATTTCAGATGCCCTATTTTATATGCTGCTTTTAAATGCAAAAATATTTGATAAAACAACAAAAGAGGCATTTACTAAGAAAAATATTATTGTTAAAAATGCAGACGATAATTTCATTCCAGACTCTGCCTCTTTAAAGATCTAAGTGGTGTACACAAGTCTTTGTTGTGTGATGCAGTGGTTACCATGGTAATTTTTTTTTTTTTTAAGTTTAGTGAAGACGGTGCAGTCAAAAACATAAATAGCCTGAGCCCCTGGCAGGGTAAATTGTACAGTGGCATTCTAGAATAAATTTACATGGCTTTTTTTTTATTTGTTTCTGAAAGCATATATTAGAGACTAATAATTCTTTGTAAAGAGAAATACTTCACTTTTTTTAAGACTGCAATTATATTTGATTATAATTTTTAACTGTACCTGCTCCAGGATGATACTAAATTTTATAGCCCTTCATGTGCCCATTATCTATGGTTCCTCAAAGACAGTGATCCAAGCTGGTGGGTGTGGGAGAGTTTCCTAGAGTGCTACCTGGTTAGAACGGTTTTAAGTTTTTCAGGAGCACCACCAGAGAGATTTATATCACACCATCAGAGAGATTTATATTTGCCAGCAAAATCAAAAATGTATCCTGGAATAACTAATTGAGCTGCAAACCTGTGGAGAACTCATATATATATATATATATATATATCTACATGCCAGCCTGGAAGCCAGGATATTTGTTTATACTTTGTTTAGGAAAAGAAAGGCAATATTTTTAAAACTAAAATTGTTGTTTGCCAGAATTGTTTGGTAGCAGTACTGTTGTACAAGACCTGGCCAAAACTACAGACAATGTAATATCCTTCCTCCAGCATGCAATCAGGAAAGACTCCAAGAGCAAGGCAGACTGATGAAATACATCACCTGTGTGCTCCCCTTCCTCCAGGCCTTTGCAGTTCACAGACATCCAGGGCCAGACACAGTTTCAGCAATCTCAGTGGATTCATTTTCCATGAGTTTGTCCTTGAAGTCCAGTGACCTTTTGCTTTCCACAGCATCCTGGGGCAAAAAGTCAGAGTTAAGTTACCAGGCTGTTTTGTCAACAGAAGACATCACTATATTTTATAAATATAATGCTGCTTTGATGCAAGGCTAAATGTCTAATTTTGCTAATGATTCTGTGCCCAGAAGTAATGTGTGATATATGGTTAAAGATAGTTTTAAAATTCTTGAGCAAGATGAACAGAGGGAGTTAGTAAAACGGCATTTTTAGTCCTGTGGTATTTGGATTTGCTTCTCCAGGGTACCAGCTATGGCATCTCCCCAGCTCACTTCTGCAAGAATTTGGAAAGATACCTCTCAACAAAACTGACAAGCTGGAACTGCTCCTTCTCCAGTGCTCCTGCTTTGTCGTGGGCAGAGATTCCTACTTGGAATTTTGCAGTGAGAGAATATTGTGCCGTGTCCTGGTTTGCTTTCTACTGGGCAAACATATGGCTTCCCCACAATGATTTTAAACTCATTAGGAGGAATCTGGCAAAGCAACAGATGTTTAACTAGCCAACAAAAGTCATATTCCTGGAGGAATTTCTAATAATTATATCACATCAAGTCCTTCACATATCTTTTCACCCAGTACAAATTAGTGCAGCTCTGTTGATAAAAGGAAATAGTGCCAGTTAGAACCACTTGAAAATCTAATCTTTCAAATTCACAATGGGTATGTCTATTAAACAATTTGAAAGTAAGAGATCTTTTAATACTAAATAGCTGAATTTCTATGCAAGCCATGTGAAATACTGGAGTACAGGAATTATTTTTGTCTTCGTAGTCTTTATCCCTCATGGGTACGAAAGAGAATTTTTTTAGGAAATGGACCAGCAAAGGAAAACTAACTACCCCCTATTTTGTGAGTAGAATAACACATTCCTTCCAACTGTCCTTGTTAATTTATAAACAGCTATGATCCTAGGTTGTTCTGGTCATTTAAATTTATGATCAAAATAAAATTACTCTCAATAGAGAGAAAAAAATGCCTCTTCTCTAAAACTTCATAACGAGTGATAAGCATTCACTGGACCATAATTACATCTTTCTATTTTTCCTATGCTGCTTCAGTTTTAATTTTTTTTAATATCACCATTTTAATTAAGCTTTAATCTTCACAGCACTAAACTAAATTAAAAGGATCTTTATAGTGTTGCTTTGGTAACTAACAGAAGGGGTAAAATTACCTTATCTGTTTGTTCACCATGTTGCTGCTGTAAACATCCCAGTTACGGTCTTTAATTTGCTCATTTTCACTAGGAAAAAAAAGAAAAGAACATGTGACACTGAAAACAGTTATCACTGCTGGAACAGTCCTCTAGCAGGATCTCACTGTGATTGTCATGGACAAACATGGAGTTGGGAACTCTTTGCTCCAGGAGATGAAATACAAACTAATTAGGCAAGACACAAAGCAGGCAGAGAAAAGTGAAAGCAGCAGTATCCTTTACTGAAATTCCTACCTCCTTGCCCTTCTGTCTGGTCCCCTTTATTTCCTTCAACAATCTGCAGCACATTAAAAGTTAAACATAAACTTCTTATTATTTTCCCATGGTTTCCTGCAGATAATTAGCAACCAATCTTCAGAACACACCTGCCATGTACCTGTCATGTCATTGTCCCATGTTATATCTCTGTAAAATACCAAACAACAAATTGAGTTGTCCAAGACTATCAGCTAAACACAATCCTAGATCACAGCACTCTTACAGAAACATGCTGAAGGTGTGAGAGCACACTCGACCTTGAACAGCCTGTACAGCTTGAGTTGTGGAATAGGTAAGAGAAAAGGGGAGAGAATGGTTAGACCTTTCTTTTAAAACTGAGATAGAACAGATCAAAACAAGAGCAAGTTCTTGTTATTATCTAATCTTGTTATTATGTAACAAGAAAGAATAATCTTTAAGATTACTTAAAAAAAAGAATACTTTTATATGATTTCAGAGTTCTACATGTCTGTTTCTCTTCTTGAACCTTTCTCTGTTGGATTGTTTCACCCTTAGCAAGGGCCTGATGCTCATTTCCATTCAAACAGCCCCACAGACACTGGCTATAGTGGCCTGAAATGCAGTTTAACATAAGCTTTGGGAACCCTCTAGACTGATGGTGAGTGAAGAGGTTTCTCAAAAGGCAGAGCCCACGTGTATATCAGCATCACCCAAAGACACAGCAGGACCTCTCACACCTGTGCAGGAGAGCCTTCCTGAGCCCAGGAAATAAACCAGCACCAATGCAAAACCTTTTTAATTACAAATCATCCCTCCAAGACCCTTTTGCTATTAACTGTACTTCTCAACTTAGCAGGTTTTTAGGGAGACTTGATTATTTTCAAAGCAGTACAGGTGAGCCCCTGGCACAGGGTGCCCAGAGAAGCTGTGGCACCCCTGGATCCCTGGAAGTGTCCAACCCAGGCTGGACAGGGCTTGAAGCAGCCTGGGATAGAGGAAGGTGTCCCTGCCCCTGGGTTGGAACCGAATGATCCCTAAGGTCCCTTCTACCCCAAACCATTCCATGGTTCTATGACTATGGAAAACCCTTGTGCCTACACAGCTGCTTTGGAATCCCATAGACAGATTGACTCCAGAGCTATTTTCCCCTTCAATTTGGCTGTCCATGTGCATTTTTCAGGGTTCTCAGTAAAGCACATAGAGCCCCAAGTCCATCATCAGCAGCAGCAGTGAGGTCAAATGTTGAAAGTTTAGCTGGTTTGGTTTTTTTAAAAAAAGAAATTCATGTAGCAAAAAGGGTTTAACATGTGCAGCACTCTACAACAAAGCTGTTCTACAGCTCTGATTGCAACTTGCTTTGTATTTTCAACTCATTTTCAATTTTCAGCTAAATAAACACAAAACATGAAAGCCACTAAAACTAAGGCAGATAATAAAGTGCTGTCAAGCTGTGATAAAGTCAGCCTTCACCAAAGATCCATCTTCTCCCACTGAGAGATCCTAAATTTGAGGCTGAACTAAGAATGACAGAACAGACAGCGCTGAAAAACAAAAGTTTTCACTTGGTAAGATTTCCTTGTTTTCTGATTTTGATGGACAACAAATTGTTGAAAGTTACAACTAATTTAGAAACATGAGAAAAATGACAAAAAATAGAAGGTATCAAAGAAAAAAAAAACGTAAGAACTGTCAAGAAGGACAAAAATGACATTTTATTTTGCATCACCTTTTCTGTGTCCTGGAAAAACCTTTTTTATCAAGTCACGTGTGTTAAACATCTTTGGTCTTTCTTTAGTAATCCATAGAAAAACAGATTCTTAAAGTAAGCTTAAATGTAGGTCTCATAGCAATTAAATATGACTAATTATGAAATAGAAGTTCTATCATTTGATATTCACTTTTGAGAGAACTTTTCCCCAGAGTATTTTACCCAACATATCCTCCCTAGAATCTTATAAACAGATGAGCTGTATTGATCTCACTGAGAACAGCCTGAACCTTTTTCTTATGTAATGCCTTTTTTCCCCCCAAGAATATTTGGATGTAGGGAATATTTAGGTACCACCTAAGCAAAATAAAATTGCTCTGTTCAACAAACAAAATATTTTTAAAAAACTACCTGTGTCAGTAATCATGCCACTGGCTGTTTGCTGATTGCTAATTGTTGCCATCATGTTCATCACACAGGAAAAAAGCCCCTGTAAGTATCCTATGAACACTGTAAGGCTGATCTCCATGCATCAGGGTAAAGCAGCTGCCAGAAATCAATCAGATCAGTGCTGAGAGTGCAGGCAAGCTTCTTGTGTACACTTAGCAAATATAATTATTTAGAACCTAGGGGTGCTTTCTCCTTGCTGTTGCTTCTATTGTGTAAACAGGAAAATGCAACCCTCCCTGAGCAGGGACCGGGCTACAGGCTGAGGGCAATATGTTACCATACCAGGAATGTGCTTTCCACAGGGAATCTAAGGAGCACCTCAGAGGTTTTAATATAATCCAAGAATTGTAAGAGCAACTGTGGCCACAGCTGGGTTCCACCTGTTTGCCTCTCTGACAGATGTTCAGGGCTCTCCAAGCCCTCAGTTAAACAGCAGCTGTACCTCAGTGAGGGAACAGCCCATGTTCGCTGCCAGGCTGCAGGAGCTGCAGGAGCTGCAGGAGCTGCAGGAGCTGCAGGAGCTGCAGGAGCTGCAGGAGCTGCAGGAGCTGCCTGCCCTGCCAGCCTGCCTGCTGCAGCAATCAGAGAACCCCCTCGACAGCCAGAGCCCTTCCCCAGAGCCTCCCCCAGTGCCATGCACAGCCACTGGTGTCCAGCAGGGATTCCTCCGTGGAGCCTAGCTCTCCCTGACTCCAGCAGAGAAGCACATTTATCCATGCCAGCCACAGCCTGACACTCTCTAGCAGAGCTGCAAACAGGCTCTGTGCTCATTAGGGGTTACCCCTCCCCATGTGCAGCACTCTCATCATCAGGTCCATGCAATGGATTGGATCAGGAATCAAATTTAGCTGAAAAATGACAAGAAGACAAATCCTCAGCACGCTGAATTTAAGCAGGATCCTCTCCCCACCCTGTTCACCATCTGAACAGAAGGGACAGCACAGGCTAAAAGCAGCTGAAAAGCCAAGCAACTAAATGTTTAAGTACTGCCTCAGCTAAAGTAGCTCTCCAAATATTTCTTCTTGTTGCACACTCCCAATAATTAGAGTTGCCCAGAAAAGCCAGAAAACTGACACTGGCATAGATCTTGTACGCAGAAGATTATCTCTTCTGTAATATACACTAGCATTCTGCAGGATTTACTTGGGATTTAAAAATAGAAATGTATAGAAAAAAAATGAGATTTCATATTAATGTTTGACAGCTAGTCTGTACAGGGACAGGTCTAGTTTTTAATGAATGCCATTTATATATATATTTATATATATTCCCCTAAAACTTGCAAAGCTGTATGTATTAAATACAATGAGCACTATTTATTGCTTTATCCCTAATGTTAATCCTGTATATCTGACTATTTCTTTTTCAATAATAGCAGAAAATTACTTTGTCAATTATATTGCTTTTCCTAGGCTGAAATATTAGAGACTAAAAGGCAAATTAAAGAGAATCCTATTCCAAAGACAGACTGCACACTGGTTTATAATAAGCACTTCTAGACCATGACCAGTAAAAACGTTCTCCAAAAGAAAGTAGGTGGTAGTCTGGACAATTTTTGGCTATTTGAAATCTGTTCTCCTTTTGCTGCATATTCCTAATCATATAATTCGTGCTTCTGGGAGCTTAGCCCCCATTTTCTTCTTCTTCTACCATTTCCTTTGTAACATATATTAGTTTATTTTTGGCTTTGGTAGAGTCCCTCAACACCAGGTTTTCACAATCTCTCTCCTTGCAGCTGCTGTATTGCTGGGGAGGCACTATTAGAAATTCATCCATAACAGCTCAGTCTCTCTCAGTCTCAGACAACTGCTCCATGGATGTGATACTTTGCTTAGAAAATTATAATGTGATTTTCTTGGGAAATGGATTTCTTCCTTGAGGTAATTGTCAGGAATGTAAGATGGTCAAAGAGCTGTCCCTTATATTTAAATAGGTTCCAGGCAGAATCACAGATTATTTTGTTGTTGCTGCAGTTATTGTTTTTGCAGTAAAGACGGAACCATCTGTTCCTTTGAAGTGGTGCCAAATCAGTTGAAAATAATTCATTCAGGTATTCAGTGAACCACAAGAGCTGATGGTTTAAGGAGTCTGGAAGGTTTCAGCAGGGAGCACCAAATGCACTTGCCCAGTTTGGATTAGATTTTATTTAAACAGTGGGCTCTGGGTAGTTCAGGAAAGCAGTAAGTGGACACAAGAGACTTTCCTCTCTTTCTATCTCCTCCCCATATTAAACCTGCTTTAATGAGACTCAACAGCTACATATCCTGTGAACATGGCCAGCTCACACTATCCAAAGGGTAATTATAAATTATGGCCACAACTTTGGTGCAGTTCTGCATATCAGAAATCACTCAGAATGGCCAAGACTGTCTGGTTGATGGCTGGTTTATGTCCCCAATTTGTGCTCTTGTGGGACAGCTCTGCCCTGGTGGCCATGTCTGGTGTGAGAATCACTTTTGGGGACTTGGGCAGGACATCATGAGCAAAGAAAGGGAAGGAAGGACTACCTAGAACCGATCTGTGAGTCTGGACAAAATGACAGCTTGCTTGACAAGTCTCTGATAATACACACCACACCAGCAGCAAATGAAAATAAAAATATTCCAAGGACCTCCTGAGCCCTTAACCATCCTTATTTGCAATGGTTTTCTGATGAAACACCTGGCAAGTTGATGTTAGCTGGTGTCTGAGAGAGGATCATATCTGAAGCATTTTCTACTATGGGTTTTATAATGATGAAGAATTGTCTGCATAAATTTATAACTGAGTGGGTTAATTAAACATTACCCCTGGGCATCTGAACATTGAAGAATGTGTCTCTATTCTGAAAGGAACACTTAATCCTCCTCAGCCTGATGCATTCCCTGTATTATTTACTAATAAATTTTAGTTTATTTATTGCACTGGGAAAAAAAAACCCAGTCGCTTAATAAGGTTTAGTTTTCTCACTTTTCAAACTCATTGGGATGTTAAATTTTAAATAATGAAAAGCTATGTTGGAGCCCTCCTTTTTCCTGTAAAATATTGGAAACAACTGAACACAAACATGACTGATACTAAGCATTGTTTAAAGAAATTATGAATAAAAGAAGCAATATATTAAACCACTGTGTAACACCTTCCAAAGCTGTGACAATTGAACATTCATTACCATCTTGTTAAACAGCTATTCTACCAGTAGTTCTAGCATCACAATGCAGGACCTTAATTAGGTGATGTTTCTTTCATCCTTTATTTATTAGGTTTTTGAGCCAAAATAATAATAAAAAAAGATTTGCAGCTCTAATAAAGTACCAGCATTGCCATATTTCTTTCATATATTAGTAATTTGTTAGTTAATATGAACCTGCATTTTCTATATTCTGCTTATGATAGATGGGCCAAACACAACAACAGAGAGCAAATAAAAATATTTACAACATACTATAATTTCCTTTGCAGCCTAATGTCATAATTAAGAAACAACTAAGTTTATGAATCAGCTTTGCACATTTCCAAGTCACATGGATATGTGACTGACAGAAATGACAATATTTTTAAGAGCTTTATCAGTCACAGTGTTGAAATACTGAACTCCCCCTAGAAAAATTTCACATGTTTTTGCAATGCAACAAGGTTATTTTGAGGGTTCCTTTTTCTCATGACTTTTTAGAGACAAATGACTTTTTGTCCTGGGTAGGAAACAGCTTTAAGTCTATACAAACAACTAAATTCTCACTTCACACACTGATTCATCAGATATTGAATCTAAAGCCTGTCCCTGATTGAGAACACACTGTTATTCTCTCTGCACTTTAAACAATTCCTTTTTAATTTAAAAAAAAATCTCAAGCTGTCTCCAGATATATTTTTACTTTATCTGGTTATCTCTAAATAGACAGACTTGGGTTTGCATTGTGTGAAATAATCCTGTCAGACACAGATTAGCAGGAAGGAGGCATCAGAAAGGCAGGATGGATTCCTGGATCCCACTGTGCCATGGGGAGGCACTGCCAAGAGCTGCCCATGGGGAGCTGCTTTAGCTTTAGCAAGGCTTTCCTCTCCCAGCCACAGCAGCAGCACATCTTGTGCTGTGCCTCATTCAGCTGGCCTGTCTGTGCTGAATACCCACTGTCGCCCTGATTTTTTAAGTTTTTCTAAGCCTTCTGATGTTTTCGTTTTTGTAACAAATTTTCTCACACACTTTATGTAAATAACTTATTGTTTTGTGTTCTTTTATGGAGGAGGAGAAACTTGACGGACTGTTGGTTCATCCAGTGTCATTGGAGAGGTGGCACTGTCACCCCCAAGCCACTGTCACTTTTAAAAATCTATAAATGTTGGAGTCAGAAATTTAAAAACTCTCTTTTCGCCTTGGAAGAGCTTCATGTCTTTGTCGTGTTATTTCATGTCCTATAATGACACACTCACCTCTTGTCATTATGTCACTGCTCTTCCTGTGGCACGAGACCTCGTGCCCACCCAAGATACCTATGGGAAATAGTAAAGAGATTTCCAGAAAAGTGTAAAAGCAGGCCTAGGAAACAGAAAGAACAGAGAGCTGGCTGCAGCTGCAAAGTCTGAAAGTAGAAAAAGTTACAATGGTATAGCAAGGACATTAAACAATAGAACTATTGGTGAGTACAATATGCCATTGGCTAGAAAATTTCTTAAGTGCTCTGTAACAAAGAAATCTTTGGCTGCTGTTGGCTGTACATGAGCATTTGCCATCTTTCTATTGTTTCAACCATGAAATGAAGCTGAGGCTGCAAATAAAGCTTAAGGAGCTACCCCAGAAGTCCCATCCTGTTCGTGAAAACAAACTCCAAACACAAAACCCATCACCTAGCGCAGGAGACAAAAGGAAAAAAGACAAATGATGCTGATCACACTAATCTTGAAACAAGTGACGATGCCCACATGCTGATAGCAAGGATGCTGCACACAGTGGGTGAGTGTCCTGCAGCTGTAAAATACAGCGAGTTAAATAACCTGGCCAGCACAAGAGCTCAGGACATGCTGAAAAGTGCCTGTGCTAATGCAGATTTTGTCACTATTTTAGGGCTGGTGGCTTTAGAAAGTACTGGTTGGTTGGCAGAAATTTTCTGCAATTTTTTGATATTATTGAGACGGGAAGCTATCTGCAAAAAATATATAATTTCCTGCATTTTTCAAAAAACATATGGTTTTCCAAAAGAATAAAGAAAATATGAGTGATGTATATTTTATGTACAGCCTGCCCTCAAATATGGAGCTTCTCTCTGGCCTAAAGTCAGGAGAAGAATGGATAGGCATCATCCATTCAGATTATGATCCCTGAGCAACCCTACAAAAAGGACATACTTGAAGGTGTTTCTATAACCAGCCCTCACTGAACATTATTCAAAGAACTGCTTTGATGGCATAGGACGCATCTGTAAACAGTCCAAGCCTTCTGCATTGCAGCTATGACTGAGGGGTTATGGTGCTTTAACTTAAAATTCTGTAAGTCATTATGAGCCTCTTAATAGCAGATGGACTCCATTCTGAACCACATCAAATTCCAGTTAAATAAGGTTGTCAGTATGATAATTTTCTAGCTGGATGTAGCATGCAATTGGCCAGAATCAGACTGTTAATGGGCATTTAGTTTCAGTTTAAATACCTAAAACAGCAAATGCTTTCATCAGGCAGCTCTCATTAATAAAAAACAGTGATCCCTTCTAAGCTGCAGTATTTATCCTGCATTCCTGTATTCTGGAAGTACTGAATGTCTACATCTTTATGTGTATTAATTGGACTTCTCTATTCATACTAATGCAATGAAAATATGCACACACCAGGCATGAGAGCTTTTTAACTGAATGGATAATTGTGCCACAGGGAAGAAGTTCATCTTGTAATTTGTGACAGTTGCACTTACACAAAACTCCAGCAGTTCCAGAGTAGCAATGAGACCAATCGCAGCTGATAAAATAATTCTGCTTGTACAGTGCAAGCAAATACTCAAAGCAGAAATCTGATCAGCCTTTCTTGGTAGATGCATTACCTTCACATGCCTTGGGAAGTCTTAAAACAAGGTCATTGAAAATCCATGCCCTTGGAGAAGGGGTTCACAGGGAAAACTTTTGAGCAAAGGAGAGCGTCTGCAGAAAAGGTGCAGCCAGAGCCAGTAGGGTATTGAGCAGCAGGACACGAAGCAGAGCCGTGGCCCAGACCCCACATGGGTTCGAGAGGATGTCGCACAGCCATATGCCACACAAACGTGCCCGAAGGGCGCTCAGCCGCCCCCGGCGCAGAAGGGAGCGGGCGGCGGAGCAGCTTTTCTCCCACGCAGGCACGGGGGGAACAGCGCTGCACTTTCCAGAGAACACTCAGGTTGATTAAGCCTTGTTGGAAACGCAGAGATAAAACAGAAGGAGAAAATAATCTTATGTGCTTTAATTTCTTACTATTTTCTCTTTTTGCCAGAAGCTGAATCAGTGTAATAGCAAGCTTTGCTTTCCTGTTTCTAGAACAAAACGCTGACTGCCAAAACATAGGGGTTTAGCCTTTATGAAGTTGCTGTCCTGCATTCTAAAACAATTCCAAACCCCTTTCTTTTGCTACGGGTTACCTGTTCTGAGTCCACCTCTATGTTTGGTTTAGATTGCAATTCACAATTGCAATTTAAAAAATATTATTTAATTAACGTCCTTCGTTTGTATTCACAGTAACTCCCATTTGTATGCACACAATTCACTCACTCTGTGGTCTATAGCTGGCAAATAACACCACTTAACAGCTGTTAAATAGGGTAATCACCTGTTGTTATCCACAGGTAGCTTTAATTCAAATGCTAATTGCTCTCAGCGCTCTACTTACAAACCTGCCCCAATGTCAGCTGCTGTCTGTGCCTCACCAGATGGATGGGAGCCTCGCATGGACCGCGCTGTCCCTCTGCAGGAAAAAGGTCTGAGTTATAAAAAACCTCGCTACCCTACGGTGCCGTGAACAAAAAACAAAACGGCACAAAAATTAAACAGGGAAGGTCTTTCAGACAGCAAGAATTGCAACAAAAAAGTAATGAATAGGGAAGATGAAGAAAAGGAGTCAAAACTGGACATCAAATATTGTATGAGCTAGTGCTTCAGCCTGCTTACAGCCACAACCAGTTAACATTCACCATTACAAAACTCAGTTTGATAAAATTCAGAAACAGCTGTTACAGACTCATGTCGGCCAAAAGTGATAGGAAATGAGAGCTAAACTGCTTGAACAGGTCAGGTGTTGGTAAAAATCCCACTGGAAAAATAAAATGTCTAGCCTGATACAGGGAAATCAGGTAAATTACTTCCCCCCCCCCCCCCCCCCCCGATATAATTCTTCACTGAAGAGATTTTATGATTTTTCTGCCTTTGGTAGAAATGCCTCAAAACTACACCGTACAACTACTTACTCCTCACAGCAAGAGGCTTCATATTATTTTTTTTCTAAAAGATCTCAAATTCACCCAGGCTCTCTGGAGGCACAGTTTCATGTTGTGCCTAATTTCATCAAACTGTGCATTGCTGCCAAAAGTGATGGTTTAATTCTGTCTCCTTTTCCCTCTTAACTCCACTGACGTGTTCCTTACCCTTTCCTCACATTAGATTTAGTCATTCCCTCTGTTTCTGGAATATGACTCACTGATCCAAAGGGAAAGTAATTTATCTGGAGGGGAGATCTACGTGTGAGAGCCCCAGCTGGGCTGGGCTAAGACTGCTGTGGGACAGTGCCTTGAGCTGTCCTGTGCTCCTTGCTGTGTGCTGAGTTCCTGCTGCACAGCTGCAGGTTTTATTTTAGCTCCCCCACTGTAAAAGGACCATTCACTCCCCAATGCTATCAGATTCTCACACTGCACTGGGTGATTTTCCTGCCCTGCTCTCCACAGGGCTGCTGTTTTTAATATGTGAATAAAGCCATCCATCAGTGAGATGAACAGATCCTCCTTGCTCAGTTTTTACCCTTTGATCTGCTCAACTCAGATAATTCTGCTGGGTTCCAAGAACACAACCCGAACAGCTCTGGAGGATACCTGGGCAAAGTGGTGGCCTCAGAAAATGACTGCTAGCACAAGGCTACACTTCTTCCTGCAGATAAACATCATCACAGGTGAAACCTGGCTCTGAGAAAGGAATCAAATCCTATAAAAGTCACATATTAGATAGATCAGCAGCAAACACTGGCACAGGTTTCAGTTTTGGTCTGAGCTCACTGTACTGATTGGAGCTCTGGCCTTGAAGAAATAAGCTGCTCAAAATTCCCAAACACAAATTTTTAATTTAAAAAACTTGTATTAGACGGTTCCACAGTTCTTTGACATCTTGTGCTTATGATGAGCAGGGAGGGATGAAAACTTATTAAACCCAGGTCACTTTATCTCTTGCTGTCTTGCTTTAGGGACATAATTGAAATGAACATCCTGCAGCAACCACCACTTATGTGTGAATGTTCATTTTAGCAAAGTCAATTATTTCAATCATCAAAAGGAAAGAACTGCTTGTTTGACAGTTATGACTCATTAACATACATTTCATTTTGATGAGCATTTTTTAAATTTTGGTTTGCATATTTTGCTTACAGGAAGGGAGTAAAATAAAATATTTGTAAAAGGATGCAGAGCTCATGCTTTGATAGGCTTTTATAATCTCAATGAAAAGCTGTAGGTAGAGCCTGCTTTGCCAGTTTGAAAGCTATATTTTGTTTGATTCTCTTTCAGACTGTGAATAGAAAAACAAAGCTGCCAAATATAGTTGTAAAGTTGAGAATAAAAAAGTTATATGTAAAATTCTATGTTTAGCATAAAAGTACATTTTAGTATTTATTCAATCCTCCATGAAAAAAAGAAAACAAATCCAAAAAGCCAAGTAAAAATTTGAACGCTGCTCTTTCCCTATTTAAGTCAGAATAAATCCACACTTTCATTTACTTTCAATGAGAAATTTAAAACCAGTTGGCCAAATTATTTCTTTCATTTAACACTGTATGAAGAAAGGAAATAATTCAAATAATTTAAAGAGGGCTTTTTTTGTCACTTCTCAAGGAAAAAAAACCCACATAAATTAACAAGTAACCTAATTTTCTTTCATCCCAGAGATCACAGGTCAAGGAATCATCAAACACTTTTCATACTGAATGAAGAGAATTGCTCAGTTTACTCTTTTGTCAGCTATACCAAGAGATTAAAGATGGCTTGGTGTGAGAATATGCAGCAATGGGAAAACAACCCTCTGGGACTGAGCCACAGCTTTCAGCTGGTTCCTGAAGTCATAACTCTTTTTTTTATGAGTCACAAAAGGGCACTGCTATCTCTTGTATCACTGCTCAGATTAGGAGCCTTACTCATTTCCTTTTTCTCCCACACTTTAAGTTCCATGACTATTATAAACACCCACTATAATTCATTCAGGAAAGCAGCTCACCTGGAGAACCCAATCTATTTGAAAGTTTACTGGTGCGCACTTTGATTCCAGTAACTTGTGTCATGTACAGCTGACGATGACATAACAATTAAGCAACTGAAATAATTTTTGATACAACCAGACCCATATTTTGTTCCCCTGGAAGTATATAAAAGAATGGGCACCAAATTAACAAAAACTGAGAGAGGAAACACCAGAAATTGCAGTTTCAAACCTGGCTTCTCTCAGATCCTCTCTTTCGTGCTACTGTTGTTGGAATGACAAATTTTCACCCACCAGGTTCAGTGTAAATCTGGAAATACCTGTGGAGTGTAGGGTGTGAAGCCTCCTTTAAAACAGGGAGAGGACCCCCACCTTACCTCAGACAGGGCTGGTGTGGCAGGGATGTCATGGGCACAGGTCGAGTTGTTATTTCTTTTCTGTTTATCTGCAGAGTGAAGTCGAAAGATGAATTGGATACTTAAATAGGCCAGTTGAACTTTTGAAAGCTGTGTACTGATATTCCCTGATAGCAACAAGGTGATGGAAAGTGTTTGGTACAAACCACTGTGAGGAGGAGGAAGACCTAAACCTCTAGATCTCCTGCTAACAGGCTAGAAACTGTCTCTGCTTTGGAAGGTCACTCTTCCCCACCTCTATTCTTCATAACTTTTGGTAAACAAACACTGAATTGCATAAATCCTGGGGAGAGATAAACAAAAGCCTAGCAATGGCTTTTCCTCATATAACAGCTCCTGAATAGAGGCAAACTGGTCTTCCTCAAGCCAGTGCCTAATTTCACAAGTTGCCTTTAATATTGACGTTCACAGGCCATGAGTCTCCTCTAACAATCAAAAATGGATTAAAACAACATCACAGATCTCCAGGTCTGTGCCCCGAGGGAAGCAGGAATGTGCCTGTGCAGCATTGCAGGACTCACACACCATTTGAGGATGGAGCAGTGGCCGTGTTCCCGCAGCCCACGAGTGACCAAGGACACAGGACAGCAGATGGCAGCCAGCAGCTGGTCACCCACCTTGCTGGTGGCCTGGGCGATGCCACAAAGCCTTTCCTGAAGCCAGCACTCTCAACAAGTCCCTGCAGCCTTGCTCAAGTGGCAGCAGGTTTTCAACACCAAGGCTGCTGCAGAGAGAATTCTCTGTGTAAATTTTTGGGCAACTTTGGGGGCACTCAGAGCCATGTTGCCTCTTCTGCAGCTATGATCTGAATCACAACCAGGTGCTAAATTTGGGTTAAATTGTTTCAGTCATTAAACCTTTGCAGCAATTTCAAAAGCCCAGAGTTGCTAGTCCAAACACTCTTTGTAATCATGCTTTCAAATAAAACTTCAAAAGTATCACACCATGGAGCGAGTTATGTTTAGGGGCTGGAATAAACTGGGGAGGGGAGGAATTTTTGTCTTTAGATGACAGATTTTAACCTCAATTATTAATCTTCAAACATGAACAAACACTTCTAGTCCCTGAATCAATTGAGAATTTATTAACTGTCAGAGTATTAAAAGGCATACCTAATACATTTTACTGAGGGCAATTGCTGGTAAGTGCTCATACAGTAAGACATAAGGAGATGTGAATCTGGGCATGTCTGTCAAACTTCCTGGCAAATGACATATGATGAAATCACATTTTTTCTACAGGCACAAGATCTTTGGGGTAATAAAAATACAAAAAATTGCAACTTTTTCAGGCATTTAGTTTTAATATATTAATTACCATAGCTTCTTCAAAATTCTGGCATGAATTTAAAGTCTGATCCATAGTAATTATGATACTTTAATTAATTTTGCCATGAATTAATGTGTGGTACCTCCTGATTCATCAATAGCAAAACTTCATTTCCTTTAAGTAGCATTTCTTTCTATTCCTCAGGAAAAGTTCTGAACCTATTGAAGTTAAAATACTGATGGAAATTAAATTATCCTGTGAATAAAATCAATATTGCTTTTCTCTAAGGAGGAATAAGCTGCATATTTAACATTAATCACCTGATAAATATATAAGAGATAAATAAAGAAAAGTGAAAGTCAAAAATGAGATCTTTTTTCCAGCAGTAGGGACTTGATTATATAGGTCAAGAAGTCATGAAAAATAATTACTGCTTCTTTATTTGTCATAACCACTTTTAAATGGGAATTTGTTGACTGGTTTCCTTAAGTTACAAAAAAATGAAACACAATAATATTTGATTTTTTTTTATGCTGTCCAAAAGAAAAGCTCTGAACTAGAAGGCTGTTAAAGATTTTGAAATAAAATCAATGAGCTATAGGTTCTCTTGTACTTTTCTTACAAGAGATAATTCTCATAAAAACTCATTGGAATAAAGCAGGAAGTGTTTGGGTTAGAAGTTAACGAAGAAAATATAACCCAATATAAAGACTGTCATAAGAATATGGTACATTTGTGTCAATGCCTGTCTTCATTAAACTCTTTGCTACAGATATAAATTGTCAGAGGATTTTGAAATGTCATGTTCTTCCCTTTATAAAACAATCTGTTAATAGATTAAGATATTAACTTACTATAATAAACTATCTTAATGATTCTTTTTTTCTAGGTTCAGTGTGGCTTGTGTGGGAAAGACAAATCTCCTCTTATGCCTCAGTCCTGCTCATTGGAATTTAATATAAGGGAAAAGGCTCAAATGAGTTTCTTTTAAGTGAATATTTGTGGAATAAAATTCCAAAGCCATATATCCCTCACACTTGGAGATGAAGGAAATGCCTACCTGCACTTATCCATTTCTATCCTTAAAATTGGAATATTCAGACACTTTAGGCTCCAGGCTTGAATGGAACCAGGGCTCATGTCCTGTTGCTCTTCAGTCTCCAGTAAAGCAATTTGAAATGCTTTGTTTGAAAATCTTCTGCACAAAATATATCTGTGAGCCACAGTGTAAATGATGATCAATTTTTTCAAGAAGAACATTTGAAATGAAAGCCATTGTTTCAAAATGCAAATTCATAGTTGATACACTAGCTTTAAATAGCAGGTTAGCTCCCACTGAAATTTTGCTCTGATATTACCAACAATTTTTTCCAATGTCTTTTTAATATTTAGAATATTTTCTTTTGTGTTCCAGGAAAGTTAATTTCAAGATGTTAGCAACTCCTACACTGGAAGCTAAAGAAAGTTGAAATCTTTAAATGTATTCTGCAGTGAAACCAGCAGAATTCCAGGTTATATTTTACAGACATCCAAAAAGCCCAGTCTCTGTAAGAACAAAACAAAACACATGAATGTGATGTGCATGTGCTCAAAGGTAACAGGACAGCATAAAACTGACTACAATTCTGTGGAACACCTTCCAAAACCTCATAGAGCAGGACTTGAGGCTCATCTGCACAAATGTTAATCCTTTTTTTAACTAGAAATGGACCTTAAATTTAGGTCAGTATATCCATGTTCTAATTGAATTGAAGACCACTTTATTCTCTATGTGGAGCCTTTCAAAACACTGAATGCTAACTGCCCCCACTCTCTAAGAACGCAAATACCTCCATTTTACCCTTCTCTAGGGGAGGCTTAAGGACAGGAAATAGTGCAAAGAACAGGTAGCTACTGAACTTGATTGTGCTTTGAGTTTAGTCCTCCTTAAATAGTTGAAATTCCACACTCAGCTGAAAAATGGTTCTCTGAAATGATCTCGCTGCACTAAAAATGACTAAACAGATATTTAGCTGGTGGAAATTTAAAAGAATTATGTCAGTTCACCACTGTAAAGTCCCATCATTATCATGGAAGCCCTTGACAGATTGCCCTCAGCAGTGTTTAACAAGGAAGCAGTCAGAAATCAATGACAGCACCAAAAAAAGTTGAGGCAATTTGTAACAATACTGAGAAATGCCATATAACACATGTAAGGGCTATCAGTCATCATTCACTAAATGCAACAAAAGAGACATTGGGTGTTGCTTTTTTCACACAGAGAAATCACACTGGAATAGAAGGAGCCATTTATACATGCTCAGAGTACAACAGTTTAAGGTCACTAGCTTTTCCTTTGTAGCAATCTTCTGTTAAGTCTAAATGAGGATTTGTAATTGTAAGCTTGGATAAAGTCAACATTTACCATTAAGATTACAGAGAGTTACTGCTGTATTTTGGATTAGGCTGTCATGCAAGCTATGTCAGAGCAGTTTTTTTTAAACTATGATTATCACCTAGACTTATCTGGACTTATCACCCCTGCACAATTAAGATTTAAAAGCCAAATCACAAAAGCCAAGACGAAGGAATCAAAGAGCCCTGAAAGGTTTCTGATAGCTCATCCTTTGTATTGCTATCACTCAAATGCCTGCTATCACTTTATGCCTTTCCATGTCTGAATGCAGTGAGGGAATTTAACTCAATGCCATACACAGTGAGGATCTGCAGCACACAGAGCACAGCCTGCCTGAATATTGTTCCTTTTGTCCCATCCCTTTGTCTGAGGAGTCAGCTCCCTCAGCTGGTGTAAGAGCTCCAGAGAGCACAGCCCATTCCATGCAGAGAGAGGCCAGGAGGTCAGGGGGTTAACATCTGCTGTAAATACCACAGGGCTTCTTGGCCTGAATTGCAGAATGAGATAGCTTGATGTTTCTACACTGCACAGGCTGTGTCACCCTCTGCCTTACTGCATGACACAACTCAGAGCACGAGGGCAGGCAATAAAAGGAATAATGCACTCGCATTTTCTCTCAGGAACACACTGTGGAAGCTGGCACATACAAGTCACAAGTATTCTAAACCAGGAGAATCTGAAAGCACACCAACTTCCAATTCTTATGCAGCTCTTCAGTCAGGTCTGAACTGTACACTAAGATTTTATGAAGGTATACATATATAGATAGAATCTAAAGGAACAGACTGCAAAAAAGTGCACCAAAAGATCAATTTTTGATTTGGATATTGAGGTCACAGCCTGCTCCTACTCCATTAAAGGATTTTTTTTATAAGTGAGTTCAGTGGAGCAAGGGGAGGACAAACACTTCCTGCTAAATGGATGTTCATGGGGCAGCTTTGGCAGCTCTTTGAACAGTTACTGGAGAGTGGCAGATCGCTGAAAGGCTCTGACCTCCCCCGCAAGCAGCTGTCAGCACTGCAACACTTGAAAGCTTTTTCATATGCTTTTCTCACATATTTGGTAAACGTGATAGAGGAAGCCCACTTAATGCTCCCCATACATGGGTTTTTATTCAGAGTGTTCATCTAAACAGAAAAGGAGAGATGTTTACTGGAAATAGTTGAAGGCTGGTTTAAATTATTCTCATTAATCACTAGTTGCTTATCCATAAATTTTGAAAATAAAAGAGAAAAAAAGAAAACAGAAAGTTGCAACACTGAATTTGGAAGGACAAGGAGTAGTAAATACAACAGATAATGTTCAAGAACAGGCTGGGTGGGGGCACAGGCATTAGAATGAGATCATCTATAAGGTTTCTTCCAATTCAAGCCTATCTATGATTCTGTGATTTATGGCAATCTTACTCCTGAAGATGATATCAGCACCAGACAAGATCATCTAGAGCAGTGTGAAGATAGACTCTGTAATATCAGTTAACTTCAGGTCAGACTTTAGTCTCACATTGAGATATCACTTTAAATAATCTCAGTTGCACATTATAGCCTCAGAATTATGGTTATACAGAACTAGGGAGAAGCTGAAGAAGATTGTCATTGCTAAAGGAGAAGTTAAATTGTACCTAACACTACTAATAACATATCACAAATTCAATGTCTACATTATTTTAGTTATAAAAGCATACTCCTCCACCTAAGGCATTAACTTTTTGTGATATAATGCTGCTTCTTTCCTGTGTGCATGGTGGATTTTTGAAAAGATTGCATCTAATGGGTGAACACAAAGTGTACCACAAGCATGACAGATGCTAATCCTGTGTGCCACCCACCCATTCTGTGATCTCTCACCACACCTGCACAGTACCTGCAGTGTCCAAAAAAATGAGACCTCATTTTCAAAACATTTAGAGACTCAGATATGAGGAGAGACAACGGAGCAAGTTATATTGTTGTGTAGAATTAAATACAGGGGCCATTTTGAAAGAGTCTACCAATTCCACAGAATGTCCCCAAAAAGCAGTGAGAGGATAAATCACAAACTGCAACAGCCTTTAAAAATGTATCAGTCTTTTTGTACAAGCCTATATAAACACATACACAAATTTACACACCATAACAGGAGAATTTTCCAAGTATATATCCAAGAGAAGTAAATTTTTTCGTATGTACCAATAACAGTGGGTGCTTTCTGAAGCCAGACTCTTTTGTGACATGCTAATCCACTAAATCATTTTATACATGCCACAAAAGCAATTTCCCAATTATTCTAGGCAGCTTGTTAACTGTATGAGGTGTGAATGAATTTTAAATAAAGTCTAAGTCTTCACTTTGGAGCCATTGATATTAAATAGTATTAAATGTCTCATTCCACATGCTGAAGGAGCAGAAAGGAAGGTTTGTAGGAAGATAAGTATCTATCAAACTGATCTTTTAATTCTACTAGGAATTCATTGTATTACTATTGTTATGAACAGCTATCCAGAGCAGTAGGTAAAATTCTTAAACCATATGCAGAGAGAAATAAATTCTGAACTACCATGTTAGAACCAGCAAATTAAATATGGTCTGGTTGAATACCTAAAAGGAAGTTTCCCAACCCAGCTTTTCCCTCTTTAGTTGTGTCATCCAGTTTATTTTCATCTACTTTTACAGAAAGAGGCATAACAGGCATTAGAATTCCACAGATAAAATGGGCCACTTTCTGTAATTCATCAAAGAGATGAAGGCTCTAGTTTTAATGTTAAAACCCTTGGGAGTTTGCAGCGAAAAACATTCCATCATAATTTCTAACAAAAAATTTCTTTGAAGTACAGTGAGTAAATATTTAGGCAGCTCAGTGGATAGGACTATAGTTTCATTCCTTCATATTTCCTAACATGAGTCTTACCAATATAATTTTCAGTTCAAATTGACTTGCAGAATCTACAAATGCTTTATGTTGGTTAACTTGTAAAAACACTTTTTTTCCTATTTGAGCACATAATAACTGTTATTAGATTAGCAATGCCATGAACTTAATTTGATATTTTTAGAGGGAAGAGAGACAACTTTATAAGGATCTCTGAAAAATGAAGATTCTGCTTTAATGGAGGAGTGTAGAGTTTGATGTAGTATTTTAATAAAGACTAGAATTGTGGCAGCTAAGGGAGACAGTCATCAAGCCATGACTCTGTTGGTATGCAGAACTGTTGTGTGAGAATGAAAAAAACCCAACAACAACAAATAAAAAACTACCCAGAGCAAACATTTCACTTTTTGGTTCCATTTCTCTGCTGTCACAGGCTGTGGGTTGGGTTTGAGATGGAAAACTCGTGTGTGTGATTCACACCCTGCTCTCCACTTGACTCTCCCAGTGCATTTTCCCATGAAGCTGACTGCAATCACTCAACACTGCCATGACTGTCTTGGGATCTCACCTGCAAAATTGGGTGTGACAAAGAGCATCTATCTAATTTACTGCCTTGTAACCAATAGAAATATGAAGCTAAGACTCCTGTGGACCAGCAGCATGGGGGTACTATGATTTAGCCTAACTTTGCTTTCAATATTTTCACTTTTTACAGAATGTAATTACAGGGAAGAAGAACGAATGAAAATAAATATTGATTAAGAAAACCATAGGAGAACATTTTTTCTAGGAAAGATCAAAGAAAAAGTAACAATATTTGAAGGTAATAAAAAAGTTGCAGATATAAATTAGAAGAAATTATCAACTTTCTTCATAGCTGCATATGAACAAGACCAAAAAAAGCCCAGAAAAATTGAGTGACAGTTCAACTGCTATGAGATGCAATCCCATAGCTGAAAACAAAGTTTTAATTTTTCATGATTTTTACTTTTTAGTCACATTTAGTCATTTTGAATTAATGAAACAAGTAATGATCTTAAGCTACACAGGAAACTGAATATACTCAGTAAAATTAGAAGCAAGTTTGAAGCATCCTTTTTGCCTGAGGCAACAGAAATGATGGATGATAGTCTGAGGAATACTTTTTGCTTTCTGGACTACTAAATAAGTAATCTCATTAATCTTCTTGCAGCTTTTTACCTTTTACTTCTGTAGCTGTCGCTACATAAATCCTGAGAAATTTTGGAAGTTTTTACTTGAATTTTTGGTATTGAATAACACCAGCTGGATGCAATGGGTGTTAAGACAATTGCAATATTAGTTTGCTACTTCAACAAACAGTTCTAGTGCACAGTTAGAGGACAACAACACAGTACTTAAAACAAACAAAACCTAAACTATAGGAAAAAAAACTTTGAGATGGAACACTTACAATTCTGGGTTGAGCTTTCTTAAAAATTCTGAAGTTAGTGAGCCAACCAAAAACATCTGGTGAGACAGAATAAGGCAGGAAACAGGGCAGGGTGAATTCAGCTTTTATCCACATTTTGTGGAATCAACACTGGGCAGGCCAAGGCAACCATTACTACTTGTGAGCACTTTTATTCTGAAATTTAGTATTCCTAGAAATTAGAACTCAATCTTCAAGTTCACCAAAGAAAAATACTTGATTCAACCATTCAAGCCATCAGCTGAATTCCACTCCTGAAAGCTGGGTACAACTTCCCTGCACAAATAATCTCACAAGCCGGGAATCTTCACAATAATTTATATTCCAAAACACAAACCAAATCTGAGAGACACAAGTAACTTCACCAAATGGGTTCAGCCAAGATATCAAACAGTTCCTTTTAATCAGGAAGGAGGGAAATGCCAACTACACCTTGAAGTACACTAGAGGACTCACCATGAAGATAAATTATTGAGGGCTTTTGGCAGCAGCAGTGATGGGCTGCACAGAATCCACAGATTTTTACATCCACAGTCCCAGCTGCCTACCTGTACAGTAATCACAGCAGATGGATAATGTGCCACGTTCAGGTTTTTAATAAACATGTCAAACATTCAAAGTCCTGTTCACAGATGTACTATAATAAAACATCTTTGCTGTGATTTGAAGTTATGCTGCCTCAAAAAACAGTTTTTGCTTTAGAGAAAGAATTCTACTGCTACACACACACACCTTGGATATGACTTATTTTTGCACCTTTCCTATGTAACTCTAGAGGAAGAATTTCAGCCCCAAGACTTCAGCCATAGTATGGTGATAAGTGCTGTGAGGTCCTGTGTGATTGAAGGCAGTTTCCCTCAGAATATCCATTTTGCACATGCATTCATGGTCTTTAGAGACCTCACAGAACTTTTAGTAGATTCTTTATACTTCTAATCCTCGCGCAAGAAACTGTCTTGGAATTCACTGAGCTTCAACAGTGTTCTTCACATTACACACATACACACTGTGAGCAGCACTCTCAACATGACAAAACAAGAGCAGAGGGAAATATTCTCAACAAATTAAGTCTGGGGCAAATGCTTGAGTCTGAGGCAAACATTGAGGGTGGTGAGGCACTGGAACAGGTTGCCCACAGAAGTTGGGGATGTCTCATCCCTTGAAGTGTGGTTTAGTGAAAGACATTCCTGCCCACAGCACAGGGCTTAGAATGAAATGATCTTTAGGTTCTCTTTCAGTCCAGATCGTTTCGTCATTCCATTGTTTAATCTGGAGTTAAGTGGTCAAATTAAATCCTACAAAAATTTTTATTTCAAAATTTAACATGTCTTTTTACTCCGTGTAAACTTTACTCTTTGTTATCAACAGGTCTTTTTACTCTTTGTAAACAGATTTTGCACAAAACCAATGAGGATGTGAGCTGTGGGCTTTGCCAACAAAAGAGCACAAACCCTCACAAGCACGAGGGCACCAGGGGTCCCTGGCACACACATATGTAAAGCTTCTAAACCAGCTATTTAGGGCTTCGGCTTCCCTTTTGGCTGACAGTGGAGAGACACTCTCTAAGCCAGCTGTTTCCAGCATGTTTCATCAGAAACACAGGTTTCCTGAGCAACGTGCCCCAAAACATCCAGGAGTCCTTCACTCCATGTCCTTGGTAGAGCATCCTGGTAACATGGAAATACAGAGCCCATCAAACACCCATGTCCCTTCTATGTAACAGTACCTTAGGAGTTGGAGGTTTTGAGGTTGTTTCTTAAATACAAAATAATCGGATTATTAGCTAAATGAGCTATGTGTGCTCAAAAGAAATTCAACACAAAATTTCAGATTTCTGTCACCATCCTGGCAAAAAAGTGATTACAGAGTACAAGTTATGGTCACAGGTCTCGAAAATCTCTCAGCAGTAATCACTGTTCAGAAAGCCCAAGTAATTCAGACCACCTGCATAATGAAGTAATACATCCATGATTAAAAAATACCCAAGTTTAAAGAAAGGCACAGCCACAGCAGACTCTTTAAAGTCAGTGACTCATTGAATTTAACAGGCACTTTTGCCTCAGTGCTGTCTTTGATAAACAGATATTCTTGCCTTTCCTGATGGCTGATACATGCCCAGGTTTGGGGTGAAATGTGCAATATGTATGTATGCACATAATTAAATAGAATGTAATACTTCTGCTGCTCATACTCCCAGGCATGTCAGCAATAATATATAATTTCAAAACTAAATATGACAGGCTGAGGAATAGATACTTATTGGTCCAAATGGTAGAAATACCTGTGCAGAAAATTATTTGAGTCATGAATGACTGTCAGAACACAACAAAAATATCCCACAGATACCAATCCACATGCAAATTTTGGTTTTTTTTCTTCAAACAGGGTTGTTGGGGCACAGTGATGACCAATCTTACTTGCTCTAATGGCTTACAGCTTCTCTTCAAGTGCAGATGATTTCCCTGCACTTACATAGAAGACTGCTCTATTACAGGAAGTACCAATGTCTTGTTTAAAAACACTACAGCATTTGGGAAGACAGCAGAGCACTTCTCCAACATGAAGAAATATGGAATTTTGAGAAAAATGAGGGATTTTCCCGTTCCCTCCTATTTTGCAAATCCGTTGTGTGGATTTTTAAAATTACATTTTAAGGGGAGCTGTTGCTGGGCTGTTGCAGATGAGCGTCTGTGGAGAAACCTGCAGCCCCCAGCACTGAAAGCACAGGCAGGCGAAGACCCAGAGGTGTTTGCCTCACCAGAGACCCCAGGTAAGAACAGAAGGAGAGCCACCCACAAGTCTCCCATTTCAGTTAGCCATGCACTTCACTCCCCAGGTTATTCGTATTTCTCAGAATGGATTATGGCAGTGTCTGATGGCAGAAGAAAGAGAATACAGGAAAGAAGTCTTTTCAGGAACATATATTTGTTTGGGGTTATTTCCCCCACAAGTATTTCATTCCTCCGCAGGGTATGTGAGGAGAAAATCCCAAATTTACCTTGCAAGTAAATCCCGTGTAAATTGATCCTCAACTGAATCCAAAAAGGAGTTGATTTTGTGGGGTAAGGAAAGCTGCAAAGAGCTGAAATCTTAATCATCAGCCTATTAATACTACTATTTCTTTTGAGGATTTATCTACTGAGTAGATTCACAATAGAGAATCTCAAATTCCATTAGAGAAAAAAAGTATTTCTATATTCTGCAAAGGAGAGGGAGAGCTTGGAAATTACCTCACTGTAACTCAAAAACTTAGAACTCAGGAGGAATTCAGGAGATAAATGAAAATAACACATTTGAACACACACATAATCATTCTGAAAGCCAGCTGCATAATTTTATCACATGGAGAGCTGATAACAGAGAGGAAGAAGTTCTTATACCATTTGAGTAAAGCACTGTTTGGTGAGGGTTCTGCAAATATAAATACTTTATCTGCTCCCTTCTGATAGGAATATCAGCTTGTAGTTAGGCAACCCAGACAACACCAGCAGCTCATTCCCAGAGCTTTGTGTTTATGTATGGGTTAATTTACACTCTGGCCAAGGCTCTCTGAAAGATTTTCCTCCTATTTGACATCACTTTTTCCTGAGTTTACAAGAAAAACTGGTATGAAGACAATAAGCTGCTTGTTCTTAACATGGTTTTTGCCACTGAAGCAGGGTATAGATACAGAAAAATGCAATATTTTAGGGGGAAAATAGACTGGAAACATCCTTAAATTCATATCTCAGTATGGCTTAATCTCATTCTAAAAGTAGAGATTTGTTACAATCTGTGTTTTTGTTAGTTTCAGGTGATTCCAATCTCACACTAATTCACTTGCCATGTAAATGAAATAGCCAATGTGGAGCTGCTGAAATTATTTTATCTAATTCCACAGAGAAATATTTAAACCAAAAAAAAAAAAAAAAAAAAAAAAGAGAGGTACTAGGAAATATTGAAGGTTCACTATTAAAGGTAAGAGCAGAAGGAAAATGTGTGATGATTAAAATGAGAATTCTCTGTTCCCCTCTACTCTGCAAACCTCTATCAACACCACATTATATTAATTAACAGTTTAGTTTCAAGCCAAGGACCAATAAAAGCTATACTTCAGTTTGTATTGTGATGTGCTGCTCATTGCTCACATAGCAATCTAGTTTATTTGGTATCAAGAAACCACCTATTGATCATTAGTATCTTCATAGTCCCTCTCAACAAGGCCTTTTGTTACACTGTCTAGAAAATGCAATAGTGTCACACCAAATGACTTAATTTCACACCCACTAGATAGAATGGACTTAATTCTGACTTCATTACCAATAAGTCAAAGCTATTTTATTGCACAGTGGGAGCTCAGGCTTCATTCTGTAATACTTTCTGTCCCTGAAGAAAGAATGATAAAGTATTCCAGAGATCACTGGTTGTACTTCAGGTTAGATTAAGAAATAATGTGCAAATCACTGGGAGATTTATCTCTGTTTTTTTGCACTGGAGAACAGCCCCTGGAGCTGTATTGTCATTGCAAGCTGCAGATCCAAATTAGTCCTCTTTGACTGGATCAAATTTTTGACTGAATACAGGACAAGAAAAAGCCCTTGGAAAAGCACATTTCTTGGTTTCAAAGCCCTTCTGCTGGATCTCAGACAGCTCCTCTCATCTACCTGGCTTGCTTTCCATGCAGCTTTGCCATAGATGGTGCCTTACAGCTAGAATTTGGATAAATATCAAATAAAACTGAAATGTGTAATGGCAGAAAATGCTACTCCTCTAACCACAGTTTTTCAGATCTGCACACAACTGGAACTTCAGTAAATTGATTATTTGGTGCTTTATCACCAAGGCACCAAGAGTCAAGGTGTCAAACATCCTCATTCACTAGGGTTTTGTGCAAACACCAGCCTTAACAGGCAGGACTGGAAGAATGGCAAAGGAGGTGGATAAAAGAGGAAGGTTCTGGAGGAAACAGCAGCAGTCACTGCTTCTGAAGCAAATTAGAGGCAATGTATTGGCAAATGAGACTTAACAAGCTTGATTTTTCTTCATCAAACATGAAATGAACTCGGTGAGGAATTATGGTAAGGCAAGAGTACAGTTGTCAAAATGAACAGAATGAAAAGGAAGAAAATAAAAGACCAATTCAAAAAGTGGAAAATTATGAGAGGAAGGAAAAGCAGCTATGAAGAATGAGGTGCAGAAATCAGACAAGAAGGGGTAATACGTCAGGCACAGTGTGGGAAGGAGAGGATGGGAGAAGTGACAGAAAGGGAGAGAAGAGGTCTACTTACTGACCCAAAGCCAATTGTTTCAAAGCTGAAAAAGAGAATTTATATATACATATATACATATATATATACATACACACATATGTATGCCCTCCAGAAAACAAAACAAGTGAGGTATCTAGACAAGGGCAGAAATACTGAGTTAGGAAAGTAAAGTGACATGAGGCCTGAAGTTCAAAATAGAAAAGAAAATTGGAATAACTTTTAAATTTTAAAATGCCAGGGAGTGGCTAGAGGGGAAAATCTTGAAAAGAACAAAAAAAAAAAAAAAAAAAACAACAAAAAAAAATTCAGATTAAGGAAAGACAAACAGATTAATCAAGTAGCTGTTGCTGCCATTGGCTCAGGCAATCCTTAAAGCAGAATGCTCAGAAGCCAGAAGATTACATCCTGGGAGAAGACTTCTCTCTATTTATGTACTTATCTTAATAGCATATATTCTCTAAACATTGTATAATGCTCAGTAAGATACATAGCAATGTGTCCCCTGTACTGCTCTGTATCAGCAACCAACATGAAGTGCTTTTGAGTAACCAGAAACTCTCTACTAAAACAATCAGATGTGAGAATTTGTATTTTACTACTTCAGAGGCAGATTTGCCTCCAGTAATGTTTCTGGACTTTGGGTTACTTTTTTTGTCTATGGTACATAGTTCCTCTCCAGAACTTATACGTTTAAAAATCTTCAAGACACATGAAACTACTTCAAGACTCTTTACCTATAAATTCACATTGTAATCTCAGTTGTTTCTATTCCAGGCTTTAACAAAATGGTATAAAAGCACATTAAAATTTTGTAGTGGTTTAATTTGGAATCCAATCTTATAACTCATATATCAAACACACAGTAGACTTTATGGAGGATACTAATTAGCTCCTAATCATGCTCTCAAAATCTTTTTTAAATTTTGTGCTTTCACAACATAGCAAGACATCTTCCTTTCCCTAATGTTCCTGCATACTAAAGGTCAGCATTAACATTATGGAATTTCAAGCACTGAGGAAATAAGTTTGAAATATGTAGGTGGAAGTTCAGTTACTTGCATGGCCTCATGCTTCTTTATTACAAACTCTGCTCCATCTCCTCATTTGTAATTCCCACTGAAACTTCATCTGCTACTATCAAAGATACTGGCTGCCTGAGGTTTTCACTGCTGTTCTTCCTTTTTTTTTTTTCTTTTCCCATGCTTATTAAGTTATCAGCACCCAAATGCACTCAGTTGGGCAAAACACAGAGGGGTCAGCACATTACAACCTCTTAGGAAATCAAAATGGGAGCAAGATAAGAGAGAACCAAGAACTAATAAACACAAGCACAGGCTGGGTGGAGAATGACTGAGACCAGCCCAGAGGAGAGAATTTGGAGATGCTGATTGACAAGAAGCTCCACATGACCCAGCAATGCATTCACAGCCCAGAGAGCCAACCCTGTTCTGGGATGCAGCATAAGAAACGTGACCAGCAAGTTGAGGAAAGGGATTCTCCCTCTTTATTTTGCTCTTGATAGGCCCCACCTGGAGTTCATTTCTGGGATCCCCAACATAGGAAGGACAAGGACCCATCAGAGTGGGTTCAGAGGAGGCCACAGAGCTGCTCAGAGAGCTGGGGCACCTGAGCCCCTGGGCTCGGCCATGGAGACAGGTTGGGAGAATTGGGGCTGCTCAGCCTGGAGAAGAGAAGAGAAGAGAAGGCTCTGGGGAGAGCTTTTATCACCTTCCAGAACATAAAGGGGATCAAGAGAGCTGGAGAGGGACTTTGGACAAGAGTATGGAATGATGGGACAAGAGGAGTAGCTTTAAAATGACAGAGGGCAGGGTTAGATGGGATATGAGGAAAAAATATTTTACTCTATGTTGACACAGGTTGCCTGGAGAGGCTGTGGCTGCCCCATCCCAGAATATGTCCAAGGCCAAGTTGGGCTGAGCTTGGAGCAACCTGGGATAGAGGAAGTTATCCCTGCCCATGGCAAGGGGGTTGGAACTTCATGATCTTTAAGGCCCCTTTCAACCCAAACTATTCCATGAATCCATGATAAAATAAGGTAATAACTCTTATGAAGACATGTTGCACTGGGTTAGTTCTCTCTGTGCATTTTACAGAAAAAAAGAAACCCCCACAGACTGGTAACCATAAATTTTGAAAGATACTGAATTTTAAATAAAATTCATTTCAGGCAGGAACAATTTGTGCCCATTAGGCAGATCAGCCAGTTTCTGCTGAAAGCATTACTTTCAGAAGAGATATGGAGAGCTCGGGGTGACTTTCACTTGTGGAAAATATTTGCATTTCCAACATTTTTCTTTTTGATTCAGAATGGGCAATTTTTTGAGGTAAAGACATTCGTTCTAATCCCAGGACAGGAAATGATCATAAGTCACTGTAAAATATGCAGACACAGACAACAATTATAATCAGCAAATGAGGATCCAGACAGGTTTATTTTTACTCACTTACACAGTTATGGAGCAGCACAAATTGTCACTGAAGCAGTAAGTTTTGTCAAGCAACACCAGGCCACCCCTTTGTGAATTGGTTTGTGTGTGAGTTCTAGATGTGGCAGGCACAAATTATGCAAAAGCGTTTGCCATGATAAGAGAAGGATTTGATTACTGATGTTTAAATAAGGATCCCCTGAGCTGTCTCTTTTGTGTAGGAATGGTGTTAAATATTTGGCAACAGGATGACATGTCCTGCATAATTTAAGCAGTTCCTTTTACTGGGCACACAGCACACACACACCTGCAATTCATTAGTTCCCATCCACACTTTCCAGCAGCATTAAATATACATGTAAGATGAGCTACTGCAATGTCCATCAATCCCTCCTCTCCTTATTACTTTATGTCTTTATCTTTGACTTGTCTTTTACTCCAGGTAACACACCAGCAGTTTTGTTTTGTGCATTTGGGAAGCAAGAGGACTCAAAAGCTCACTATTTGATCTCTTCCTCTGCCTGACTGCCTTCAGTGCTGTCACATCAGTGGGAAGCCCAGTTCATGACTCCAAAGACAGCTTCCATCCCTCTTTGCTGGCTGCAGCTTATCAGCTTTGTCTGGTCTGAGCTTGTTTTATTTATCGAGAGTCAGGAGGGAGCAGGAAGATGATGGGATGGAAAAGGAGAGGCAGTGAACAGGGAGGCTGTGGATCTATTTAACGAAGACATACAATGCCTCTGTGCAGCCAGACAGGCTTTCCTTGCCTCAAACAGGAGCAGGCAGCTAAAACTGAGAGAAACTTCAGCTGATTAAGTCGCTTTAGGCCTTTATGGAAGAGTGATGAATATTACTTTTGACAGGTGCTGAAGGGGGTTAGATATAACTCGATGTGTGGAATGCCAGATTCCAACATGTAAACAAGAGTCACTGTTACTGCTATCTGTCCTCCACAGCTATGATAATTTGTTTTCACTCTAACACCACTCCAAAAAATGATTAGGTAGCCACTACCGAATGACTTCAAGTTATCAAGAAAGTTTACATTTTTTCATGTCAGCTTTCAAAAAAGTTTTAAATTACATACATCTGATCATCCTAGTGAGCTATTTTTTATTTCAAAACCAAAAAGTTCAGTTAGCCAAGCTCTCCCTGACAAAAACCCCAAACCCAAACATTCCTGTAAAACATGAGAATAAATGAGGAGTGAATGTATGGGTAATATAAATTCCTGCCAAGCATAAAAGCCAAGATAAGTAAAAGCATGAGGTATGGAAAAGCAAGCCATTAAGATTAGCATCACTGGAGATGTGGAAGTGTCATCAGCGGGAGTTGATATTTGTATCAGTCACAGTCTCTACCAGAGAGACAGTACCAGAGTCCTTTCCCACTGCAAATTTGGCACTGACAAGCTCTCTCTAGGTTTGCCTTACAAACACATACAAAATATGCATTAATACCAGCTTTAAGATTAAAGAATGAATTTGCAAAGGCTTCTGTCCAAAGCACATTATACAACATTGTATATATATGGCAGCACATTCTCACAGAGCTCGTAAGCCACCTCTGCATTCCTCAGTAAAAAAAAAAAAAAAGCCAGAAAACAGAAATTATTCTACAAGAATTAGAAATCAGAGCACAGAGAAAAGTAGCCCTATCTATATTTTTTAAATTGCAATTATTGGGAATATTGCCACCACTGGAGTAAAAAATCCAGTGAGAAAATGAGTGAAAACTGGTTACTACTGTAAAGACTAAAAGTAGTATTTGTCCCACCATGCTTGGGTGGTGGAAAGGCTTTGAGTTCAAGCCAGCTATTAAAACAGCAATATTTTGACAGGCCAGGGCCCAAAGAATCCTAGAGAATTGTAACAGTGTCATAGAAACAAAACATGAAGGATACCTAGTTTCCTAACTGTGAGTTTGAGGATATCCCTTCTCTATATTTTATCATCATCTCCAAAATAATTTAGTTTAAGGTAGTTGAGCTGGAAAATTAGTTTCAGGACAAGATGCTGAAAAAAACAATCCCTAAAAGGTGTCAGGACACGTACAAGTAGATTCTATGGTGCGAGGAATTTCTGACAATCTTGTTAAGGCAAAAGCAAAAAGAGATTTTAAGGTTTCCTTTATCCTTCCCCAGGAGCTGTTGTACGCAAAGCTCTCGTGAACAAGAGCAGCACACTGGTGTCAAGAAACTAGAAACCAATGTTAAATTTTTATGCAATAAAGGGGATTTCTAACAATTAATAATTCTAAAAAAAATAGTTAAATTCCAGATATGAGTCAATGATAATAAAATATTTGGATCTGCACTTTCCAAGATTAACTGTGTGCACTCAAACATCCAGGGTGTGAGAGCAAGATCCTATGTGCACGTGTAGGTGTGTGTGCTTCCAGGACAGGATCTAAATTGTCTGAAGGTAGGGGTCTAGGGTGATTTTAGGAGCTGTGGAGCACCTGAGACACCTGCACATAGCCAGCAGTGATGTCTGCAGGCAGACCTCTGCTCTTCTAGATCAGCAGCAGCAGATCCTGAGATACAGTGAGATTTGAGATGCAGTGCAGCATGGAAAAAAACCACATGCTTACCTTCAAGTAACTAAATCACAAGTGAGTGTCACTATATTTAGTGCTGAGAAAGCTCTAGGGCACTAAAAGTTCAGAGTATTACCATGGAGAAAATTGCAATCCCACACCTCCACAACCATCTGTTGTCCTGCTTTAGTTGAAACACAGCCATGCTCTGCCAAGGTGACGTGAAAATGAAATGTGCCAGGTAAGTGAACTCTGTGTTCATGATGAACAGAAAGTACACAACATATCGCATGAAATGAGGCATAACAGGGTGAGTTTTCTTAGATATACCATATTGAATCAATTTGTAACCCACAGATCCATTTACTATTCTAAATTCATGCTGCTAATTGTATCAGGAGATGAACTCACAGATAACTTCTGTTGATGAATACAATTAATAAAATGATGAAGGACTCGTGTAGTTGTCATCATTTGTGTATTGCTATTTTTCACCCAGCAACTGACTAAAATAACATATTGTTGTCCTAGATTATTGCATGGAGCAATAAAACTACTACTTCACATAAGCACTTAACAAAATACTGTATCTAGACTCTAAAGATTTAGCCAAAGTTAAAGTGGCTAATATTTTTATTTTCTTGCAATTTCTTGCATTTATTTGCATGCACTGAATTTGTCTGGATGTTTTGTGGGGCAGAAAACATCTTGCAATAGAAAACATCTTTTCACATACCAAAGACTAAAGAGAATTCTTTGAAATAAATGTCCAGTTCCTGGACAGTGGATCAGTGGACCAGTGTCAGAGCTCAGCACAGAAAAAAGCAGAACAAAGACTCCTCAAATAAGCACAAGTTCCTCCAAATTCTTTGGAAAAAGGACTTTTTAAGCACAATCCCCATTCAGGAAGTTGCATTAGAAAACTCAGCCAATGTGGATCCATTTTTTAATAGGCAGTAGAATGGGATCTGAATCTCTTGTATAAAATGTCCAAAGCAGCCTATGTCTGATATTAAGATGACTAATCAGAGTAATTTCCCCCAAGGTTTTCTAAGGAATTCCTTGTTTTTCAAATGATACCTTCTACTAGAAGTTGCAAATAGATGTGTGAGAAACAGTTCTTACCTTTGTGGCAAAATCATTCTCATGCTGTCACACTTTTGTCTTTCCTTTTGGAAATATTAACACACAATTTACCAAACTTCAACACTTTGCAAATAACCATAGACAATCTGGGAAAACTCTTAATTATGACTGAATATCTAGAAAAACAAGGTCAGAGTCACAAAACCAGGAAAGTAAAAGGTCTTGTATAAATTATTCTCTATGTATCATTTCTACAAAGGATTCCATTCCCATCTGAACATCAAAGGTATTCCGTTCCCAAAGGTGTTTTAGGATATTAGAGGCCTAGAAAGCTGTGGTGGGAGGAATTTAACAGGGAACCCCCAAAGATGGGAGGTTGGTGAAGAACATTTTCTTCTTGCTTGAGACTTGTTGGTCTTCTGCTCTGAATTTCTCCTGCTCAGAGGTTACTCACTGGTACACCTCAGATGAAATCTGCCTCCACTGTGTCCACACAGCTGCAATATGCAGAGTAGCTATTGATAGCTCACATGTCATGGGCCTTCCAAAAGTCCTCATGCCCTGGGTAATGTAATAAAGAGGTGTGAACCTCTTCAAAGGTGAAGAGGCTTGGAAGAGGGCAGAAGTCTGCTCGTGTGGAACTTTTAGCTTTGCTGCAGAGGCAGCAAAAAGACTGGAAAATATAAGTACTTTTTTTAACCTCAGGGAAAATATCAGATACTGATACATACTGAAAAGGAGAAAAATCCCATTTAACTAGAGAAAGCACTACTAAACCCGTACATGAAGCTATTGTGTAACTACAGAGGAAAAATATCCTTGTGGTATTTCTCTTAACATATGAAAAGCTGAACGCTCCCCTGCAAAACTAAGCTGTCAGATTTGAAAATTAAATTTTAACACTACCTCTCCTTCAAGTGTGGACTTCTCCTTGTTAACTTTTCCTTAACCAGAAATATGTCCATCATGCTTTTTGGTAGTATGATAATTGATGAAGGTGGGTGAAAAATTAAAGACCTTTTCCCAAATAATAAGGTATAACATGAATTCTGCATCCTGTTCTAAGTCCTAAAGTCTGTCAGCTCTGCAGTCACAGTGAGAATGCTGATAATAGCAGTAAGATTTCAGAAGCTGCACCAAATAAGTTGTTTTGTCCAGACTTGTCTATTGAATGTAATAGGCTCAGTTCTATAAAAATCAAGTCATTACTGGAACTCCAGGAGTCAGAAGGACAGTGACAAATTGCTAATTAATTCTTCCTCTGAAAAATGCAGTAATAATTGGATCAGGGAGTGAAATGTGCATTGAAAAGCAAATGTATCTCCATGAACCTGTTTGGCCTAAGAAGTTAGGGGGTTTGGGAGGAAAGGCAAAACAGTTCATGTGTTCATGTCCTTTTTTTAGACAAAATACAGGCTATTTTAAACAACTTGCTTTTTCCACTCTCTCATAAGAAAAAATGTTTACATTTGAGGGCCTATCTGAACTGTATTGAAAACTGATATTCATGATTGTAAGAGCCATTTCTCTTGGAAAAACACACTACCAATCCTAGCCTCCAAATGAAGGCAACAGAAGGAAAAAAAGTAAACTGTGGAAAGAAAAAAATGGAAAATGAAAAAGAAATCGACCAGAAGAGGCATCAGTAGTTCCTTTCTCTACAACAAATCCTGTTCAATTATTGGGCCTTCTTCAGAAGCAAACTGAAAAATCTTAACGTACTATCTATTTGTTGGTTGTTACAAATGATACTATAGGGTTTATTTGCACCATGATAGCACCACAAGTTTCAGTGAATACGAGGTCTCGTTCCTTAGATGTAATACATTTGATGAAAATCTAATAAAAACCTTGGGTCATCTTTTCCTTCCTTTATCCTAGTTTAAAAAAGAAAAAAAAAAAAAAAGGAAGTACCAGAGAAATGAAGAAAATCCCACAGAACAAGTTTTCAGCTGAAAGTAAAGTCCTGTCTTTCCCAAATATACCCTTACTCAATCAATTGTGCAAGAAGCCTTTAAGATAAACATTGAGTGCACCTTCAGGTCACTTTGTGGTAGAATAAGCCCTATATTGTTGATGACCACACATGGACTATGTCCATCTCCAGTTCCCTCCCACATTTCTCACTCCTATTCCTGTATTTCACTCAGCACCACCCTGCCAAGCTCTCCCATTATGGCAGAGCTCTCCAAGGGTTCTGACACACCTTGCACAAAATATGCTAAATTTAGCAGCTCCAAGACACCCAGCAAACAGCAGTGTCAGTGAACCAATGGTGCTGCAGAAGAGCCCTATTTTCATTTTATCTCCACTGCACACAGCTCAGTGCTGCTTTTCTGTGCTGTTGCCCCAGCACAGCCTGGTACAGACTTAGCTTTAGGGAGCCCCCATATCTTTAAGCTGAGGTTCTCAATATCGAGTTTGTTCTATCAACTACTTGATTGACAGGATTGGCTTCTCTACTATAAATCTATTTGAAATATTTGCCCACTATAGCCTTAATCCTTAGCATACATTATAACTGTTATCAGGAGAGCACAGCTCACAAAAATTACAGGGAACTCCCATATTAACCACCTGTTCATGGCAGCAAACACAAAATAAAAAGGAAAAAAAATCTGTCTCGTGACAGCACAGGTCACATCCAAAGTTGGGGCCACCCTTCATCCCAAACCAGACCACAGCTTCCAGGGCAGGACACAAAGCCAGGTCCAATTCAAGCTCCAAACAACTTGCACTACACTTTTTAAATGTTTCAATAATGCAGAGCACAGACCTTTCAGGGAAATTCTCTCTGATCAGCACAGCAGTTCTGAGCCCCACAGTTCTGTGTGTTTGCCATGTGCAAAAATCCATTTGGTCTCCAAGGGCAGAAGAAAAGGAAGATCAAAGACAAGCCCCACTACACAGATCCCAGAGGAGAATTTGTCATAATCCCGTGTTCCATCTTTTACCTTGAAGCATAGAGCAAATGAGAAAGGAAAGAAAATGATGTCTTAATACTGTATGCAATTAGCAGTCAGAGGGAACTCACCCAATAATTTTTTTCCAGATATTGTATAACTTTTTGGAAGATACATTTAACTCTTTCTGCTCCACTTTGCTCATTTCATTAAATAACATTTAATTACTTTTTGAAGCCTTGATGGCAATCCATTTTGACAGCTATGCACCCAGGATTGTACCCCAGAAGGAGAATTTCCCTCACATGCATCCATAAAGTCACCACAAAGTCCTGCAAACTCTTCCTGGTAATGCAGAAGAGCAGAAGAAACATCTGAGGAGTAATGGGATTGGCATTTCTGATTCTCTCCTCTCCTTCCCAGATCTCTGCACTAGGTTTTGTTGAGTAAAAAGGGCTGTATTTACTCTTTGTGTGTCTGAATTCCAGTCTGAGTGGAGAGCTGGCTGCAGCACAAGATCAATCACAATTATGATGCCCACACAGTCCAAGTTATGGTCTGAGCTTCAATGCCAATGAAGAATTGCTGACTTGTACCATATTTCAAAAGAAAGAATGGAAATTTAGAAAGGGGAGCACAGTACCTGAATTTGAAGAACCCGGATAATTTGTGCATGCTTTATTCCTCTCAAACACCTCTGTCAATACTAGAAATCTTTGAAGAGCTGTATTTTCTGTCACAAATCTTTTCACCTGAAAAAGAAAGGCACACAGTACAAGATTGCTATTTAAAGGAGCAATGAGAATACCAGTGTGGAACAGTCAAATCACTGCATCTTCTGTGTGCAGGCATACCTGCAAAATCAACCCACCTAAGAAAGCTGTTGAGGTGGCAAAGCATTATTTTTTTCCTATTTACCATTGCTTAAGCTTCTAGTATGTTTGTACCTAGAAGGATGCTGAAAAGAGATATTAGAATCACATTCTGCAATTCAATTTTGGCTGTCTTTCCACCCAGGCAAAAGACTATTAGATTAAATTTATTAAAATGGCAGGCAAAGGGTACAGAAATTCTTTACCTTTCTGCAATAGGTAAACTTCAAAAGGGAAAAGATTTGAAAGTTGTAATAATGACCACTTATCTGAGAGAACCAGTACTAGGGAGATGCTGGAATCAAGTTGCTCATTTAAATAAGGAAAGAATAAAAAGTTGCAAGTGTGACACCAAACATGGCTGTAATGGTCTGGGGTTAATTGGATTGAAGGGAGCAGCTTGGGCTCTGCAGTGTGCTGGAGCTGACAGAGACCACAGGCAGCAAAGAGCACAGTGAAGGGAGAGGCAGGACAAAAAGGTCTAACAATGTTTAGGCTGCTGGCAATTTTAAGACAAAAGAATTCAGAGGGAAAAAAAAAGAATTGGCTCTGGAAATTTTGAGGCCAGAAGACACTTGCTATTTTAAGGCATGGCACTTTATTCCTTTAGAAATAAGTTTATTTTGTGTGTGGGTGCATCAGCCATTTGTATTTTCCTCAACAGTCCTGATTAAAATTCCAAATTGGCAGACTTAAAATAAATTATAATAATTTCAGATTAAGATAACAATTATAAAAGTGAGGAAAATAGATAAATATATATTTACTGACTACATCTACTTATTTGAACAAAAGTAATATATCTAATATTACAATTTAACTTCACATTTCCTTGCATCAAGCTCCAGTCAGAAATACTAGAAACCTTTCAATTATAACAAAACTGGCTGAAAGGTCACCCTTTCCCCAAACTATGGCTAAATAGATTTAATCTTCTCAGTCTAGTATTACAGCCAGAGCAAAGTGTTTATGATCAATTCAATTAAAATGGTAATTTCAGGGGGACTGGCAGCTCTCCTAGACTGTAAAGAGTTCTAGTTTACTTGAAATCCCATGGCACAAGGTAATAATATGGGATGTTTGCAGTTCTGTCACTGTGGTAATTTTCCATGATATTACACTGAAACACTTGCACAAATATAACTGCAGATAACACACACCAAAAAGGAGGTATAATATTTAATTTTAATGTAATTATCACATCCCACTGAAAATACACTACTAAGATCAAAAGATAATTACAATGCAGACCAGTGAGAGCTCTGTTTTAATCAGAAGCAGCTCTGAATCAAAGTATTCTGCTTGCCAAAGTGAGTGCCTTGTTGGGTCAAATAAGCTCACACAGCCCCTCAGAAGAAGTCACTGGAATTACATCATTATTTTCAGCTCTTGCAGGGTTTGATAGTGTAGCAGACCCTGAAGCAAAGGTTTGCCTTTGGTTGCAATTATATAAACTTCACAGTTTTTACCACAGGTCGTCCTGAATAGTTTTGTGATAAGCCATAAGCATAAACCAGTAAGAAATTGTTGTTACAGAGATCTATTAATAGATATTTCTCTTTTAAAAGAAAAAAAAAGAAAAGAAAAAAAGATAATGCTAGTCACATTCAGCACTAATGCACAGAGCATTTTAAAGGGAAAACTGCCAACTTGAAATTTCATTTCCTTCTGATTACTTCAGACATACCCAGAAGCTAACAAAAAGAGTTAAGATCTGTATTTTTTCAACATCCCCTCCTCTCCTCCTCTTTTTGGCAAAGTGTTCACAAATGTGACAATCTCTGCTCATTTCCCTGCATTTTGGTGGCAAACACGTTGCCATGGTGTGCTCTGAGGCTGGGCGCTCACACTGACACTTCCCCTGGTTTGGCAGAAAGCAGCAGAGCAAGGCAAGAGTTCTAAGGAATTGTAGTGAAGGAACAAACAGGCATACACTCAAGGGAAAATCAAGATTATAAATGTCATCTTGTTTATTATCATTGTTCTAGTCACCAAAAAGAACTTTCAAAAGCTGCATTAGAAAATGAGTGGAAAAGGCCCCAAAGGACAATGAGAACTTTTCAACATCTTCTAGTAAGTAATGTGAGAGTTTAGAGGTTGTTGCATTTGGACTTCAGTGAACTAAGGAAGGAACTGGTTTTGGACTTAACCCTGACGGTGGTCAAATGACACAACTGCAGATTCACAAACATTGTTTTATAAGTTGGAGCTCTGTCTTGCTTACACTGCAATCTCTGCTGAGACCAAAGCCTGGCTAGGTGTACCTGCCTCAGCCTTCAGCTGAATAGCTGAGAGCAGTATAGCTGCAGGAAAAAACCAGGATCAGTCTGGACTGCAAAACCCTTCAGAAAAGCAAATATTTAGGTTTCTGGCTGGCACTGAAATCAGCACTGCCATGGCTGAGAGTGCAAGCCAAGACAATATGCTTACACACTGAATGCTCTTAGCAATACACTATTCACATTCTGTTGGTCTTGATGCACCTGCAAGCACAGTGACTGCAGAGCTCACTCAATTGGGACAGGGAGAAGGGAAGTAAAAATGTAAAGAAATCTGTGCCAATTAGCTGAGTGAAAAATGTATGCAGTCAGGATAGCATGGGAATCAGAACCTTACCCCTTTAATGGGATCAAACAATGAGGCAGTAAAAAATTTTCTGTTAAAGCTCTTAGAAATCCAACCAAGCAGTTAGTGATGTAAAAGAAAAAGGCCCCATACTAACCAAAATTACTATCTAAATCTTTTGTTAAATTTGGCAAAACTTAAAGTAGGTTCTTGCAAGTGACACATTGCACAAATCATATATCTGCTTTTTTTTAGTGATGACCTGTTTGAATGTTCAACAATGACCTGAGATTTTGGGTGTGCTGACAGAGACAGACAGATGGGACCCTGGGTGATACACAAAGTAGAACGAAGGGAAGGATTACTGTCCAGGTAATATCCCTAGTTTAGGACAGTGACCTAATGAATACAGCTCCCAAAACCACTACTCAGCTTTCAGCAGACATTTGGCTCAAAAAATCTCTGAAACACAGAGTGTAAGAAATCAAGCTGCTTTGGATTCCTAAGACCATCATTTCTTAAGATGCAGGTGCTGAAGGAGCTGAAAGACACAATATACACCAAAGAATGGCCAACTGCAAAATGAACAGTGTGAGAAAAAAGCACACAAAGGAAAAATGAACCTACAGTTTCTTCAGGAAGTCTGAAATACTCTCAAAGAGAAGTTTAGGCACATTCTTATTGTAACATACTCAAAGCAGCAGATCCACATTCAACATCCTGTCGAGCAGTGACAAGAATGTAGAAGTGGAGAAGAAACCCTCTGGGGGACAGAAACATGAAGACAATGTGACCTTCTGGCACAAAAATTTGGGATGTTACGTAGTTTAAGAAACTAATTGTGTTGATGTGACATTTTAAGGGCTGTGGTAGTTTTGTGGTGGTTGGTGTTGGCTACCACTTTTATCTATGTGACTCTTAAAGCAGTTAAATGATCCCAAAAATATTTCTGCTCCTCTGTGTTCCTTCATTACAAGAGGATCTGCTGCTATTTCCATTAATACAAATCCTGGATGCTGGTAAGAACACATGGCTTAGCTTCTAATCAGCTGAAAAATTACAGCAGGAGGCAAAATATTCTTAGGCAGATTATAAAATTAAAAAGCTATGTGGGAAATGTTTTTAAAGCATTTTTTTTCTTCTAGAAGAAAAAGAAAATACCCTCTCTTCTGTGTAGCAGGAAGATACAGCTGTAGTTAAAATAGAAACTTAAGAATATTTCAGGGTTCAGGTTGGGTTTTTTTTTTGTTTTTGTTTTTTTTTTTTGTTTGTTTGTTTTTTTTTTGTTGTTTTGTTTTTTTTCAAAGAGTTTTCTTTCCTTCTGACAGTAGGTTTCTTTGCCAATTTCCTTCTTCTAGAGTTTATAACTCCCGAGGTTACCATGCTTTCAAGTGTTGTGCTGGGTATATGGATAATTACTTCTGTTGCTATTTGGACTTAAATATTGATAAAGCTTTGCCTGTTTTGAAGTACCCTCCATTTCTTTTACTGATTTCTCCTCACAGACCTTTATGGAAGTGCAACTTTCTACACAGGAGCAGGGAGCTTGACAATGTAATTTCTGAGATTGTTCCATGTTTGAAAAATCACATAAACACGATCATCCAGCCTGCCTTCAGTATTCACCCAGGATTTAGAAAGTTTGCCAGCTGGAAAACAGGAAAAGACAGGAGTAGAAATGGATTGAAAAAAAACAAACACTTCATAAGAAAGATTTGCCAGTATTACTCAGAGAGCACCCTCAAATCCCAACGAAAATCCTAAAATCCAGGCAAAAATGTAATAAAAAAGTGGTTTGATGGAACCATATGGACTTAGGGGATAAAACCCAACTAGTTAATTTGAATTCAAACCAGAATTCTCAGGGGAAAAAAGTGTTATCATTGAGTTGAGGAGCATACATCACAGTTTCTGCCGACAGATAAGCAGGAAATGAGAAGACCTTGAGGAATGAGAAGCAAAGGAAGAGAGAGAGGAATTACACTGCCAGCACCAAAAGCTGTGGAAGGCAGCTGCCATTCAGCACAGCAGCATGGATCTGACCTTACAACACGAGCATCAAGAGACCAACAAGATGCTATCTGAATGTTTATGGTGTAGGTAAATTTCCACCTACCTAAAGTCATCAACAAAAATTTAAGAGTCAGTGCTTATCTTTTGGTGACAGCAGACTCAAAGCATCTGTAGGAAAAAATGTTTGAGCGAAGCAACAAAAGAAAAATTTCTGGAACTACATTTCTGAACCACATATCGTTTATAACCAGCCTGGCAACATTATTGTTTCAAGGCAGGCAACTTTAGAAAATATATGACCAGATACCCAAAAGCTCCTCCACTTTTAGTTTGTGCATATGGCCTTTGAGCACTATAATTTATGTTACCAGGGCTCGCTTGTCCAGATGGACTTTTACAATATCCTTCTCACAGCTCTCCAGGTGTTGCAAATAAATAAAACACTTTATTTCAGGGAGATGAGAATAGAGTAGGCACCAGTGAGAGTTGCCAATGCACATATTTTAGCAACAGCCATTACAAAAATGTATTGCAATATTATTATTAAGAATGCCAAGTGATTCTGTATATTATTCAAATGTCACACATGACAAGCAAACCACAAAAACTACTTTCAGTAAACTGCTGAAATGAAGTTGACTGCTGTTAATGATACTGTCACTGTGTCAAATTCAGTAAGAGAATTTAGGGAGTTTTAGCAATAGAATGATAATTGGCCCATCTTGCTCTGTGAGATACACCGTGCCACCAATATTAAAAACAGCCAAAAAAAAAAAGTGTGAAAGATTCAGTGGATTTCTACATGAGCAAATGGCCACCCCTTCACAGAGATTCAGGATGCAGAAGAGTCTGAGTTTGTTGCATGAATAATTTGTTGCAAACCATTTATGACCTCGAGTCTACAGCATATTAAATATTCACACAACTTGTTCAGAATGAAAAAGGCTGGAGCATGTGAGAAGGGATTCTGAATCCTCAGCAGTCTCACACAAAGTGGGCTCAGCCTGCAATCATAACTTCTCCTGGATTACTGGCAGAATATTAAACACTTTTGGCTTATTATTTGAGACAGAACTCACCTTTAATATAGGGGCTATTGTAATTACTTGAATATCCTTCTCAAAACATACCCTGCTTTTGTCTATGAAGGCTCAGATCCATAGAAACTATTTCAGAGCTGTCCAAATCTCCTTGTACATATGCCCCAAGTGACTGAATGGGTTGGTGCTCTTCGAGTTTTCCAATCCATGCTGCAGTTAGTAAAACACATCCAGGAGTATTATAGAAATTAAATGTCCATACAAACAATTAGCATTTTTTAACTGTAAAGGCCTAGTGGTATACTAGCAGGCAGAAATGCAAATCAGAGAAGCCGCAAAACCATCAAATGCTTCACATCAAGCCTACCACACATACAGAAATAGAACCATCTGTGGCCCTTCAGATCTGTAGATCTCAAATGACTGTAATCTTATCCTGAAAATTTAGTTTTCAATGAAAGTGCGGATTTGGACAGAAATTAATTTTGAAAGGTTTAGGTAAAATTAAGAACTCACACAGAACTAAAAACTTGATCAAAAAGTCAAATGTTCAAAAGAAACTCAGTGTGTTCAAAAGTATAGGAAGAAAGCCAGGAGATGAGATTCAGCCCTAAAATAAATGAATTAACAAAATTTGCTAAAATTAATCTGACACATACATGTGTATCCTTTAGAGACCATAGCCAATGTTAACTGCCTTTGAATTCTCTACCCACATCCCTTTGAAAAGACAAAAACCTAAATCTAAAAATGAAACTAGGCATATTCTTTAATAAACAGGCAGCTAAGTTTGGGACAGAGAAGGTCAGTCAAAGCTGTGAAATTAGGCATTCAAAAGAAAAAAAACACAAATTAAGCCAAGGTCACCCAAGAAGTGTTAATCCCATGCACTGTTGAGGCTGCTGTTTTTTCTCCTTGAGACTTTCACAGTCCTGGGGACAGCCTCAGACTCTTCTCCTGTGCTGTGTTTATTCAACACAGAGACGGTTGCAGCATTGTGTGACTTATCACAATGAACCCACAAGACTTGCATGTTAAATATTGACTACCAAATAATCACAACAAGCCATTCACTGAGAAAAGAGCAAAATAACTGGGGAAAAAACCAAAACAACACTCAAAAAACCCAAGTGATAGGCTGTGTGAAAGCATTATCTCATCTCAAAGGACCATCCATAAACAGAAAGCTAAATTCATCATTTGTTCCCTGAATTAGTGGCTCTGCTCCAAGAGATAAATTAATCACATTATTCTAGAAAGAAATAAGGAGACTGATTTGAAATTTCAGACAAAGGATCAAGGGGCTCTTAGTTAAGGATTTCTCATCTTTACTTGGTTTCATAGTAATTTCCCAAGCTAAAACTCACTGATGACAAAGGAAATCCTCTCTCTTATTTAAATTAGCCTTGAGACATATTATAAACATATAATAGCTAATCTTATGACCAGTTAGCTTCTAATTTCCTTCATATCTTTGTCATCACTGGCACTAAGGGTATGAGAGTGGTCCAAAAGAGTGCTTGGTGGAGAGGCAGCTCTGGAGCCCATTGATGTGCTGCTCTTGGGGGCTCAGTTCTAACCCAGCCCCTAATGCTGAAGGGAGGACACACATCTGTTGATTAGGCCAAAAATGAATTTAATGACCCACTAGTGCTATGATATCCATCATAAATTTCAAGGTTTAAGTACATAGACAAAATGGAATAACAACTTTGCAAAAAAGCTCAATTTTTAAACCTTTTTTCTCAGAAGGTAGCAAACTACAACCTCAAGGTTACTGGAGCTTGAAATAAAAACAAGGCAGCTCTTTTTCCAGAAAATATCCCCCGTTCCCACTAGTTGTGTTCAACTTCCACGCATCATGTGATGGGTTCTGCCTCGAGCTCCTGCCCACAGCCAGACCATAGCTGGGAAACAGTTTTAGAAAAAATTAGTGTTTGGTAAGGAGTTTCACATCTTAACCAGTCAGTCCACTGCAGGTAAGGAAACTACAGAATGCAGTCAAGAATGAGAAAGAAACTCAAATTATGCTGAGCAGAAATATCACTTTACAGTTATCCCATATTTCCAGTGATACTCCGGCATATTTTCATGAACACAAGAAGGCATTCAGACAAAAACAAAGGAAGGAACTGATTCTCTTCATGTTGCTGTTCATGCAAATTCACTGATATACTGGAGACAAAAAAATTTAAAACTTGACACCATTGTAGGAGAATTGGTCTGGAACCTGGCAAATGGAAGAAAACCCTGAATGTTTGGTCCATGTTTTGACAAATGCACAATTCCAAAACAAAAGTGTGATTGTGTCAGGTATGTGATTTGTAGTCACAAAAGCACAGGTTTGGCCAGATGTCTTAGAGGCATTTGTGTTGTTACCATTAGAATGGTTAAAAAAAAAGAAAATTATATAAAATACAAATGTCCAAAACAAGCCCTACCACATCTGAGCTGTTTCACATACATGGTGTGCCCCCTCACTGTTTCATGTAGACTTTTGAAGTTTCTCACTGCAGATTGACTGGGGCAACCAGGAATGTGAAATTCTCTAATCCATCCACTTTCCTGACCATTAAACTGAGTTATTGTTAAGGAAAAACCTAACTAATGTACAGCATGTGTGTTGAGTCACAATGTAGAGCAGCTTTGTGTCCGGCTGTTTATCCACTATTCTGCTCCTGTCAGTGCCTTTGGAAATCTTTTCCAATGAACCTCTGCTGAAGTAATCACTCTGCCAAATATCAGTTGTAGAAGAGCTTGGTTTTTAACAAAAGGTCAAACAAAATTGCAGTGAAGACCCATGGGATCCTTGCAAAAGGTCACTTCAGACAAAATGGATTCCCAGCTGAAGTACAGGTTTCACCACAGAGTATATCTTCTGTGGGCTACCTTTTCAGAGAAAAACTTCAATTCAGACTCAAAATGAATGATTATAATTTTCTGTTCACAATCATTTGTAAATGAAGAGTCATTTGACACCCAGTAAATGAAACAATCACATCCAGCTGCACCACTTGCAGGCATTAGTCAGGCCTCCAAATAAAACACTCAATTCCATAGCTGTTTTACTGATGATGGCAAATAAAGTTACAACATGGTGATACAGAACTGTTGTGGTCTGTGGTACGAGGCTTTCTAAGACCTGGCCTCAAGAAATCTGTTTTCAGTTCCATGCTTGTTGAGCTGGATGAGCATTCCACAGTGAATAATTTACTTGATTAATTTAGGGCCATCCCTAGTTTACAGAATTTCTTTGTGCTGACTTCTTTGGCCACTTTGTTCATTATTTGAAGTTGCAGAACAGATGGTTTGCTCACATATATTTCTGCATTATGATTGCTCATGAACACTCTGTCCTGGATAGTGCTTTGAATACTTGCTATGCAGGCTCTGTGACTAGATTTTTAACTCTAAAAACACAACATAGCACATGGGCTGGATTCCCAACTCCCTTTTTTTTCATGTCAAATAACTAAATATTTTCTCAAACCACACAAAATCTTCCCAAAAGAAAAGGGGAAAGTGTCTGGTTTAAAACAAAACTTCTTAAAGATTTGTGCAACTTTCAATTTTTGAACAGCCTGCCTGGAGCTATGAAAATTCAGATATTTATGTAGAGATATTAAGAATTTGATGGGAATGAAATCTGTATACTAAGGGATTGATGAAAATATATGCTAAGCAAAACAAGACTCAACAAAACATTTAGCAAAAGCAAATAAATTGATTAAAAGGTACCCACAAAGCAGGCAAAAGCTGACATAGATTTTACTGTTGTTGTCAGGAGAGATTCAGAGCTGGTCCAACAGATTGCCAGGCTTTTAACTGGAACAACAGCAGCTCTCCTAGATGATGATGATGAAGCCATCAAATGGATGTCATCTGTTTAAACCAGGTAAGAATTTGGGCAAATTAGCTGTTGTTGAACCAGATATAATATTGGTCTAAAAAGCCCCTAGCAAGTACAATTACTCAATAAGTCCCTATAAGAGCAAACAACAGTGATCCAATCCTTTTACTGCTAATGATGTGTTTATAGATATTTACCTCTGCAGCAGTTTCAGCAGCTGTATCTCGAATTGCCACTAATGCCTTTCTTCACTGATTAATAGAGTGAAGCTATTGAGATGTAGGAGCTCCACTCTTTTTTTTCCCAGTGTAACATTGCCATCTACAGGAAGCTCTCCCTTACTCAGAGACTAATTTTACAATCACAGAATAGGAACCACTGCGGATGAAAATGTAAGTGTCCAAAATTAGCCCTGTTTGATCAGCCTGACAAACCCTTATTTTAAAAATTAGCCAGTAATAATATGGCTCACCAACAAAAGCAGTATATTAACCTGCTCTCTGGCAAGTTATTAAGCTGAGGGATTGGCATTAATCTAGTTGAATAATACATTAGGACAAAAAGAAACACTTACTAAGGACAAGAGACTTCTGCTTTAGTTATACGTCATTAGTTGATATGTAAGGTTCTCATACTGCCATACAAAAATGTCATAATATTCTGTTCTACAGATGATTCAGAGAAGTCTTTCTCAGCATTGTAAAAGGATTTATGCAACACAAATAATTTTTCACCATGCTAGACACTGGATATCCCTTCACAAGTACTAAATATACTGCCCAGAGAACCAAAAAGGCACAAATGCAAGATCTTAATTTTAGACAGCTGCTTAATTTCAAACTCTGTCCTAAAGACAGAATATTTGTGATGTTCAATATGGCATTGATTCATTTAGAGATATCAGTGCTCTAGAGCAAACTCTAAAGACAGTTTCACAACTATTAGCACCCTTTTAAAGAAAGAACCTGTCTTCAGGACTGAAACTCTGTGTCAGTTGACCAAGCACCCCAAGAAACTCCACAAGTGGGAGTTTTAATATTTTATGTAGGAATACTGAATTAGGGCTGACTCACTGAAATCTCTTAGAGAAACAGGGAAGAAAACCAGAATTGAATAGTGATCAATAAGTAGTGGGGGAAAGCTGGGGAGGTCATAGGAGGCAACCTGAATGAAATAATCTGATTGAAAGTGTGATCTTTGATGTCAGAAGAAGTGGTTATTGACTGTAATTCAGGGAAGACAGAATGCTGCAAGACATTTTCATTTTGGAGAATCGAAGGAAGTTAATCAGAGGCAAAAAGAACCAGCAGCAATAAAACAGACTGGATCTCAAATTTGAGATGGAGACTTCCTATGTATGCAGATGAGTTAAAGACTTGTACATTAGTTCACTGGTGCTGGAAACCACTAGATGAATTCCTTAATTTACCTAGGAAAAAAACCTGACAGCCAGTTAAAAAAAAACAACCTCAAACAAACAAACAAACAAATCACACTGACCCAAGCTGAACATTCTTTCATTTCTCAATTCACTTGCCAAACTAGAAAATCAATTACATTGACAACTCTATCTAGACACTCTTAATCCCGGAGACACATTTCTGGAGCAGACCAGGGGAGAAGGGTGCTACATGCGGAGTCACATTCTGGTTTCAGGTTTCTCTTCTGGCAACTTCACACTGGCCTAGTTGAGATAAAAGAACAGAAAAAGCTGATTTCTTGCTATTTCAGAATTGTCAGTCTCCCATATTTAAGGATGGTTCTAGAGTTGTTACCTGGGGTGTATCAGCAGTAGGATATTAAGATCATTAAGGGAGTTGATTGAGCTGAAGGTGGTTAATACTTGGAGCTGTGAGCAGACAGCCTTTGCACCAATGCTGCTGACGACACACATTTATATGTTCACCTGCCACTTAGCTTGCTCCAGTTGACTCAGCAAGCAGCTGATACAACACTGCAGGTTTCAGAGAGAAGAAACTCTTTATCTCTGCCACGGCCAGGAATTGACAGAGGTTTGCAGAGCATCCCCAGAGTGTGGAGTCCTGGGGCTGCAGCAGGGATGAGATTTGTCACTGCAGCTGCTGTGACCAAGATAGTGCCAGTAACCACCTGACTGCTGCCACAAAAAGAAGCCAGTAACTCTCTGGACATGACTCCTCAGACAACCATGGCAGTCACCCAGGTCATGATATCTAGACAGTGTGGTGGTGACAGTGTTCTTCTCCCTTGGTGTTACTAAATTGAAAATAAATTAAAATAATAATAAATTAGTGTCTTGAGAATGCTCTTTGAGTATTTTCAGGATGATTCTATTGTCCTGCACAACATATCAAACCCTTACTACTAGAAATGTTGATAGAACACAAAATTTATTTTCAGGTTTATTTTGATTAAAATATTTACAATTTACATGCTTCTTAAGAATCACCAGTTGCCTAAAAATTATTTGTGCATGAACTCTCATTTCAGAGTATATTTATTGCACCTGATATAGCTGAGAATTTTGAAATTATTCGCAGAAGAAAATAATTTGTGGTCTTAAGAAAATTTTTCCAATTTTTAAAATAACTCTATTAAAAGACTGTACATCCACACATTCCAGAAACCAAAATGCTTCACAGAAGTTACGGCAGTTATAAAATCAACGATTACTATACAGAAGGGAGGAGAGGAAAATTAAAGCTATAAAAAAAGAGGCAACAAAGATATTTACACCTGCAGCTCCCTAAGGAAGCTCAGGAGGTGGAAATGCAGCCGGGGTCACAGGCAGGGGTGGCATTGTGTCAGAACCCAGGACATCCCTTTGGCTGTCCTGAGCAGCCAAGACCCCTGCCAGGGGGCTCAGAGACCCTGGCACAGAGCCCAAGATGCCTGTGGGTTTGATTATGAGCAAATTACCAACCTTAGATGAAGATCTGTGGCCATGACAGTTAAGTAGAATAATGGTGAAGTTATCACAGGGTGGAAAAGTAGATTTTGGGGTTTTCTAGAATGGGGGTTCAGGGGGTAAGATGGAGGGATCTGGGCAAGTCCAGCCTTTCTCCTTCTTCTTCTTGGCCTCCATCTTCTGCTGTGATGTTGGCACTTTAGATTGGTTTAGAATAGAAACTCACTTTCTAACATAGGTGATAGGTATTGGGAAGTAATTGTAAATATTGTACATGTAATTTTTAGTATTAAAGACATAACATCACCCCGGGGGCAGGCAGAGTGCCTGGACTGTCTTGCTGAACGGATCTCAGCTGGACAGGAGAAAATTTTTTATAGATAAGGAACAAAAAACAACCTTGAGACCGAGAACTGAAGAGCTCTGACTCCTTCTTCAAGCACTGGGCTGGGAAAAGAGACTTTGAACATTTCTCGGGGTCACTGTGACCAGCGAGAGGCCCCGAGACAGCATTGGAGAGGTGAGGGATCCCCCTGGGATGTGGCAGGTCTGTGAGGTTAGGGAGGGGTTTCTGGCATGGGGAGATCAGGGGAAGATGCAACATCTCAGGGCTCAGGCAGAGGCACAGAGCTGCTGCATGGATTTAATGGCTGGCAGCAGGGAGGCAAGGTCAGCACCCTTGGAGGGGAGAAATGAGGCTGATCCTGGCACACATCACCAGACACACAGCATGGAACAGGGGGTGAATTTTTACCCAAATTGTGGCCTGCAGAGACTGACTGCCAAGATTTAGTGCAGAGTGGATCTCATAAAGTCCATGGAGCTCACACAGCTCTGGTGAGTTAGAGGCAGTGGGATGTCCTTGCCAATCTGTTGCTGCCTCTGCCCTGATCCCAATTCAACTGCTTGTAAGTCACAACAGGGAAGCAGAATAATGGCTTTGTGGCCACTGTCACCTTGGGCAGTAAGGCTGGGATGTGGGGAAATTACTGCAGTCAGGGCTGTGATAAATGCCTGTTCTTGAATAGGCAATGAATAACTATGCATTAGAATTGTAAAATATATTATATTTTACAATTTGTATTTAACATAAAATATGAACTTCTACTGGACCTGTGGGAAAACCTTGCAGAAGCTTGGTTGGTATTCACACTCTTTATCCCAGAGATGGATTGGACACCATTAAACAGAACAAAAATGTTACTGAATAAATAGTTAAGGATAATGGCTTTCTATGCCAGAGAGGAAATAAATTATCCAACGTGAGATGTTGTATAGGCTGTAAAACAAAATTATTAAATAAAACAAGTGGCTCAAAAAACTGATCTAGGAAAATGATACGGTATCCAGTTGCATTTTTGAAAAGAGAAGGGCTAATTAAAGGGTGGGAACAACAAATTTTTCTAAACTTGATTGCTCTTACTAAGATCAAAGACATCCTTACCTGGTGAGCAAAAGGGCAGTCCTAAGCAGAAACCCTAGGGAGCCTAAAAACTGTGAGCCAAAGGAAAACTTTATTTTAGTGCCTGTGGGGAGCAGAACCTGCTCTGTAACAGATGGTCCCTGTCTGCCTTCTGACATCTTTAGCAGCACTAATCTAAGGCACACTTGTGCTGAACTTTCCTTTATTCTCTGCCTGAGAACTACAGCACCACCACACATAAACAGCTCCATCAGAGCAAAGTTCACCCACACACACATCCAGGTACACTTCTGCGGCCAGCACACCAGAACCTCTCCTGGCATGGTGAAAACATTTGATTTACACCTATTCAGAGACATCACCATTTGACAAAAGTAATGGCAACTAATTCTCATGCAGGCTTTTTTTGTATATTCACAGCTTCTACCTGGTCCTGCCTCCTCATGGATGAACAAGATGAAGTTCTACCACAGACCAAAGCAGCAGCAGATGGGGCAGAGTAGTGTTACCAAATCACAATGGAAGGAAGGAAAGAAGACCATCTCTTTCCTTGGAAGGAAACAAGACCATCTCATTCCATTCTCCTGCCATGGGCAGGGACACCTTCCACTGTCCCAGGGTGCTCCAAGCCCTGTCCAACCTGGCCTTGGGCACCTCCAGGGGCAGCGACAGCTTCTGTGGGCACCCTGTCTTCCTGACAAGGAAGACTTTCTTCCTAACATCCAGTCTAATCCTGTCCTCTTTTAGTTGTACTACTATAGGTGGAAGGAAGAGGCTCCAGCAAGACCCCAGGTATTGCAGGTTAAAAGATTGCTTTGTCTTTGTTTCAGAAGATTTAGGTTTATCCATTTTCCTTTGATAGCAATGCATTGCACAACTGTGCAGTTTCCTGTCTAATCAATGTCAGTTCTCTAGAAATGTTAGTCCCCTCAGCAGCCTTCAAGGTGGGTGATTTCACAATTTTAAGTGTAGGAAGTGTGATTCCAGAGACAAAAAAGACCCATTCTTTCTCTGTGCCAGACAAGAAGAGCAATGTTCAGCCTTAGGCTGGTCTTGTAAGGAAAATTTCCTGAGTTCTCACTCTAATCCATCTCCTTCACCACACAGCAAAATCTACATTTACTGAACTTATCATCTGAGTGACTTGTCTGGGTACCTGGAACTGCAATTTGAATTCATCCTCTGGAAAAAATAGCCCAGAGTCACAGGTCCTATGCCAGATATGAGACCTCGCCTGTATTCCCTTGCTCTGCTGCAAATTGCAATCAATTACAGATTATTCTGAGTTCATATTTCATATTTATGATTTCCTGTCCTGCCTCTAAGGCAGTTAAGATGAAGTTGGTCCAACCAGCTCCCACCTCCCTCCTGCCTGGGGAGAGCTTCAAATCTCTGGCTCACAAAAGCTCTTAATGCTGTTCCTGGTAACTCACACTCAGCAAGGGCTGGGCACACCAGAGAGACCTCAATTAAAGATTCTCATATTTTAATCTCTGGAAACTAACAACCAACTCCCCTTTTGAATAAAAGGGACTCTAAAAACTGGGCTCTTGGAGAGCCTCATTAATCCCTGCTGCAACTTGATGCACTCCACACAATATCAGGAAATGCAGCTGACCTGCTGGGACATTCCCCAGCACCTCTGCAGGAGCAGCATCGTGACAGCCAATTATGGCACCCTGTGAAAACCTCTCCAATTTCCACGTGTTCTGATCACACAGGGACAATGTCAAGGCCCAAATTTCCAAAGAGCCAGAGTTCTGAGCTGACCAGTGCTGCAATATAATATGCATGAAGGTCAGAAGCTGCTGTCACCTCAAATATGTTTTTTGAACGAAGTTATTTTCTTGGCAGAGATATTCACTTGCGCGTATTACTAAAGTGAGGAAAATAACATGAGAAAATGGAAAGAGGCCATGTAAAAAATGAGACAATCAGGCTAGAACCCCCAGTTCATTTTGACTGCATCAGCATGCTCGATCCAGCTTGTAAACCAGCCTTAACAGAGAAGCATTTTCCCTGTTTGAATTGCATTAAGAAGTGGAATTAGCTTTATAAATATAAATCAGTTAAATATAATGCATTATTTATAACATGGTATCTGATTTTTCCCCCTTTAGGATTCCATTTAAAAGGAAATAACAAGGAAACAGTGCTCTCAGAAAGACAGCGGGTTTACAATTTATGCTAATTAATTTTCATATTGACACTAAACTAAACCCTGCATTTTATTTGACTGCAGCAAGGAAAAAAAGAAAGGTAGATGGAACAAAATAGATTTTTTTTCTCCTGCAACAGATAATTCTGTAGAAAAGGCTCTGTTTTTTACCAAATCTGTTAATACTCATTCATTTTTCTTTTGCCCAGCATGCAGGTCACTACACCCAAACCAGTCCCAATCCCTCTCCCAAACCCCCAGACACAAGGGCAAAAGCATAAGCAAGAAAAATGGTTCAATTTATTTGAAGCCCTGAAAGGCTCCAATCAAGACTGAGAAGTCATTATTCTAGGAACTATATAAAAAGAGAAATAGCCCATCCCTGACCTGCAAGAGGTTCCAAATTTTCCATTAAATCAAATAACATAATTCAAAGTTGGAAGAAAAAAACTCTTTTCCTTGTAAAGCTAGGGGAAAAAAATTCCCTAGCTTTACAACACCATTCTGTGGCTAGAAATTCTGCTTGGGATTTGGGAAAAAACCTATCAGTTGGCTACTTCCATATGTGATCATTGAAGAGTCTGTGCCAAACTCGTAATTGCTCTAAGTTGCTGAGTGTCATTGATGCTACATCAAAAAGCAACCCAGGCCACAGAGGTTCATTTTCTGTTATAATTATTAATCAAAGATCTGCAAAATCCTGACATGGAGCTTTCTTCCAGCTCTGGCTGAGTCAAATTCTATTTGGTGTTCAAACAGATGCATTTTTCTCTTCTTCTTCCCCACATATATGCCTCATCTCATTTTGGCAAGAGTGAAACCATTGAAAGGGGTAATACGCAGAATTATGTCTTTGATTAGAGAGGCCAAGAAAAGCTGAAAAGCAACAGCTTCACCACTCTGACCAGCTCAGGCTTTGTCAGGTTTACCTCTGTCCTCCAAATATTTACTCTACTTTGTTATACTTTAATTATTCATTCAGATTTTTTCTACTGTTAATAGAATTTGCCCATCATATTGATTAGTTTATTTAGTTCAGCTGGATTCAGAGTGTAAATAAGATTTTTTTTTTTCCAATTTAATAACCCCTTTGCTCCACTGACTCCATTTTGGTTTTTTTTCCTCCCACTAATTTTAACAGAAGCAGCAGCACTAATTACCTGCCCTCATGTCAATGCTTCCTCAGCAGCATCCTCCAGCACTGAATTGCTGGTTCCTTGTTGTTACTGTCATTAGCACTGAAGTACTCTTATAAGGAACATTTCGCTCAGCCAGCCTGAGGTTCCTGCAACAGAAAAAGAATAATTTCTTAGTTAGAATCAGGATGCTGTCTACCCTTAATGAGACAGCAGCATGATTAGAAATGGAGATGCTTTCCATTTCCCATCCACATTTATTTAAAACCACATTTCAGTGAAGCAAACACAGGCTTATCCTCTGATGCGTGTTGTGCCTATTCAAAAAAAAAAAAAAAAAAAGTGAATTCTTTATCTCAGGTTTGCAGCTTTCTCAAACATCATAAAATCCTAATTCACTTTTCCTTATTTTAATGGTTTTCCCAGTACAGTTTTTAAGCAGACATGGAAACTAGATTTATCAATGTCTGGCAATAACATGGTGCTATAGTCCTCACCTAAACTGGCAGGGTCTGAACTATGCTAGGAAAGATATCTACAATATTAACAAAATGCCTCATATTAAAATCTATCTCCCACATCTTATCTCTCCATAAGAATAAACAGAGTTTTTTGTTGGTTTTTTTTTGCCAGGATAGCTGTTTGAGAATTTTATTTGATTGAGAAAGAAAGCAACTCTATTCGACTGTTTTTCTATTTTAAATATTTGCTTTACTCACTGTGAGCCTTACATCTTCCCCATTAGTTAAGTCATCTTCAATATTTAGAGGTAGTTGACTTTGCTAATCCTTGAACAATCTTGTTTTTAAAATAGCTGCCAAATGACTTTGGATGGGAATACTATGAAACATATTTGGCATCAATTTATTACTGAGAAGAATAATGTTAGAAATTTGAGGAGAAAAGAGAATGTCTAAGTATTCCTCCAGAGAAAGGTGACATATTGAAAAAAGGTGGCACAAGGGGAGGAGTCATGGAAGGAAGAGAGAGGGAAGGTGATCACACCTATTGGAGGAAGAGGAGGATACATTTGAAGATATAATGCAACACAGGAACTTTTTTTTGTCCTATTAAAAGGTGTTGCTGAGCACAGTGAGCTCAGGAGTATTAATCAGAAAGACGCCTTAAATGGCCAATTTGAGTTTTTGGGGGGAACTGAAACCTAAATGAAACCAAATAAGATGTTTCCTAGGGTGAGAGCTAGTGAGTAAAAGACAGATTTTTTGTGTAGCTTCTTCATAAAGCCCATCCTAGGAGCTCAGCGTCCATGACTTTGTCATGGACAAACCATCTTCTACAGTTTGAAATCTTAACACAGAGGTAGAGAGAGAAAATTTCACCTGAAAACATTTTCTGAATTCATGACTAGTGCCAAAATTCTTTAGAATTCTCGACAATTGGCCTGTTATTAATCCAATATTAAAAGTGCCCATGGCACACTAAGTCTGTCAGCATGGGAGCAAAGGGGTTAATTTGAATGAATTTGCCAAGTGGTTTAGCTAAATTGCATTAGATATTCATATTAAGAGTTGAAAATGCCTTGATTAAGTTTTCTTTACCGTCCTAAGTAATTTAAGTTAAATCAAATGAAATTGAGGACATTTTATTTCTGACTATGAACGTGGGCATCGAATTTAACGCAGTTTAACTAAATCTCCTTATTAGTGACTGAGGCAGGGAAGGAATCCTTGACAATTTCCAGAGCTCCCAAAAGAAACCAAGACAACCCTCTCTAACAACACTTCATTCCTTAAGATAGTTGAAATTTTTCCTGTGCATTTAAGGAGGGCTAGGAGGGAAGGGAAAATGTATATGCCTTATGCTGCAAGATTATATAATGCCATCCAATCCCAGAGACAGACATTGGACTGCTTCCATCCCATATGGCAAGGCAAATGTTCTCCCAGTTTATTATTAATAGTGCTGTGACAGTACTGTGACTCAGCATCAGAAATCATTATTTTAAATATCTTCCACCAGAACTGACTTGGCACAAATCTTTTTGCCACAGAAGGTTGGTCCTGACTAAAACCTTCCACCCTGCCCTGAGATGAGCACAGTGATGCAACAACCTGGTGATCCACTTCCACATGAAAATCAAAGTGTGTCTAACCTTCAAGGAGTTGATATAGCATTTTGAATTATACATCAAGGAGAAAAATTTAGTGGGTAAATGTTAAAATCATTAAAGTAACTTTTCACTGCAAATAGAGAGTGAATGCCTCATCCCAAGACAGCTATGAGATGTATCAGTTTAAGTTTTTAATCCCTAAGTATGCATAAATCTCTCCAGTCTCATCTCTTGTCATCTTCTTGTCAAAAGAAATTTCATTTCACTTCCACCCATCACGGCTCCCCATGGTTTCTGAAAACATTCCACTTTAAAATTTTATCATGGGAAGGGGGAGGTTTCTTCTAGATTTCATGCAGGGCTAAACTATGAAATCCTCAGAAGAATTTATTAAAAAATAAAAATAAAATTTAAATAGAGGCTTAATACAGTTAGGAAAAATATAAAATCATAGAATGATTGATATTTTAGAAGACCCTTGATATTTTTCCTCTCTCTATCTACTTCCATTTTGCTTCCAAAGTTCAACAGAAACTGCAGAGATTGATGCACATTTTCCCTCATTAGTGTGTGTGTGATGCTCTTAGAGGGGAAAATGGATGGATCAATCACCCAGGCTGACTCCCAAGGACTCCTTCCTTGTGACATCCCTTCTCCAGCCACAAACAGCTCATTAGTTCACAAAACCCACCAGTATCTAAAGGCTATAAAAACCCCACCCACACCAGATGACATCCATTTAAAATTTCTTGATCATTTCAGCTGCTTGTTACTTTCTATGTGTTTTTCCACCTAATTTTTTTGCATAAGGCAACACACCCATTTATTTCTGCAGGAAGCAGGTTGATGGGAGGTCAAGAGTTATTTGACTTTATAAATGCACATAAGCAGGAGCTGGCAGCACAAGAAAGATCTATGATTATTAGAGCAGGCATGACACATGCATAAGACATAAATACAATCAAGAGCTTCTCTTCAGTACCTGTGGCTGTTAAATCCCAGTGAAAGATCATTTCCTACTGCAGAACCAGTTGTAGGAGCTCCAGCAGATGGGATGTACTCTCCTCTCAGCTCTATCCACACATAAGGAGCCAGCTCAATGTGTGACAGAGCAATGAATTAAGCATCTTCTACTTTGCTTCAATAAAAATCAAGTTTTAAGGGATGACACCTTAGATAAAATATTGCCTGTCACCTGACATTTTAGAGAGTCCTAGAAAGAGGGGAAAAAATTACAAAGGTAAAAAAATAAAATAATAATATTGCTCATAATAGCATCCTAATATCCATATGAGGATGGACATTAATTTGGCATTCTATAACATCTGCAACTTCAATGGTCATCTATCACTGTTTACTAGGATTATTTATCTATTTTTAATTCTTTGGAAGTAGCTCTCAAAAGAGGATGAGACAAACTTTGCTTTTAGATTTCACAGATACTCGCAGAAAAATGAAACAACGAACTTGGTTCCCTTGAGCTCCCTCAAAGGTTTGAAAGGACCCTTTTGTGCCTCACTTTTCATGTCTCTGCCTCTTCCTGGTCCCCAGTTCTTCTCTTTAGGACTTTAAAGCCTATTTCAAATGCCATGATCAAGTAACAGTAATTCCCAAACTCAGACACTATTTAGATCTATTCCTCCTCTCTCTCTTCACATCCCAAACACCATCCCAGGATGTTACTCACTTTTTTCCCCACATCCCCAACCCAATACCTTGTTTCCGTCTTTGGCTCAGCCACTTCCAGCTTCCCTCTCCAGTACCCAAACCTTTGCCAGATTAATATCTGTTCTACTTTTGCCCCCGCCTTGTCCCTCTTTTCCCCTTAATCTCTCATCTGATCCCAGTGCCACCCCAAAGAATTGGCTTTTCACTTGTCCCTTTCATTCCACTCTGGCCTCAGATCACCTCTGCAGCCACTCTTGCCCAGAGCTCCCTGATCTCCCTTCCTCTGCTCTTAACCCCTGCCCCATCCCTTTGAATTCAGTGTGATTACTGTGCTGTGGGATGCAAGGAGAGGAATCCCATTTGGATGGCATTTTGTCACTGGGTAAATGCAACCCAGGAGGTTTCATTGCTTTTCCTTTTCCCTTGAATTTTTGGTGACACTGATTTTGAGACAATTTTAGGAGTAAGTGTACTGTGCATCATAAGCACACAACAGCCTGTGGTTGCAACCGAGCAGAAACCTCCTACATTTCACAGGTGGTTTGGGAGCTGCAGATGGAAAGCTTCTGTGGGGAAAAAAAAAGAAAAACTAAAAAAATAATCCATCCTAATTTGTCCTTTCATTACTATTGGTTCTTACCACTTCTTTGCCTTTCTGAGGGCTGCAGAATTGTGTTCAGCTTAAAGAAAGCTTTTAAAGAATAACAAGCTCTCTTATTTTGCAACACTATTCTGACTGCTACCAAACTATTTATTTCATTAATTTCCATCTTTCCTGTTCTCCTTTGTGCTGTTGCAGAGAAATTGGTCCTGGCTGGCAATAGCACAGAAAATAGTGCCCCAAAGGGGCTTCTGCAGAGAGAAATGTACTTCGCCAAGAGCAGAAAAGGAAGGGGAAGGGTATAGAATCACAGAATCTTTCAGGTTGGAAAAGAACTCCAAGATCATCAAGTCCCTACCTTTGAATGATCCCACCTTGTCAACATTGCACTGTTACATCATTTCTCGAACACCTCCAGGGATGGTGACTCCACCACTCCCCTGGACAGCTCATTGGAGTGCTGGACCACCCTTTCAGGGAAGAAATTCCTCCTTCCAACCTGAACCTTCCCAGGTGCAGCTGCAGCCTGTGCACTCCTGTCCTGCTGCTGGTGTCCTGGGAGAAGTGGCTGACACCCACCTGGCTACAACCTCCTTTCAGGAATGAGCAAATCTTTAACAGTTTAATCAGACACCAACTCACCATATTTTAGAAAATAAATTTGAAATTATTTTCATGAGCCACTAAGCTGCCAGTTTTCCCTGCCCAGGCTGAATTTTCCCTGCTGAGGCTCTTCCTTAAGGAACACTTTGCTAACCAACAAGTCTTTCAGCAATACCAGTTTTAAGCTTTTGATCCTGCTGCCTAGCTCTGCCAGATTCTCACTTCCAAATAGTGCATTAAAGTAAGAGCTGCTGTAAAGCACAACATCTGTCATCTAGTGAATGATGATATCACAGCCTGTAACACCAATTAAATAAACAAAATCTACTCCACACTGCACTGGGGAAGAGCTTCACTGAGGTGTACAAAGTCATGGACACCATTTGACAATGTGGAGAATCTTTACTCACCAAACTCCCACCAGCAGAATGAGAAACACACTGGCATGAGCTACTCGGATAAAAGCAGGTCCTTTTTATGTGGCTATAATTTGTTGACACAAGCTTATCAAAGCAGACAGTAACAGCAGGTTAAAAATGGATTGGGCAAGTTCATAGGCAGTCAATTTAAAAAAAAAACAAAACTGTTTTTCCAGCTAACCCATCTGCTAGTTTCAGCCAAAATTAAAGGTAAGAAGAAAAAGCCATTTATCTTTAAGCTGACTTCAAATTTGCTTCTAATCAGCTGGGAACTTTGTTTGTTGTATTTAAGAAAAAAAGAAAAAGCTAATTTAAAAGAAAAATAGAAATGTATTTCAAGTCCTATTGCTTTTGTTCATTTTCAGCAGACTCAAGTACTTAGACTTTCAAAAGGACATAAAACAGTGAAAATGGTACTCACAGCAGATGAAAAATGCACCCACTGCAATTATTTTATAATTAAGCCCTGATGGTGCAGCATTTAGAGTCAACCTATCAGAACAATCCAAGTCTATAAACACAGAGCTGGACTTGCAAGTGCGTTGCTCGTTAACGTTATTGTTAATGAAGGAGAAATTAAATGAAACCAGGATGCAGAAATGTTACAAGACTGTACCTTGGACATTGCTCCTTGCTGATATCATATTCTCCTCTCAGAGAAACAGCTCAGAGAGACAGATGTGCAACAAATGGAAGGTAACAGCACACAGGAGTTTGTAGCTCTGGTTTCAGGGTCCAGCTGTGTTCTAGCACTACCTGCCAGAGTTTCACTAATGCTGTCCGCTGGACTGGTATTGTGTCCATGTCATTCCACGCTGTCTGGATAACCAGTGAGGCACAGGGCATGGTCTGTGCATTTAGGGGAAATGAAAATAATAACATGGGCACTTAACCCAACTTTTACACGCAGCTGTAACCTCTCATTAGGCAGCAGCCTCCAGCAGGCTGGGTTTTGAGTCATTGCAGTGTCCCTGCTACTTGAGAGGCTGTGAATTTGCTGACTGATCCCAGCATTCCTCACTATTAAAAAACCAGAGAATTTTAACAAAAACAAGTCCAGCTCCCATCAAGGATAAAGAAAAACAGTTCTGCAAAGATCTAGAAGATGTCAGCCATTACTTAGAAATAACACAAAACCAGTGTCAAATAATGGTCAAAACAAAATACACAGTGAAGACACAGGTTGTGTCTTCAAACAAACTCTAGAGCTGGGGCTCTCAAAAGGAGATGTTTAAAATACTCATTTTGCATATTTTGTATACATCAATTTGGAAAAAAATCATCCATCAGTGAGTAACAGTTTGGAATACTGACTTGATATTCCTTTTACTTACATTAGTGAAAAATATATTTCAATCAAATAAAAGGAAATGTGAACTTTAGACTCACCATGTTCTCCACAACAAGGCCATGGATCTAAATAGGTGGTACCAAAATAGAGCTGGTTAATTTTACGTCCTATTCATACATGAAACAATTGGTACAATGAGGACCTCAGCAAACTGACACGGTTTTGAGAAGTCCAGTAACATTTCAGTTATGTGCAGAGCTCATCTGGGCCCTTTATGCAGGGGATATTTTCTAATAATGCACAAATGTGGCTAAAAATATTTTCAATCCAATTCTAATTTGTCTTGCCACACAAAAATAGCATGCAGCACAATTAATATGCATAAAACATAAACCCATTAATGGACTGCATTTAGGTGAGTTAAAGGAAGTGAACCAAGATCATCATAAATCTTCTTATGTGCTTTTGGTGATTCACTGACAAGTAGGAATTAAACATGCAAGGAACTTTTATTGAACTGTCCAGATCCTGTTTATATTCAATCAAAGTTGCCCACTTTATCATGCTGCTCTTGACATTGCTGTGAAATAGATAACAGCTAAATCAGAGACTGTCAAACTGAAGTAACTTTCAGGAATTAAATGGTAGTTCTGAATAAAAGCCATAATAGAAATACACAAAAAAAAAAAAGGCCTCTAAAACAATGGGAATTGTTTTAAAACAGTGGGAAACTTTAGATGACATAGCAGAGACACCAAATGTCCCTGATACAGGAATAGAATTGAGCAGATTGTTTGGGCAAAATGTCATCATTGGAGCTTTCTTGTGCCTTATTACACACAGACATCATCTGGGACTCTGCTGAATTACTATTTACAGCAGTTTGACCATGAACATTAGAGTTGCATTAATATAGACCACTCCATGGAAATGATAGATAGTTAAGAGGTCAGTAAAAATGTATAGCAGATTTTTGTATTCAAATAGGAAAGAAAAAGAAAGAGACATGCATCCTAAAAGGAAGCATCTGTTCATAAAACACCTGGACTAGCAAAGGGCAACCTTTTCTACACAACAGTTAAGATGCAATACATTATTGATCAAGCATTGTAACAAGTTTAACACCCTTTCAGAGCTCTCATGATGTTCTAATTATGGGATGTAAATTGGAATCTCTTAAAGATGTGAATTTCCTGAAGATGAAATCTAGCCACTCTCAAGCATGCTCGATTAACTGAGTGACAAAGAATTGCAAGCAGGAGTTTAAAATTCAGTATTCATTCAAAAGAAACCAATTTGAGGATTTCAAATATTCCACTAACAGCAAGAGACTAGCATTACATAGGCTGATTATTTCACATCCTAAAGCTTTTCTCACCCCTACATTTATAGAGACATCTGCAAATGCTAATAGAGTTCTCTCTAGGATGGGGATCATTAAGTCAAAGTACTCAAGCACAATGGGCAATGAAAGATTGAATTGGTTAGTGCTCATAACAATTGACAATGATGCTAATATATATCAGTACTTCACTGATTTTGTGCAGTGTATTCAACATCTGGAGACTCTTCCCTGGATTTTATGCAGGCACTATAAAACTTTAAATAAATACTGACTAACATACACATTTCAAACATATATCTGTATCCTGTTTTTCATTAACTGGAAGTGCCCATAGAGAACTTGGGGAATCCATGGGAGAAGAGAATAATGAGCCCTTTTCATGCTCTGGGCAGCCAGAAAGGTGGTACAGTAAAGTCTTCTGCAACTGTATGTGATACCACAACCGTGTTGACACTTGATTTGACACCAGTGACAATCACTGGGAGATTGTCCCTGATTCCTAACGAGTTCAAGAGCTCCCTTCTCAAAGTGTTCTCAGTGGGGAGGTGGGAACCACTGAGGAGAAAATGCCCTCACTCTGTTGGTGAGGTCACACTCAAAAAGCGGGGGGGTTTCAGGTGGAGAATAAGAGTGAAGGTTCCTGTCTCCCCTCAGGTCTGAGAGCAGCCTGAGCAGGTGCCTGGGGAGCAGGCAGGTCCAGGGCACCATTCCACCTGGTCAGGCTGGGAAATGGCACCCTGGGTTCATTGCATGGCAATTCATTTAACAAAATGCAAATTAAAATTACACTGCAAAGGAATTTACTAAAGCCTTCCTCTTCAAACAAAGCTCCTCTACCCATCTTGAGATCTAAGGGCTCAGTTTTCCTCCATCTTGAGGAAAATATATCCTACAGATACAAATACGGTTATGGATTTCTCTCATACCTATTTGCCTTCAAAAGGCAGAACTAAAACCCAAAACAGATTGAGCTGCAAAAATATATGTAAAATTCTTGCTTGAGCCAGAGCTCGTAGTTTGTTTATATATCTACACACATGGAACTGATAACTTTCCTGCACAATCACATGATATTTGTTTTAAAATAAGAGCTTTTTCATGAATTTGCATCTGAATGCATTACTGACTGTGAACATATATTATCACTCATCTGCACATGAAACTTTGGGACATACAGTGTTATATATAAAGCTGAGTATAAAGACACCTCTTTATGTAGTGCAACATCTATTTGTATTTCTTGGGTAAGCACATGAGAATAACATATTTACTGAAGAAAGGTACTGACCTACACCTGTTGTAATAAAATTCTATTTGTTTACAATCTGAATATTATTCACACCAATTTAAATTATTGAAAACCTTTATTTAATCACTACATAACATGAAGAATGGGTTTATGGTTTACCCTTGCAAAAGACACTCTCATGTTTGATTTTTCTCTTTAAATGATGGAATATAAAAGTAATTTTTTAAATAAAATCTTTCTTTTGTCAGCCTTTTATACCACCTCATATCATTTGTCAGTAAGAAATAACTGCAATAGGATTAGACACATCAAAAGACATAGGACAGCTTTTATGGCATATTGCAACACACTCTTGTGTCTATTAAGAATAAATAAAAGTATAATCTACTTTATCATGATTTTTCCCTGGTTGTGAAATTATGCATTTCTTTTCAATCCAGAAAAAAAAAAAAAAAAAAAAAAAAAAAAAAAAAAAAAAGGAACATTTCTGCTCCATATATTGTTGCCTCTTGACATCAGCAGTTCTCTTTTTCACACTGTGATGGATGCTGCCCTGGATTATAGAACCCAACTATACCTGCTCTGCCACCTCCTTGGTATTAGATTCATTGTATTCCACAGCATGAACCCACAGTCAAGATCCTGAATATTGCTCTGTGATAAATATCACAGATGAAGAGATGGTTCAGTGCCAATGTTATTTTCGTGATGCTGGCATATCTCCTGAGCAGTGTGGTTGGTAGTAAACACTATTTCAGTTGCAAAAAGTTCTCAGGCACTGCTGTAGCACTCAGAAAGAAAGTAATTTTTACAAGTATTGCAATATACTTCATGGAGTTTTTCCTCCAGCAGCTCTTTCTACGAATCAATATTCCTCTCTCTTTCCTTGAAGGTTTGTAGGAGCAGGGGGTGATCCTGTCAATACTTACACCAGTGAGAAGTTCAGCTGCACTGGTGCCCTGTTTTATTCAGCAGCATTACACATACAGTGAAGTGCTGGCAAGACTCATAGCCTTGATATATCAACTCAGTTCTTCCCTGAAATACAACCAGCTCTGGGATAAAGCCTGATAAATATTCAGCAGCACTGGGAAACACTACACTGCAGATTTAAGACTCAATCTGGCAAATACTTACACAAGAGTATATTTTCTTCACACTGCTAAAGAAAAATACTTATACATATAAACGTATTCATAGGCACAAGATTGCAGAGCACAGGACCCAAGAGAGGAAGGAGAGTGGAGGAGAAGGAGGAGAAAGCCTTTCCAGTGCACCCCAGGGGCTTCATTGTGGGTTGAATCTCTTGCCAAAACACAGAGAGGATGTCAGCTGGCCAAGCTGGCAGCAGCTGGATGCAAAACCATTCCAGAATACTCTATACCAGGGGTGGGGGTGTCAGCCCAGCACTGCCCAAGGTGCAGGGAACCCAGGAATGGGATGAGCACTGCTGGCAGCAAACCAGGCTGTATGAACATCTGGGCATGGAGGTGGAAGGGAACAGGCAGGAGCAGACACCCTTTGCTGGTGTAAGTTGCAGGATCTATTTCAATCACGTGTCCCTCTCAGTTTCACCTCTGTCCCAAGATTTGGTAAATTTTTTTTAAATAATCCACAGCATCAGAAGGTCTTCAGAAAGCTCAGCTCATGCACATTTTCACAGATGAGATAATATTTTGGTGTGTAATGGCTAGTCTTTGAACCTCTGATCAAATACATTTCCTATTTTTTCATTGGAAAAAGATTTCTTCACTGATCTTCCTTCATTTCAGCACTATAAAAAGAAGCCACTTTAAACTCCTCTCTGGCACTGCTTCCCAGAGAAATGCTTCCCTGTTTCACTCTTCATAAAGGTCTGTAATAAAGAGATACCTGTAAGCCATCCTTTCTAAAGCTGTATTTTCCATTTAATAACTCATACAGAACTAGAATTACAGGAAAAGTGTTAATGGATTCCTTTTTTCGTAGCCCAGGCTTAATTCAACCTCTTCAGTGCACAAAAGTGGAGAATTTTTCATTCTCTCCTGTTTGGGTATGCAGCTTAGTGAAGTATAAAATGGTCTCTTCAATCTGCAGAAACTCACTGTCAGGAAAAGACAGATCTATAATATTGGTGATCACATATTAGATATGCATTGCAAAACTTGCTCAGGCAGTTATTCAACAATAACAGGCTGGAGTCATCTGAACCAGTCTGAAAAGTCTGCTTTTGTTTTATACTTATGAGCAGTGATGCCCCTTACTATAGGATATTAATAAGTTTATCTAAAATCATAGTGGCCCAGCTGCAATATTGATTGATTAATTTTTGGCAGGCAGGTTGGTTGAGTTGGTTTTCTTTGGTGGTTTTTGTTCACTTTTTTAATGTGCAAAATTGGGGTTCCCATTTCTGTCTTGTTTAAGACTGGACTTTATCCAGAAAGGGACATTTCACTTAGCTGAAGCTTTAAAGAAAGTAAATGTCAATTCACTTTGTCCTTTCATCCCACACCAATTGAGAAACAGCCTTTTTTTTTCTCTGATGAAAGTCTCTTGGCCCTCTGGCAAATTAATATTAAGAGACAACTGATATTTCCAAAGCTGCATGCAGGATTTGGGCATACAATTTCCATTTGGCTCTTGATGCACCTGAAGCTACAGAAGAGAATAGGTAAAAAACCTACAGGAAACTGCAGCACAGCACATGCTTAGCTATGAGCCCACCTTGTACTGAAACACATTTATTTGTAAGAATTTCTAAGATCAAGCAAGCCCTGATTCATTCTGCTGTAAAAACCTTGCTACCAGCATGGTGTTAAATTATTTTGGGACTATGTCACATGCTTGGACCTTGAGAAATGCAAGGCTACTACTAAACAACAATATTTCTGTTCCTTGGAAGGGAAATGTGTGGATGCTTTCTGTCCTTCACATGCAGTTATACTCAAACTATCATCATATTTTGGTTGGAATTCAAAATGAAACTACTATACCTATGCTCTCCTTTTGTGATTTTATTTATTTAATTTCTCATGTCTAAAGTTCTTCTCCTGACCAACATCTCCCTAGTAATTCCACTTATCACTCATATTGGTAGAGAAGGTTTCTAGGGCATCTACCACCCCCGTCTTTTTGGTTGTACAAAGAAAAAGAAACAATGAAATTTCAAGAGAGACTTTCAAAAGGGCAAGGGAAGAAGGAGGCCTCCAAAGCTTATAAAACTTTCCCTTCACAATCTAATATATCTGGACAAGCCCAAACTGAATTAAACTTCTGAAATTTTAGCCACTTGTGCACTGAGTGTATTGAAGGTGTTCTTTCTATATTTTTAGGAAAAAATATAAGCCACATTTACCATTTTGAAAATGAATGTTCACTTCAGTTTGGTTTTTATAACACTAAAAAGTTGGGTTGATGAGCATTTCCCCTAAAATTGCCTAAAATTGTTTCTTCTGCCAACAGTCTGCAGATATATTATAACCACCCATCACTGGAGTGACAATACTTGCATTATCCAGTAAAATAATGGGGATATAGGAAAATCTAGGTCCTGAAAATGCTTGAAGCTGGCTCAATAACTCATAGATTTCTTGAGGTTCAGATTACATTTATTTCTATGAGTAATTACCTAAGACATTTGGGCCAATTTTTTGGGACTTCCTTTTTAAAAAGAATTAATATTAAGAACTAATTGTATCTCTTTAGGATTTAAATATTCATATTTGGAAGACATAAAAGCCATACCCCAAATTGTTTAAGATGTATATTATATATAGTGCAATTATATAGTTCAATAAAGGCAATATCATCTGCTTCTCATCAGTTTTGACTGAGAAAAGACTTTGTTAGATAGAAAAGTCCCTTGTCAACACATTTCAAATGTACAGAAATTCAGACTGGTTTTTTGTACTTTTTGTCCCAGTCAATACAGTGGCTTCATGGGATTCAAATAAATGCAAACTCTGCTAAGGTCACAAGCTATTGGCCCAAGGTAGCCCAAATTAATCAATGCACAAAGATCTCAGATACCTAAGAGATACCAAGAGATACCTAATATTCCTGAGCAGTTAAATTTCAGGGCAGCCCCATGGGTAAGGGTATAAATTCTGCTGGGGTGTTAGAAACACTGAAAATACATTTTCTGACAAACTATCTGGTGGCCTGTCATTCCCATCAAAGTCTTCAGCAGAGCTATGATAACTGCAACTTCTTGAGATTTTCTGCTGAGAAAAAAGTTTGAGGACAGTTTTTACATACAGCTAAGCCCCCACCAAGAAAAGGGAAAAAAACCCTTCTAGCATCCATACACATTGAAAGATACAAGCCACTGAATGAATTGCTATAGCAAAATTTAAAGGGCAAAATGCCACAGATCATGTCAATACCTCCAGCTCTGAGTGCAAATTCTAGACAACATTAATTGGCTCAGCAATTATCCTGTATGGACCTTGTGCTTGGCCCTGCCTTTTCACAAAGGTCACTGGGAGGTTGTGACCCTATTAAAGGCTGCTGGTGGACTGTGCCAGTGAGGGAGCACCATCCCTGCTGCTCATGGAGACACAAGGGAGCAGCTCAGCTGCAATTTAACAAATGTGCCTTGTTTTATCCACAGCTGGAAGGATAAGGTATAGCAGGTTAAGTTCTATCTGTGTCAGGAGGACTTTCCTGGTTTGATATGCTCTCATATCTGCTTTTATGTAAAGTGTTTCTTTTTAGATCAGCTTTTTTTTTAAAAAGGACAGCAGCAAAGAGTGAGGTGGTCTGAGGCAATTATGCCTCAAACAATAGGTTTTATCTTTGTATTTTCTGGGTAAATAATTTTCCTCACACTAGGAAGGAATGCCATCATCTGCCAGCAGCACATTTCTGAGAACAGGGCTACACTTTCCATTTTTTTTTTTTCACAATCCTTTATTTTTCAGATACTGCATTTATATAGTCAAGATTGCACCCACAGGGTAAATATTTGTATGCTTCCAACTCACTTTAGGAACCTTTACCTCCTTCTACTGTTCTACATAAGAATTTAAACACCCACTGCTCTCACCTGGTACATTTTCTTAGCTAAAGAAGCAGAAAACATACAGCTTATATAGGTTAAACTCCTACTCCTCAGATAAATCCATGTAAAGGATGGCCATATGGCATATACAGAATAATACCTGTCCTGGTTTTGGCTGGGATAGTTAATTTTCTCCCTAGTAGCTGGTATGGGGCTGTGTTTTGGATTTGTTCTAGAAATGGTGTTAATAACTTAGAGATGTTTTAGTGATGAGCAGGAATTTCACAGAGCCAGGGCCTTTTCTACCACAAGACATTGGGAGGGGACACAGCCAGGACAGCTGATCCCAAGACCCAAGGGATATCCCAGACCACATGGCATCATGCTGAGCACATAAACCTGGGGGAAAACTGCTGGGGTGTCTGCTCAGGAACTGGCTGGGCTTGGGTCAGTGGGTGGTGAGCAATTGCCCTGTGCATCACTTGCTTTGTACATTCCAACTCTTTTGTCATTATTATAGCTGCTATTGTTGTAATTGTTGTTATTATTATTTTACCTTTCTTTTTTGTCCTATTAAACCTAATAAACCTTTATCTCAAGCCACAGATTTTACTTTTTTTTCCCCCCAGCTGTCTCCCCCATCCCCTGATAGTAGGAGGTGGGTGAGGGGCTGTGATGTTTTGCTGCCTGTGGGTACCATAGCCTCTCATTTCACATCACTGTATCCTTTTCTTTGCTGGAAATTTTGTCAGAGTAACATTTCATGGCTGGTTTCTATGTCTACCTTATATTTGCAAGTATTCTAAATCCTGCTACTCTCTTCACTTATGTCACTTCAGCCCAAAAAACCCGCAATAACCAACAAAAACCTCAGCATTAAAATTTAGCCTCTTACCTGAACTTCAGTCAGATTCTGTTGTTTCACGCATGCAAAATGAAAAAGTTCATAATTGTAGTGTAATTGGATTTCTTAAGAGGGAGAATTTACACCTTACCTTTCCATTTTGAAGAATGAATCTGGAAAGATTTTTATCCGGGTTTTGTTCAGGTGCACAAGAGGGAAATACGAAGGAGTGCTGAAGGAAACCACCCCCTCAGGTGCCTCCTTTCAAGGGAGGTAGGGATGTAAATTGTCACTGCTGACTGCTTTCCAGGGATCACTGATGGACAGGAGCAGAGTAATCCCAAAACCAGCTGGTGCAGTATTTGTCCTCATGAGTCCATGTCCCATCCTCAGTTCTATACTCCTCTGTTTCAGGATAGAACAAGAAACAGCACCAAACCCACACATCTTACAGAAAATGTCCTGAAAACTCTTCATACAGAAAGAAATTTAAAAATATAGAAGTCCAAGTTTACCATTCTATTACTCATCTCAGGCTCACTCTTATGCCTCTCTGTACAGCAGCCTAGACTTCCAGAATTAATTTACTAGAAATTTCTATTCTGGAACTTCATATGGTAATGCAGTTTTAGCTGATCCTATGTAAAATCTATGGGAGTGATGAGTATACTTGCATCATTCCCACCCCCTGCTCCTATTTATTCTCAAAAATTAATTTACACATTAAAAAGTCTTTTCTTTGTGCCTTTGCCATTTCTGTGTCATGGTGTAATAGCCTATTTCTTGTGCTGCAATTGATTACACTTACAGAGTGAGGAGAAAAATTTGAAAGCCTCTGATAATGGGAATACTTGTCTAAAATATGTTGATAGGAAGTCTACCATCTAAACACTAGATATTATCATTTTATAGTAAATCTGGATTCATTCTTATTTTATAGTGAGAGCAAAAAGATCATGTGAAGGGGACCAGTAGTCTAATTAAATTAATATATTCAAAGTTTCTGGTTTTGACAGGTTAGAGGTAGCTGTCATTCTTTTCAGCACTTTGTGAATTACTTCTGTCCTTCATTATCCCAAAAGATTATTATTGCTCTGTTTCTTGTGAGTGTAGCGAGCTAGAACAGCAGAGATAATAGGTTATTATAGGAAAATTTGGCTTTGACATTTATATGATAAATTTGAAGTCAATTAGAGGGAAAATACTCCATTAGATAAAGTGAGTGTACCAATTACTGCGGTGAAGAGTTACTGCTAATGGCATAATTGAAATTTATAGAGTGGTGGTCCCAGCACTGTAGAATTAGATTGCACAAATGATGGCAATAGCAGGCATGTACACATTTTTGTTCCTAGCATTTACAGGCAGTGGATGGAGGGACGTAGTTTTTTTAGGATTCCATCCTGATGTTAAAATCCAGAGTTACCAGGAAAGGACTGGTGTGAGACACTCACCTACTTCCTTAAGTTCTAGCAAAAAGAAATGAAATCGCCCATTTTGGTAAAAGTTGTACACATTTTCATGGGAATTAAATACATGTAAAAGCAATCATTAAGAAAAAGTAAAAATATAGCTTTCACGGTGAGAATTAAACAAATACATAACTTAATATGAACACCAAGCTCCAGGGGAAACAAAAATATTTGGTCAAGTTTAGGTATAGAGGTGGAAAAAAGGGGAGGATTTTTGCCTTAGATATTGAATGAAGAAACCACACGAAATTCAATTTATAGCAGTTCAAAACTAGATGGAGAGACATGCTGGAAGATAAATATTAGAGAAAATAATTTCAGACTAGACCAAAAGGACAGACTAGCTAGGATTTGATTAAAAACTTGCCAGTCATTATTTAAAAAATTCTGCATTTTCTAAAAGCCTTAAGGCAAGCACAAAAGTTGGGAAAACATTACAAGTAGGGAATATGCTGAAAGCCCTGCTTGCAATGTGCTATTTTTCTGTTTGTTTCCTCATGTTCATACCCAAGTGTTCCCTCCTGCCTCACCTCCTCTCACTCTGACAAGGACCCAGCACGAGGCTGCAGCTCTGCCCCAGTACATCAAAGGCTGGTAGCAGAGGCAGTGGCTCAGCTGGGAGCCAGATCTGTGCTGGACCCTGCTGCCTGACCCCACAGAATTCCAAACTTCTCCTGTCAACACAAAAGGCAGGTCTGGAGTTTCCAGCAGCACCCAACAAACGCCTCAGCGCAAAGGGCAAAAGGAGCTCTGTGATCACCACCCGAAATTTTGCAGGTTCAGCTGTGGAGCAGAAGCTAAAATAGGAACCAGTGTCCATCCTGTGCAGGGCCATGGCAGGGCACAGCTGTGGGACATGAGAAACACCAGCATGATGCCCGAGAAGGGCACACAGCACTTATTTAAATGCCATTGTTACCATGCCAGACTATCAGATTGGTGTTTCAATACAAAGAGGACCCACATCTCAAACACGCTGCTGATCTCCACTGACCTGGGGGGAGTCAGTGCCTTGGTGAGGCCCTGGCACAGGCTGCACTTCCATCTCTGGAAGTGTCCAAGGCCAGGTGGGACAGGGCTTAGACCTGGGCTAGTGGGAGGTGTCCCTGCCCATGGCAGGGGGTGGGAGGGGATGGTGCTTAAGGTCCCTTCTAGCACAAGCCAGTCTATGGTTCTATGATTCTATGAATTTGGACATCCACTGCCAAATAAATGAGTTCATTATGTGCCAAAATAGGAATTAAGGCTTAAACTGAAGCTAACTCAAGCCCCTCAACTTTGATCACTTTGGTTATGGTGTGCTAACCTGGAAACCCTTGGTGCACCTGCAGAGTTGGATCTGTAACATTGTGCTGGGCTCTGGTGAGATCTAAAGGATGCTGCTCTGCTTTCATCCACCCCATAGTAGAAACAGACAGACACAGCTTTACTCTGGCATGTAATTCCTCAGGTAAACAAGATGCTCCTCAAGCAGCAGAACCCATTAATCTGGTTCCCTACAGATTTGGATCTTTTCTCTTCTGACCACACACTCCCTGTCAGCAGCACCACTGTTCCCTTCTCCTTCCCCTCACTCCCCCTTTGCCCCAGGGCTGAACTCTGCAGGTGAGCAGCAATCTCTGTAGAAGCCAGGCTGGAGGCAAACACACTTCCCAGCAAACAAAAAAGCTCCACAGGACAAGTGTGCAGTCCTGGAGTTCAGCCTGCCTGCTCCCTGGGGGCTAATCTGTGTCTCTCCTTCTCAATCTGATCACAATCTTTTTGAAAAGATAAGATAGTGGGAACATAATTTACTTTCTATTCCAAAAGTTCCCAGCTGGTAACTGGAGAGAAAAAGGACCAAACAATCACATACCTATTGTTTCTATTAGAAAGCAGGTGAAAAATAAATTTGAGACACTATTTTTCACTAATGTAGCTAAAATAAAATAGCAGATATCTATTATGGGAGCAAAAATATGTGCTGCAGTTAAGGTTGCTTTGTTGTTTCCATTATGAACTCTGTTTCCTGAGCTGCCATCACTTCTTCACTGAAATTTTGTTGCCTATTGGGTTTTCTGCCGTTGGAAATAAGGGAAGCAATAGTCCCTGTGCTACTTTTGCAGAGTAAGGAATGAGACAGGAGCCTAAACCATTTCTGGCTGGCCATTTCTGGCAATTTCTTATTCACTTATCCCACTTAGAGGACCCCATCTCACCCCTGCAGCTACTGCAGCCCAAATAGTAGCTTAGACTTCATTGACATTTCTTCTCTGCTTTCAAAAGCCAACTCTACACGCTTTCAGATACAAAATATTACCAGTTATTTAGCTCCACACACAAAACCCATTCCTTCCAAAATGCTCTCTCACAAATCCAGCAGTTACTCCTACTCAATCCAGTTTCTACTCAATTCAGCATACTTCCAATTTCTCTTCTGCGAGCTTCGCTTCCCACTCCCATTCCACCAAGCATAATGAGACAGGTGCAGTGCTCCCCTCCACACCCTGCCAGCCTAGGTGACAGATTCTCGTATCCCTGAGGAAAACTCATCCCTTCCCACCTGCAATCCTTATCTCTGCACCCTGGCCCAGGGGCACAACTGTAAGAGAACGCAATCATGAACGTCATCCACGAACATTTCCTTATGCATCCCCAATGGCTGCCTACAAGGGATGGAACCTTCCGAGGAGCAGCCCTGACATGGCTGTGCTGTGTTACCTGGTGCGTCAGCAGGTTATTGAGGGACATTTCTCCTGCCTGCTCCCTCCAGCAGAAGCCTGCAGCCATGAAGGCATTAGTGCCAAGCATGCATGTCTGCACACAGAGCTGTGCTGCCACCCCTGGGCTATGGTTAATGAATGAAGCGTGGCTGAAGTGCACTGGGACTCAGCCTGTCCAAATCGCTGGTTCTGAGCATGCCAGCCTGAGCTTCAGCCTCTTCTGCTTAATGTTATACAAGGGACTACTTGTAGAAATAGAATGGAGATTGCCTCTTAATTTTGACTTATTTTCCTTTCATATACAACACTGCCATTTGAGAATACCGGTGTGGTTTTCTCCTTCATTTCCCTACACTTAACTCACAACATTGCAACTAAAATTTCACCAGTTTAAAATGCTTTTCATGCATTGGGCTTTATTTTCCTTTTTGTTCTTTGTTTAAGAAGTGCTTTTTTGATGAAATTCAACCTGTGAGCAGGAAGATGCACAAAGGACGGGCAGAGATTTAAAAGCTCCAAGGCTGGAGTTTTATTTATGCTAAATATTGCTGACTCCATTTGGTCTTTTAGCCAACTCTGATCTAGTTTAGCTCACTCTTCCTAGGCCTCCTGCCAAAGCAGAGCTTGCTTTTGTTTAGTATGCTTAGTGTATTTTTATTATCACGTCAGTGCTGTATCCTTTGCCCTACTGGGGAGCTTTATTGCAGTTCCAGTTTATTATTTCCTGTGATCTGCTCAAAGTGGAATCCAGTTTTTTGGAGTTTTTTAGCTTAACCATCTAGAGTAGCAAAATGAAAGAACAATTTGCTATTTCACTGCTCCATAACACTTCCTACAGCAGGTGAATAACTGGATTCAGGTTCAAAACAACTGTGCATTTGAGAATTTAATGAGAAATGTTTGGTGGACCAGCAAAGAGATTTTTTGGCTACAAGCCTACATTAGGAGTTGACTCAAACACTAAAGCCCCAATTCTCTTTGCTGTAAACCAGAAACAACAAAAGTAAAAGCAGCAGATCAGCATAGAAAATGACACCTGAATCAAGATCTATTTTCATCACAGTAAAATGAGAATAAACCTATCTGCCCCATTTTATCTCTGTCCAAATGAACGGAGTTAAATTTTAACCAATTTTTTAAAAGCACATAAGTCTTCTAGACAACATCCTCTCCATTTCTCTTTTCCTTCCCCAAATAGCAATTCTAAATAGCATTACCAGGTAGATACATTGAATAAGAGACACAATTACCTTCTTTTCAGAACTATTCCCTGTATGCAAGCACCCCAGACAGCTTTGGACTAAAATTATGAACCAGTATTGATGAAACAATTTACTTCAGCTTTTATGTTCACACTCAAGGATGTATCAAAACAAGCTCTAATGGTCAGATTTCAAAAGAAGTTGGTATGAGAGCTCCAGCTGGGAACAATGACAGCAGCTAAGCCTGCAGCCCTTTCAGAAGTGTACCCTGATGGGATCCAGAATTGTGAATCATTCAGAATAGGATATTTTCTTCTTTTGCCTTCTTTAAAGCTACATAAGCCTGTGTTTACTTGCTGCTTTACAGCTTCCTCTACCAGCAGCCCTGTAATCATTAGATGAATTACCCAAGCATGGCAATTACTATAGAACAGATGCTCATAAAAGACCAAAAAAAAAACCTCCCCAAAAAAAAAAAAAAAAACAAAAAAAAACCAGACAAACAAACAAACAAAAAAAACCCCAAACCTTCTCATTCCTACAATAATATAATACACTTTCTTTGTATATCTGATATTTATGTTAATACTGCTAGAACAATAAATGCGCACTTGCAGTAATTCTTTTACTTAAAAAAAAAAAAAGAAACTTTTTTAAAGGATGTAGAAATCTATTTCTCTCATGGTTAATACCTAGTACAGAAGAGATCAAAATACTTTGGAATATCCAGATTGTAAATAAAGAAAATATCAAGTGCAAAAATTCTTAAAGTGTTTGATTTAGGAGTTTATGGCCCCATTTTAATACACCTTCAGCTGGATGCCAACAGGCCTGATGAGCAATAGGAAACTAGATCCTGCTGTTCCTCCGTGAGAGTTGGACCTTTACTGTTGTTAGATTTTTACAATTTAAATTTTCACGCCAACTCCAGTTCACAATAATCATCGCTGATGAGAAAGCTTTGTTTCATTTCCTTTGAAGATGACAATGACAATAGTTCTTGCATCTATAAAAAGGTTATTCTGGAACATTTACCAACAAAAACAAGCACCTCCACAGTCATTTCCATTCCCTGCATCTCCTTTTGCTTGCTTTTGGGAAATGTTCCCACTTCCTGTTCCTGAAATGTTTTTTTCAAAGCATGTGGTGTTTAAAAATCAAGAGACTTTGTGTTTTCTCCCTGTTCTGCATGATCCATGTAAAGCAGCAATCACCAAAAGCAAAGAGATTAACCCCCCCCCTCTTTTTTACTTCTTTTTCCATCTGTTTTCAATGGGTACACCATTTTAGAACATAAATTGGTGATATTAGCTGTTAAATCTTGCTGAAAATATTTCTGTGGCATGTAATCCACAGTCAGTGCTTTAAGAGTTTATGTCCTTGAATGAGCAAAATACTCACTGAAGCTCATGGGGGCTTACCCCAAAACATTACTGGGATCTGGCTGCAAGTGGCTTCCAACCATTGTGTAATTTTGTTTCATTTTCACTTTTTGCAAAGTACTTTTGAAAAGTCACTTTAACAAGGAATTTCATTGTCTAATGGGCCGTGACTGTTCATGATAGGATTTCATTTTAAATTCAGTTCATTATGGTGTCATTATGGAAGATATGACTTGTCTTATTGCATCTTATCATTTACCACGATTTTTATGTCCATTATTAGTTTGGATTTCCAAAGTAAGATATTCACTCAGCCCCTGATTAAATGCACAGCGGAAGTCAAAGTGGAAGATAAATTACCTTATGGCAAAAAAAGCAATGATCTGAAACTCAACAAATCTGGTCCTTTTCCAACTCAGCCCTGCTCTTGCTCTGGTCAGGTTGTTTTACTCTTTGTGGTAAAGCTCCTCATCAAATGCAAACACAAATACTGCACCAACCCGACCTGTCAGCCAGCCACTGGAGATTGAAAACTCTCCAGAATAAATCCTCTCATCCTGCCCACGTGCCACGGGCAGTGCGGATTGTGCAGCCTTGCTGAGCCTTTTGATGCCGTGCTAAGGCAAGAAAGGTCAGCTGCAATGACCAGGTGTGTGCTCCTTTACAGCCTCATTGTGTTTACCCTTCACCTGTTCTTTGCACTTAAGCACTACTTCTTCACTTTTATCAGAAAAGCTGAAATTTTAGCCTAATAAACTGCCTTTGCTTCCTCTGCCAGGCATCACTTTAACATCTGACCACCTTTTCCTACCGAAAGTACAACAGCACCAAGGTCAACTGCACCATTTCCAGCAAGCAAATCTCCTTTAAAACAACTGGCTGCTGTCACAGTGTCAGGGCAGCCAATGGTGTTTCAAAAATACATTGAGTCTCAAGAGACCTTATGGAGAAATTAAACTTCTTTTTCCATTGCACTATATTTAGAACAGAGCCACACACAGCTAGATGCTGTTTACTTAGATTTACAGCTGTGCTCAAGCCACAAACAAAAAAAGAACAAATGATATGAATGAACAATTTAGGAAAGAATCTTCACAAATCTTTAAGTCTCATTTTGACAGGGATGCTCTCTTAAAGGTGACCAATGTTTATTTTGTTGTGGCTGGAAATGAAGCTCGAAGATCATTCACTTATTTTTGTTTAAGATCTCAACAGCCATGAGACATTAAAGGCTCTATGATCCTTCTTCAAACAGCACAGTAACAGCAGCCCCTGCCCTTCTCCCACTGTCTCTGCATGAACTCTTCAAGGTGAACGTGAGCAGACAAGAAGACAACATCCTGATGAAATGTGAATTCATCCCCAAATGGTTATTCAATACTGCCAGCTAAAACTGAAATTGTGTCAAAATGAAAAAAAAATCATTAAGAAATGAGTGGGTTTTTTTCAGAATACTTCAAAATCAGATTTTTCAGCTTTTCAGTTTCAGCTGGCATTTTCTTTTTTCAATGTCTTCTTTTTGCCTATGTTTGGATAAAGCCAAACCCATTCTCATGAAACTGAAGTATTTCAATTTGCATTGAACAACCAGTTTCTGCTTGACAAAAGTAAAGTTTTTCCAAGTCTGATCACTACCTCTCCATCCATTGCAAAACTGAAAACCATCAGTAATGGCCATCTTGCTTAGGTTGTAATTCAAATTTTCCCCCTTCAGTTTACATTTTTGGCCAAAACACTGAAAATGTCTCACATTTGCCAAGCTCTATTCAAACATAAAGGATTATGGCTGAGTGCTCTGAAAACTCTTTAGAGCTCTGGGAGATGAGAAGTGCTCCAGTACCTTTTCTTTTGTTTATACAAGCTGTAATAGAGTGGGTGGACTCCACATTTCAGTACCACATATTTGGGACACTCAAGGAATGTTCTCCAGACAGTTCTTAAGCTTGTTGTAGCTTTTATGGTATGGGAGCTTTTTTTTAAAATCAGTTTTTCATGTATTATGATCCAAGTATCAGAACTAGACAAGATGGAGATTTGTTCAGTGCTGAACTCTTTCAAAGATCCAATCCACATTTCTGAGATGAGAAGCTGAAGCAGCAGAAATATTCTGTGTATTAGCAGCTTCAAATTCCATCTCGCAGAAGTGGCAGATCACATCAGTATGCACTTTTAGATCTATTACAGCAATATCAGCAGTCCTTGATTTCTCAAAAATGGTGTTATTTGTGAAGGTAGAGCAAGCTGTCACCATCTGACAGGTTTAGATTATTTCACTGGGGACAGCCACTGCAAGGCACAGGCAGCAATTGATTCATTTCTCGTCACAGGAGCTCAGCACCTACTGCAGAGCCAAGCTGGGTTAATGCAAAATCAAAAGTTACCACCTTTGTGCAATCTTTATTCACTAGCCATAAATACAGAGCAAACCCCATTTATTGTTAGAGTTTGCATTTGAAGTGCCTTAATGCTTTACTGCTAATTAAAAAAAGAAAATCATTGAGCTTTAAAATCTAACAAATCCTGTGCTCCTTTATTCCAAAACAATCCTACATGTTGCAAAGATGCGACATGCTGAGCTGGCTCCTCAGGTGGAGAATCAGTGGTTCAAGGACAAGCACAAGCAAGTACTGAATGCTGTTTTGCCCCTCAGTGATTAATTACCCCTTGTGCCTTTCCATTCCCATCTGGGAGAACAATGCTCTGGGATTTTGTCTGCTAATAAAGATTTTAAAATTCCAGCACTACTTACTTCTTGCAATAGTTATTTTCACCTATGCTTTGCTGCATTTAGATATTGCTAAATCATCAGAGAAAAAAGAAATCAATAAAGAAATCAATAATGGCAAATATATGTGCGCATGTTCCACCCCTCTGCATGTGCACAGCCCAATGCATACCTGGTTTACTAGACTTGCCCAGAACATCTATTATCATTAAATCATGGGACATGGGTAAGTCACATCTAGGATTCTGCAAATTCAAAACTAATGGATCCCAGCCTCTTAAAACAACCTTTGAGAAACACAACGTAAAGATTTCCCTTAAGTGATTTTTCTATTGTTTAGAAAAGGGTGGTTTTTTTCATTGCTGTATTTGTCTCCTCCATCTGCAATGAAGTTTAATTTTTGCTGCACCTCTGTGACTTGTGCCTCCCTATGGCTTTGGGGTCTGCTTTCATTTTTAGCGTGACTGGTGACAGACAGGACAGAGGAAAGAACAGGAAATCTCTGGGGAAACAGAAATAGGTCTATCTGGAACAACTTATATTGATTAATTTCATAAAGAAAATTAACAGACTGATACTGCTAAAGGTGCTTTTACTCCAGTATATCATACAATGAACAAATGTGATTTCCTTCATGCCATGAGGACAGAAATTCAGAAACATTTACAAATCCCATAAATTCAAAACCCAAAGCATTTGAAGATCAATAAAGGAAAAACCCATACTTCTTTAAAAACACCCCCCCCCCCCCCAGATTAATAATTTCAGTGTTTAAGTAAATGTTACATAACTTTTTGCCCACATGGAAAACCTGCATTGTGTCTAACTGCTGGACACAATTGAGTGAGAAGGAGAACATCAGAAGAAAAAATTACTGTCTCAGAGCTCAGCCCAGAAGTGCCACCCCTGAGAATGGAAATCTGCTCCTCCTCTGACCCAGAACCCATTCACAATATTTGGCAAGTACTCCTCTCACATGGGAACACTCCTGGATTCCTGCTGCCTGGGCTTGGGCACTTGCAGTTGGATTGGCAGGACTTGCTGAATGTCATCAGCTGCAGCTGAGAACAATTATAGCTGTCCTTTAAATGCTAAGATGTCTTTTTAAAAAATAAGAAGAAAAAGAAGAAAAAGAAGAAAAAACTCTTTACATTTTGGTCTAGAAACCCCAGACTGGGTGACATTTCCTGCAAGTTGTGAATTTTTGGCTTGACCTTTCTGGGCTCCCATTTCCCTGGTGTAAAGCAGGAATGTCACCTGCTACTCTGGAAACGGTTAGGGGAAGGTGAGTTCATCCGTAATTACAAGAGCTTTAGAAAACATATTGAAAGCCCTAGAGAAATGCAATGAGTAAGTGAAGCTTTGTTCAATGCAGCACTCGGATAGTTATTAAAAAGCAGTTTTCAAGGCCACACACAGTCTATGTGAGGAGTGGAAAAAATACTGTGTAAATTCTCCTAGGATGATACAAGAGCAAGTGGAAAAGGCAGGAAGTCATAATTTATCAGTGACCAGAGAGAGCACAAGAAAGAAGTTGACCTGAAGGTTCATGTGTGTCCTTAATGCTGGACTTTCTCATCTGGGTGTTGGACTTTTCACAAAATATTCTTTAAAATGTTTGGGGGTTTTTGGTGGGGTTTTTTTGTTTGTTTGTTTTTTGTGGTTTTTTTGTTTTGTTTTGTTTTTTTCTTTTAGTATTACAAGGCTATTTCAGTCAAGCTGACTGAAACAGAACAACTTGAGAGTAAAAATACAGCATTATGTGTGTCAGGGAAATGCAGTGAAGATGATTTATCGCTGATTACTGTGGAGATGATGTGTCTGAAATTGAGGTCTCTCCATCAGGGAAAAAATGCTAAAAATGCATGTGTCATTAGAAGCAATAAACAGAGGACCAAATTCATCAGCAGCCAGTTGGAGGCACTTCCAACAGCACACAGGAGTTTTAAACTTTGATGGCAACAGTTCAACTTATGATGTTTGGTCAGAAAAGTTTTAGACCAATGTTAGGAATTATTTAACTGAGAATTAATGGAACTCTGCAGCTGATTCTTGGTTACATTAGCAGGCCAGGAAGGTGACAGTGACAATGAAATACTGGATGTGCCCCACTCCTTCCTGCCTTTCACCCAAGTGAACATTCAGCACATCACAGTGAGATATGGCTTCCTCTGCAGGTCAGACTGCTTGCAGCCCAAGTACATTTTCAATTTCTGTGCTGAATAACAATTACAGCAGTGACTTTCAGCCACACCAATGGCAAGAACATATCCTAAAGCAGTAAGGTGCTCTTCTTGCTTGCATGCTTTTAACATTTCATTTCTCCCAGAAAAAAATTTACTGAAGATGTGTTCCAGCATGTTTGTAACACCCAAACATTCATAAAGATCTTAGGGAGATCTCTCCTGATCTCCCACCTAATGTTATTGATTCATTAGATATTGCCTTTTCTTTTAGTAGGACCATCTGGAAAAGAATGACAAACCCCACCACACATCTGATATTTAACCAAACACAAAATACAGCAGGAATATGGCTGCATTTCTACTGTGCCAGGGTGGTGCTGCCCTGTCCCAGCAACGGCTGCACTTTTTTCCCTTCATCTCTGTGTCTCTCTGAAGCCAGTGGAGCCCAACCTGAACACAAGTGTGCCTCTGCACGCTGAGCACTATGTGGGGGAAAAGCAACCATTCTCTTACCATGTCCCAGTAGATCAAAATCTTCTCCCAGCCTTCAGAAATGGAGTTGCAAGTGAGGCAGTGAGGATAAAAAACTAAGGGCACTGGAAGACAAAAGTGGGTCTGAAGAAAGCAAAAAACATAGATGAAGGACAGATAAAACCTAAGATAGTTGCTTTGCAGCCTAGATACATTTAATCTCCCTATAACAAGACAACACTAAATGCAGAATTGCATTGCACCTCATTTGTAGGCCCACTCTTCCTAATACAAAAGCACTTCAAAAGCAACTCATACACCATGAAAGGCTGAAACTTCATGGCTTCTTGCCAAGAAAAAGGTAGCTAAATGCCATATGATTTATTATTTTGGAGGAGTAGCTTTTGCCTGCCACACTCATCACATTAAATAATGTTCAGCATTGTTAATTCCAGTGAGTGTTTTCTCAGCACATGGGACCATTACACAATATCTGAGTAGGGATGGCAGCAGTGGGACTTGATTATTTCAGGAGCTGCACTGACTTACATCACTGCCTTGTGTTCAAACCAGAGGGTTGACTGAGGCTCCTCCTGACTGGACACAGGAGATTAACTTCACTCCAGTCCACCTGGCCAGCGCAAACTGGTGGGCACAGCTGAATGTTAAAGGTTAAATCCAACTTCTCCCTTGCTCCCCCAGCACCATGGCCTCTGTGCCCTGTGCAGGCACCCCAAGGCTCCCTCTGCCCAGTGGGAGAAGCAGCACAAAGCAGGATGGTTCCTACACCCACACTGTGCAGGGCAGCTCTCACACACTCTCTCACAGGATGCGTTTTTAAACAGCTTCTTCTGCCAAAACTCTCGTTTAAACGTCTTCTTTTTTTTTTTTTTTTCCCAGCAAAGTAGATTAGCACAGATAAACACAAGCTATCCTTCAAAGCCGTCTATTAGGTTATATTCTCTCAGTGAGGAACAAACATGAGCAGTCCTGTGTCTTAAGGTGCTTGGTTTTGTCTTCTGACTTCTTCCTCCAGTGAAGCACAGATTCTGCTGGGTCTCCCAGCTCCACTTCAGCTGAGAAGTCAAGCTGCCTAACCATGAACTGCAGAAAGTTTCAGCTATTGACCATCACTCTATTGATCAAATCTCTTTGGCAAAGACAACACAGCAGGTTTGTGTGTGTTGTGCTTTCTTCTAAATCAATTCCTGTTCTTATCCTGGGGTCCAAGAATCCATTTTTTTCCATTATTGAGGCAGGGCAATAGATGCTCCCAGACACCTCTCATTCAATAGATTTTAGGATATCATCCACTCCATCCATTCATTCTTTCAATGATCAAGAATGCCTGATGTCCAAACCACAAGACATTAATTTCTCCCCTCTGATCCCATTACATTCTGGTTCAAAACTGGGTCTTGTTCCTAAGTTACTGATTCTATCAATTAGTTTTTTGTTAGTGAACATTTTCTCACTCTAAAATTTTTGCTGAGCTTTGGTCAAAGTTCCAGAGTGTTGGGATTTTATTTCATCTGGAAAAAAATTAAGCCATTCTGGATGATTATTTTCTTTATGTCATGGAATAATTTGCACCAGGGATTTGAAGAAGTGCAAGACTGGAAACAGACCAAAGTATGTGAAGAGCGTGGTCAAGGCAGTTGGCCTAAATACCAAGTTCTATTTCTCCTTCTCCAGAAAGCACACAAAGTGATCTGCAGCATTTTACTTCAGCTGAATGTCCCTTCCGTCCCCTACTCTGACAACTATTTTAAGGGGAGCCTTGATGTGACAGTATCAGATTTTGTGTGTCACACCTCCCATACCCACATTTCAATTACCATGTTCCATGGGACAGCAACAGCAAACAAATTTAAGCAGCTTTTTCCACAGAGCTCTGTGGGCCCACACAGGCAGGAAGAGGGATGACATCTAATTCATTCCCACCATTGTGTGTGATGAGAAACAAAGCTCAAGGGGACTCAAATGGGAATTGAACACTTTAATTGGGATCTGTACCTCTCCAAAAACCTGAAGGCTCTTAATATAAAAATGGCTCTGACGCAGAGCCATATTGCTATTATATTCAGTGTTAAAATCTGACTGCTACTGGCACATTATGGTATACTATTTAAATTCACTATGCTCAGAAACCTCTTCTTTACTCATCTGTCCCACTTTTTCACTGAAATGCACTCCTTTCCATTGCCAAAATGCTTTTGGAATACATTCTTCTAAACAACAGGATGGGGAGACATCCAAACAGTGTCTAATACCAAGGGTCTTCCTGCAATAATTGCACTCCTATTAACTTGTTCTCATTTGCATGGTATATCAATTTCTGATCCATCCTGAAGTCCTCACAATTAATTAAGTCTGACTTTTTAAATGACATCTTTTATCACAGAAAACTTTGTACATGGTACACTTGGTGTTCCCTTCACAATAAAAAGGAACATGATTGAAAAGCTGACAATCATTTTCCATTGCAACACTTCTGGGTCACAGCCAAAAAGTCTGCATACAAAAACAAGCCTCCAGTGCCCACCTCCCCTTCTCTGAGCTAGATTTAATTTTCCTTCTTGCACCATGGCCACAGACTCTCAGATGCAAACGCACAGGGTTGTTCAGCAGGAAAAGACAGTGATGAATCTTGGTCTACAGGGATTCAGACTGAAATCCCAAAGCACCACCAGGGCCCTTGCAAGTAGCTCTTCTCAGATCCTGACCAGGAGCTGTTGGCTGAAAACTGGACTATTCAGTCCCAAATTTTTCATTCTCAGTTTTAATTATTGCGACCAAAAGAGAAGCAGGTAATTATGAAGTCCCAACAAACACTAACCCTGTAAAGGATGTGAAGTTATTTTGAAACATGAGTTGTTGGGAAGATACAAGATAAACACAGGTTAACCCACATCTCACATAAGCACTGTCAGTGCTGCCCAGGCTCTGGCTACTCACTGAACTCTCCCATGTTATTGTATCACCTGAGTAATGGTGAGTTGTGTACCAGATCATTGCAATGTAATTCAGCCTCTATTTTACCTGGGAAAGCTCAATATTATTGAGGGAAGTAGCTGTGAGCTAAGGAGACCAAAATGAAATTTGTGATTTCTAAGGACTAATTTGAAATATACACCCACATGCATTTGCAAACCCAAGTTATTGCCTTCCTTCAAATCCTTCCTGAAATCCCCATGCTACAACACACCCCGACCCTCCAACCAACCAGGAAACCACCCTGGCTCAGCAGCAGTGCTCCTGCTACCCCCTTTATTTGTCTTGGACCATGGGATCTTTAGGAACAGGGTGTTTTCTGTTTTGTATTTTCAGCATGAACAACACAATGACTGCAGTTTCTCTGCAGCACCAAGGGCCATCCATGCGAGCATTCTTGAAGTTTTTTCCTTTCATTTTTTGTTTGATGCTTGTTAGATATAAAATGCTTCAAAATAACCTCCAAAATAATACTCCCTTATTTGCACAACTTCCTATTTCCTTATTTAAATAGATCAGTGCTGTTCTATGTAGGAATAGGTGAAATCCACCTTTAGACCCCCTTTCCAGAGGGATTCTGTACTCCTTTATCAAGTGTTTGTTCACATCCTCATCCCAGCCTCTCTGACAAACATACTGCTTGGCCTAAGAAGACAATGAAGTAACATGAGGCTGCTGTCATCACCATGTGTGACCAATTCCTGTCACTTGCAGATCACTTATTGTCCTCTCTCCACTCAGGAGCAGAATCCCTGCAGGCAGTCAGGACCCCAGATGGGGAGCAGTGATGTGAACAAATCCTTCTTTCCAGCAGCTCCTCCCTGGAGCTGCATCCTGCAGCTTTACTGCTGGCACCCTTTGGAGGTACCAGATGGATCAGAAAGAACTGAATCAACAATGCCTTGAGGAGCAGGGCCTGTGTCCAAATCTATTTATGATTTACAAGGGCACTGAAAGAACCATCCACCCTTTCCTACCTGCTGCATCCCTGCCAACAGTGAAAGGTGAGTCACTAATGACCTTCCCATTGTCCTCCCAGCCACAGAGACTGTCCCATTGCACATCGAGGGGAATTGGAGCTTTCTAGGTTCAGGTATTAACTTCTCACAACTCTCTCCAGTATGGAGACTCCTAGTATGGGACCAGCTTCTGCCCATCCTTGTCCAATTTGCACAAGTTTCTTAGACAAAGAACTAAACTAAGAAAGATAAACTCCCTGGAAAGTCTTCTCATAAAAGAGAAATAAAAAATATGAGCAAGTCACAGGAAATAAAAAATGGCAATTGTAATAACTTGGAGCCATCAGCTCTGAGATGAGCAACCACTCTCCAATAAGCAAAGCAAACATGATGTCTGATTACATTAACAAAAAGAATAGAATTTAAACCACATGTAATTGGATTTTAAAAAATTGCATAGATTTCTAACAAACCATGTCAATCAGTTCAATGACATTCCTGTGACTAATAAAAATAATACAAAAAGGAACAAGAGGTAGTGCACTCTGTCATAATTCTGTGGAGGTAAAAGAAAGGAAGTACTTAAGCAATTTAATAATGCAATTGTAAAATATCTGTGTCTGGGTCTGCAGAGGGATTACCAGGCTTGCAGTGACAGGAAAGCAAGATACCAGAACACTTGAAACAGGGAGGGAGCAACATCTTCCTTCCACAGCAGTGCTTTCTGGATCTGTGGGGTGCCACATTCTAAACTAAATTATTATTTGTGACACTCAGCAGGAAACATTTCGCATATAAACAATTTTGCTGAGTTAAATCTGCCAAAATGTGGTGCACTGATTGCATTTTTAGCTACAGCTAAAATGATGCCCTGGAAACCCGATACCAATTTAATATGTTTATATAAAGAAAAAAAAATAAAAGCAGTTATTCTGAGGCTGTTGAACCATGCTACTTTTACATGATGCCCGTGTTTTAAGCCCATGTTTCACACTTGGCCTATTTGTTCCTCAGAGGAGGCAAACAGCAGAAAACTCACAAGAAACTATGAACTGCAAGGAGCTGGGGATGTGAGTTTTAATAAGTAAGTTACAACAAACAGACACTCTCACTTGGGACCAAAGCAGCCATGCAAGCACAAAACCAGACCAACTCCATTCCCACTCTGCCAAGTGTCATCACACCTGCAGCTCAATGGCATGGAAAATATTTGGTCATGGACAAGACAAGACAAGACTAGACTTGCAACCCTTTCCTTCCCTTAAAGTCACCAAGCTTGTTGTCATTTATTAGAAAGCAAAACATGAAAAGGAGGATGTAGGTGCATGGTGGTGTTAAAAACAAGGTCATCTGGGGAATATAATTTCTGAGACATCCAGGGTAGATGCCATTAGTTCATGTAAGTCAAGACTTCATCCAGAACAACAGGCAGACACACAGAAGATTAAACCCCCCATAATGATGCACACTCTTTTCTTCCTTCCATTTTGCTGTTCATAAGGATCATTTTATATTGCTTACTCAGAAAACAGTTGAGAAATTATGTGTAATAAATATTTCCTTAAATTGAGCTGGCAGAATCTATTTCTTCTTTTAAAATATATTGTTCCCAGCCTACTTATTACTCTGTGCTGGGACTTGCCTCTTAAAGAGAAATATGGCTTGAGGGACCACTCCTCATTTAAACAAATGCTATTAAGCTGGAGTGTGAAGATAGCACGGAAAGTACCGAAAGGCTTCCCTGGCTGCACTAAATCAAAGCTAATGGCTTGAGATAAAGTAAGTGGAGTTGTTCTTCTGTTCTTTGTCAGTATTAATATTTTAAGTTACAGCTCCTCACTAGACTGTCTCTGCTTCCACACCCTCTTATTTTAGGCCTGGAATTCTAGAAAGCTCCTCTTATGCACAGCTCATGCTTTTTTTCCTGGTGTTTTGCTGCTGCTGCCTCCAGACTATCTCGACTGCCTGACATTTACTGAGCTTGAAGTAGTGCTCACATGACATTCAATTTTTCATCTGAATGCTTGTTAATCACAAACAAGCACCAGGCCAATTGCAAGCACGATTTACCTGGAATATGTGGTCTGGTAAACTAATTAGGGCAACATGGAGTGCTAATGCCCTGCTTCACAGAGGGTAATTACATCAGGAATTAAGAGCTTTCAGAAGCTTTTGCTCTTGAACTACAAATTGTTTCCTGACCTTTAAATATACTTTTCTGCCTTGCAACAAGCAGTTTTTCCATCCCTGTAGCCCAAATCTCTGTCTTGAATGCACCCTAGAGTTAAGTCTTCTCATGACCCTTTCCCACTCCCTTTAATTGAGAAAAGCTCTTCAAAGTATCTTTCCTGTAAGCATTAGATGGTCTTTTTAGCTGTTTCTGAATAAAAGATTTCTCAGAGACCACAGAAACTCTCCTCCATATATTATAATCATTTCCAATAATGCAATTAGATCTGGGTGAATTTTTTTTTCAAAAAGCAGTAAAACCATTAAAGAGTGTGGTTTTAGAGGCATCAAAATTCTCATAAATTCAATTTCAATTTAGGGAACAGATTCTGCCAAAAGTGAGAGCAAGGAGACATTTCTAGAAAAGTCCAAGCACTAACTTTTGTCATTTTTTGGGGCACTAGAGTCACCCAGTCTGGCAGCCAGCAGGAAGCAGTTGCCCATGACTCTTGGCTGGAGGGAAGGAGAAGAATGGTGAAGATAGACCAGGATAATGATCAGAAAATATCTGCGATGTGGCAGAAAAAATAGCAGTTTCACATAAATAAGTGTGGGATGAGAACAAGCCAGGAAAGTGTAAAAAAGGCTTGAAAAGAGAAGTGTGTGGAGAGAGGGTGCTTTCTTTTTTCCCTTAGATAAATTATTTTAAGTAGTTAATGTTATAGAGAATTTATAAAGAATGAGAAAGATAAGTTTATTCACTAAAAAAGTGTGTGGACAAAATCAGAGAGATCAAGGCACACAGCTGTAAAAGATGTGAAGAATAAGGAATCACTCTCAAGTAACATCAGGAAGAGAAGGAAGTCCAAAGAAAAAGAAAATGTCAACAATGAACACAGAAGGATCTACAGAGGAGAGCCCTGCAAGAACAGTGGCCTTTCTGAATGAAGCTTTATTTTAAACATTACTTTGCAAGTAAATGGTTGGTAATGAAATGAGCAAACTTTCAGACAGACAGAGCCTGACAAACACTATCAAGGCTGCCAAAAGAGCTGGTGGAAGCTATCAAAGAACTATTAGCATTCATCTTTGTGATCCTACAGAGGAGGGATAAGCTACTGAAAGACTGAAAAAAGATCAGCATAGTGCAGTTCTTTAAAGAGAGAAAAAAGGAGTAGCTGGGAGATTTATAAATCAATCGGATTAACTCCAGTTCCTGCAGAAACAAATCAAACCATTTGTCAGAATCAGGAAGATAACAAGGAGATGAGATGCAGCCAGCAGTAGATTTGTTAAGAGGAAAGCATGGCATAGAAATGTGTTTCATTTCTACAGCAGGTAACAAACCTTCTGGAGGTAAGAACAGTAGCTGTCATCGATCTCAAAGCAAGACCTTCAATGCTGTTCCACTCCCCAGTCTCAGAAACAAGCCAGGGAAAATCTCTTGCTAAACTTTCTCTCTGTTATGGGTAAAGCAGAGTGTGACAGGGCAGCTGCACCCAAAGACTGTTCCCCCACAGTATAATCACAACACAGAAGAATCTACTCATGGATGCTGCAGGGCCTGTCCCAGATCTCACCGTGTTATCAAAATTTTCATTAATTATCAAGGTGATGGAATGGGGAGTATGGTATAAAATTTTCAGGTGAGGGGAAGTCTGGAAACATTATGGTCATAATGAATGACACATCCAGAATTCAAAATGCTTTTAAGAAATAGGGGGGAAAATAGCTCTGGTATTCAGCCATGGCAAGTACATTGCTGCTTACCTTAGATAGGATAATCCCCTACTGAAGTTCAGAAATCCTTTAAAGAAATAAAATTCAATGAGTCTGAGGGTAGTGGACTACCAGGGGAAGGTGAGCTGTGCAATAGTACCCTGTTGGGAGGGTTGAATGGGAGGATAGTTTGCAAGCATTACATTCCCCTGCTCTGTGTTAGCTTTATCTGAAAGACTGCAAAAATCCTAAAGAAACACCAAGTCCTTGAGGTAGAATTTTGGTTTGTTGTTTTGTAAGGGGTTTTTTTTTTTGTAATATAAGTAGACCATTAAGCCAGCACTGATTTGGCATCAAACGATTCTCTCCACTCTGTTCAAGTACCAATTGCACCTCCACATTTCTTACACCCAAGTCCCAGTTAGGGCTTTTTATCTGTCTCTTGCAAGGAGTGAAAAATATCTAGACATGTTTTCATAGCAGCAGTTCCACCACATCTGTCTCAAATCCTGGTTTTCATGTCAGTGAGTGCTCCAGCACCAGCACACATTTGAGTTCTGCTCTGCCAGCTGAGGCCCCTTCCCCAAGCTGCCATTCCCACTATTGCTCACAGCCAAAGGAAACCTAAAACTTCAGTGTCTTTCGGTTGAGACAGGAATACACAACAATCTAGCTGAGAGAAGTAGCCCTGTGTGTATGTCATAGCTGGGCACTGCCTGGCATTAAGGGCTTTATTTTTCCCAGACTCTTGTCTCTGTGAAGCTGTGCCACCAGGCTCATCTGTGCATCACAAACCATTGCTGCTTCAGAGGTTCTTCTTGATTTACTGTCAGAAGCTCAAGGATATGAAGCACAAAGCTTCAGCTGCTGCCACAGCAAAACTCCAGACGTCAGGGAGCAAACAAAATGACCGATTGCAGCAAGATAACAGGATATTTATGATTTGCCAGGCAAAGCAGTATATTCTAACCAAGCATAAGCACTCCTATTTTCCTTTATGATCTAATCTATACATTCTTGTACATGAACACCACATCAGAAAATAAAAGGTATTTGGAGACAATGACTGCATTCAGCTCCAGATGAAGAAATCCTTTTTTCTTTCTTTTTTTCCATATGACTCACCAGCTTGGGAATTTAGCTGTGAGAAAGAGCTTTTAAGATACTAGAAGTGTTCAAGAGAAATGATTTCTCAAGACAATAAAGTTAATACTCAGTTGTGAGGCTTTCTGTGGCCAGCTGGAAGACCAGCTCAAAAGGCAGAAAATGTCACACTTCAGAAGGTGGTGAACTGGAAATGAATCCACATTTAGCTTATTCATATTTGTGGGAAGGCCTTCACTCATATTTGAAAATGTTCAAAAGAGAAATCCCGTGGGAAGAAACTCAGAACTGTAAGCAACACTAAAAGTTGTCCTAAAGCTTTAAAAAAAAAAAAATCACTGCCCCAAAACAATATCCTTCTTCCTAACAGGTTTAAGGAAAATGTCATTATTTTATTAAAGTTATCCATCTAGTCCTTCAGGACTGGCTCTGTGGCAGTGCTCTGGATTCAAGAGGATGTTATGAGGTGCAGACTACAATATAAACCTGAAGAAAATAGCCACTGAAAATATTCCTTCAGCAGGCTCTGAGAGATGTGGTCAGACATTATCATAGAGGGGATATTATCAGCTCTAATAACACTGTCCCATTTCTGTTGGAAGGGTTCATGTCTGTGCACACAAGACACAGCCAAGAAGAAATCAAAAAAATACATCAGTGAAGTTACAAAAGAAAGCATCAAATACAGTGCCTGACATGTTTTTGGCAGCTTCGCACCTGTTATAGCAAAGAAGCTGGTAAAACCAGATTTTTGGAGTAAGATAAACCCACCAACATCTTCTCTGGGCAGAAGAGAAATGGCATAGCATCAGCAGAATCTGGGCCACTTGTGAGATAAGTGATGCTCACACAGGTGATGGGGTCCTCACCAAACCCCTTCCAAAGCACAGAAAAGTGCCTGCCCTGACATGGCTGAGATAAAAATTGGCTATACTTCCCACAGCAATGCTTGCTAGACTCTGCACCATACCAGTGGGGTAAAATCCATTTAAAATTCAGTCTTCAAATATTTCCATTTAATAAAACTGACTATTAGCACTATGACAAAATTCCCATTTTGGTATAGAAATTCAAGCATATGAGTCAAATTCATATACCCCTAAATTTAGGTCTGGTATTAATATTCTCTGAGAATCTGGCCTGGAGATGGGCATATGATCAGCCTCTGAAGAGAGCACCATATGTGGAATCAAATATTTTTAAATCTCCTTTTCATAACCTTAAACTCTGTACTGAAATAAGAATTAAGGGAGGCACAAGTGGAGCAGCAGCACCTATACCTAAGAACCAGCAGGTTAAACAAGCATCTTCATTGGCCCCAGGAAGGAATAAACAGACAGGTCTTCCCTCCAGCTTGGCTTCTTACAAAAGACCAGACTAAGCCAGAGCTAAATAAGGCACACCTGTCAACTGGAGCAGCCCTTCCCTTCTGCAGCGCTAGAAAGCAGGACAAGGGAAGCTCAATGAATTTAATGACACCTTTCTATGCAAAATGCTGAGCTTGTGCATGTGTGGACCTTCCTGCTTCAAACACCTCCTTCTCCACTGCACCATTCCCAGAGGCCTCTCAGTGGCCTTTCCAACTCTTAATATCAGCACAGCAGTTATCCTGTTACACCTGAAGGACAATGATGTACAACAGGGACTTTGCCTTGAAGGAAATGATATGTTGGTCTTATCTGTGCAAAAATCTTAGCTTTCTTGCTAAGATGAGCACTGCTCTTAGCATTATTAGTGAGTAACTGTTTTAGAGGTTCCAGCAGCCTCATTTGTTCCCAAAAAACACAGTTCAATTAAATGTCCAGTGCTAGACGTATATCTAAAAGCAGGATTTTCATCTCTCCCTTCCAGCCTGTTGTCAATACTGAAAGCTAGAAGCCCCATGACCTTCCTTAGGAGAAGAGGTGCCACTCCATGCTCCTTCCCACCAGGAAGTTTAGAAAAGCCAAACACCAGCACTCCCCCTGGGGTACCACAACCAAGAATTAGTTACCCTCATTATCAAACTGACCTCACTTAGAACAGAGTGCTCCCCATTCTCCTCTCTGTTTCATGTTTCCAATTCTCCCTTTTGTCACAGAAGTCTGTGCAGTTTTGGGGCCAGTCACTTGAGAGGAGGAGCACATGTAGGACATCTGTAAAATAATAAGTAATACCCTTTAATATGGGATATTTATATCCTAAGATAAATAGATTTTATTAAAAAGTTATAAGCCGATCTAGAGAACCAGTAGAGATCCCAGCTTGACAGAATAGCCTTATTTCTAACAGCCTCTTTATTTTTCTGTCCATTACTGTTTCATGTTAAAGAGCAAGAACCAGTTTGTAGTTATCTCTGTGTAAATATTTTTATTGTATATGATATTTGCTACATAACAAATCAGGATCTTTCTTATTCTGATATGCAACTAGTTTCTGACAGTAAAATCACATCAGTGCACCTTCCTGCCCTTGCTCCTGGAACAGGGATGTCTATAAGCAGTCACTTCCGTGTGGCCTGCAAGGTAAGAGCTGTTTTAGATGCTGAAGACTTCAGCTCACTTACAAACAAAGGTTTCTGCACCACCACGAGCGAGTTTGCCAGACTGCTCAAATCCCCTATTCCCTTCTCATGAGACTCCTGTGTCTTTTATCATCTCAGAAGTGCCAATCTAATGCACCTGAAACTGGCAGGCACTTGCACTCCTGCCTGCTGGCATCCCTCTCCCACGGGAGCCAGGGGAAATGTCTGGCGGAAGGCAGGATTTGTGAGAACATCCAGGGTGAATGGCAGAGTGCTGAGAGTGACATTTGGCCCTTGGACCTTCCCGCTGCAGACTGACACTTCAGCTTGATTTATTTTGTCATTCTTCCATTTCCCTCCTGGTCACGAAACCTCGTTTGGTTTCACCAACAAATGAGTGTTTGGCCTTTGATTTTACTGGGGACCAGGAATTCAATCCATGCTCTGACTGCTCAGCTCTGTCACCAAGTATTCAGAGAATATTAACCTTTCCCAACTCCCCCACAAGCAAATCTTGCCCAGGATCTTGGCAGCAGAAAAGCAATGACTTGATTAATACGAAGCATGGGGTGGTTATGGAAGGAGAATTTCTTGTAAGGAAAATCAGCTCTTTCTTGTCAGTAAATGAAAGCTAATACTCTTTCCCTATTAAAGCAGGCTCTTGCTTTAAAACTTTTATACCTTCCATATATCATGTTTTTGGAAGAAAGTTTTGCTATTTAAATAGCTGCCAGAGTGTTACAGGCTTATATGATTGCAATTTACAGTACTCCATAAATCAGCAGACCTCAGATGCATTGGGTAGACGAGAGCTTAAATTGACATCCTGCTTTTTTATTAACATTAAAAGGCTGGATCTCATGACATATTTACACAGAAATATCCCTGCTGCCTTGGCCAAATTGTTCCTAAAGTACTTTACATGAGGGGACATAATGACGACAACCTGAAGCTTTGTACATTAAATTATATAAGTATTACAGCTAGTCCAGAGGGGTTAGCTCAAGTCCAGGAGAGACTTGAGATCTCTGTGGTTCCTGCTGCTCCCACATAAAAACGGTGGAAATTTGTCCTTTAAATAAGAATCACATGCAGGAATCCCATGGACAATCTATCTTCATTTGCCTGCAGAAGGCTGGAGCATCCCACTGACAGGATCAAATTCCAAACCAGCACAGCTTGGCAGGGCACTGCTGCAGTCACCAGCAGGCACATCAAAAACAATGGCACATCTGAGTCACACCTCCCTCTCAGCTCCTGCAGCCAAACCAGACATCTCATCTCTGCTACATCCTGGGTGGGGTCTGCACTTGCCTCCAGCAGATACTCAGCACACCAGACTCCCTGAGGCACCATTCAGCTCCTGCACTGCCACTCCTGATCCATTCTTTTACAGAAAGATGGAAGATGATGATAATATTGCATAGAATGAATGTGAGCGAGGTCTTCTCAGGATTTTGCCTCACAGGCACTTTTTTGGGGTCAGCTGTCTTTGCATAACCAGAAACTCAGTCTTTACAGACTGGGATTGCCTCAGGAGTAGAATAGTTTTTGTCACTCAGCAGTCAATTCTCCTGCAAATCTATCTGACACATTTCAAGCAGAAATCAAAGTTAAACATTTACATACTATCACCTAACTAGACTGGTCATCTTCTAAATTACTACAGATCTCCCAGCAAAGCCAGAGCCAGCCATTTCAGAGCTTCTTTTCATTTAGAGGGCAAGAATCCAATTCTTCATGAAGATAAAGGAGTAAATAAGCCAGGAGAAAATCATCTCATCATTGGAAACAACCCAGGAGATAGCAGACTACCTTAAATGATGTAACTATTACTGGCTGTCTGTGAGAGGATACCAAAGAAATCACTTGGTTTTTAAAAAGAACCAAGCAAAAGAAACCACCCTCTGGACTTGGTTGCTGGTTCTAATCAAGTAAGCATTTCTGCACACTCCTTATCACTGACACACATGCTCCAAAAAAGCTGAAAGAACAAAACCAATCAACTTCAATAATAAACTCCAACTTGCTCATGGTAAATTTAATTCACTTTTTCAGTCATACTTCCCTAGTTAAGAAGGTATTGTTTTAAAAATATCACATCCTTCTCTTGTGCCAACAAAAGACATGGAAAATATTATGGCTATCATTGCTGTCCTTGGATGAGCCAACCTTCCTGAAGAGTTTCCCTTCCTTGCAGTACAGAGCAGAATGGTCACAGCCAAGAGAGGAGCAGAGAGCAAGCTTTGCTGTTGGTTACAACAGTGTAAAAGTCTGTCAGCAGCTGGGTCACTCATTAACACCAGCAGAAATATTGCTCAAACCAATTTGCCTCATGGTTGGGGTGCAGGTTCATTTTTCTAAGCACTGTGAAGGAAACAACCCCTGCTCACAGTCCCTTCCCTGGCTGTGATGTGCAGAAGTTGTGCAGGATCACAGAATGCCTCAAAGCATGGCTGAATTATGGATGAGGGAATTCAGGTGCAGAGATGCTGAAAAAGACATTAAGTACCCAAATGTACAGTGAGGAGACTCCTAAACATGAATGGGTTTAGCTCCCCTGCTCTCCAGTCGGGCAGGCACATTTGTGTTCCTCCACTGCACAGGGAAATTGCGCTGTAGGCAAAACAGTTCAATGCTTCAAAGGTAGTTTTGACACTTCAGTGTTGGTCTGCCTAGTCTCAAGCCCCTGATTTAGGCTATTCAATAGTGGCTATTTGGCAAATCAGCTCCCCTTTGTAGACATCCAAATCCCTCTGTGGACCACAATGCTCCCAACCGAAGTTACCACTGCTACTTAGGACAATTTCATCCCCCATTTCCCCAAAAGCAGTCACATCCCAAAATCCCCAAGCTCAGCAAAGTAGCCACACCAGGAATGAATGGGAACCAGATCTGGTCCTCCTCCAGCCACCTGCCTGCTGCAGGGCTCTGCTCCTGCAAGGAATTCTGCCCAAACATCCCAGCTGCCAGAGCTTCGTCTGTCCCTCCTGCTCAGTGCCATGGGGCAGCAGACTGGGCAGAACAAGGCTCACATCATGCTTCACCCATTTGCTACTCAATAAATGTAATAAAATGTGTTACATGATAAGTCATCTCCAGGTAGGCATTAAATATTATAAATTCTAACACTTAAGTATGGTCCCAGACACAACAACATCATCACGTTCTTGCTCACAACCCCAGAAGAGGCTTTTCTCAAAATTAAACTTGGTAAAGGCACAAAAGGACCTTTTTTCCCTATGAGTTTAATTGGCGAGTGTAAGAAAATATAATAAATTTTGTAACAAATAAACACCATAAGAAACTCTATAATCAATGCAAACTCAGTGGATATTTTGGAAAATCCAGTAGCACATGGGCAGCAAGTAGGAAAAAAAAAAGCAGGAATAACAGTTCAGTTTGTCTTGATCCTGATATGGAAACCTAGCAAGGCAGCCAGTGCACATGCATTTTGTATTTAGCACTAATTAGCAAGTTTAATCCAATATCTATCTTGATCTTCCCAACTGCTGTGAAGCACCTTCATTGATTGTGTAACAGTTTACAAAGCTCTGCCAATTTTCAATGATTAAAATCTTGGCAGCAGTTGCCCACCATCATGGTGCAGCCTTTAAAATAATTTTAAAAACCTCACTCGATAAATAATGGCAGCATTTAATAACCATTTGCAGATGAATGGTGCTTTTCTGGGTAAGACCTAACTCCTGATCTTTGAAATGCAGGGTCATGTTTGCTTAATGTTTTAAACTTTTCTCTGGCTCAGGAAGATGAGAGTCTAACCTTTCCTTCCCTTTCCTTTTTAATGAAAGCTGAGATTTGCCTAAAATATTGTGACTATAGCAACCGGACTAGTTTTGATTATGGGGGTATTTTTAGCTGGCAGACCAGGTGACATGACTGCAGCAGGGCCACTTGGATGCCACCTGCACAGTTTATTATTGTTGTGGCACAGCCAAAAACAACCCTGTTGCTGCCTCATCGCTCTGAGGTGACCAGAGGTACCATGGCTGGAGTCAGGTCCCTCCTCTGCTGCCCCACAGGGTGAGTTTGTGTCCCCTGGGAGCACAGCAGCAGCAGCAGTGCAAAATGCATCTCAGTGTTAGTGCAATGTTCTGCCAGCTTTTTGAGGATGCTGCCCCACAGCACAGTCCTGGAGAAGGTCAGGTTACCTGTGTGATCATCACCATGAAAATATTCACACCAGGGAAGTGCACTCAAGAGCAAACTCTGAAGAGAATTTTCCTGACCTGTTTTCCTCTTCCTACCCACACTCAATTTATGTCCTTCTGACAATCATAAAATACAGGCTTTTCCAGTGCAAACTTTGTGAAATTAAGTGGTTTACCTAGCCACAGCCAAAGGTTAAATACACATATTTTCCTGCTGACTTCACTGCATTTAACCTTTGAAGTTTAGTTGTGAAAATCCCTAGCCCATCCATGTAAAACAAATGGAAAAACTCAGAGAGCAGCACTATTTGGGATTACTCAGGGATGTTTGAGTAGGTATTACCTTACCTCTCTCAAAGCACTGCAAAAAATGATTTCTCTTCCTCTAAAAAACCAAAGCATCCCTTTCCCCTGCACACACCTGCCCAGGGGCAGGGCAGAGGGGCAAAGTTACTGCACACCCTCCCTGTTTGAAGATAACATTGACCCATTTGTCTGCCAGCCTGCGGAACATGGCACAAGCATTTTCCTGCACCTGGAAATTACTCTGGGACAGAGATGGCTCCCAGAAGATCCAGGACAGGACTTGGAGGCACAAGCACAGCAGGATCTGTCCTAGAGGGATCTGTGGGAGCAGAGGTGCTCCAGGGATCTGCTGAGAACCCTGGGGACACAGATCTGTCCTAGCTGCCTGGGGGAGGGATGAAAAAGCAGAGGGAGGAAATTTTTAGGTATGTGTTCAACAGGGGGAAAAATTGCTATTTAATCAGGTCAGCTAAACAGGCAAGAGCTTAAGTCTAGACTAAGGTTTTCATTCATGTTCCCTCTCAAAGTCATATTTGAGAGGGAGCAGGGCTTCACAGCTATCTCCAGATTCTCCTGAAAACCCTGCACTGCCTTATCCCTCCCCAGGGGTCTCCTCTCAGGTCACTTCTCCAGCACGTTTGTGCTTATAAAGACAAGGTTTCATGTGCTACATGAGATAAGCAACAGGCTGGGGCAGAACTCTGCAGAAAAGGCCTTTTGAGGATTCTGCCTTGCAGGAGGGGGTCTTGGAACAGGAGGAATTATTTTCCAAGAGTGTGATACATTCAGTTACATTTGCTATTGTCCACTGAGGGCTTCAATTCAGAACAACAAATGCATTTTTGCCCAGTTTAGGTTCATCCAACTCCTTAATTTGTAGCATTCTCCATCAGCAGCATCAGAAGCCAATAAAATCAAACCTACCTGAATTCTACAGAGCTCAGCAGCATCAGGAGCTGGAGGCAATGTCCCCACCTGGGTCTGTGAGGGTCCTGGTCCCACTCTGACACTTGCTGCAGAACTCAAACCGTTTATTGAGCTGAGACTGGCCAAGGGCACGAGTGTCACTGCCTCCTGCTCAGGAAACATCCTTGCTACAGAAAACATAGGCAGCAAACAATCAATTAGAGGAACAAATGAAGAGTTCAGAGCTAGGACCACAAACACATCAGCATTTTTTTCTCTTGTGTCACCAGTGTCACCTTGTGCTTCCTGAGGTCTGATCCTGCTTTCAATGCAAAAGTCTTGGCAAGAGCTATATGAACATGGCAAGGACAGACCCTGTGTGCTCAACAGTGCCAGAGCACAGCCCAGGCAGCTGAAAATGCTTTTGACATGGGGAGAGATGCAGGAGCACAGCTGTAGGTATGTATCACATATGTTGACATCAGCACTCACCGTGTTTAGGAAGAATTTCATTGAGTAAAAGATCCTGCAAAATACTTGGGTGATTCCAGTCTGCAGCACACACACCCCATCACCTGCCTTCTCTCCCCCCAGAGTGTTTTATTTCACCAAACTGGTGACAAGTGTTCAGTGCCATAGGCTGTCAACCACCCACAGGGAGCAGGGGTTTCCTCACCATTGTCCCTGTGCCTTCCCAGGAGCAGCAATTGCTGCAGGTTCCCAAAGCCCCCACATCTCACACAGGGACATTCCCCGTGCTTCAGTGGGAGCACAGCACAGGTACAGGGGCCTGTGATAGCAAAACATCATTTGTTCAGATCTTTGCCTTAAGGGTGAACACCAAGATGCTGCCAACAGCCAGAAAAATTTGTGATCTAATTTAGGGGCAGTGAGGCATGCCTTTTCTCCAGGCCCTTTGGAAAACAGAGCTGGGTTTCCACTTTTACATGATCTAGCTATTTTTTTTTTTGGCATTTTTCTTTTTTCTTTTTGAAGTACTAGACAATGTTCATCTGCACAGAGCAGCATGCTGAGACAGAAATGAAGGCATGCTGTTGGCTGGGCATGCAGCCTTATGCTCCCACTGGATGGCAGGTCAGGCACTGGGACACTGAGTTTGGTGCTGGCAGTGATCAATCACAGCCACTAGAAAGGGGTGAGAGTAGGAGTTTACAGTCAATTTTTGCCACAGGTGCACCATTAAATGTTTAGATGGCTGTTCTTCAATTTTCTGTGCACTTTCTCCCTAGTCCTCCATGGCAATACAAAAAAATGTGGTTACAATGAGTGATAGGAGATTTCAGCTGCAATTTTAATACACAACATTTTCCCTGTTTAACCCTGCCTCCTGTGGAGTGTTAGAGATGGGTATAGAAATATCTCACAGACAGATTAGGGATTTTTTTTCCTACTCTTCCAGAAAATTTCTGGGTAAAATCTGCTTCTTCCAGTCAGCTTACTACAAGAAAGTCTTTCATTGTGAAGCAGCACTTGGAAAGGTTTCCTAAAAGTCAGGCTGGTATCGAGAGTTTGAGCTCCTGAGATTTTACACTTGGCTCTTGCACTGAACTGTTGTGTGTTCTATGGTTTTGTTCCCCTTTCCCCCTGCTGCACTTGGACAAGGGACAGCTGCAGGGCTGGAGGTGCCAGCTCATCCAGATTGCCTGGGCTCTGCCCAGCTGCAGCTGGAGCACGAGGTGCCCCACACATCCCTGGCTTGTCAGGGAGGCATCACCCTGACCCTGGTAGGTTGGATGAGGAGGTTCTTACCTGGGAAGGGCATTCAGGGGTGACACCACCCCCTCTCTTGCCTGTCTCCCCCGTGTTACCTCATTCTGGCTCTGCCCCCTGGAGACCAGCCAGCAGATGATCTGCACAGAATGGGTGACACCAGAAAGTGCTGGATTTGGGGCAAAGAGACAAAAAGATATTCCACACCTTGGCAGAGCCATCCCTTCTCCTAAAGGAAAAAGCGTCCCCTTTCCACTTTGTCTTCCCAGATTTGTGTCATCTTTGCTGACTAAGGCCATGCTGTTTTTTGGCCATCACCAAAAAACGTGAGTTTTACTCAACTCTACCATCCCTGCTGGCTCCCCTGGGATCCCCCCAGTGCAGAGGAGGAGACATGAAAATCCAGAGCCAAAAGTGAGTCCTGAAGATGAAATATGTGCCACCAGCCCAGCTCCTGGTTTCGAGCACATGCACAGGGAGCACTCAGCAGGATGCATTGCTGCTTAGGTCAGGATAACCCTTCAGAGGCAAGGCCACTGTCTGGCCAGGGCTCAGCTGCTGTTGGGGAACCTGTACCCCACTCCCTGAGTTAGATCCAGCTTATACGAGCAATTGCTTCCATGTCCTGCCTTTGGGGCTCTCGAGCAGATACTCACTGAATATTTGGAAAGAAAACCGCAACGCCAGCCTCCCTTGTGAATACTTATATACAAATAAGTATTTGCAAATAAGTATTTGCAAATAAGCCATCCAATGAAAAGGTTCCCAGGCTCTTTTTTGCCCGCGAAGCAGCAGCAGCAGCGCTGAGGGAAGGCCGAGGCGGCTCTCGCTCTGAGGTGCGCAACGGCAAAGGCCTCATGAGTGAGAAATGAGGGTGAGCCGTGTGCTCGGCAGCGGCTGCCTGCACCTTCAGACAGCCTCAGCGGCGACAAGGGGCATCAATCCATCCACCCATCAATCCGTCCGTCCATCCATCAATCCATCCATCAGTCCGTCCGTCCCTGAGGCACCCGGCGCAGTCTCAGGGCCGGGAGCGGCGCGCGGGAGCCACCTGGCGGTGCTGGGCGGCCATTGCAGCGCGGGCATTCCAGGGATTCGGCGTTCCCGGCACTCGGCATTCCCGGCACTCGGCGTTCCCGGTGTTCGGCATTCCCGGTGTTCGGCATTCCAGGGATTCGGCATTCCCGGCACTCGGCATTCCCGGTGTTCGGCATTCCCGCCCCTGGGAAGAGCCGGGACACGCCCGGGCCTCCCCCGCCTGGACAAAAAGGCCCCCATAGCGGTGTGTGTACGGCCGCGGCCCGCGCGCACGGCCGCCGAGCAGTTGGCAGCTTCCTGGCAGCCACCTATTCACCGCCCTCTGTAATTGTATTATTTACTATACTACCGGCTAAGTTATCGAACTCTTTGGTGCTCCTTCTTGCCTTTCACAGCTGCGCAGGCTGGGGACAGTGCGGGGGACACTCAATGTGCTGTCACACACAAGGATGGTCACCGTCGGCAAGCAGGGTTTGGCTCCTGGGACAGACACCGGGGAGAGCCAGCGCCAGCTGCACCGCGTTTCTAAGGGACTTTTCCCGGTGCCTGAGCTGCTCGGCTGATGCTGGGCTGCAGCACCGGGCTGGGACCGTGAGCCTGCGGCTGTTGGGCTCCGGCACGGGGGTGAATTCGGTGCTGGGCATCAGCAGCTCCTCTGGAGAGTCACTGTGTGACCCCTGGAGAGGCAGCCGAGTGACAGGAGCTGACTCGGGGGATGCCCATTCCCTGCTGCCAATGTCTAACTCACAGAGTGCCAGAATAGGAGCGGGCAGAAATGAGCATTACTGGCGTTTGTGTTCAGCTCCTGCTCTGCAGGAACTTAGCTCTTCCAGCAATTAAAGACAGTCAGCAATACCCTCAACACTGCAGACACATGCAAGCAGCAATCACTAATATCAGCTCCCCACTGGAGCTGCTGACTGCTCCCATCCCCTCTACTCTCCCACTTAATAAAGCCTGACCAAAACCGAAAAAACAACAAACCATTCTACATTGCTTGAACAATCCCAACACACCATCTGAGACACACCTGGCTGCATCGGTGCTTAAACCCCTTCAGTAAAGATAGTGTGAAAGAGACTGGTTCAAGCTACTCACCAATGATGGTGAGTAATTGATATTGTCCAATTCCACAGGCTAAGGGTCAGATCCTCAACTGAAGGACTTGGCAATGCAGCACTGTCGCCTTCCAAGGTGAGAAGAGCTGAAATGCAAAATGGAAGCTCATATTTAATTCTCAGCCATTCCCTGAGGCTCCCATGGCTGATCTGAGGCTCTCCCCAGCACCACAGCCTGGACAGACACGAGTTGCTCCACAGCAGTGCAGTATTTGTGATTCAGAATGAGTGGACCTCTAGTTCAGTTTCCATCAGTGGAATGACAGGTGACTGCTGCAGGGGCTTGTGTGAAACTCTGGTGTGTGAGTTAAGCTGGCCACAAACCTTTCCCTCCCAGCTCTCTTCCATCTGAGGGAACAGACACGTCACCACAGTGCCCTGCTGCCAGCCTGGGAGAGCACAAGGATGATGCAGGATTTGCCCAGAGGCCACCTGCTCCCTGTATTGGCACGAGCTGGAGCTGTTGGGAAGCCATCAGCCTGCTTTTGCAGATGCCTTGTACAAACATTTACATTTCTCTGCAGACACCATTTGGTTGTATCTGTCTGTTTAAGCTTTTCTGCTGTAGCCAGCTGGGAGGGAAGAGGGTGATCCCAGACCACACCATGAATTATCCAAGCTCACAGCCCCAAGGAGGATCCCAAGCAGGGGGGTCTGGGGTATTCAGCATCACCAGGGACTAAAGGGGTGCAAAGACAACAGGACTCAACACTAGGCAAAGGTCAAGTTGTACTCTTGAACTGTGTCTTACCTCAGAATTGCTTTTTGGGGTGCACTATCCCTCTCTCAGTGCCTCCTGAGGATGATCTGAATAACCAGTGATGTTCCCTTTCACGGGTGGGTGAGAAGGTGACAAAAGGACTCCACATGTCCCATCAGCAAACTCCACACCAGCAGTCACACCCAGGAATTCCCAGGCCCTAAACCTGTCTTTATTTTCTGTCTGCTTTCCACCAGGAGAGGCAGCTTAAAAGTTTAAATCTCACCAAGGTTGAGTGATATAAAACGAAAGCTTTCCAGAAAGCTAAATTTATGAATTTCAGGGAAAATATTGACATCTCAAAATATATTCTTATTCACTATTAGGAGAAAAAGAAGCTTTCCTGTGAGACAAAGTCACAGAAATGTTCTGTTTCCATGATGTTGAGCCATTTCATTTTGATAATGTCAAAACATCCTAAAATATTGTCTTATGCAAAATAGTAAACAGATCAAGCATTTCAACAAGGCAAAATTAAATTAATTTACACAAGCAAGTAAAAAATATGTGTTATGACATCCTCCTTTAAAAATTGCCAAATTACCAGAAACCTGAGATTTCAACACTAACAATGCAAGGTAACTCTTCCAGACTGTTTTAGACCAGCTCTTCACACAACAGCCAGACTGACTTCAGTCCCAGCCAAATCCATTTTTTGTTGTTACCTGGCTCACACCCCACTCTCCTGGAGGCCTGGGTAAAGAGCTGAGCACAGTTATGGTGCAACACGCATGCTAAACCCCTGGGGCTGCCTTTGCTTTATTTTCTGCAGGTCCTGTGACTTTCCCTGGGCCTGAGCAGGTAAAACTGAAGAAACCAGCACCCAGGTGAGAGCTCAAAGGGAAATTGTGGCCATCAGGAGCAAGAACCTGGAAAAGAATCATTGTCACCTCTGTGGAATCACCAAGAGCACACATGGCTTGAGACTGGGCACTTCAACCTCGACTTCTGAAGCTGTACTAAACCACTCAAGTCTGTGCTAATTTGTAATTAGGAGTGGGTGATTTCTTGTATTGACATCTCTTTTAAACCAAGCTGAAACACTCGTCCTGTTAGAGTCTGTCAGCATTTCCATATCTCTCTACGGTTACTGCTACCTAAGAAGCTTCAGACTGTGCTGCTCCAGGCTTCACCTTTCATTCACATGTAATTTTCAAGCATTTCAGCTCCTATGAAAGGGCTGAGATCTGGTTTTTGATGCTGCAAGACATGGCCCAAAATATTCCCCCTGTGTCTTTTCCTCCTGAGAACACAAAAATCCTCTCCCCATCGACCACAGTTTGTGCTTTTAAGAAATGTACAAAGCTTCAAATCCTGGTTACAGCTCCCACAAATGGCTAGGCCAACCAGCTATAATACAATGCAGGCTCAAAAAAATGAGGGAAAATTTTAATTTTCACAAACCCAGTCTGCAGGCAGCCTGGCTCCCTGCACACATCACATGAGTGCCACTGCAGACCATTTTGACAAGGGAAGGATCCTCTCTCTGACATTTTGTTTTCCATCCCCCCTGGCTGCCAGGGTGCCAGCCCTTGCATGCAGCACCTCCCCTGTCTGACCCACTGCGGGGGCATTAAATGGTTTCTCCATCTTCAAAAGGGATGGCAAAAGAGAGATAAAACATTCACTTAATACATTTCTGCCAGGCAACCCCTCCCATCAGCCAGCCTGGCCTCCCTAGCGAAGGACCACAAAGGTCCAGATACGTTTTTCCCACTCTGCCCTTTCAGAGTAGCTTTTTCCAACTTCAACACTTTGTTTTACTTTTCAGGCTATTTCTTCCTGACCCCATCTAGTAGTGCCCTGAAACACACAAAAAAGATCAGTTTAGAGATGACAGTTTTAATTCAAACCATAATCTCTGTTTTTATAAATGTATCCTCTCTAAGTTTCTTGGTTGTTTGCATACTAAATAGCCTGTCTTGTTTTCACTTTGCCACCTCTTTGTATTATATTATTTTTACAGCTGACAAGCACAACTAGGCTGTGAGAATGCTGCAGTGTCAAAAGCAGATTGAATTTGCTGATTGCTGGAGTTCTTTGTGCTGCTCACACAAAATTCCTTCTTTCCCCTATAATACATCTGTTGTTTGTATATTCGATAAAGTTAATATCTGTGAAATCAGTCATTTCCCCCAGCTCTAAATTATACTGCAACAGACAGAAGATTGACTTCATTGTATTGACAAGAGAGAACTCTCAACACTTATTATTTGTGGGGACTTGAAGAGATTACAAAAGCACACAGAAAGGCTTTATCTGGGGAGTGTATTTCTGTAAAAGCTGGTAAGGTGATGTATGCACATTAATGTGGGAATAGTCTTAAACAAACTTCTACCTTTCTAATATTTTTGGGATGAAGAGCTAAGGAAACAGCATAAATCAATACATCATCCCCTTCCTCTCTTCGTGCCAGTATCCTCTTTAACACCGATCTCATGTGCAATTTATGTCTACATAAATAATTCAGGAACCAATTAATCCAATTCTTTTATAATTACCTCTTATAATGGCATACAGTCCAAATCCCAGCAGCTTAATTGCTACTTAGTGGAGATATTTATGACACCAACACTGGTAAAGAATATAGGCACTCTCACTTATGTCAATTAGGGACAGGGTTTAAGCTACTAAACTCCTGATTTGGATTTCAAACACCTCTGAAATCCTGGAATTTGAAGGCACACAGGTTTTCACTTCAGAGCAAGAGGCTCCAGCTCCCCTATTTCACACGTGTGAGGGTTCAGGAGTCAGCCCTCACCTACTGCAAGGTGAGAGCCCCAAAGGGCTGCCCTGTCCCCAGAGCCCCAGCTCTCCCAGCAGGGCTGTGCTGGGGTTTGTGCCTTTCCTGCCTGATCCGACCACACTTGCCCAGGCTGGCTTCACACCCCGTGGGTGCATGAGCACAGATCACCCTGGGCTCAGTCTGTGAGCCTGACTGTTGAGGGCATCTCACACGGGAATACTGGGATGCAATAGGGATCCTGCCCTAAGGAACCACCCCCGACACCAAACTGGGCAGTTTACTGAAGGCCACCACTCAGCCAAGGGAGAGCAGAAATGTGGAGATCTGGGAATGTCAGAAGTGAAAATTTCCTGTGTCTTGATTTAGAAACTAAGCTCTTCCCACTTCAACTTACCAGGCCTGGGAGGCTGAATAATTTTCCCATTATCCCTTCAGAGGAACATGTGAGAGACAAACCTTGGAAAAGGAATGAGTGTTTAGTGGCCTACCTAATCTGGTATTTTACTCAAGTGAGGAGGATATTTCCTGAGCACAGTGTGACACGCACTGCCTGCGGTAAAAGCATCTTGGGAGGTTGTCTCACACATCCCTTAAAATAATCCTCCTTGGAAACACGACAGCATTCCTTGGAATTCCTGTCAGGGATGTTTTAAGCAACCTTTTACAGGATCAGCCAAAAAGGCACTGATATTGGGGTAGACAGAGGCAATGTGGTGTTTTTGATAAAGGCTTTATCTGCATTTGGCTGTATCAGCCTGGTTTGCCTCGGCCACAGAAACCCTAAAGTTAAGGCATCACAACAGCCACAGGATTTAGGCACTTTGGATTCAAGGGACTGCATTTAGCTCAACCTGAATGCATTTTTGATTGATTTAAGAGAAAATAAACAGTTCTTAAATGAAAAATGAACACCCACGGATTGGCTGGCACGGGTTTAAGTACACTCACAGAAAATCACTCCTTCTCCCAGTGCAATTTTCCCTTTGTTACTAAGTTCTTAAATGTTAATGGCTTTCAACTTGCAAAAACACAAATGCTCTGAAACTTTGTCCTGTTACTTGTAAAGTGCATTGCATCAAGAAGTACTTGGTAATTAGAGGGAATGTGCATTTAAAAGCTAAAGAATACAGCTTCTAACTGAGTCACTTAGTTTTTATGATTGCTTTTACCTTTACAAGCAGCTGAAGGCATCCTCTAAAGTCTTAAACTTGTCCTAATCAAATGTTTCAGTCAGTGTATTTTCATGAGACCTGGCAAATTTATTCCATTATGGTGCTATTAATGGTGGATATTTATGCATTAGGATGCAAAGAAGCAACTCCTACAACTAACATTTCACTAAGGAAAGTTTTGCAATTACACCAAGAGATTGGGAATCAGGATTCCTGGGTTTCTGTTGAGCTGTGAGACAGACATAATGTGTTATTCCTTTATCCACTGAAGGCACAGTAATGTTTGTTAGGAATTATTGTGAACATATTTGATAAAAGGGTAACTTTCTTTGGCATTTAATCCCTTCACCTGCACGCCCACTCCAGGGCATGTTACTGCTGCTAAGGTTCTTAGGGATCCTCAGAGCAGTTTTATTGGTGTTTATGGGTGGTTAATGAGTTAATCCCTTTCTCTCTGACCTGGGTCACAAAGCTGAAAAGCTGAATTTGAAGCAACAATACTGGATAAGAGATAGAACAGAGAAGCTTATGAGGAAATCAAAGAGAAATTGACTTGTTACTAAAGGTGTTTTCAAATAAGTCCATTTCATTTGGGGAGAGGATTAATTCTTTTCTGGACTATCCAACTTTTCAGAAAGAAAATGAAACCCCTACTGCTCCAAGACTGAAGACTGAAAGCTTCTTAATTTCTAATAAAATATTAGAGATTAGTTTGTTCAATAAAAAAGAAAACATCTGACCTCCATGCTGCTAGATCCTGCACTCCCAGCAGGTGGTGAGCAGGCAGGGCAGTAGGATCCCCTGGAGAACAGCAGGCAGCAGAGGGGACAGAGGGACACAGCTCCAGGTGCTGCAGAGATCCCAAGGGAAGCTTAGAGGGAGCATCCAGGTTCCTCTTCCACACCTGCAGAGAGCCAGGCAGGAAACTCCAGCCAGGGATTGCTCCAATCTCAGCCTCTGGTTCTTCCTCTATTTCTAATAAACCTGCCCCCAAGGACAAGGATACAAACAATTCCCTGGAGAGTCCAGGGTCTTTTAGCCTTGCTTGTTTCTCTGGTGAGAACTTCATCACCAGTGGTGCCACTCCAGGATGGTGCTGGACCACTGCAGACCTGGGGCCACTGCTGATCTCCAGGGTTTTCCGTTGCCCTGGGGACCAAATACTCAGGAAAACTCAAGATATGGGAACAAAACTGAGCCCTGTCAAGGCCTCTCATGAAAAAAGGGAAGAATCCCACACCAGGACAGCCTCTATCCTAGGACAGCTCTCTATGGTGCCTCTCTGATCTGCCAGGTGGGCAGCCCAACCTTTGGCTTTTACTTGTGTAGCCCAGGATTCAAGGATCTGTTGGGTTAAAATTTCCCATGGAAACAGCTCTATTTGGCTGAGATGTTCAACAAAAGACTTTGCAGAGAAATATATTTTATTCAAAGGAGTGTCTTGAGTTTTGTAAGTGCCCTGGCTTTGGTGGAAGAAGTCTCCTCTCTGAGCTGATGGTGATTTATCTGCTCTATTAAGTCCAGTGACAAAGCCCTGGTGCCTTCAATGGGACCAGAAATTAGTCTGTCTGTGAAAAGGCAGGAATGGAGGTTTCACCTCAGTTGCTCTGATTTAAATGCAGAGAAGCTCTTGTGGCTCCTTTTGTGTTCTCTCAGCTCTAAAGGAACAGAATGGGGAGCAGAGCTGTACCATAATTGCCTAGGCTGAAACCAGCAACTAGTTCAAGCAAAAATATTTTATCATGGGATTCCCAAGTATATTTGGGAAATTACTGATTAATTTCTCAAAAGTTACTTAATTTCTTTTCATTCAATTTTAACAAAACCAATAAATAATAATAATAAAAAAATAACCCACCACTGACCACTCCCCCCCCAACCCCCAAAAAGCAAAACAACTAAAACAAAATACTTTGCCACTTCTCACATTAAGAATATACTTACCTGGACATGTGTATATTTTTTTCCTCACAATTCTCTCAATTTGCCCAACAATAAATACCTATGTTTTATCCCCTGTATTTAACAAATAAAATTCTATGGTAATTTCACAATCAACAATGCCTCGTGTTAGGAATTCCATTATTAAATCTGATTGAATATGATTAAATATGGCTCATGCTTTCCAAAATGGGTTGCATGATGGATTTAAATGAACTCATTAGTGGCTAATGCAGCAAAGCACTTTCTAAATGCTAATGTTTGGCTGCCTTTGGCTCGTTAATTAATTTGAAGATTGTGTAATTATGGGAGCTTTCGATTAGCATACGTCTCTTCTTTTTATTCCCAAGCGACAGTTGTTTGTGTGTAACTATTGGAAATTCAATTATATTTATAATAAAAATAGGACATCAAACTGCCCAAACAAGCACACTCTGCAGGGGACAGCATCTTTTCCTTTAGAGTCCCCTTTATTACTGTTATTTTCAAAAAGAACATGGGCTCAGCAGCTTTCTCTCAGCACAGAGAAGGGAGAGCACAGCACACGGCCCTGCCAGATAATTGCACAGCCCTGAAGAGCAGTGCAGGTTGAGTGAGGGCTGAATATGGCTTGGGAAGAAGCAGGAGCAGAGCCTGGCTTATTTCCTCTCTCTCTTCCCTCCCCCTCTTTCCTTTTTTCAAATTTATTTATGTTGTACTTTGCTTTTGAAGGCAGCCCAGCCAGAGTGGAGCTGTTCTGTGTTTGCCAGGGCGGGCACAGCCCTGGGCTCCTGGTGGATGAGCAGAGCCACAGATTCCAAGGATTCTGCACCAGCTGGCAAAGCAACACCTGTTAAACTCTGCTGGTATTTTGGGCAGTGAATGCACCGGCAGCTCCACTTTAAATAACACCACAAATGGACATAAAGCAGAAATAGCCTCTTAGGCAGATATTAGGCACAGGGATGGGGCTGTAAATGTAACAGAAACAGAACTGAGCCAAGTGTTGCAGTCAAGGCTCATGTCTGTAACAGAGACAGGGTTAAAAGAGCTGTGGATTCATGAGTCCTACAGGGATAACCCATGTCCAGGACCCCTGGGGCTGTAAGGCTCCTGGGTGGCAGAAGAAAAGAAAAAGAGCTGAACCTCCTGGAGACGTTTTGAATGACAAGAACTAAAAAATGAAATCAACTCCCTCAAGCATTCCTCCCATGCTTTTCAAAGGCACATCTGATTTCTCCAAGTCCCATGCTTGTCTTCCCAGCACACACTGAATTCACATCAGTTCTTATCATAACAGGAAACTTGTTTGTCATCAATAGATTTTGTTTCCATAAGTACAGGGTTCTCTGCTGTGGTTATCCAGGGCCACCACAGCTGGATGGAGGGGTATCACAAGTGTAAAAGCCAGGAAAACAAACCTTGGGATTCATTAGTATGCTCAGCACTGCCTGAAAGGAGCCTTTCTCTGCCAGCAGCTGCAAGAGCAGCAAGGCATTAACATATGGAATAATTAAGCCAAATAAGTTACTACTGCATTTTCTAGTGAAACAGAAAAACTTCATTTTCTCAGACAGCTTGCATCTCAAAAACATCCAATGTGCACTACTTAGATAAATCACCTGAGCACTGTGGTTTTTAAATTGCTATTAACCATGGATGCTCATCCTGGGCACTTCTATATGGAGATATATTATAAAAAAATGAGCAACTAGGCATGATTTAATAGGTAACATCAAAACCTCAACACTCTCACCACATCTTCCTTCAAGGGAAAAAGGCAAGGAATGACTGTGAAGAAGGACCTGTTGGCTGGGCTGAACCACTGCTGCTTCCAAAACCAGAGCCCCTGCTCCATTCAGCAGCCAAGGAACATGGGATGGGTGTTAGTGATGACCTGCACTGAAATGTCACCTCCTGAGGCACCTGGGAACGTGAATCACTGACTCAGCAGCTGAGTGAAACCAGCAGGAGATGCAGGAACAGAAACAGGCCAGGGAAGAGTAGGGCTGGTGAAGGGTGCAGGGAGAGGCAGCTGACAGGAAAATCAACAGAGCAGGGAGTGAGGAGGAAGGAACCAGGCTCCCAGACAGCTCCTGCCACCTGCAAAGTCTCTTGGGCTGATAAAAAATAAATGAAACAAAACCTAAACCATGCACTTCAACCATGGCACTGGCACTAGGAAAAGGTGCTGCACAGTTTAACAGGACAGCACCAAAAATGACAGAAAAGCAGGGGATTTTCATGCAGAACTCCAACCCCTGTCTGAGGTTACACCAAATGTAATCAATGTTTAAAGCCAAAGTCACAGAGACAGGGTTTTTTTTGTACTGAGTTTCCCAGAGATTTGGTGGCTGGATTTAAACTCAGCCACCCTAGAAATATTTTTAATTCCTAGAGGGAAAAAGCCTTCCACCCTCCTGGGGTGCGACATTTATGGGTGAGAAAGGCAAAACAGAGCATTGTTGAAATCCCCCTCCCTGCTGCTGTTAGGAGAGGGCTCTGCTGTCAATGCCATTAAGTCCTGCACTGATGCTGGTGGCCACAGACTGTGCCTCAGGGAACAGCCAGCACTCCTGCAGGACAAATGGTGCAAGGAAACAACAGGAAGGCCTGGAAGTGCTCAGCAGCCAGCTCCAACATCCAGCTGCGCCTGTGGAAGTTCCCCTGTTGTTCTGCAAAGCTGACAGCCTGGTACTCTCCCTGAAATCCTCACCTTTCCCTGCATCCCACACACACCCACACAGACACCTGCACCTGCTGGAATTCCCGGTGGAAGAGCGCTCATCCACCCTTCAGCTGGAAGGATCATGGTCTCAATGCATCAGCTCTTTTATCCGCCTTTTAATCTCATTTTTTCCACCCTTGAGGCATGCTCCATCTTCCCTTCTGCAGACAGGGAGGGCCTGCACACCATCATTTACCCAGTGGAGGATGAATCTGACAGTCTCATCCTAACTTGTTAACAGCTGTGTTTATTTACTTAAGTAGTAAATTGTTTCCTCTAAAGCATAGAGGGGCTGGTTTGAACAGACACACATCTCTGCAGTTGGGGGAGGTTTGGTACTTGCACAAGCTTTCTCTTGAAACTACACATTTTTCCATCACTTTAGGATCTGAATTAGAGGCAATCTTGGGATCTGAGCTTTGTTTAAATGACTCCTCTGCTGCTGCTTTGTATGGAGGGGAAGGCAGGCTGGAAGTGCAGCAAATTGTCTTGCAGGAAATGGGAAATAATAACACCACTTAAGCTCTGAATCTGCCTGACTACACTTGCTCCCATTGCAAGGCAGTTCTGTGTTGCCCATTTGCAGCTCAGTTCAATCACAGGAGCAGTGGCAGCAGCACATTGCCCTTTGCCTGTCCCCACACTCACCCACACGGGATAGCTCTGCACAAGCCGCATCACTGAAAGTCAGAAGAGCTGCCAGGGTACTTTAATGAGTCACTCACCCACACCCTGACACTTAAAATCCAGCCTATTAGTCCAGATCAAGCTGGGGTTTGTGTTCTGGAAACAGCCCTCAACACATGGCGGGTCCTGCTGGGACAGGAGCTCTGCTGGGTGCTCCTGCTCACAACAGACTGTGACTGCCTAGGAACCTGCACACAGCACTTACAGCTCCTGCCCTAACCCTGGGAGAAGGAAACAAACCCAAAATCTCACAGCTTACCATGAACCAAGCACTGCTGCAGCCACTCCAGCTGGAATTGCAAGTGTTGGAAAAGAGAGGAGAGGGAGAAATGGGAAAATAGCCCATCCTTCCTGCTCAGCAGCACTGGGAATTTCTTAATGTTAATGAACATGTACCATGATATGGGATCCCATGCTAATAAAATCTCCTCTTCTGGCATCCACTTCTCCTGGGGATATGGAAGCAGCTGGAAATACAGCACACACCTACCCTCTCTATCACCACTGGGACTGCTGGATCCTTAAAACCCCTGTCTCAAACAGGGCTGTAAAAGGAGGTGCATTTTCTCCACACTCCCCATGACAGCAGCAGTCTCAGTTGAGCCATGGCCTCTACTTAGTCTGCAGGTGTTTGGGGTTTCCTAGTTCTAAAACATGGTGTGTGTTTAAAGCTTTTTATTCACAATAGATTTGGATATTGTTGAATCCTTATGCCTTGGGTCTATTTAAGAGAAGTCCTTCTTAAGACAGTGGTCAGAAACCAGGAATATGTGGGTCTCCATGAGACAGAAGCAGCCCTGTCTGAAATATATTTTTATCATATTAAAAAGCATTTACTGCCTGAAAGCATGTTTAATACAGAGCAGTTAATTTTTTTCTCTCTTCTTTGTAACTATTACCAACATCTTAATGTATGACTGGAGCATTTCCTGAATTCACTTTTCTGTTTGTTTCTGCTTCCCAGGGGCCATTCTCCACTCTCACTGTTTCTGAACATTTCTGTCCCAGTGCTGGTTTGGGAGCAGGGTCCCAGGCAGAAGCCATGGGCAGACACAACCTCAGCCTGGTCCTCTGTCCTATTCTGGGGGAAATCTTGAGTTTAATTCCTAGCTTTGCCACAGACCTGCTGGGCAGCCTTGGACAAAAACCTGTCACTAGCTGAAAACAACGAAGGGGGAACACAAAGGTTGCAGAAGGGAAAAAAGGTGTTTATGTAAAACTTCCAAAAAACAGGAGGGGTCATTGCTGGAACATCAGCAAAGCAAGATTTATAAATTGCTATAAATTACTGAGCTACTTCTCAGAGTTATTATAGCAGAACTGTAAAACCAGAAATCTTATTTTGCTTTCAGTTTCTCCCTGCCTTGTTTCAGAGACTGTATTTCTTATAAACAAGATTCTTATTTCAATATTCATTAGATTGTCTGTCAAGGAGAGCAGCTGGTGTTATTAGATTGATTAAGACACTCTGAGGATGGTTCAGCTTAAAGAAGAAAAGACACAACAGATTTCAAAGACATAAATGGCTGCTGTGAACAATAAACACCTTTCTTACCCCCCCCCCACATTCAGGGTGGACAAAATGCTACATTTTTAATTGCACAGAAGATTCAGGTTAGAGAGAAAAGTGTTTTACCATTAAGGTTATTGCAGTATTTCAACAGGAAAACCTTGGAGAGCAGCCTGGCAGGACCAGGCATGTGCAACTCCCCCTGCCTTTCCTCACCTACAACCTCAGACATTTCTCCCCACCTTCCTCATTACTTGGTGACTTCTGCTTGGTGACTTCTGTTATTTTCAAACAGAAACTCCAAAAGCAAAAGTTATTCTGCCCTTTATTCTGCTCATTTACAAGTCCTCCTAGAGAAAGTGGAATAAAATGGCAGAAGAGCTGGACAGAACTCCTGGAATTCCTATGTCCATGTAAAAAGTGATCCAGCTGCAAAGAAAGTCACAATGTGCTGATTTCAAACTAACAGAGCACTGTGGGCACAGAGTTCTCATCCTTATTGTTTCTTATTGTCCAATTCAGAGGCACAATTTACCTGCAACTAGAAAAGTATTTGATGGAAACACTGAGTCGATTTCTCCACCCAGCCAAGCAAACAGCAATAAGCCAGGAGATAAATAAATAAATGGGTCAACAAGTATTTTGCTCTTGAATGCTCAAGGTAAGAAATCATATACCTAAAGCCCCAAACTGGAGATCAATCACTGTCCAGACAATAGCACCAAACTACATCTCTATACAGCTGACATTTCCAAGAATTATTGGAGAATTTCCTGCTTGAACAACACAGAGGGCAAAGTTATAATTTGTTCCCTATGAAAACTATATTGAATGATTTTCCCATAGAATTAGCTGCAGGAATTGGATAGAAATAAATAGGATAAAATAATAGAATATTTAATTCAGCACACACAGCAAGTTTTACCAATCTAAGCATGAGATGGTAAACAACAGAATTGCAACTACACAAACTCCTACTTCTGCGTCTTGGGAATTGGCTCCTGGCTTCAAATTACTCACTGCTAGAAAGCAGTTTGTTCCCATCCACCTAATCAGCACCTGACTTTTCTGCAGTGTTCAAGCAAACTGAAGACAGATGGGCTGTAGCCACAGAAAGGGAAAGAACTGCAAAACTTTCAAGTAACTATTTAAGAAGTAAACTAAGTGCAATTCTTCACTGTTGTCCTGTGAGGGGAATTTGCTACTTTAAAAGCTAATCACTTTTGAGAAATTAAGGGATAAATGTTAAAATTATTGTGGCTCCCAAGAAATATGAATACACGATTATTGTGTCATTTTAAAAAAATGGTATTTTCCCATATTTATAAAGCAGAGAGCCCCAGTGCAGCCCAAGAGCAACAGCCAGCAGACACTGTGTTCCAAGTGGCTGCAGGAACTGCAAATGATGCAGCAGCACAACTCCCTGAGCAAGAAAGAGGCTGTGGGGACCCAAGGCAGCCATGCCCACATTGACACAACCCCCCCCGTGCCCCTCTGCCTGGCATTTATTAAAGCAGGCCCCACACCTTCAGATAACCTTGTCAGCAGAAAGTATTTGAAGCAAGGACAAAGGCACAAATTAAACTAAATGGAGCCTGCAGATGTCATGGTTTCCACCAAGGCTGAGACAACACACAAGGAGCAAAAGGTGCCTTAGGCTTGTGGCATGAGCACTTCAGCACAGGAAACTTGATCTTTAATGGATGGATTTTTGATAGGTCAGAATAAAAAGTCCTTCATTCACCAACATCTCTTTTCAGAAGTGCTGCCCTAGGTCTGCTTGCACTGAAGTAATTGGGAATTTCCCAACAGCATCACTGTGAGCTGGGCCCTTTGATTCTCTAATTGGGAAGGCAGAACACTCAGTCTGAGCTGTCACCAGTCCAATGAAGTCTTGAAAATGTTTGAGAACATGTAACTCAGAAAGCTCAAAATACTGCGTTCTCAAGGTTAAAATAGGGGCACTCTGCATCTAGAACGAGTCAGAAAAACTCTTGGAAAAAAAAAGAAAATAGTCTGCTGAAACACCTCAACCTCTATCAAGATGTCTTGACATTTTTTTGAAGCCAAAATCTTGACTTAGTAACTGAAGAATTAATCTGGAAGCAGAGCCTTTTCATATGACATCTGTTAAGAAAACCTGTCTTTATTAATCCTTGAACCAAGCCTTTATGGCACCAATTTTCAGTTAGTCAGATAACCATGAAAGCCCCTGCACTGCAGAACTCCTGGGTCAGCTTTCCTTAAGGACAAAATACTAACTGGGGCATCATCATTCTCTACAGAATCATCAATAAATCCCTCCCAAATTATTATTCCATTACATCTGCCCTGTGCTGACATCAGCAAAGCAAAGATATTGCTTTGACTTCCATTAAATCATTTCCCTGCGAGGTAGGGAACATGGATTTTATGAATACCTGAGACCACAAGCTCCTACAGAGTTGTAAGAATCAGGCTGCAGCTAAAGAGCAAAGGGAAGATTTGGGAAGCAGTGAAATAAGGCACCTACCTGGAATGCTGTCTCCTCCTCACAGGATGGATCTGGCCATCGCTACCATGTGAGAGCAACATGTACATAACAAACACTGCTCTGTGGTTCCTGCATTCACACTAATGAAATATCAGCTCACAGTCTGTCTCAGAACCATGAAACTGCTCCAACATTGCTGCCTCAAAATCCAGGTGATGCGGAAATCCTGCAATGCGCTCGGACTCCAGGTGAAGGGAAGGCAAGACTGGTTTTACACTTGTAAAACAGAGTCCCTCCTCTGTTTTCAATTCATTACAGGCACTTTTCAACAGCAAGTTTCACAATATTAGAATAAATTTTGATAGCATTACTGAGAAAGCTACTACTTTTGGATATAGAGCAAATCAGCAATCTACAAGAAAAAGCAGCAATTTCACCATAAATTGGTGACACATTGAAAAGAAACATTGACACATTGAAAATAAACTGCCCAGGTTCCCTCATTTGGATTATAACACGACCCACAATTCCAAAGGAATTAAATCATTACATGCATGATGGATGTGTGCTATTTCACACGTGAATCTGAATGGTTTCACACATTTATCTGCAGTACAGTAACACAAACAATGTTACTCTGCACAGCCAAACTGAGTCGCTCTGCACCACTAGATCCCCCCGAAGGGAGATTCCATCACCAGGAAGGAGCTGCTCCCACGCCTCCAGAATCTTCCACACAGCTGCAAGCACCACTGGACTCTGCTTCTGTTCCACAGGTACAGGGGTGAGGGGAAGATGGAGCATGTAAAACACAAAATAAATCAGTTTCCCTAAATGGAACAGCAGGACAGGGTGGCAGAGGAGGGTGTCACCATCACAGGATCTACTGTGTGCTCACAAAGATCCTGCAGCCACACACTGCATTAGCTCCTGCTGCTGTTTGCACCTTGTCTTATGTGAAAATGTGCCAAACCAAATAGTAAAAATAGTGTTTCAGTCTGTCACTTCCCCAGCCTAATGATCTGCAAATCTTCCATCCCAAGCGTCTAAAATTATTGGTATATAACATTCAGCCAAGGTAATATCAAAATATATTTTATTCTGGACCTCTTTCAGATCTGATTCAAATTACAGTTGTCAAAGCAATACAATGCAAAGGGAAACTGCAACAGAAAATGTGCCTAGAAGGGATATAAGGGCCTTGGGGACAAATCATTGTGATGTAGAACCAAAATACATCATAAAGTGTAATTAACATGGTCCAGGACAGTATAGAACATCTATATCAGTCTTCTTTAGACAATAATCATGAAAACTGAACAATAAAAGTCCTTTAAACAAGTACAAAAAACTGTCATGGGCTGGTTTACACTTTTACAACAGTTGTAGTTTAACTGGATAACTGAGAAATGATGCAGACATTTTAATCCAGTGCTATAGGTAGGCTCACAGAATTAGACCCAAAGGATTTGTAACTCCAAATGAAACCATTACAACTACAATGTCAATGTCAGGAGAGAGAGAAAATTACTTCTGTATTCTAGAATTACTGTTCTGCACACTGCAGTCTGTTGAGGACAAGATTGCAAAGTACACTGGACTAGCAACAACATGCAGACTGTTTTCTTGTATTTACCCACAAATGTCAAAAAACATTATGAAGTAAAAATGAATGATTATTTAAAAAAAAAAACAAAACAAAACAAAAACATGCCTCAAGTTATTGTCAAGCTTCAAACTTAAAGGCAGAGAAAGCGAATTATGTACTCAAAACTACTGATCTGAAGCACTATTAACACTAAATCTGCAATCCACTCGAAACGGCAGATTTTCCTGGTTCGTCTGCCTCCCACCAGACTGACAGTGAAGACAGTCACACTTTCACAGCTCGTGGTATTTCAGAGCTTTCTCTAGAGGGAGAAGTGAGGACTGCTCCATGTCTCTCTCCCTACGGAAAATGTCAGGGATCTCGATGGAGATGTACTGCTGTCTCCCGAAGCTGCATTTGCTGCTAACATGCCACAATGTTGCTTCTGCTTTCTTCAGGCGTCTGGAGAGGGTGGAAGTGATCCCACCGGGGAATGGCTCTACAGGGCTTTGGGAAGGGAGGAGCTATCCTGCTCATCAGCCAAAAAGGAACTGGGCTAAATCCAGCAGGCCCTGCTCTGGCAAAACACCACGGGCACTGGGGACCCTCGGCTGGAGGGGGACGAGGCTGATTTTATCCACGCTGGGGTTCGGCACGGCCAGCGCTCACCCTGGCGAGGGTGAAGTGACAGAGAGTGGGATTCCTGGTGGAGTAGAGATTGGGAAAAGCAGATCCCAAGGCTCCCCTCTTCTCTGAGCAGACAGCCTTGCATTTACAGGCTGAACCCCCCAGTTTGCAGTGGCAATGACGCTCCTTTAATGAATTAAAGGTGTCAGCTGCTGAGGTCGCGCTGCTGGCAAACCGGCACGGCCGCCCTGTGCCGCCCACTGCTCTCCCTAAACACAAAGGACATTCCCCATCAGACGCCCCAGCATGAGGTAAGCAGTGTAAGGAAAAAGGAGTGCTTTTTAAAATGAAAATCAATTAAAATTGGTAGAAATCTTTGGCCTTTCTCTCAAGATGCATTAAAGTGTCACGAAATCAAGAAACATGCTTCGAAATGCCATGTCGTTCTGACTCTGGTAACTACTACCTCCCCTCCACCCAACCCAGAAAAAGAGGCACTTTTAGTGTTTCATATAAGATTTCCAATCATCTAGTAGACATGCTAAATAACCCTGCACAATGGTAGTCCCAGAATAAACTCAGTTTATCAACATTACAAAGAGTCTAAAAAAGCTTTTATGAAGACCTAGATATTCTCTTAACTACACTAAAAAGTCCACTGGTTGGGAATCTTTACATCAATTTAAAAATGCAGAAAAAGGTGAAGTAAAAATAGAAAAAGACGAACTCTACAGAAACCTGGATCTGGTCATGCAAAAATGACAAACGGGATTCTGAGATGGATGCACAGAAAGACAGCGAACTCAAGAGCAGTTCATTTCTTACCCCATCATTAATTCTGAGCCCAGCTTTTCCCCTTCCTTTTATCCTCTGTTTGGATATTTGCCTGTTATCTTGTTGAACCGATAAAAATAGGAACGACTCCATCCGTAAGACTGAGCACGCACGTACACGCTACACAAAGTCAGGGCCTTGCTGCCATTTGGCTTCCCCTTTGAAAGGAGCAATTTGAACAGTCTACCCCACCCTGGAACAGGAGGCCTTTCTGCTACAAAAAGCAGCAATTAACGTCAGGGTTCTGCGGTGGTTTTGCCTGGTTTTTGGTTGGCGGGGTGGCAGAACGCGGCGCGCGGCGGCTCCGGGCGTGCGGGAGCAGGAGCAGCACTGTGGCATGCGAGGCAGGACAGCGGGACAGCTACGGCCAGAGCTGGGCTCGGGGACACTGCCTGGCCTGGGGACACTGCCTGGCCCCGTGGCACTGGGACACCTCGGCTCGGGGACGCTGGCCTGGCCCCACGGCAGCGGGCTCTGCCCACAGCGCTCGAGCCAACGGAGCCGACGTTCCTGACAGCCCTGCCTGGACACGCTGGAGCTCTGGTGTTCTCTATTTCTGAGTGTGTGATGCTATGCTGAAGCAACCAGAATTGCAACCAAAAAAACAGCTGATGATTGAGAAAGAGGAAAATGGCAATACCCTAAAACATGGCTGTGTGATTTTGCAGCTATGTCACAGAATTCCACCACAATTCGGTTTAGATTGGCTGAAAGAATCATCCAGTAGCTTTTATGAAAATGAATAAACTGTCCATATTAAAATACAAAAGTACTATCAAGAATCACTTCTGACTTTCAGATTTAAATTCAGTGCAATTGACAAATGCATTGCTAAACGAAAAATGCAGCTTAAACATACTCAAAACATTTGTGTCTATTCCTGGGAGCACAGTTTAAAATTATTGCACAGAATTTTTTTTTTATTTTTATTTTTTTTCATTAAATGACAGAGGTCAGCCACAGTCATGGACCTCCAGCAATAAAAGCAATATTTCAAGTGCCAGACACTCAATATATTAGGTTTCCTACATATTGTAACTCACAGGGTAATTGCTCTAAACATTTGCAATATGTTCCAAAACCCTAAAAATAGCTGGCACAGAACCACCACAGATAACTGTCTTTATGGATATGACTTGGTGTTGGTTTTAAATGCTGTGTATGATAGCAGTATAATCCTGGGGTGTATATAAACCATGTATTATTCTTGACTTGTCTTAACCACTGGCAAATTGCTACCCTACCTTAGCCAAACTCAGACTTGCTTCAAGTCATGTTTATTTCATGGAAATAGCAGAAATCGATGCCTAAAGAACAATGGTTAAATGTCAAAGCTGCATTATCTCAATTAAATGAATTTATACTTAACTTGGAGGGGGGAAAAAGAACCCCAAATGAATAAAAAAATTGGTTAGAGACTAACAATCCTAAGTCACAAAATTAATTGTGATTGAAATAGTGTTATAAAACCGATAACTTTGCAAAGCTCTGTAATATAAACCATTCCGTAAGTAAAATGTCTGTGACATAAATTTGACAACCTCTCTTTTTATAAATTTACACTCTTGGAATCTTATGCAAGACATGATGCAACCTTTTCGACTACACATACGCATAAACACAACCTCATGCTATCATTTACAAATAAAATCACTATTAGTATACTTTTAATCACATGAGCAGAAAAAGGTTTGCCATATACATCTGTCATTGTAAGAAAAATACTTGATATTGTAAACAGAGTAAAAGACACTATATAGTAGTGATTATTAAAAAAATAGCAGCTTACATCTACCCTATATTTGGAAAAAAATGTAGTCACAAGATACAATAAACTGCAGGACTGGAGCAGCAGGGGAATTAGTGCAAGTATTCATCTTTTAAATAAGCTGAATCACTGCTATTAAAATAAACTTGAAGCAAGTCCTCTGTTTAAGATCTTTTTTTTTTAAATCTAAGGTAGTAAACATTTTGCCTCTTAATGGCAGTGTTATCAAATATATGCCAAAGATTTTATTTTAATAAAGAAAAATTACATGAAATACTTTTAATACTGGAGTTTGGTTACAATTATACATCTAAGCTCCTACAAATAATGATGGGCAACTGTCAAAGAAGCTGTGGCATGAACCCTTGTCCAGAAAGATCTTAACCTCTTTAACAAAATCCCCCAGCTATACTTTGCTCCTTTTCACAATAGTGCACAATTTAACCATATTTTAGCTATGGTCTTAAAGCAACAGAAGATGCATTTTTCCTCTTTATTTTTTTCTCCTTTTTTTCGCATCCCTGTTTGTTTTCTTTTTCCTGTGTTTTTGTGCCCTTCTGTTCTTAAGTTTGGCAGAATTATGTCCCAAATATGAAATTACTGCATTTCAGCCATGTCACCAGAAAATCAAACATAGCATTATACCCATTTCCATCCTGCTTTGTAGATGAGAAGGATGTGGAATATCACACTGCAAAGAAGGATTTTTTTTTTCTTCTCTCTCCCTAATCCCTTTTCTACCCTCCCTCTGTTCACAAAATTGTGCTCTAGGAGCCACAAAATGTACCAAACATTATCAGGTTCAAACTACCTCTTCAAAGAATGCATCAAAACATGTTTCAAAGAAACGCCTTTTTTTTTTTTTCAAGGTGAAAAAATATAAACAAGAAACTAAATCACTCCCTTACTTCATGCATCCGTAAACTTAACCAAAACAAAACAGAAAACCCAATGTTTAAAAGCAAAGGAAAAAAACTACTGCTGCAGATTTCTGTAAGTCCATTTTCTCTGTACACACAAACTGCTCAACTACTGAGAAGGAAAACAAAAATACCCCACAAATCCACGTGAGAATGGATCTCATGGGGGAAGGGGTAATGAAGGCTGCCATTAGTATCTTCTGATTTTGGTATGTATATGGGTCTGCTCTTGTATATGGTATATTTCTCTCTCTCTCGCTCTCTTCTGTTTTTCATATCCAAAAACCTTTAAATGTTATTTTGGGGCACAGCAGATTCCAGCACTTGGTGAACAGGATTCACAAGCTGTGACAAAACTCTGTCATCCTCTTCAGGGTGTAATTTTTTTTTTTTTTTTCTTTCTCCTCTTTTTTTTCTCCTTTTTTTTTTATATACAGTATATGTATATATTTCTTTTACATTTGGCTGTAGTGGACTGGCCATGGTTCGATTGGGACTATAGCAGTACATGGGTCAGGGACAGTCATTTTGGCTATGTACACATTCAGAGTCGGTCCATGGCTTCCAACTAAGAGCACTATTTCCGGAGGTCTAGTACACAGACCTGCAAAGAGAGAGACACACATGCAGCAGCTGCACAGCACCACGGGCTGCCACAGCTCTGGGTGAAGCATCACAGCAAAACCTGCCACGTGGGTTGTGGCAGCTTAACCTTGTATGCATTAACAACGATTAAATAATATCAAAATGAACAGGTGAGCCCTTTATCAACTAAGGCACTGCTACCTCCAGAATTACAATCAGAGCAGCAACAACATCTTATACAAGCTGTTTGCCTGTTATTTAATACTGTGAGGCTGAGAAGTTACTCTGATTTCATTTTATATTTTTAAAAACTAGATTTAAGTACATGGATAAGTACTAAAATAGATCAGAAAAAACAGTTAACGGTGTACAAATTCCAGTTTTAGTCTTCCCAAAATCTCCACTAAGTAGTGCTGCTGGGTCTGTCAGATATAGAAATCTATTAGTAAAAAATAACCACACACAAGATAACAGCAGGTGCAAGCACATTTAAAACAGAGTGGAGGAGAAGGGCTTTTGCTAGTGAACAATATAGAACAAATTAAGCCCAACATTTTTTAAAAATATCAGAAACTAAATGAAAACAAATCTATTCCAAGTACAATCAGCCTCTTGGGCCAAATTAATTGGAGGGCTAGAAAGGTTACACAGCATGTATAAAAAAGGGTCATCTGGGGAAGTGATAATTTCTGCTCAGGATATGCCTTGAGCTTTTGTCCTTTTATGATATTGCCTATACTTACAAGGCTAAGATGATATAAAGACCAATCAAAATTAATTTTCTAGAATTCAGGCTTCTTAAAATCCAGAACTTCCTGTTTTTTGATTTGAACTCTTAACAAAACAGCACTACTTACCAGCAAGGAGCATTCAGGAAGGAATTGCTTTGGCACCTGTGTTAAGATGCCACCTGAGACTCAGCACTACTGAGCTGCCAGGATGGCTTTTTGCTGACGCTTGTTAAAGGAAGCTACAGCACTTCAAAACACAATTCCCTTATCAGCCTTATTTTACTTTAATTTTGCTTTTCCTTAGGCTCTCCTCTTTCTTTGCCAACCATGGTGAGACAGAGGCAAGCAAAAGCCCCAGGACTGTGCTCCTTCTGCAGACCCTGCACATTCCCATCCCACTGCAGCTCTCTGCAGGGCAGTGTCAGAGCAGCCAAGAGGAGATGCTCCAACACCCTGCAGTGAAATGACAGTGGGAGCATCCATGATTAGTTAAACATGATTTTATTCCCTGCTTTTCCTAAGCAAAGTAAGCAGACTGATATTTATATATAGATGCTGACATTTTTAGGAACTTTTTAATTACAACCATTTGGAAATCTGCACTTTGTTTTGCTGTTGCATGCAATGCAGAAGGTATTTCATTCCTGTTATGCATTATAATAATATCACCTACACTGAGCATCTTCCCTCAAAAAGGGCAGAGAAAGAAAAACAGATTTGTTTCCAAACCAGCCACACTGAACACACTGACACAGTAAGCCCCAGAAGGAACAGAAAATATAAATTGGAGATATCTCCACCTTCTGAGGTTTTTGGACTGGAATAAAGATATTCTCCTTAAAATACCACAGCAGGGTTACAGCTGAAAACCTACAGCTGAGCTGGCTTTATTCAACCTTCAGCTAGAGAAGGAAATTTTGTCTCCATTGTTGGTTAAAAGATTTCCAGAAGATTTTATTGGAACACCAACCAAGTCAAGCAACACTTACTGAACCATCTGAAGCACTTGCTCCAACTTTGTCTCCTGCTGCATTCCAGCAAACCTCAAAAATCCCTCCTGTTCCCCGATAACTGTGAACTAGGGCACCTGTCTAAAAAAGGGACAAGGCAAGTAATTAATACAACAAAATCAAAGTGAACAAGCACAATTTGTACATGTAAAATTTCCCCTCTGCTTTGAAAAGCTAAAATTCTCAGAGGAAAGTGGTCCAGAAGAGATTTGTGTACAGACTCAGCACCTTGATAAAGAATGTGGCACAACCATTGCATCTCGAGCTCCTGTGTTTGATGGGCAAAACTGGGGATGGTAACAACTACTTCCAATTACTAAAACGAGCATTTCAGAAATTAATACCCAATGCTCACTAGCCAGAGATTGCATCATGCCTGACAACTAGGTCTTTAGACTTTCAAACAGAACAAGCCCTTTTTTTCCTGACAGAAATAGAAAACAAGTAATAGCATCCTTTTTGAGAAAGTTTCATAGAAATACTTTGCCATCATTATCTTCCCTCACTTTGCATTCTCTTGTTTGTCAGTGAAATTCAATGAAACAGCCAATCAGATTAGTATGTCCAGACTCAGTCATCATTTTTCACAAAAGCCCCTGTTTTATCAGGAACTTAAAGTTCAAAGTTAACAAAGACTATTTTTGGATGAACTATGTTCTTGGAGAAACTTTGTTCAATGTGGGGTTTTGTCGGTGTCAGAGTTTTTGGTTTGGATCTTTTTGGCTTTTTTTTTTGTCTTTTTGGTTTTTTTGCTAAGACAATGTAAAGACAAGTATTACTTCACCACAGGCAACCATTCAAAGAGAGAAATTAAATGTACAACTATTAAAAGAAAGAATCTCAGAACAAAGAGAAAACCAGTGTGTTAGCAATGACAAAGCCCTTTGTGGCTGAAGTATGATGGATAAACAAAAGTTGGAAGGATGGAAAAGGCCAAAACACAAACTTCTCAAGACAGACAAGAGCAATACCTGTGTATTCCAGATGTGTACACATTTATCAAAGGAGCCACTGGCCAGGTACCTGCCATCAGGACTGAAAGCTACACTGTACACAGGTTCTTGATGTTTTGTCAGAGTATGAATACAAATTCCTCTGTCTACATCCCATAACCTAACAGTAGAATCAAAGGATGCACTGTCAAGAAAAAAAAAAGATTAATTACATCTCAATTCCACATATTTTTGTCGCTAATACAAATAGAATATGATAAAGTATCTTATGTGCTCCAAAACATTCTGTGAACTTACATTTATAGAAAGTGAGATAAAAATAATGTTGAACAAGCATTTAAAACCAGGAATAAATAGTACCTTGCTAACATAAGATTGGCATTTGGATTATTTGTTCCAGGTCCCGTAGGACTCCATTTGATAGTATAAATTTCTTTGTTGTGTGCTTGTAAATCATGGACACAACTGTCTTGTTTCATACTCCAGATCTATGATAAAAAAGAAGGAAAACACAAATAATTTAGCCCAATACCGTACTAAAATAAGTTTTACATGTTTATTCTGTATCATTTGCTGGCTGTTATCTTTAGACCACTCAAAACATTTGCTATGATTGCTAGGTTTCTAGAGTAATTATGCCAAGTTTTATTTCAGGACCTCTCATTCTTTGCATTTTAAGTCCCCAGTGAGGTTAATGATTTCTTTTTTTAATTTTTTTTTATTATTAAAGGTGCTGCCTGTAGAAACCAAACTGCCTGAGTGAACTGCAAACCCCTTGAAAAGTGCAGGGATGAGAGCAGATGCTGAAATGAGAAGAGCAGTACGTAAATGTTCATGTCTGAGTTGATAAAATACCATGGTCCTATTTTTAAATGAACTTCTTGCTACACAGACTGAGTGAAATAAAGGGATAGTAGAGAAATTTTCATACAAATCCAAAGACACAAATAGCACTATGGCATTTTCCTGACATACCAGTATTTGCATTGCCAGATTTCAGTGTTCAGTACTTCACAGAGGTCATTAGAGGACTCCAACTCCTGTATGATTATACTCAACAAACAAAATAACTTTATTCTATTAAGAGCTTACATGGCTTCGACAGAAGGGATTTGGGAAAGCTTTTATATGGCAGAAATTTTACATGGTAGATAACCACCTGAATGTTATTTTTAATATCTCAGTAATGCTTTTAAGTTCACTTTTTGTTGGAAAAAGCTACCAGAAGCATGTTTAAGCTGCAACTGAGGTGCATGTGTAAACAAATGGTGCTTTTCAGAACTGCTGCTTTGCTGAAGAGGAAATTGATTTTCAATGTGCAGACAGAATTGAAATTGTATTTCCAGTTTAATTGATGGGATCAAAATCTAGTTTCTCTTCCCAAAACTAGCATAGATTAAAGAGTCTGTATCAGCTGCCCTAGAGAATTTTAAGCTGTAGATAGAAACTGACCAAGTAAATAAATCCCTAGGCAACTTCCATGTGCTTCCAAACCTGGTGTTTATTCCTTCTGCCATTGAAAAGTAAGTGATCCACAAGTGATTAGTGATGTGTACACTTACCCTCCAGCACTTGGCTTTTGAGCTAATCCTGAACAAAACAATAACATTTTTTCCAGCCTCGACTCCATTTGAAACAGCCACCAAGAAGTTAATTGCCTGAATCCCACAAATGCTGACACATTCCCAGTTGTCACCTCTACTCATGGAGAGGCAGCAGCAACAGCAGCTCAAGCTCCAGACTGGAATTCATCACCCTGGAGTTTCAGCTGTTTAAGTATTAAATACCTGGCTTAAGCTGGCTATTTTCACTCCATGCACTGCCAATGGAGAACAACTGATGCTCTCATGGGTTTCCTCATCACACTTGACTTAAGACACTTAACTTAGGAAAGGATAACCTGCTCTTCAGCAGTGCTAGACAGTGCTGACTGGAGATGTCTAGACATCCAGCTTTAGACTGGAGGCTTAATGCTTAAGTGTTTGTATTTAGATAAGGTGATTTCCCTTGCCAGAGCCTGACTGTGTGCCAGCAGGAGGGATATGTGGCCACTCATTCAGCCATTCCCTGATTAAATAACAGTGAGCTGGATGGAATTAACTGTCCCGAGGGTTACCAGCAGGACAGCGCTGTCAATATAAAAAATGTATCCTGAAACTCTACCAAGCACAGTGCTAAAGGTCCCAGTGAATGTAAAGCATCTGTACCATGGAAGCAGCACAGGCCTGTGAACAATCTCATTTTTGCTGGTGGCAGTTTTGTAAGGATCTCTGGAGTGCCCTGAAGTCACATGTGTAAGCTGCAGTGTCCTCTGCACTCACAAGTTTGCCCCTGTTCTACAAGGAAGCACACAGCTGTGAATCGCTTGGAGGACAAGTGTAGGTGTGATTGAAAACTGCAGAATGACTCCTGATGAACTGGAAAAATCCAGGAGTGCACACAGCCTTTGAAAAAACAACATGGCAAAGATTTTAACTAGAAAGAAGGGGAAAGCAGAAGAAAACCAGGAAAGGAGCAAGTCACCCATTCTTGAATGTGCTACCTGACATGCATTCCAACTTTATTCTTTTAACCAAAAGCAACCATCAAGTGTGACAGCTTAATGATTAATGACCTGATTCTGTGAACAGCTAAAAGCACCTAATAAATCATGCTCCAAGTCTCAGGCTGGCAGCCTGTAACAAGTCCTCTGGACCAAAGCTTGGCCCTGATTAACAAGGATTTCTAGGATTGCCTAACCTTGTTACATTAAAAAAGAATGAATATAGGACAACACAGCAAGTACAGTGATACTGCTGGAATGTCCAGTCTAATGGAGTGCATTCCAGAGTTTACAAAGACAAGGGCCAGCCCAGAATCCCATTACCTTTAGAGTCATGTCATCAGAGCAGGATGCCAGCAGATTACCAGTTGGATCCCATTTGATTGCATTTACTTCATTCTAGAAGTGAACAATCAGAGTTAGTTGGAGTCCTCCCTTCCATTACAAACCAATAGCTTACAAAAGATAAAGCCAGACAGCAGGTATGAGTATTTGCATAATTGTCAGGATTTTAACACTTAATTTTTATTCATAGATTTGCCTTCAATAACAACTAACAGCTTTTTGCTACCCATTTATCACATTTCCCATGCATTCTTGTACACCCCCTGGTAAAGTTTTGAAGTTACCATGTTTCTTCTCCTAAAGCTCACTCTTGCACCCTGACACTGGTAAAATAAGCTGTACACAGAGGAGAGAATTGTTCTGATAATCAGAGATTGTGATTACCATAAGACCTTAACCACAACTACCTGTGTGTGCATCTACTGCCTGTAACCAATTACACAAGTGCTGGGTATTGGTAAGTTTACTGAGCCCCCCGTCTCTCATAAATAAAGACATCACAGAGCAACCCCCTTTTTGCAGTACTTACTGTATGACCTTGGAAGGTTTTGATGGGCCTATCTTGTCCTAGTTTACAAACGTGAATACACATGTCTGTACTGCAAGAGGCAAATGTGTTGTTACTCTGCCAATCAACATCTAATGCTGGTGCTAAAAGAAAAAGAAAGACATTTAAAGCATTCATACACACTCTGCAGGAATTTGATGTACAAATTTAGCATGTACTACACCTTGGAACAAAAGCCAACAGGAAGCAATCATTAATTTTACAGCAGTTCTGAAGATCTACACTATGAACAGTAAGAAATGCAGATAAAACAAGTCTTACACAAAATGGAACAAATTTAATATAAGTCATCATAATATGGAACATATGTGAAATCAAAGTTATACAGTAAAAAGTGCAGCAGGACATCAAGTTGTAGTTAAGTCATCTATAAACAAATCTCAGGAGTCAGCACAAGGAACAGGTTCCCACAGCTTCACACATCATCATGCATGAGCTCATCTCCACCAGCAGCTCCTGCTCCTGCTCACTGATGGGTGAGGATTTATTTCCTTTCTTAATTCCAGCATAGCAAGGTGTGGTAACTTGAAGCTTAATCATGGGCAACATGTTCCATTTGATCAAGCCAGCTATTTATGGCAGATAGCACAGGGAGAACTGCTTGGAGTAAATGCTGAGTTGATGTTTCTGACTGCTGTCATGGCTCTGGAAATGTGGCGTGAGCGGAACAAGGAGTGGGAACGAGACACATTTCTTAAAAGCCCTTCAAGGGTATGTCTGCCATCCTCTCCACTCTGTTTTCCAGCTGATTCTGGCAGGACTGCTCAGCATGCAGCCCACAAAGCAATTTGTATGACCTCCTGCACTGCCATCCCAGCTGGCCAGGGATGGTTTGTGGCCAAACAATCTGGGGACAGGGGAACAATGGGATATGGGGTGGGATCTCTGCAGCAAGAGGATGACAAATGCAGTCCTTAGGTGAGAAACACTAATCCCTGTGGCCTGCCCACATGATTTGTCTGCCAGCATACTACAGAAAGTCAGGAATACTTGGATTATTTATCTCCTATGACTTCACTGGAACTGCAATAAAACTGTGAGTTATAAAATCAGAACAAATCCATCTTTGTTTACATTCTCAATATTCCAATATGGGACTATAAGTAACCAAAGACTACCTGAAGGATTTTTAAATTATGCAAACAAGCACCACAAACATCAGATTTTAAAATTTATTTTTAAAAAACAACATTTTTGTCTTTTCAGATGACAAATCTGCATGATGAAATCAAGACTTACCAGAATGAAAAGGAAACTGCTGCTTGGCTTCACCAGTGTGGGCATCCCAAATAATTGTGGTCTGTGTTAAACAGATAAATAAGCAATAAACAAACTTGTACAAATTTCCCCACAATTACAACCACTCACAAGTATGAGAATACCTACCCTGCTCACCATCACCCAAACCTGCTCTTGATTATACATTTCTAGAGTTTGATCCAGTACTAAAAGAAACAGTAGTAGATGTACAGAAAACAGTAGAAAATTTTAAGATTGCATTAGAAAGATGTTTAGCCACAACATTTTGGGGTCTAGAGGGAAAAAGGAATTTGTGGGCTTTTAAACAGTTTTATCCCCTTAGTCCTATTTATTTTCTCCTAATCCATTCCACACACCTATTTTAATTTCAAATACTTGTATATTCCAATTGTAGTATCAGCTACTCCCTCGCTCCTAAGGAGATGTTATTAACAGTTAGTCACATACTGAAAAATTTAAGGGTGTAATTTCGTTCTATGTTGTTCTCTGCCAATACTTTCATAACCTTCTGGTTAAAGAAACCTTACATGACAAAATCAGTTTCTTACCATCAGTATATTATATGCCAATATCCCTGCCCTACCTCAAAGACCAATGAAAATTATAACATCAAATTCAATGGAAGCATGAACTGACCACACAAAATAATTATGGAAAAGGAGCCTAAGGTTGGGTCACTCCCTCTGCTAAAGCAGAATATTTTTCGAAGCATAATCTTAGTTTGTCTAAGAAGTTTTATTGACTGAATGAGGTTTCTATTTCTTCCTTAATTATTTCCCTGCAAATAAAAGCTGTACTTCCACAAATATTTAAAAATTGGCATAACCATCACAGATGCCAAAAGAGTAAACACATCCTTTCCATGCTTTGAGACATTAAATTTTCCTTCCTTTGTGCCAGCACAAGCATTTACAAAGCTGGCTAATAAAGCAAACCAAGTAAATGCATGCAGGAAAAAAAAAAAAAACAAATAAAGGAGAAAATGTCCTACTTTACAGTGACACTGCCAGTTTTAAGTGGTTGTACTGAGGTTGCAGTTTGCCACTCTAAGAGAGAACCTGTGCTGACTTCTGCACCTTGAATCAGTTACAGAGCAAAAAAAAAAAAAATCAACTCTCCTTATTCTTGCTATAGTCTATTTGATTCTCTGAATTCACTCTAAGTATATTTCCCATCACTCTGCACCCTTCCTACCATTCATACATAAAACCTCTCACACTAACAGCAGTTAGTGTGAACTGAACTGGAAGACCTTGTAAACCTGAATTTGTTTAGAGATGTGAAATAAAACAAAGTCAAACAATGAGCTCTGTGGCATTACACAATTGGCAGCCTCCCAGTCACATATATCAACTTCCCCCTTATGTTCCAGCTCTAATCTTTGTAATCATTCTCAGGTTTGACTGATATCCAACTCAGCTTCGACCTACCCCTCTAGTACAATTTTTTTCCTAAGGCTTTGCTTGAAGTGCTTCACTGAATTTAGATGGTTTGGTTTACAAAGGTTCAATGTTTCTGGTTTCAATACACTTACTTTCCAACTCAGACTAACCTAAATGGGAAGAGATCCACAGACACTGAAATCTAGGAAATTAAAATATCTCAATAAATTACTATAAAACCCAAGGAAACATAGCTAAGCATAACAAGATCTTTGTGAGCACATATTTACATCCCAAGCCTTTAGTTTCATTTACTTACTTCGCACAGTTTTGCTATTTTGCTTACAATTAGATTATAACGGTGAAGGAAAGAATTTTAATTTTACCAAAGATTATCTCACCTTGTCCACTCCTGCACTTAAAATGAAGTTTCCTTTCTTGTTCCATTTTAACGCAAATATAGGACCTTTATGTTGCCCTAAGGTGCTGGCAAGATTACCTGAAAATTTATATTGATATGAATACATTAAAAAATAAAAAACTATGCTGTGAGCCACAATATAGGAAAATATATCGTAAATTAAAAAGTATTTTGCTTACCATCTTTAGTCCATATCCTTGCAAAGCCATCATAAGACCCAGTTGCTAGAAGTGTACCTTCACTCTGCCAGCAAAAAGGTTATTTGATTATTTAATTTTACTGCTTAGGTCAAAGCTAAAGAGCACAAAGCAAATTTGAGGTAGAATAGATCTGCATAGGATTAATGATATTTTATTGGTTGCAAGTTATTAGGAAGGAGGTCCTGAAGTATAAAAGAAGCTACAACGCTGATCAAAACAGAAACATTTCAGGTGCTGCCACAGAGGCCAGCGCCGCTGTCAGTTCAAACGTGGCCATGAGGGGCTGCGAGCAGGGGTTTCCCGGGAGCACTCACGTTCCAGTCCAGCGAGGTGACGTCCTTGTTGCTGGGCACATCCTGCCCCCCCTCCCGGATGCAGTGCCGCAGCACCAGCTGCGTGGAGCCGCTCGTGCTGTTCTCGCTCAGGTTCCAGATCCGCGCCGTCGAATCGCCAGACCTGCACAACACCCGGGGGGACAGAGATCCTGCTGCTCACACATGGGCCATCCCCTTCGTTTCATGGGGACAGTCACAGGTGTCATCATAATGACAGGCTGTAACGTTGTATAACGCGCAATATACCAGTAATATACAATATGCTAATAAGATGCGACATTATAACATATGGTATGTAAAATAATATTTATATATATGTGTGTATGTATATATATGTAACATATATACATATGTTTATAATATATATTTATACATTTATATGTTATATAAATATATTTATATTATATAAATAATGTAAAAATATATTATATATATACACAGTCTTATAAAGCATTATATATCGTTTTTATATATATTACATATACACATATATATTTACATTTTATACATATTACATATACACATATGTACATATATATGATATATTCTACATGTATATAGAATATATAATATATACATATATATTGTATATTCTATATGTAATATAGAATCGATAATATAGAATAGAATGATACATATGTGCCACACAATACATATGCGCCACACAATACATATGCTATGTGATGTATACTATAATATATATAAATTATAATTATACTCATGTATAATATATATAATTATATATTTATATATTGTAGCTGTATGTTATGGTACATTAATTTATTATATATTAATCAATTAAAAATAATAAATCCAGTTTTAAAGCACTACTCTCTAAAGAACAAGCAGCGTAGCATTTGGTGTTTGGGGCAGGTGTTCCCTGTGCCTTCTGCCCCTCCCATGCATAATAATCAATAATAATAAATTTTAATAATAAATTATAGTAATTAATAATAATAATCAATAATCATCATCTCCAATGTGCCCCAGCACAGACACTCCACGCACACACAGGCAGTGCACATACCCTGAGGCCAGAAGGTCACTAACGGGATTCCAGGCACAGATGAACACTTCGGACTCGTGGCCACGCAGCACCACTGCCTTGTTGGGAGGGATTTCCACATCTCCATCAACTTCCATCATATCCGTGTGATTATCTGCATTACGGGAAACAACAGTACAGAGAGGTGGATTTTACTATTTTGGGATGTTGTGACTCCTTTATGGTTCAGATTCTTCTGCCCTGAGTGTAAGAATTCACAATTTATGTGATTAAAAAATTTGACAGAGCTGTCATGCTCTTTTATTTTTTCAGTTCCAATTAATGTAGCACTATAAACAGATGGGGAGTTTCGAAAATGTGAGAAAGCTCTTTGCCCCTGTAAACCTTCACATCCAAATGGATTTAAATTTGGAGCTTCAGAATCAGGGCCAAAAGTGAATTTTTTGCTATGCTAAAAAATAAATGCTGTTACAAGTACTCCATTTTTCAGGCCCAATACTGCATAGTACAATATGTTACTAATCTAGCTTGTGCTGTAGGAATACATTTATAACACATTCATTTTCAAAAATCTTTCTTTTCACCAATTGCAGTCAAACAGGTTTTAAATCTACATCTCCAACACTCCATTTACAAAATTCCTTTAATGAATATAATCACATTTGTTGATAGAGTTAACATAACCAAGCTTCTCAAACTTCATCAGCAATTACTGTGGAATTATGGCAGTAGCTTTCTGCATGGAAGTGAGACTGAAACCATATTGTTCTGTACTGGGAGTAATTCAACTGATGAAACAGTTTTCTTGGCATCTACCATCAATCATTTTCTATTATTAAAAATAAATTCACAATGAGTGCAAATGCAGAATGTAAGGAATGCTGCACAGTTCACCTGCTCCATATTTATTCACTGCAGTTAAAGAAATCATTTCACAGCTATTGCTTAATTTAGCATTAAGGGTTTCTGTCACTGTTTGTGCATGTGAGAAAATAGAAAAGGCTATTAAAACATGAGTATTTTTTCAGAAAGAGCACCACAGAAAGCATTGCTTCAGTCAGAGGATTGATGCCAGTCTGAAGTGCTGTACAGCCAGCAGGGGCTGCTGGTAGATCACGTTTAACAGGGCTGAGATCGGAGGTCTACCCTTCCTCTATCCAGCTCACAGTTACCAATACTCCTCTGAAATTTTTAAATGAAAGCATCAAAGTAGACACCTCATTTGTTTCAGCCAAAGAATGTATTTCTAGCTTTCTATCATATATACTAACAAAAAAAATCTAGTAAAATCAGGCTGCAAAATTTGTACATGCCTCAATATTAATATTCTCTCCAAAAGTGGCATTTTTTCAGGTGTTTTTACAGAAAGAATTGTAATTCCCACACTTAAACATTCAATTCAGACTTTCAGAAGAGTATTTTCATAATCACAGTTTAATGCCTGACGCCAACTTTTCCATCCTAAGCCTCATTGTAAGATAGTTCCTTTGACCAGTGATGACCAACAACTCATTTATTTCACCAATCACAACTAAAATGGAATTCATGAATAAAGCAAACCTGAGAGCAGTTACACTGAGAAATTTTGAATAGGAAATAGTGAAAACTGATATTGATAAAAGAGACAAGGGACACAGGGCTTGAACAAGCAACCCTGACCTCAGTATCACTAGAAGAGCCAGGTACAGCTCTTGGATCCATGGGATTTACAGAACTTTTTGGAAGGAGTTTGCAGAGCTTCACCAGCAATACTCAGTTTTAACCAGCCATGGACAGGCAGTCTCCTCTCCTCATTCCTTGTACAGGAATGATTTTTTTTTCTTCTTTTTTATGCAAGGGCCCTGTGAAAAACCTTCAGGTGATGGAAAAGAAGCAGTACTGAAAGTGAGACTGGTCAAGGGAACATTGTGAATTAATGAATTCAGAACTTTGACTCCTGCAACCCCAGATATCAAAAATGGGGACAACCAAAAGGTGAGAAACAATCTGTTCAAGTATCACCCATGATGAAGGAATTCTCTGCAAGCTGAAGGGTTACTCCCAACTCCACATTTTTACCTCACTGTATACAGGCTCACACAATGACAAACAACTAGGAAATGCTAACCCAGCTTAAAGCAATTTCTGTCTCAACTTACTTGCTATAGTGTGTGCTCCATTCTCTTCTCCATTTGCAGTATTTTCTCCATTTTTCGCTGATCCCTGTTGGTTGGTGGCAGCTGCAGCTGCAGCAGCTGCTGCCTGCTGTTGTGCAAGTTTGTCTCTGTAGGCCTGTTGTCTTGTCTGTACCACATCAGGCATCACTGCATCTATCAGTGAGAGAGACTCTATCGGCCTACCATCAAACAAGGTACCATCCTAAATTACAGCACAGGGAGAAAAGAAAAAAAAAAGATAACACCAAGTAGAAATTAACATTACGGGCAAAGACTCCAAGCAAAACTAAAGAAAACGTTTTGATTTAATATAATAAAGTGGTTTACATATGCTGCTGGAAGTGATATCTCATAATTGTTGTGGTCAGGACTGGAATTTTAGTCTAAAGTTAAGTGGCCACCATAAATATGCAAAAAAAGCCACTGCAGGCCTCTGGGAGAGCCTGTGGAATCCAAAGTTACTTGTTTTGAGTTTGCTGAATTGTCTGCTAAAGCAAAAAATTCTGTAAGATATCTATGAATATGATTTCAAACATGAGTGGCTGCAGCAAAATCTAATGGTTTGTTTGAAGACAGAGCTGCAAACATTGCAACTCGGGTCACTGACTTGTGAAGTTATAGTCTTATTAGACTAATACTTTCCATAAACATATTATCTGGGGAGTTGACTAGTTTTCTTCCTTTTTTTAAACTGTGCTGGCATGCTTTCAAACAACAAGGAAGAATTTTATCCTGAAATGGACAAGACCCAGTTAAAAATACTCCTATACATATGCTAGGGCTTTGTAAGGATCTATTTTTAGGGACTAGAAGGATTCCTTGCAATAAATATAGGGTCTTCTTCTTCTACTCCTATCACTTGCTTTATTTTTCTGAGGCTTCCTAAGGGAAAGGATTTGTTTCACTAGGACTGTGAAAACCACACAAACAGCAGACATAAGGGAGACTGGAAAGTGAGCAGAATTAATGGGGGAAAAAAAAAAGGTTCCTTCAGTAATCTGACTGACACACAGAAAGGCTTCTCACCTTCCAGGCACAAATGAGAATGGAAATTGAGGGAGAGTGTCTGCAGCATCAGGCAGGAAGATACATAGCTTTCTGTACTGCTGGAATAACCATTTAAACATCAAATTTAACAGATCCTGCTCAAGATGAATTAGCCAGCAGAGGCAAAAGGCAAACTGGCATATACCCTCAGCCTTCCTGCCACAAATTCAAACCCTCTCCTTGGAAATCCTGCCTTTGGGCTCACATTACTTCACTGTGATGACACAAGAGCTCAAACAAGAGCTGCACAGTGCTCTCCCACCTCCCTAGTGCCTGTCTAAGAAACGAAAAAATGAAGAGATTGCTGGTCTCCATTATTATCCTAATGCACTGGATGCACTACAACATTAGAGGAGGGTAAAAACTCTGCAGACAAGCGACCTTTAAGCAATGAGCCAGAACACCACGATTGGTGTTGTGTGGCTGCCCTGGGCAGAATGCCACCCAGTTATGTCACTCCACTCTGGTTCCACCACCAGAGTCATGGGGAGCACCAGCAGCAAGGAATCTCAAGTAAAAGTAAGTAAATGGGATACAAGAAAGTTAAGCAAAAATACTAACATTCAAACTTACTGCAAAGCAAGGACACAATGCTCCTGGCAGGCAAAGCCTCCTTACCTCATTAATACTGACTTCTGCCTCTACATACTGCAGACCTTTCTGGATGATGGAAATCAAAGCAGCTGGTGGCACCAGAGCACCATTTATATTAGACTGGCTGATATGGCTCTCTATACCAAAGGTAAATGCTGAATGGGAAAACCCTAAAGACAAGGCAAAGACATCAGAATTGATTTACAGATAGACAATGCTACTTGCTGTACCACAGTAGGACCTTCTGTTTAACACCTGAGCAAATTATACAAAGTAAAATGCTACAGAATGGTTCTAAACTACCAAAAACCTGTCAAAACACCTTAATTCCCTCATAGTTTAAGTGTAAAAAGGAGAAAAGCAAAGTTCATATATAAACACAACAATTATTAATTACAGTATCAATGGCAAAACATTTGTGCATGAATCAATGTAAAATATACTATTCACTATAGCATTTAAATGTATTTATATATTCACAAACTGCATGTAAGTATTGTATGATATGTAGTATTTAATAAAATATATATATATCCAAGACACAGGATTCACTTGCTATTTTCACCCACTGATTTGATACCCATGAAAGTTAAATAGATCTGTATGTGAACAGAATTCAGCTCATGGTACAGTGCTGCCATAATTGTATATGCTCTGGCATTTAGAGCTACATCAGCACTGTGCATTCACTGATAAAGAAGTGGCAAACATGGTGCAGCAATGGTAGCTGCTTGCTATCTATTTGATCACCTTGAAAAAGTTCGAGAAAAATAATTGTTTCAGCAAGTTAACTATTGTCATGGCATTTTTTCTTAAACCACTTTATTTTTTTTTTCCTTTTCCCCTGTCAGGTAAGCAAGAAGCTGCCTTCAAACTTTCAAATGAAGATGAAGTGATTTTGTAAGTTTGGCTTCAATGACAAAAGCAATCTGCAACTGGAACAAGAACGTGTAGCAGTTTTCAGTAAATTCAGGCAGAAAAATGAGGTTTTGCTTTCTTTTGACAAGCAGAAACTGTAAAAGTCTGCCATCCACCATTGCTTCTGGTGCTTCTCCTCTCAATTTGGGAAGTCCATGAACAGTGGACATATGTTGCATCAGTCAAATGCATTTCCAACAAGCCTGAAGCCACCCATCAGCAATCACTAAACAAAAACTACGAATCAAAAGTTGAAACAGCAAGGTAAAACATGTGTGTATTTTCTTATATATATCCTATAGTATATACATTAAAGCTGATCTCATAAACTTCAGTCTTAAGATAATAGTGTATTTATGCTTTAATATGCAGACTTCTTTTATGTACTGCTGAGATCATATTCCCTCCTGCCAGCTGACAATCATCACTTGTTCATTTACTGGGGCATGCCCTGACTTCCAGTCAGATCTTCCCATTCTAAATGTAGGCTGTGTTAAGCAATCAATATCACAGTTGTGAGTAAAAGATGATGTTGTCTCTTACAGAGCTTCACGAATAACCACCACCACAAAACTCCCTGAAGCCATATGGCTGCATCTAGAAACCCAAACATGCAACACAAATTCAAACTGCTGATCTGACTGGGCTGGGGAAGCTTTAAAAATAAGGGAGCACTGCTGCATTCTTGTGTTGTGCAGACACAGCCAGTGTGGAGGGATATCATAGGAAAAGGATTTCTTTTTTCAAGTCTGACAATATTCAAGTGTCTTTTGCTCTTTCTCCTAAGAAGCAGGAGATTCTGACTACTCAGAAGGACAAGATCCTCCAAAAAAAAAAAATCCTGGAGGGGATGAAGGCTTTTGGGAACCCCAAGGGTTATTCCTGTAAAAAAATCTGTTCATCTCTAAATAGAGTCAAGTGATACAAGTCATAGTCACAGTTGTCACTTCTTGCTTTGAAACTCAGCCACATCTGCCCTCCCACGGTCACGTTCAGGCAAGGAATTTGGCTACACAAGACCAGCACCATCACTCCAAAACAACAGGAAAATACAGCATTTTGCTGATCTTTCTATTTTCTTCTTCAAGCAGCCCTGAAGAAAATGGTGCAAAGTGCCATCATCACCCTGTGGAGAAGTGATCTCCAGGAAAATGCATTTTAGCAATCGAGCAAGTCCTTGGCTGCTCGACTGCCATCTGAAGACTCCAAATGACTAAATCTGATTAAGTTACAGAAGGTAACTTGGCAGGAATTCACTCTCTTGTTGAGAAGAAACACCAAGAAACAGTTCAGGCAGAACCCATGCCTACTGGCAAAATAATTAAATGAGCCTGTGTTTGCTAAAGCCAGTTGCAGATGAAGATCAAATAAATTATGCATTGTTTAATAACCAGAATTGTAAAAACTCACCTGACTCTTGCAAGTATCTATATACCAGGAAGTTAACCTCATCACTGCTTATACTCATCTTTATTCCCAGTTAAACCATGAGGTCACAACAAAGGACACAACCCTGCAAATAATACAAAAAAAGTAGGTCAATTAAATATTTTTAGTACCTAATAGGTATTTCCCAACAAATGCTATATTTATAAAGTAAGTAGCTCCCTGGAAGCATAGACAATGGCTTTATTTTATAATGCAAATAAGTCCACTGGAGTCATTAAAAAGTCATTTGTCTCACCACAAAATAAAGGTCAGTAAATTAAAGATTCACAGGCTGGATTCTCATACGATGCAAGCTGGTATGGACTGAGGAACTCTTCTGTGTAATACCAGTACTAAAAAAGGCCTCCTATCACGGGTTTTAAAAAATAATCAAATTTCAGCCAATCTACATTACTGCTATGGAACACATTTCTTATAACATGGGTCTCTCTCTGCCTGGTTAACGAAGACCAAAAACTTGGTTCCACACTGGCATCCAGGCAGGTTCTCACTTTTACATTCTTATCAGTTCTCAGGAGTACCAAGTCTCAGGTACTCCTGCTCTAGTGAAAAGGTGCAGAACAGTATGAGCTACATCACAGTGTCTGTTCAAACAAGCCCAGCTAATGCCACTAAAGATTAGAAAACATCTCAGCCATACCTTTTGGCTTTGCAAAAGGAATTCTTGACATTAGAAACAAACTTTAAACAGTCCATTTTTAGTAACATTTCCCTAGGGTTTCAATCAGTGCTTCAAAAATATTTGATGGGATATATATATTTACACACATGCACAATTTTTTTCTTGATTTTAGTAAAGGCAAATATTTCAAAAGACAAATAATGTGTAAGATTATATATACTTTTGATTATAAACTTAGACAATATGAGGCAACAGCAGTCTTTAAAACATGAAGAGACAGAATACAGTATTTTTTCTAACTCAAAGTATCATTTTTGAGAACATTCTCATGATGTCTGAATGTCTGAAAACTCTGACCTTTCCAAGTAAACAAATGAAAACATCAGCTTTCAGAACATATTATGAAATAATGTCCACCTCCTGTTCCAATTATCTGTCCAGCACTTTCCATCAGCAAACCTTCCCAGGTTTTTAGCCAGCTGACCACCATCACTGCTTCTCCTACACTGGAGTCTGAGAGGGCAAAGTGACTTTCCTGCTGTTACTTGACAAAGTTTTACCTGGAATCTGATGCAAAAAGATACTAGAAAACGACTTTTCCTACAACAGGACTCCTGCCACATGGCTGCATGGACAGGCCACTTGCCACTGCTGCTCCAGTGGGGAAGTGTTGAGTACAAGACCCGATTAAACACCTCAAGAGTAGAGGCTAAAGGATGAAATCGGATATGAAAATGAATTTATTTGCCTGAAACCACACATGATATCCCCCAAAGCTGCCCCAGGAATGTGGGCATCCAGCTCACAGCTATGCTCTGGGGGAGATGGCTTTATTTTCTTAAGGAAAAAAAATAAAATTGCAGTTCTACTTAAATCCTTTTCATTTCTAAAGGAAAAAGCTGCCCCAAGACAATGACTTCTAATAAGTGCAACATGACTGGTACAGGAAGGTACATTGATACCAGCCCTACCCACCTCTCCACAGCCCCAGCCACACCTGGGGTACAAGACATCCCTGCCAAACTCCACTAAAGACTTTGAGGACTTGTTTACTGAGCAGAATGTAAAATGAATGGCATTTTTAGCCATTTCATACATTAGCAATCAATTCCAACATGTGTAGGACCAAACACTGATTTTATTTAGCTACGTTTTGTTGCCATACATGGAGCAAATTATCTTTCTTTAAGACGGTTTTTTACAGAAATATGCTGTAGGAAGAGGAACAATATTTTCCTTCAGAGGAGAAGGTAATTAACTTTAAAGAGCCTCATAAAGAAGGTTTTTTTACATTACATACACACACACACACAAATGGCAGTGCTTGTTTCATGGGTCTGTCACTGAGTTTCAAAATCTTGCTGCATCACCAAAAAACGATAGCTCAAACCACAGAAATCTGATGAAAGTGCTATTTGTCACACAGAGAGGTCCTGAATTATTTATATAAAGAGGGCTCCCCCCTCCAAGCAGAACAGCGCAGGTGCCACATCAATTCACCTGGTACATAGCTGGGTAGCTGAAGGGAAAAAACAAAACCCAACGTTTTGCTTGTCTGTCAAAAGCGTTGTGCACCCCACCCGAATCAAAGGAGGCTCATTTTCCAAGGCTGGTTCCGAGTGTTTTGCACAAGCAGCTCTGGTCCTGCCGGGCCATCGGGAGGTGGCACTGCAGCACCAGCTGTGGCACCCAGCCCACCAGGAAAACACAGAAACAGCCCCACTAAACACCCCGATGTTTGTCTGATGAGGGGCTTGAAACTGGAAAGGGTGCAAAAGGTTCCCGTGTTTTACCAAAATAGTGCTTTGTGCATGTTTTCAGCGCTCATTTACATTTTCCAGAAGGGCTTTTCTGTGTTTCCCCCAGCCCAGGCCCCGCAGCTCAGGGAACAGTGTCCCACAGCCAAGTGACACAAAAAACGTGAGAAGAATGAGCAGCAAACCACCTTCCTTCCAACCCAAAGCAAAATGTCACGTTAAAGAGAAAATACAGTAGAAGAGGATACAATAATTATTTCCCTTCGACACACTGAATTAACACCAGGCCTAAACTGCCAACCCTCAAATTTTTTGTGACAATGGACCCATGCATGTACCCCACATCCTAAAAAAAAATTACTCCATCAATGCTGGCTAATTCCCCCCAGATTCACTATTTCCACAAGCAATCAACTACTCATTTTGGACACTTTAATAGATATTAATATTGCTCTTCATTTTATATGCAGAAATTAAATCACTGAAGAGACACATAAAAATGAGACAAAAGTAAGAAGTTAACATGTAACTCCTAGCAGTCTTAGATTTGTAGCCTAATTTGCATAGGGACCATTAAAATATCTTAAGATATTTGCAGCTTTATGTCCCAAACCCATTCTAAAAATGTGATGAGATCCTTAAAGCCCTTTTTTTTCCTTGCCCTTAGAAACACTCCAGGTCTTCCTCAAAACATTCTGTGGAATTACATGGTAAAGTATGATGCACCCACACTGCTGTTTTAGAGCCAATTATGCTTTTAAAGGAAAATCTCTCCCACTTGCCTCCACTTTTGTTTTGCACCCTGGAGCAGGCGCAGCACACGTGAAGCGGATTTCTCACTGCTAAAACCAGGATTAAATAAATAAATAAAATACCCCATGACAGGTAAAAAAAGGATGGGCATGAGAGCTTATGAATGACGCTCAAATTGCTCATGGGACCACAGCAGGATCGATATTGCCTGCTCAAAAGAAAGTCCATTTCAGCAGGCATCTTCCCAGGTTTTATTTCCCTTCCCTGAGGATGGGCCTGTAGTTTGTAACACCACTGCTCAGCTAGAATCAGCACAACATACAGATATCCCAGGTAATTTTTAAGACCGCTACAGAAAGTCCCTAAAGTCCCAAAATTTATCAGGCATAACACACATCACCCATAAAAGCCAACTGTCTGAAGAGATGCTAGCCTTGAGATTTACTCAGTAACAGGTCAGGAGCAGACAAGGCACACACCTGTGCTTCAAACTGACCCACTCATTCCATGCCAGGAATCACACCCAAAAAATCATTTGGAAGCTACTTTTTTTTCAATGAAAATGAGGTTTCTTATCCCAGAGACAACCCCAGCTCTGGCTTTGCAGCCAACCTGGCAGAGTGTGTCTGTGTTTCTGTGCCTGTCCCAGGGCAGACAGGACAAGTCCTGCCCCAGCACCTCTGTCCCATGAGGATCACTCACACACTTGATACCTGGGGCAAAATTTACAACTAAAATCCATTAAAAAGGAGACTGAATTCCACTCTCACCAACACCAGGTCTAATCAGTGCCCAATGGTGCAAACCTGGCTGTGCTTCTGACAAATCATTATTCCACTCCACATGTTTGTGCTAGCTTTGTACTCCTTGTCCAGGTTCATGCCAAATGCTGGAGAACAGATGCCACCCGATATGGCTCCTGGCCTAATAGCTTTTTGGTTGTTTAGGGATTTTTTTCAGACAAACCTGAACTGGCAGAGAAAGTTTATACATCAGATTATTACTGGGTATCTCTTAAGCACCATTTGATAATGTATACTGGAGTTACACTACAATTAGAGCTATTGTATCATCAAATAACAGCCTAAGAAAGTGATATTTCTGCAGTTGTAGCTGGGCTCCAACACATTCCCAATAGGTAGGATAACAGGAAAACCTGACAGGCTGCTGTGAATAATAATTCCCCAAAACCATACCAATCATTATTTTGATACCAGATATGATATGTTAAAGGAATCAGCTAATGCTCTGTGTAGCTCTGAAGAATGCCTAATGTTCAGACATAAACAGACTGCTACATTTATCCATGGAAAACAGAAGTCTGGCTACAGAAACACTAAAATCCCTACAACAGAAATATTTCCATTAGAGCTTTTATTTTTTCCTCTTTTGCAAGAAATCCAGACAAGTATTTTGCTAGCATATGTGCACATAGACATTTTATTAATTGTTGCTTAAGAGTATTTCTTTGTTTTAATGGCCATGATGATTAAAATAAAAAGAGCAAAGGGTGCTGTTTCATTCCAGCCACTCAGACCAAATTCCTGGATGTGTGAGGTTTCAGCAGGATTTCTTTCAGATACCAAAGCCACCACAGGTTACAGGACTGGAGATTTAAACCACAAAACACTGTTCCTTGTGGCTGCTGTTCCACTAAAGCTTTCTCCAAAGAGAAAGCTTTAGTAGAGACATGGTGGGTCCATTCCCAATGGCTGAGGAAATTCCTAAGTTTACATCCAAAGAAGAGTTCTGCATAGCCCTTTAGAAATGCTTTATAAAGGAAAACTTAAAATTAATTAGTGGTTCCTTTATATCAAGCATGCAGTCTACGACTCATACTGCACATCCTTCTGTGTAAGAATTTATTAGATACCAATTTCAATCAAAATGAACATTTTGTCACACTGTAAAAAGAAAAAAAAGGTTGAGTTTTCTTCCAAGTGTGCCAACTACTTGCTCTAAACACTCCTATTTGCTCTTTCACATCTTCACTTGAGTGATGCCAGCCAATATTGTATTGGGCACAGTGCAATTGAACCCTCAGTAAAGTTTTCCTACTATCTGATGATCTGCAGTTAGGAATTCTAACATTCTGAATGAAAAGAAAAACATTTTTTCAAGTTAAATGCCCAAGTGTTTTCTGTAATATCTCAAAATAGTGCTCTCATTTTCTGCATTTTTACCTGTGCCTTTAAATTGCTATTAGCTAAATGCCCTTTTGTTTAAGATTTAATAATATGTCAGATGTACACTTGCAAAAAAATTATCTGTAATTCTATCTTATCAACCTTCTTACTGATTTCTCATATCAGGCTTTGCTAGTTTTCCTTCTAGTAATTTAAACCAAGAGATGCTTCTCATGTTCATTGTTTAACTCTATTGCTTTGCTTTTAACCTCAGGAATATAGCTTAATTTCTGAACACTAAAAAAAAAATAACTTTTCCTTTCCTCATCTGAATTGCCTTCCTTAGCTCAGGCGATAAATATTTGTATTCTGTACTTCAGCTTTAGTGACCTAATTTATGGCAACAGTCTCTGCCTTTCCATGCCAATTTGAGAGTATGAAGAATACAAGATGACAAAGCCAGTCTGAAATCTTCTGAAGAAAAAGAATTACAACCCTGAAAGGGAAGAGAAGGAAAAAAATAGAAACCAAACAAAACCCACAACAAAACACAAAATTACCCAGAACCTTGGCTAAAAGTAAGTTACTGTCTACTTATCTGGAAAATGCAGCCCAGTCCTGAGTACAGTTACAAAATATGCTGCAGATGAAGCCCATTTGTTGATTTTGCCTAGAGCAAAGTAGTATTTAATTACTGAACTCCAAATCTCCTCCCCAAAGTCCCATGCTGAGTGACCCAGGAGCTGGAATTCCGGATGTGACAGCACAGACACAAGCAACAGCATATCCAGCATTGTGTTTCCACAGCTATGGCTACGGAGCTGCAAACTTCTGTGCTTTCTGCAGTTCAAAATACACCTTCCTGCACAGCAGTGATTCTTGGCAGCCACATTTTGTAAATCCCTAGGCTGACCAAAGATACAGGGACATTTCTGGTATTGACACTTTATTCAACACTTTACATTCTTAAAACCATTTTTCTTCTCATTATTACAATGCAACACTAGAAGAAATTATATTTGGGAAAGATTCTCCTTATTTCCTGTATCAGAATAATAAAGACATATTGTTTATTAGTGTTTTAAAGACTTTTCAACTCTCTGGGTAACAATGAAAGTAGACACAGATGGACTAAAGGATCTCCAGAGGTCCCTTCCAATGCCAATCATTCTGTGATTCTGTGACATCTCTTTAAAGGCACAGCTCTCCTGCATGACAATTACAACCTTGCTGAAATGGAGCTAGTCCTGATACATCCTTCTGCAGATGCAAATATGTTCCTTCATAACTTAAAAGCCAAATTCAGCTGCTCAGAACATGCACTAAAACCTCCAGCAGTAAGTCCTGCCTCATTTTTGATTACTTCGTGAAAGCCATCCCACCCTGACTCCCCACAAGAACCCAAGCCCAAACATCTTGTTTAGTGAAGGATTTTTAATCACAGAGCTCAGGCTCCCTGATGGAGACAAACTGGGATTAAGGGAAAACTGTCCAGACATAGTCATTCAAAGATTAAACCACCACCCTCTTTCAATACTTGAATAATTACCAGAACTCACCAGGAAATAGAGCTAAACATTCAGGAAATGTAGCTAAACAATATGAAATGCTCCTGGATCAATTGTCTAATCCAGACCAAAGGCATTTTTAGAAAAGAAGAACCTGTGGCTTGATGGGTTGACCTTCAGGGTCAGACTGTCCTACCCACACATGTTGGACAGATGATCATGGCAGCAAAACTGGAAATGTGGCATCTGTAAAACTGATTAGAAAGTGATTGGTCCAGATTGATGACCAGAATTAGCAGAATCACCTGAGGGAGCACTGGTGTAGGTTTGGCCAGTATGGATTACTTCAAGATGACCTGCAAGGTCCAAATTCCAGGCTCTGTGAGCTAAATATATCTCTGTAATGGAGAGGGAAGCACCACACAAATGCTTGGCATTCCTCCAGGGAGAGACATCTGTCCATCTGTCCCTCAAAAAGGGAAAATCACCTTATTAGAGGGGCATCTCAGGAACAGTGGTAACATCAAACAAGCTCTGCAGCTTCCATTCTTAGGCCATTAGAAGGATGTCCCTTGAAACAGTTACAGTCCTTCAGGAATACCTAATTCCAATAACGACAGACTTCTGCAATCAAACTTTTAGACCCTGTCTCAAGAAGGCTTTGTGAAATTGTTCAATGGCTTTACTAAGTGCTAAAATAGCTACCTGCTAATGCTGCCTGGATCTAGACACAGAACAGCTGCTGGAATCAAGTCCAAGAAAGGTGAAAACTGGAAAAATCCTTCTCGGCAACGTTGTTTAAAATCCTCTATATGCCTTTTTGGCATGCACCTGGTTTTAAGCATGCAACTATACAGCTACTGATCTCCTGTGCCGCATTAAAGCCTTTGCAAGAAATTAATTATGGATGAATGTGGGAGCACACCCATTAAACCTCGCTTGGATCAAACTGTGTAAAAAATTCTGAGAAAATAACAGATTGAGAAGAGCCCTTGAGTCAGTCAAAATGAGCCCCACCAAGGGCTTCTGCTGAGACTAAGGAGGGGAGGGGCAAGGTCCAAAAGTGATTTTCTATTTGTGAACACCACCACTGAAAATAAGCACAACTCCTGTGGTTCAATCTTTTTGATCAAGAACCTGTAGAAATTAACAGCTAAACAGGGTTAAAAATCTCCATACCGTGCTAAGTTTCTGCTCTCACTTGATTTATTCTCATTTTCACTGCTAGAAAACCCACTAAAAAACATGGCCTGTAAGTCTGATCAGGAACATTCCATTTTTTCCAATATGCTCTTCCTGATGTTCCCACAATAGATCATTCAGGGCTCTAAGGGACTGTGTCAATTGAATTGAATGATGTGGTCGCCTGCTGGTACATAAATGCAAAAGCAAAGCTGAGGGGGTTTATTTTCAAAACAGGAGACATTGATCCTGTGACAATGTTCCATTACCCTGACTTTATTTCTATTAGAGACAGTGATTACATCTACATCAATTGCTTGAGCTGATGGATACTGGTGCACTAACAGTGACACAGTTTTTCACTAGGCTGCTGCTGGATGCTGATGGCTTACAAAACAAGACTAATTCTCCAACTAATGCCACTTATTTCCCCATGGAAAACTGCTGCAGTTTGGGCAGACTTTCGTAATTAGTCAGTTCTCAGCTGTCTGTGGTTTTTTGGGGGAGTTTTGTATGTTCTGTAAATCTTACTGTGGAATGGTGATTAGTGATTGTATAGCCTGGCATGGATTCTATTTGTTATGATTAAAATATTTACATTGCTACCTGCTGGTAATAAAACAGCAGATGTAGCTCCCAGAAGCAGCTGTGGGAAGGTATTTCTGCACTCCTACAACAGCAGCCCTATCTTGACTGGGGTTTTTCCATATGGCTGTATGGGCTCCTCTTCCCTTTTCACACAGTGTCACCCTTTTGCAGCTTCTGCCCACTGCCCTTGCTATCCCTCCCAAGCCGATGATCCATCTTCCAGCTTTCATCTCTTCATCTGACATCCGATCTCAAGCCTGTGGCCACACATTTGCCCTGGTTTTCACCTCCTCACCAAGCACTGCCTACACATACTCTGCACTCCTAAGCCCATCTCTCCAGGGCATTCATCTGTGCCTCCTTCAGTCCCTCCTTTTTCTATGTCCTTCTTTCATTACTATTCCATTACGACACAAGTTGCTGATGTTTTGCACAAATAAATTCTGCTGGTTGAAAAAAAAAAATTCAATTCATAATCAACAACAGTGTTTTCTAGTCCAAGTAAACCCTGTTCATTTTATTTGTCCTTGTTTGTTTAGCCTGGTGCCCTGAGTCATGTCCTGAACAGCCTGCAGGAGAAAGGCCATTGTCTGACGCACTTCAGTGTATTTACCAGCATGGGTTCCCTCATTCCTGATAAGGAAGTTTTTTAATGTTGCCATAACAACAAGAATTCGAGGTGATTCAGAGTGACACCTGCACAGAGTAACCAAGCACAGCTCTGAGTTCTCAGCACCTGAACAGGTGCAGAAACTGGGACCAGAGCAGGTCTGCAGAGCCAACCAGCACCTCCTCTCTGGCCAGGCTGCTGCCTACAGCTCAGCACAGAGTGTTAGCTGGGCACCTCCCTGCTCAAGTCAATGTCAGGCTGCACAGCTAGAACTTTTGCACAACCAGCAGCAAAATAAAGACTCCAAATTGTGTTCTGTGGTATGACTGGGGACTTGCAAGGCTGAGCCTGCAGGGATCCAAGCAGCCCCTGCCCAGCAGTTCTGAGAGCAGTGAATCCTGCCAGAGTCCAAGTTTGGAAACACTTATTGGTGGCCACTTCTGCCTGATAGTGCTGGAATAGGCTTTTTTTTTTTTTTTTTCAAACATTGCATTTTTGGGTTTTATTAAGGTTGATATCATTACTTGGGTAACTACATTAAATTTCTGCAGGTCTTTGGGGACGGGTTCCTCTTCCCTGGTGAACAACCAAATTAAAACTGAAAGACAAACACGCATCAGTCTGGGCACAGACAGCTCCATGAACACAACCTTTCCCAACAAAGGATCCACTCCCTCATTCATCCTGCCCCTCAGGTCTGAGCCTGAACAATCTCAGCTTTTTAAGCACCTCCAAAGTTACTTGCAAGGGTAGGTATTATTTTCAGTGTAAAAAGTTGACAGAACTACTCCATAAATAATACTGACCATGTAAATGGAGCAGGGGAAGCATTTCCTGGAGTGGAAGGATGCTCTGTGTGTGTGTGTGAGCATCTTTCCTGACCCGTACATTATTTTAGAAAACATCAGGGATTATCAGGCACAGTACAGCTTCAGCAGTGTTGAGGATATAAACATATGAAAAAGACAGAGGCAGTAACGAGGTGCTCAGTGCACAGAACAGGTCTTGAAGAGGCTTTGATCCATTCTAAACACAAATAAACCCAGCTTATTTCCCCATAGTTAAGCCTAGGCTTTTATGCCTTTCCCATGAGAAAAGAAGTTTTGGAATTATGTACTCTGGCTGAATCTAATTCAGGAATAAATAATTTTTCTGAAATTCCTTTGTGATGCATAAAAGCTGCCAATTCTTTTCCTGAGGCAGATGTCTTGTTGAACAGTAAGTGCTCTGAGTCCCGGGTTTCTGAAAAATTAAGGATGAAACACAAAACCCCTGTGAGGGAATACCATAATGGGGTGAAAAAGGAAAAAATCCAACCTAACAACCCCACAGGACATAGAGAAGATCCTTTAGTTACAATTTATTGAAATTTCAAGTCACGAAAATATGAACTGTTAACAAGGAAAGGTAATTTCCAGCTTTAGTGGCCATTAATCACAGAATCAGCTTAAGAGCAACTACATCAGAACCTGCTACTTACTGAAGAGGAGGCCAGATTTCTTAATCTATTTTTAATTTGGGATGAAGAAAAATAATAGGGTGCTCTTTGGACAGGGAAAACAATTAATTAGTTTTATTAACAATGCTGGGTTTTTTTGTGGATTTTTTTAAGGAAAAAACCTTGAATACCTCTGACTTCTTAGGACAAGGTCAGTGTTACTCATGAGTTGTGGATTAATGGCAAACAGGTAGACTGGTACTTGTGAACATTAATAGCAGAATTACACAGCGCTTCAAACAAGCTGTTCTCCATTTACCCAGATATTAAACATGCTAAAAATCTAATGCAGTTGGCCAGCAGAATTTGGTATTGAAAATATAGGCTAGCATTCATCATATTTAGTATTCAAACTTTTCCACAGCCATGAAACAGATCCTAAAGGCTGGAATAAATTAAATGTAAAATGACAAGTTCTTCTAGCCCCAATATGTTCACCTCGAGAGATTTAAAGATGTGTAACTCACAACTGACTGCAGCATTATGCATGAATGGAGTTCTAAAGAAAGCTTAAGAAAGTTTACCCTCAGATTAAAAACTCAACTCTTGGCTTTGCCCAAGCAGTTTCACATCCACCTCTGTTCACTAAAGCAGCCTGAAATGAGCCTGTGGGAATCGGCAGGAAAATAATCATTACGAGTGCAGGATCTTGAAAAAAGTGGAACCCCCCACCACCACCACACACACACTTTTTGCCAAACCAAAAGTCCCAGATAACGTGTTTCTGCAACTGTTTACATGAATGCAAAACCAGAACACATGTGAATCTCCAAGAGCCATGTCTACTCCCACTCTCCTGCACTATCCCTGCCCTACTGGCTGCTGATCTGCAAAAAAAGCCTCCTTTCCTCATACACCATCTTATTCTTAAATAAAAGCAAAAGCAACACCAGTATGAAAAAGTGCAAACCACAGCTCTGGGTCTTTAAGAAGCCATCTTAGAACTACAGCACATTTTTGTTCAGGAAAAATCAAATTGCAGTGTCTGAGGACAAATGACAGAAATCAGTTACCAGTGTATACAACATCAGGTGCAAAAGGGCAGTACAAAACCATCTTCACCTAGGTTTTTTTTCCATAGTTAAAGACCAATTAGCAGGGGAAAAAATTAAATTAGATGTTCCTCATTTTTAAAAAATATGTACTAATTAAAACAAATTTAACACTTATAAATTTATTTCAGAAAAAGGGCCTGTGAAGTGGATCAGAAACCAACTGTACTCACTTTGGCACCTCAAGATTTAATTTCAGGTGAACTCTGAAGTTAGGCAGCTAAATTTTCCTGAAGCATCTAGATCATTTAGATGCCATATCAGAATTATTTCTAAAGAAGAACATGATGTGAAGTTCTTGCCTTTTGTGGCTACTTCCTACCAAGACCTATCTCTCAAAAGCCATGAAAGAAATTAAGCAACAAACACTGTCTGACAAACATTATTTTTAGTATTCAAAGAGGCAAGGCTCTTCTTATTTGTTAAACTTAAATATTAGGGAAGGAATACCCATGATCTCAGCCCTGCTACAGACACTGGGCATGGCCACTGAGGAACATGAGTGATTGCAGCTGCAGACAGCCCTGATTCACTGTCCTAGGCAGTGACACAGCATCATCACTCTACTCCTCCTATTTTCCATCTGCAACCGAAAATATCAGGAATGTGAGACCAGTGTGGAAATTCCCATTTCTCCTTTCACTGCTCTGTATGCCAATCTGCAATAGTGGTGGGATTTATCATGAACTAATAGAGGAATAAAGCAGCAAAACCATCTCGGAGCTGCCAAGGCAGGAGGGAGGGAGGAGTGTGTTCCTGAGACAGCCTGGAAAAGGTGGCCAGAGGTGAGGTAGGGGCCACAGGGGTCAGTCATTAGGGCAGAGTGCTGCTTTACTTCTACCAAATGAAAGATTGGCAATATTCCTGGGTCACCATTCTGTCCTCACGGTCCCTTCAGGGCCCAGGAGGCAGTGAGGTGACAACCAAGGGACGAGAGGGGCAGCGCAGTGACCCTCGGTCCTGTCCCACTGTGGGACTGGAGACCCTGGTGGGCACACAGGCAGCTCTGACAAACACACCCCAGCCCCAGGAACTCTGCAACAAGGGGCAGATTGTTTCCCAAGCCTGCAAGCATCTCTTCCCTTAATTTATACAATTTTCAGTTTCTGCTACAGGAACCACCCTCAATGCACACATTCCATCTCTGCATCCCTGCGTCCTACTCTGTACCATACCTCAAATCTGACTGTGGAGGTTTTCATGAGCAAAACCTGTACTGTCTTGGTATTAGTTCTGTGTATTTTGGCAGCAGAGACATCTCCATCTATATTAGCTATACCCAAAGTTCAATAAGAAGTTGTATTGATTTTTCCCTTCAAGCATATATATATATATATTTGAGGAAAAACTCACTCGTGCCTCCAAAAGTTGCCTTGACATTAAGCTGATCCCCCTTCTGCCTTCAGCACCTGCTTTTTTTTTTTTTTTTTTTTGCTCAAAATGAAGCTGTATCAAGGGTCTTTTGACAGAATATTAAGAATAGCATGTATGCTGAAGTGATATGCCTATAATACGTGGAAGAGGCACATGACACTGTCAGTGCCATCAGCCTCCTTGACCAGATTTTCCATACCCTGCAATATACCTTTTTTTTCTTTTTTTTTTTTTACTGGGAACTGTTCCAATATCTGAATCATCAAGACAAGTCTTTTCTTTCACAGAAAGCCCTGAAAAATAAAAACAAGCTTCTTTCCTTGCCTATAGAAATTGGAATATTTTGCCTAACTCAAATTATCCCACACTAAGGACAACTTTGAATAAATGCCAAGTTCTGATACTTCATCAGTGCTTAAGTCTAAAGGCATATTTATACTAGTGCAAAGGAAAAATTCCCAGAGATTGGATGATTGTGCCTGCCATAACACAGCCCCAGACAGCTCCTACACATTGCAAAGTCACCTGCATCTCTAGAAGTAATTGCATTGTTGATCTTAGGAGATTAAAGCAGCATACCAAATGTTCCTCTTGCTAATTTGGCACTCTGCAGAAGGTCTAACTGGTAAAAGGAGCCTGAACACACCTGTACAAGAATATATAATGACATTCAAAAATATATTTTAAAGTAGTTTAAAAGAGCACTATTTTGCTTTTCTGTATAGCACATGGGATATAAAAAGGCTATACTAAAGCAGCCTGTGGTATATAAAGTTTCTGTTTTGTGAAGGAATCATCCTCCCAAGCTGTATGCAGAAACTTCCCTGAGTGCCTAACCCATACATAAAAACCTTAAAATTTAAAGCTGTTGGCTTTGTACAGTAGAAGCAGGAGAGTCTACTGAATAAACTCTTATCAAATGGGCTGAGAGTCACAAGGGATCCAATTAAGATAAAAAGTTCAAACCCAGGACATTTCCTCTTCTTTCTGACTGTTCAGGCCAACATCAGACATCTGTTCTCACTAATTTTTTAATTAATCCCCTTTGAAGCAAACTATTCAAAACCTGACAATACCTCATCTGTCTGATAAGGACCCCCCTCCAGCAGAAGGTGCTATTTTGAATTAAAATGCTCCTCCACTGATGCAGTTGGAAACACAACCACAGCTTTGTGTAGAAAAACCAGTTTTGCTGAGTCAACCTAAAACATTAGCAGAGATGGAAATACACCCTGCCTTGTAACTGCAGGCCACTATTACACAGGCAGCTGCACTGAAATGGGCTGCAGCTTGTCCCACAAGTGACCTCTGCTCTGTTTTCTGCAGAATTAACCAATCACAGTAACCACTTCTGCTAGTTCAGTGTCAAACAAATTAGATAGGATGGCTTCTGACAAAAAGAAACTCATCATCTTTGGTTACCTTTACCTCGCCTCAAACAGATTCTGTGCACGTAAAATTCTGCTCACCCATTTCCAGTAATGGGAGCATTATTTGAAAATAAAGAGATGATAGAGATGAAGAAGTCTATGACTTCTCCAGATGACATTATACTTTAATAAGTACTGCACAAATTGCTCACAACATTTTGAAAAATTTTCAGTATTTCTCAGACTCCAAAGAGCTCCCATCATCTTTCTTTTCTTACAATATTTATAAAGCTATGATGTTTTTACTTTGCAGAATTGCCATTTAACATTCTTGAGTGATGCTACTCAAACCTTCCCAAAGCCATTTCTCTCCTGTGAATCTGAAAGCCCATTTTCTGCCACTCCAAGACTTAGAAACTCTAAAGCAAGCCTACATGCATGAGTGGTGCATGCTTGAGGCATTATGGACTTAGAGGACTGGAAATCACACAGTGTGAGTAGTACCATGTCCAATTATTTTACATAAACCAACCTAGTGCCGTGGCAGAAAGGAAAAAGGCTTCACTTTTTATTCACTCACAACTTCCAACACCTTTTGCTGCTTTAATTTATCAGTCCAAAGACTTCTCAAGCAAGGACACCCCTCTCTCTCCTCAATATCTCCAACACCTTATTTGTTTCTTAGCTTGACCAGAAAACCCCATTGAGAAGTTCTTGTGGACCCCACCTTGTTTTTAGAAAGTACACATGGATACAGATCAATCCAGAAGAATATTTAAACATATTCCAGCCCAGCTGCCTTCAACTGCTTAAGTGATGTGTTGGAGCAGAGCCAGCACCACACTACCCTGCAAGGCCACAGAGAACATCAGCAATATCCTTCTCTCCTTCGTGGGGGTCTACTTGCAAGGTGAGGTTTGTTAAAATAAATTCCCTCTGTCTTTGAGTGCCCTCTAATGACCTAGGACAGCACACATAGAGAGTCTGCCAAAAATTTTAAGGGATTGCAAATTAAAAAAAAAAAAAGTAAGGGGGTGCAGGGGAAAGAAAAGACATCTGCTACACCCACAAGACATTTGTTAAATTATGGTATATATTAAAAATTTTACAGATACAAATGTGGTCTCAGTTATCTCCTGCTGAAAGAACAAATGCTCAGTTGTGCTTTTGCACAATACTTGAGCATGGCTGCTGATGGCCTGGTGCACAAGGAATTTTCCCTTTCTAGGAATAAGCATAGGTAATCTCATCTCCCTTGTAACTCCAGCCATGGAGAAGAGATAAGAAAATATATCTAAGGTAAGTTTCCAAAACCAGATGAAATGATACAGGGATTGCAGTTCCATACATTTAAAGAAAACTGCAAAATCATGACTATACATCACATTTAAGAAGACACTAATAAAAGCACACAGTCTGGACATTTGCCCTCTGAACCACACACTTGTATTTTCCTTCAGGAAGACTTTATCACTTGAAAAAAACATACTATAATCAAAATGCAGTAATTTTACACCCTTTTTTAAGAACTGACACACACTGAGGCAATAGTGACTCCACACTTCAAGGAGACAATACAGTTTTTACAATGTGTTTTGACAAAAGGTCTATTTATTATTATTTCCATACTGTGAATTGATGTGTTATATCGTAACTCTCAACAAAATGAATATGAATTTACACATGAGACACTAACAGCTCCAAAAGGAGCTGTTAAAGACCACTGAATAAAAGAACACTTAATGTAAGGATTCAGTGAACTGCAGAAACTGATACCTAACAAATACTGTAAATGCATGTAATACTTAATTGTAGCAAACTACAGTCCACTTTTATGACAAATAAATAGATAAATCATTGAGTGTCCTTACCAGAACTACTCTCTGAAACCCCACAAAATTGTGATGTGGCAGCAGTACAGCCCTTGGTATTACACCACCTGTAACACAAACCATATTATGATAGTTTCTATCAATATTTATTTTAAAGGATGAAAAAGGATAAAAGCTATTTTTCTACCAGTCTTTTTACTGAAAGAATTAAAACAACATTCAATTTCCTACTGATAACAATATACACTTAGTTAAGAAAATAAGCAAACAAAAATTAGAGACCTTAATTATTTACATGGAATTTATTTTAAAAAACAAATTACAGTCACAGTTTCAACTCTATCCTCTTCTCACTCTTTTAGTTGAAAGCAAATCCCCACCACAGAACAGCACATTAGCTTCAAAGGAATTTCTGTTCTTTTTCTCTGTCCACATTGACAAAGGGGAACTTTATGAGACTCCAGAAAAAGTTTACCAAGGGTTCAGTATTGATGCAATAGATATTGCAGTGTTAACCAATACAAATAAAATTATTCAATAAGAAGATAAAAACCAGAAAACACAAGGCCATGATCAAACCATCCAGTGTGCTCAAAAGGAGCTCAAAGTGACCATTCAGGAGCTGAATTTCACACCAACAAATTATAAAGAGCCAGTTATATGAACAATCATTAAAATACCCTCATGAAGTTAATTTCTACAGGTGACTTCAAAATTAAAACATTACACACCTGGGATCAGAGTAATTACTGATCCTGTATTTGTGTAACATGCTGATTCCTACCACCAATATTCATTACAGATTAAATCATTAGAAAGTAATCTTATGTAAACTAAAGGATTAAGGAGAAGATTTGAAGGCAGAAGCACAGGAACACTGTCTGGGCACCACAAGAAAAGAATCCACATGTCAAAAAAATGCTGTTTGAAGCAGGATGCACTCAATAGTGAAACAGCTAACTCTGCCCTCTGGAAGAGGATCAGGAAAGAAACAAACAAGTTTCTAAGTACTAAACTCCAGCTACAAAGGCTCACAAAATACACTACAAATAACACTAGAACTTCCAAAGCACCTCCTTAACAGTAGGATTAAAACCAAGGAAGGCAACACATACCTTAAACAGGACTTAGCATTTCAGACTTTCCATCATCCTAAAAGCAGTGACCTCTAAGAAACCCTCTGCTATTTAGTCTGTTGCTAAGCTCAATAAGACTTGAATTTTTTTTCCTCTTTTGACTGGGGAGCCACAGGGTATTTTGGTCAGCAATCATTTTCCATGTGTCAGTTCCCAAGAGAATCAAGTAAACTTCTCCTCTTTCCCTCCAGAAAAGCTTCCAACAGCCAAATGCACAATAATCTCCAAAAGCATGATACCACCACCCTGGACTGGAAAAGTGTCCTGGTCCTCCTTTAACGCTGACAGTAGTTCACAAGTGAAAAGGTCCTGACCCTGCATTAATGTAATTTTAATTCCCTGCTAGGCTATTATGTACTGCTTTGATCATTTCTACAAACCTAACTGTATATGCCAACTGCATTGCTAAAATTTGATTTGGAAAAAACAATCAGAAGCAAAGTTTAAAAGATTATAAAATTTTAACTCCAAGTGCAAAAGGTCATTAAAAGGGGATGTTGATCCTGCTGATTGAACAAACAAGACAGAGCAGTAAGTTTCAACTTTTATGCTTTGAACCTTGTACACTTTATGTTTACATTAAGGATTTTTCATTCATTTGGAACAAACGCTGCTGAAGGAAATAACTGGAATTACCCCCAAAATGATGCCAAACAAGAGAAAGAACCCGGAGGCCCTACAGGAGAGCAGAGAATCACCACACCCTCACCAAGAGCTGCTTTAAGAGGAATTCCATTCCTCTCCACAGTTCCCCACAGAGCACACACAGAAAACACAAAACACACTGAACACAGAATTTCACCATTGCATGAACCTCCCTGCAACAGCAGAAACCTGCTCAGTTCCCTCAGCCATGGCATGGAGAGGGCTGAGGGGACAGCAACCATTAAATGCATGACCTAACTTAACTGGGCTTTTAGGAATGACTAAGCAATAAAAGAAATTTTTCAGATGGATCCTGACAGTCGGCTACTTCTGCAGTCACTTGCAGCTCATAACACGACCATTAGAGAATCTGCTAAATTATATTTTTATGTGTTTCAATTAATAAATAAGAATAAAAATTTTAGCATGTGCTGCAGAGACACATTACTTAAAGACTATATGTAATATTAGTGATGTGAATAGAATTTGTGGCAAAAAACCTTCACATACAGTGAAGGATGTAGGATAAAAACTTCACATTTAATTGTATTTCTACCAAGCGATATGATGAAATGAAGCCCATCTCAGGGTGCTCACCTATAATCACAGGGCATAATTTCCATTACTACACCTACTCTTCAGCTGTGAATTGCTTCAAAGTTACTCAGTATTTTATTTTTCTTTCTTACAAGATGCCTATCTACATGTATTTCAGAAACTTGAAGAGAATCAAACTGTAAACCTGCAGTCTCATAAATGAAAAAGAAAAGTCGAACGAGAGAGAAAGGAGTAAAGAAATTTTCCAGCCTCAGGGAGAGGACTAGAACAGAAAACACTGCAAAAATGTGCAGGGCTTGAGAACCCAACATTTTACGTGATGCTAACAGGCAAACTTAACAACTCTGTCTGTTACTAAAATGCTCACACTCCATAAGAATTTGTGCATCGTGAGCATGAAATCTTCCCCTCTGCAGCTTAAAATATCTGTGCATTTAAAAACCATCTGCAAAAATAGACATAACTTCCCCACTGCAAAATTAATTAGAAAGCAGGAATTTCATCTCACTACCACCAATATATGTGATGATGCCACATGTAAACACATTGCACTTGCCTTGGCACTGGAGAGCAACAGAGATGGTAAATTTAATAAGATTCTGTGAAAATGTCACTTTCTTCAAGAAGCTGATTAATACCAGTGAAGGTGGAGGATGGGCACCCAAGAAAGGCATGCTGGATTAACCTGCCACTAGAGCATGCTCCTTGATCAGCCCAGAGCCCATTTACCCACTCCATTGCTGGGGGTTTTTCCACAACATTTTTTGATTTTTCTTCTCTTGTATTTATTTTAAACAAAATCCATACTGCTGTTACTTTGGGACCTTATTTTTAAATTAAAAAAAAAAATAATCAACAAACAAGTAACTTTTATTTTCTTATGACTTTCTTTTTTTTAATGACTGACTAGGGTTTTTCTTGTTTTGATTTCAAACCATATGTAGTTAGGGAAAACAAGACAAAAAAAAGTAAACTATGTGGTCATAAAAAATACTGATGTGAATTTTATAAACTGAATGTGGCCCATCAGGGAGAGAAGAATTACCCACTTTTAGGAAGTACTGTTTACTGCTGCCTTCCCACTAGACCACCTGTTAATAATATCTGATGTTGTCTTCTTTCTGTGCAATGAGTATGACTATAAATGAGATATTTCATCTGCTTGCTACAACTTATTCCCTCTAATGCGTCTATTTCAAAGACCATCCAACCAACAAATGACACCAGCCTCAAGGCAATGTCCCAAGTGAATGTGCATCTTTGCTGCTCTTCCTTATCCACTGTCATTTCCATAATTCATCCTCTTAACGATTTACAAAGTGCAGAGGATATTTTCAGAGCACATCATGGTGTTCAAAAAGTCTTACAGCTGACTGACTGCCAAGGGCACATGAAGGAAGCAAGAAGTGTGTACAACTATTTTGGAAACAAGATGCTGAAATTCTCATTCTTTCTATTTGACAGATATTCCAATTCTTTGGCCTGACCATAATGCATGCTATTTGGCTTAAAGCATTTAAATTTTATAAGGATATGCTTATTGAAAAAAACCAAACACAGGAGTAATTTTTTCAAAACTGGAAGGCAGATGTATTTAATTTTTAAACACTGCCTCCGATAGTACTGTTTCATGACTGGTGTTGCAAATACTACAGCCAATATTTTGCATACTCATTAAAAATGATGTCAGGAGCTTGCAGCTCTTTTTCCAAAAAACAAAAACAAAAACAAAAACAAAAAAACCACAAACAAAAAGAAAAAAAACCACCACCCTTCAAAATGTAAGCCACTTAAAACCACTGTAAAGCTGGTAATCATTCTCATTCCTGAAAACCTCCCATTTTACCATTTTAGAATTTGGTAAATAAATACATTTTTCTTTTTTTTCCCCCCCTTTCTCCCTTGCCCCTCTACACAATCTCCAGCAGCTTTATTTAATGCCATCAACCAATATCACTGTCAGCACTGTGAGAGCAGAAGGCTGCTCTGTACTTCGTGCCTGCCTCTGAATTCATGACCAGAGATTCACCCTCACCACGCACAGAAAACGAGCAGCCTTCATCTTCCCATTCACCCCCATTAAGTCAGTGCCATCATGTTCTCCCAGGAGAAAAGTGCAGGAGCTGAAACCCTGCAAGTGACAGCAGCCAAGGACACTCAGAAATAAGGTCTGCCCTTGCTGCTCCTGGACTGTGAAAAGGAAAGCTCCAAACTGCAGGGCAGTGACCATGTACTGCCAGAGTCTCCTTCCTTTTGAACAGACATCAAGTAGCTGGGATGAAGCACATACCTCAAACTGGGCTTTAATTTGCTTGGAAATGCATGAAAAAAATAATGGGACTTGGTCCTAAACTGGACCAAAAGCAGGTTGTATAATTCTGTCACATCTAAAGTCCGTATCACTAAAATAGAGACTCGTCAGCATAGATACAAATATCACTTGGCAGCCACAGTGGTTCTCAAACCTGCAGCTGGAACATAGCTCAGGACAGAAAAGTGTAAAAAAGCTACTGACTGAATAGCCTGCTTGCTAGAATGTAGTAGATTTTGCATTGTTTTATACTGCTGTAGTAACACCTTACTCCAGGGAACAACAGGTTCTTGGATTTCAGAGATCCAATTCAGTTGGTACCTGGAGTTACCACATCAATGCCTCCTGCACTCTGCCAGGAGACTTGAGCTCTTATTTTGTTTGTAGTGAAAATAAGCAGGCAGCATTAATCTAGTCACCATTTATACATAAATTACAATTACCCCCCCCCCCAAATCTCAGCTTTAAAAGTGTCAGCCTAAAGGACCATGACTGTACCTGTCATCACTAACAGTAAAAAGGTGGTGCCTGACAAAGTCTTAAATGTAGCTCTTGTAACCTGCCTCTCATCTCCTCACAGAGAACATCATCTTGGGACAGATGGACTCACAAAGCCCACTCAACAACTCAAACCACACCTAGGCATGCCCACGGTCCTGCTCTGTGGAAAAGATTTTGATAGGGAAATAAGAGTCAATTTTTCTTCAATTTCGCAAGCGCTGCAGCTGTGTATTGCTTTATAATTTAGTTTATTAAAGGCAACAACTGTCAAAACTATACAAACTAATTTGTCGTGCAGCAATTTTACATTATTGGAATCTTGTTATAATCTGACTAACGCACACGATCGCCTTCTAACCATGCCTATAATTGGATTCTTGGCTCCACAGGCCTGAAGACAGTAATCCAAAACATCTTCCAATTACGCTGAAAAATATGCATGTTTGTAGGAAGCTACATTACTTAATTTTCAGACTCAATGGGCCTTTAATAATATGAGAGGGGGAGAAAAAATGTTTGCAAAAGGACAATTATTTGTGGTGCTACTCAGAAAATTGCGAGTTCATGTAGGAAAACACCTCAAAACCTATCAACACCAAAGCAGCACTAGAGAAATACTTATGGAACATAAGAGAAACTGAAACAAAAATAGTAAAAAAAAAAATCCATTCAGATGGAAGACTGTATTCCATGTCTATATATCCAAACCAAATAAGGATCTCAGCCATTAAAAAAGTCCATACTTCAAAACTCATGTTTATATGAGAGTCACTTATGAACTTCACCTGTTTATTTCCAACACATGAACTGTCTATTGCTCTTGCTCACAACCAGATGTGAAGTTCTTTGAATTTATTGGTAGATCAGAAGCAGCTCAAGACACAAGAACCTTGCACAGGAACCACTGCTTCACATTCTCGTCTGACACACTGCACTACAAGGACTGACAGGTAATTTTTAAGATATCTGAAGTGTTGTGACCAGCTATATTATTTGACAAACATGGTTTACTATTTTAAATACAAAATGTTAGCAAGTAAATATTACAAGGGCAAGCAGGATTGCCCAGATGCAGATATGCTTTTTACAGAGGAGAAAATACTGAAGTTGCCACAGAGTGATTTAGGTTGGTAAAGACCTCTGAGATCATCAAATCCAACCTACAACATAACACCATGTCAACACATGAAATACAAGAGAATACAAGAGAATTGTTACAAATATTTTAAGTATTAAGAGGTTGTTTTTTTTATTGCTTGAGAACAACAAAATGTCTATACATCTTGTCAGATTAAGACTGCACCTTTTAATGGGTTCTCATTATTACATGAGAATCACCAGGACTATATTAAATACTGCCTTCAATATGCATATACATAGAGAAAAGAATCCCTGAGTCACAGGGAAGTGAAAATAAAAACATGAACTGTCAGAAAAATATACAGGGACAAAAACTTCAAAACAGCCGCCTGACAGTCACTTCCAACATGCTTCAAACTGACTCTGAAATCAGAGAACTCAAACCTGATGTGTCCTGCAGAGTTTAAACTCTGTGTGCCTCATTTGGCCCCACACACAACCTCAGCACCATGAGTGCATTACTGGTGTCAGCTCTGTCCTTGGAGCTGGGTTTTATCAATGGACAGCTGCATTTTATCAATGGACAACAACCTCAAGCATTTCTTGAAATGGCCTGGATCCCAGGTGATGCCTGGAACACCAACCTCCCCAGCTAAGATCCCTGCATCTGTGACTCAGGATTTTCAGGATTGGTTCTCTGCCCAGAGCTGCCCTCGGCACAGCAAAGTACATAAGAGCCAGGAAAAAGAGCCACCTTCACCCCCTAAAAAAACCAACCAAGAAAAACAAACAAAGAAAACAAAACCCCCAAACAAACAAACCAAAGCACTTTGAGATTGCAATCTCTGAATATCTGTAAGAAAATGGAAGGAGGATGCTTGCTGCAAGGGATCTATCAGCTATTTGAATCACAGCAATGACACTGTGAACTATGCTGGAGCATAGAGACACAGCTTTGGGGAGACCAAATACAGAGGAGCTCAGCACCTTTGGAAAGGCACAGAAGCTAAAAGCCCCACACAATGTTTCCTCTATCATCAATGCCATAACCTGCAACAAGCAACAGCTGCAACCCCCAGCCACCCTCTGCAGGGCAGGGTATTAAAAGGCAGAATGCTGTATATCTGCTTGTTGTCACACACTGCTGCTAATATGGGCTTTTCCTCACACCTGCAACAAATGCTGAGAAGACCTGAATGCAGCAGATGCAGCTGTGGTTGAAGGGAGCATGGGTGCTTCCACCAACAGGTAAGTCCCACAGGTAACTGCAGCAGGGTTTCAATCCAGCAACAGGAAACACTTCCTAGGACACACCTTAAACCTCCTAGGACAGTAGGTAAATGAGTAATGCAAACTCTAGAGATAGTGGCAAACAATGTTTGTTACCTGTGAGATGAGCACTCACAGCAAAGTTATTCACACAAGAGAGACGAGATGCAAAGAATGCACACAAATTCCACGGCTATCAGTCAAGGCCCAGATATCACAGCACTGCTCTATGGAGCTTGGTGGAATACATTTAAAAATGTTTGGCTATGTGACAAAACAGATCTAAAAATATCAGACGTATACGAAGTACAATGAATCTCTCACATAGTCTTCCTGTCTTATTATCAATTCAATTAAGAATTCATTAAAAGGACAAGTATCACATATGCTTATTAATTTACAGATGAATGTGAGTGTGTGAGAGAAGGCAGGAGACAGGGGGGAATAGGTAGAAGAGACGAAACCCTATGTTGACGTTTGTCCCATCAGAGCAAACAAAAACATCACCTCTCTTTGGTATAGAAACACACATGCTGTGAGAAGCGATGAGCACTTGAATGTATGTTTTATTCTGATCCCAAAGGATCAAGCTGCCTGTGAGATGCTCCTTCTTATTTTATTCCTCTTCATTTGTCTGTGAGCTACATACTCTCAGTGGAAGCCTAAAAACTGCTCTGTATTCTGCTTTAAACAGAGGATACATACAGGAGTGATGCTGATTAGGACTCACAAATGCAGGTGAGTTGTAACAATGCATCACTGGCTTTCCTCTTAGGCCTTTCTTCAAGAGGGAGACTTCCCTCAGTGGTTAAAGTGTTTTTACTTTGAAATTGCCATCCTCAAAAAGTGGGTTTGAAGAACATACCAACTTTGCTATCAAGCTCTTGATTGCAAAGCCTGAATGTTACCGAAGCACAAGTTTCAGAATTAAACATACATGCAAAGGATACACAGCATAGATGAATAATAGATGCCTATAAATAAGCAGAAAAATAGACTTAAAATATCCACTTAACTATTAATTAGTTATTAATATTAGATCACTGGTCTATTTCCTTTCAAATTAGCCACCCACTAGCAAAATGTCAATTGCAAAACAAGAGACTATATTTATAGTACAACCTACTTTGAGTTTTGAGCGACATGTCAGCCACTGCTCAATTACAATACCCCTTTTGTGTGCCTTTCCAAATTAATACCTCACTTTCATTACAGGCAACTATATGTACAAAAGCCATGTTGGATTTTAATAGCCTTTATTACACCACATAAGATGGTGCAAACATTCTTCTATCAAGATGTGTATGCAAAAGAAAATAAAAAGAAGTAGAGTTAAATAATACACTGGAGTGAAGCTGGGTGGGACACTGGACACAGTGATGCTAAGAGGAGTGAGTGTCCAGAAGATGGTCATAAGAAATTCTGGATCTGGTTTTGATATTTCCCAGAGAAAGACCAGCTTTGATTGCTGGTACCACCAGCAGTGCACCGTGAGGTGCAATACAACATTCTGCTCCATCTTTAGACTGGATTTAAATGGAAGAGTCACCAACAAAGTGGAAAAACCCCAATTTCCTCTGAAAAAAACAGGACTGTTTTGGGGACTTCAGAAGAGGAGAGTTACATTTAAAAAAATACCACCTATTTCACTGAGTTTTCTTCTAGTTTAGGTTTTGTGATTTGCCCTGAAAACAGTTCTCCTCCCTTTATCTCTCCAGATGCCTGACACTCTCTGCAGAAGAGCAGAAAAAGGAGCATCCTGCAGAGGATGCTCAGTGGAGATGGAAAGCTGGCAGGAGAAACCCTGCAAAAACACACTGAATTGCCTCAAGCCTTCTGCTGAGAGAGAAGCAGGACTCTGTTTCAGGTATGCCTGCCACAGAGAGAAAGCAGAAATGGAGACAGTTACATAGAAACTGCTCTTGAAACAAACTTAAGACTGAGGAACACCATCCCATCAACAAGAGGGGACCTGTATTCATGTCTCAGTGGATAATAATCAACTTTTACAGTTGTACAGCAGAATAATTTGGAATACTCAGAAATGTTGGAAAGACAGACTTGAAGGAAACACAGAAACCACTGCTGCTCAGCTTTTCTCTTGGTATAAAATCACATCACTTCCCATCAGCTTGCAGGAGCACACTCCTATTAATGCCATTTACAGAACTTCCTTCTACAGTCAACTCTTTGAATCTTGAAGAAAAAAAATTTAAAAATTTATCCTCCTAGCCTTAAGATTTACACAAAACCAGGAAGCCTCTGCCAGCTGTTTAATTTCTCATGTATTTATACAAACCAAAGTACTTGTACAAAGAAATCAATTAGGGCTGTAACTAATATTGCACGTTGCCAATTCACCTTTAACTCCAAGGGGAGTGAAGAGAATCCTGAGTTATTAAGAACATCATTTGCTGTCTGGGAACAGGATTGTCTGTGGTTTTCCATTTCCTAATTATTTTTTTTTTAATCCTAAAATTCACTCTAACACTATAACTATTAAAAACTAGAAGAGAAAAGTAAGGAAAAGGAAACAAAATCTACAAGAAATAAATAGAAAGCTAGCTGGGATCCAAAGCCACTTTCATCATGTGGGCTATTTTTGTATCCATTGTACACTTTATTTTTTCTAATAAATGACACAATTGTAAGCAAAAAAGCTGCAAGGCACTCAAAAAGAAGGTAAAAAAGAAGACATGAATGTGGTTTCATTCACCCCTTGATAGGTTTTTTCTTTACCTATACTAAAAATATTTAAACCTTAAGGAGATCGTCTTAAAATGTTCAGGATTAGAGTGGGCTTGACTAAGTAAAAGTTTCCATTATCAGCAAATTTCACTCAAGCAACAGCTGTAGGAATCCACGTGTCTTACAGTTATGAATAAAAACTGGAGCCCAGCAATCAATAACCAGTTTTGCCTCTGCAGCTGTAACACCAGAAACACCCTCACACCACCCCTGCTGTATATAAAACCAGCACCAAGTCAAGACCTAGTTCATATCTTCTGATTTTTCTTCTATTCCAAATCATTCTACTTGCAACACTCATATTAAAACTTGCAAACACTATCAGCAGTAGCAAAACATTATTTTCTTTTTTCTCTCTCTCTCTTTTGTTACATTTACCCAAGGCAAAACTGGCTTTACAGAGGGAAGGACAATTGTGACCATTTTTTATGATGATTTATTTAATCTTGAATAGAAATAGGGATAGAATAATAATAGCCCACTTAGAGGCTTGGGCATGTTACAGAGGTGAAGACAAGTGGTCTTCTAGTAAGTCCTGCCTCATACAGATCACCCAAAAAATCCACACCAAAATTTTCTTCAAATCACAGGAGGGGGGAAAAAAAAAATCAAGCAAACAATGGACACTTTACCCCTTTTGCTGACAGATGAACACACTTTTGTAAATAGTACATTTTCAGACTGCTATTATGTAGCCCACAGGTTCCGTGACACTGCTGAGGGAATGAATTTCCACCAGACAAACCACAGACTCCGCAGTCAGCCTAAGGTGGATCTCCTGGTAAGAGGATTCTCCCTCCAAGATGCCACAGAAGCTGCCTTTCCGCTGAATTTAACCTAATTAATTGAAATTATTGTCACTGACTATCCCGTTATATAACCACAGGAACAATAAATCCTTTGCCATCGTGCTCTGCACCTGAATTGCAGTTGAGAAAAGAGCAAAATCCAATGACCCTGTGCACCACAGCATGAAAAGCAGCCAGGGTTATTCCTGAACACAACCCCTGGAAAACACGTGGGGTACAAGGTATGGAAGGCAGGCAGAGGCACAAGGATGAGCCAGCACTGTCAACTGATCAGGGACTTGAACTTCAGCTCCTTAATCTGCTAGAAAAGCTACTCAGAATATTCTGAAAATGTTATTTTCTGCCTCAGGTCATGCGAACTGGTCTGTGTGTTCAGCATAGCAACACTGGGATGAGAAGAGGCTCACTGTAGATATACCACAAGATACAGTATTGAAAAACAAAAATAGCTCATTTTGTCATGAAGAAAACTGAGAGCACTTCCAAGCAGTTAAAGGTTTGTAGGGCTTTCTAGGCCTGTCGTTCTTTAAGTTTATACATATATACTATAATTTTAGAAGTGCTTTGAAAAGTTAATGGCGGATTCCTTATTGTTCCCTTTATATTGAGAAGCAAACTGTTTAAGCATTAACTACCCTTGACAATGCAATTAAAAACTGACCCATTTTCTAGACACAAACGACCTGCATTTTTCACAGCACAGCCATATGTAACCAAATTCATCTCTATTTACTCTGTCCCTCAGTTCCCCTTGTAATTCCGAAATATGAGAAAAAAATAAAATAAAACAAAAGGGTACCAGAAATCAGTGCCTGGGAGGAAAAGGAGAAGGTGCAGAGGAGAGGTAGACACCCCCTCAGCTGTGATTCCTTGACTTGTAGAGAAGGAAAAGTCAAACAAGTCTAGGTGCAAAGTTTTTATCACTGTTCTGCACTCTGAAACAGACAGCAAGTGAATTACAAGGCTGCAAATCCAGGATTATATAAAACCAAAAAAAACCTCTGGCAGTCATCATCTTTACTACTGAGTATAAATCACTAAATGCACTGATAGAACCCTTGTAAAATCTCTGATGTGGTTTTATACACACTTGGATAAAATGGAGTGGTACACAAACATCTACAAAACACGCAGGCAATTAAAAAGCAACACATGATGCAAGGGACTTTACTATTTCACTTAAAATGTTGCTGTTCTACTTCAGGTACATCTCTCTCTCCTCAAGGAACATTCACAACTCAAACCAGACGTAATGAACATTATTACTGCCACCATTTATTTGCATAACTGCATTACCAAAAGATCTCTTTTTAAGATGGGGCCCCCATTGTGCTAAGGTTGCATAAACAGGTAGGACTTCGTTCCTGTGCTGAAGAGATGTAATCTCACCAGACAAGGTCAATAAACAGCACCAAAGGTCAACAACAAAGTCTCCTGTCCAGGAATTTTGTTGTTTTGTTTTAACATATATTAGACCATCTGCTACTCTCTCTTATGGACCAAGGTCCTCCAGGTCTGTCCTCCTAGCACACCCATTAAAAAAAAAAAAAAAAAAAAAAAGATTCCTCTTCTGTGGGAGATAAAATATAATGAAGAGTTTTCTATGATAACGGAAGTGCTGAGAGGTAACACAACTTTTCTAGAAACTCCTGGAAGTGTCAGTTACTACTGTCTTAAGATAAATACAATGTTGAATATTGTCATCTTTATCTAAATTCCTTAACTTCTCTGGCCAGTGGAATGAAATATTTTTAGCATCAAATGACGATTAAATGCTAGCCCTTGGTTTATTTTAGAAAAAGAGCTAGATAAAGAGCTATGTAACAAGTCTAATTGTGTCTGGCAAAAACCAACAATATAGAGCTAGCAGTGAGGGAATGGGATTCTCTTATTTTCTAACCATATTTCCAACCAGCCTCCTCCAGGCAGGTCCTTGCTCAGCCCCAGGGAGCCCAGCAGAAACACAGGCACTGAGCTGCACCAGAGCTGAGCTAGCAGGGAAGTGATTTGAGGAATAGGATGAGAGAGGGAAGGTAAAAGCATCACAGGAAAAGGCACTTTTTTCTGTTCTTGGCTCTGGCTGTTGGGCTGAGTTAGGGAATGCCTTATTAAACAGCATTCTGAAGCTCTAGAAATTTGCAGCCATTATCCTAGTGTGAGGCAAAACGTTACACAGGCACTTCTGCCTAGCTATGATTCTTTCTTCACTCAGCAAATATTTAGTAGGTTTAAGGTTCCCAAAACAAATTATTTTTTTCCTAGGTGTTACTGAAACAATCCATACAGCTTGCTTAGATTTGACTCAAAGTGATAAATAGATGCATTTCCTACAGTGAAGACCACGCTTTACAGATCCTACAATCCTTCTGTACTAAGATAAAATGAGAGAAGGAAAAAGAAGCAAAACCCCTACTTGAAAATGCTGCGTTTTGGAGGATTTTATGGCATTCACACATTACAACAGAAGCAATTGTCCCCCTCCTCCTTTTCAGTATATTCCTTTTCATTTAACCCAAGATGTCTGTCATGAAATCCTCCTAGGAATTCATAGCAAGTTAGGGAACACTTTGCTTTTTGACAAATCCTCTATACTTAAGGAATGCAAGTGTTTCCTTCTCCCAGTTCTTCAACTAAGCTTCCTAATTATAGCACTCTTACAGGATTTCAACATGTGCTGGCAGAGGCTCTGTGTATCACGCTGAATTTAAAGCTGAGGTAGCCACAAAACTGCTCTTCAAACCCCCTAAAACCACGCACATGGCAAGGCTGCACTGGCATTTCTCAACCCTGACACAGTGTGCAGTGAGCTGCTTGTGGAATTGAGCCACAGCATCATCATCTTCCCAAGTGTCCTCAGTGCTACTCAGCTCCCATAAACTGTCCAAGGGAGGGCTGTGAATTCACCCACTTCTCAAACAGGTCCTTTTTCAGCTGACCTCCAGGTGATTTTTCAGTTGACCTCTTGGCAATTTTCATGGGTGTAGCCAGAGAGATGCATGAGGCAAAGCTGGATTTATTTTAAATAAATAATTTCTCTGGCATGAATTAATTTTTCTGTGGAAGGTTCCTGTGGATATAGCACTGCAAACACACAAATGCCATGCTGCCAGGGCAAGAGAATAAGGAAGGAAGTGTGTTACTCTGTGACCCAGATCTCCTCCTGGGATGCCCAAGCTCCTTTCCCTCCTCAGAGCACTCCAAACCTACAAACCACTGTGGATTTTTCACCAGATGAGTTACGAGTCACAAAAATATGTGGAACAACTGACTTCACTTAAGCTGCAATGCTTTTTTCTTCAAAAGCAAGCACAGAGGTTCCTAACTTATGAGTCCTGCATAGCTGGCATCTTTTTAAGTTGATGTCACCCATCACAGCTGTAACTTGGCACTTCTAGTAACACTCTGCTCAAGATTTGCCTTTCCTGATGTTTCTCCATTCCTGCTCTTGCAAAATGTCCCACATCTATCTTGGGGTAACAACAGAACCTCAGGAACCCTAAAAATGACTATTTTTTCCCAGAGGTTTGCTATGTATAGATGCCACGAGTTCATTTCAGAATGATTTAGAATTTGCGCACATCACACTCCTTTTTCAAAGCATAAATTTAAAGATTTACGTAACGGATCAAATTGTCTTCCAAATCAGACAAAAAAATGAATCCAGGCCTTGCGTATGTGCTTCTGAATTTGCTGAACTATAACGTTTCTGATCATTATCCTGTTTTCTCTCAGGCTATAGTTTCTGTCCCATGTCGAACTCCAGACACTCGGACACCAGGACTAAGATATTTCAGAGGGTCACATGTAACACTCCTTCCTCTTCCAAATATGCCACAATCCACATCCTGCTGTGGACAGACTGAAAAGCAGTCTGATGAAAATGGGAAGCTTTAACAGAGACAGTCCAAGTGCAAGTCAACCTCAACAGGCTAAACCCTGCAACTGCTTTGACATGAGCATTTTGAAAGAAAAAAAAAAATCAGTAGTTTATGTAGTTTGCTTATCATGAAAAGGAAATTCAACTGAAATACATGGACCACCATGGAGACATACAAACAAAAAAAACCAACCAAACAAACAAACAAAAAAAAAATATCCCAAAATGGCAACAGTTGTTCCTGTGGGCAATGAGGAGGCCAATCTGCTGAGAAATTTCTGTCAGCTTCAGCAAAAGGGATATTAAAACAAAACTGAATGGGTCAGTGGAAGCAACTTTACTCCACAACAGCCTATTCACCACAGCTCCCAGTCTGAGTCAAAAACTGGGACGTTCAAGAGTCTGCTCAACAACTGGGGAGGAGTTTAAAACAGGAACCTCAAACTGCAGCAATATAGGAAAATTCTTAATAATAACCAAAACTGAACGGTTCAGCAAAAAAGGATTTTGTTTGTAGAAAAAGTTAAATATAAAAGAAGCCAGGAGTTAGGCCAGTGGAAAGGTATGCCAGCAATCTATTCTAAGCTGCATTTCCAGTCACAAATTCAAACACATAGCAGTTACTTGCTTATCATAAGTAGTATGAAATGTGTACAAGAAAAGGCAGTAATGATCCTGCCTAAAGAGCAGCACATCACCTTGGGGTATCAATGGTAGGAAATATTAGGTTGTATTTTATCTTCTATTTAGAGCAAAACCCCAGCATCCCCTAATGTGGTTTCCATTTGCTATTTACATAATTAAGTCACCTCCTCCCAGATCAGATGCCCTTACTACTCAGGTTACTTCCAATTTCCCAGATGGTCAGTCTCCAGAAAACACTATCTGAGCCTCAGCCACTTCTTGGTTAAATCTATTCTGATGGCTTATTAGTAGAATAATTTAATCAGCTGTTAAAAGAATATTTGTTACAAATTCATTTTTTATGTAAATAAGGTTCCATGAACTAGGATGGAATTCCAGCCTTTTCAAATGCATTTTAATGTGAAATGCTGACATCAAGTTGTAACTTTGTTTGATTATTTTTTCTGTTTATGTTATTAGCAACCAGTTTTTCTGGCACTCTTTCCTGTTCCAGTTCAATCACTCGGTTGAATTACTTGAACTTCTGCTGAACTGCACCAAAAAAAGGAAAATTAACTAATGCCTCATTTGATCTTGTGACCATAAAACTTGTGTTTTCATTCCCTCTTTAACCTTTGACCATCTATTTTCCCCTTAATTTGTGTGTTATGTACCTGATAGTTTTAAAATTGTTTCTTTTATTCATGGAAAAAGACTCTGCTCTGATGGTTGATCTGCCCTCTGTTCATTTTAACCACCAGTGACTTTATTCTGGATTCTCTTCAGTAAGCACACACTCAAAACCACTTTTTCATAGCCCATCATGTATATGTAATTTGGCTTACTGTATGCCCTATACCAGAAGTGCGTGGCTGTTCTCATAAAAAGTGTCAAGTAAGCTAGAAGAGAAAACAAGTTACAAGAGAGTGAAATGGCTGATTTTATAAAAGCTCCTTTGCCAGTTTCACAGAATCAGCTGAGTTGGAAGAGACCCACAAAGGGTCATTGAGTCCAACTCCTTGCCCTGCACAGAACCATTCCCACGTCACACCACATGCCCAGTTTATTAGTTTATTCAAATCATCTCCTTTTCACATTGTTATGATGGACTTGAATTTAACTTAGGCCACTGGACTTAGCCTTTTTTTTCTTTTAAACAGTTGTTAAACACCTGAACAGAGGGTAAAACATTTTTAAAACACATGTAGACTGCAATAAAATATGGTCCATCTACAGCCCAAAGAAGTTAAGTGAAAAGGGAAGCTTTCATGAATATCAATAATGAGGTCAAAGATTCCAATTATGGCTTACATTTGGCATCAATACCCTCCATTTGTGTGAATATTAAATTCATGGATGCCAATCCTACGTACATATGCTCAGTATGGGATTCAAATCCCTTGTGCTTGAATAGTTTCTTATATTTGTTCACTAAATTACAATAAGAACACCACACATGACCTTTCTTTACAAATATGGGTGCACTAACACAATGACTACAATTTTTGCTTCTCATCACTGGGTGAACTAAAGAGTTGGAAAGCAAATACAGGTTTCTAGCCATGCCATCCATGCTGACGGCCACACAGGGTCCTGGTTTTGGAAGGCCAGCAGGTCTCTGTTTCTCCTGAGACTTCCTATTGTTCTGCAGCAATATTCATTATCTCCCAGCATCAGCACTGCTGAAACTAAGGGCAGCTTTTACTTTTGTTAACTTGAACTAACATCAACTTTCTGCTGACAAGAAGGAAACTAGGATCAAGGCCTGATGATACAAGTGACACACTGACATGGTCTCCCGTGAAATCAGCCTTGCTCTTGTGCAGATGGCAGCACTCATGTGCTGGGACACAAAAGAGCCTGTCCTTGGGTTTTCTCTGTAATATCCTATTTCATGTACACCCAAAAGCCAGTTTAATTTTTAACTATGCAACAAACTTTGCCAATATTGAGAAGACTTTACACTGTATTTCTAATTCTTTCATATAAGGCAGCAGGAAAAGGGTAATTTCAGGTTATACAACTTGACCATGGGCAGATGGCAGTGAACCCAGAGCACAAACACAAAATCTCCCTCTCCTCTAAAGCAGATGGCATGTTGATCAAGTAAGATATAATCTAATGCTAACTCCACTACTATTTATTGAATCAACACCAGTACAAAGCAGTGAAGACAGAAAAAACCTAAGGCAGGGGAGGTAAAGCAGAGGAAAACAAAAAAAACCAGACTAACCCAGTTGTAAGAGAAGTCAACCCATTGCAGCAGAAACAGCCTCTTTTCAGCTATATTTAAGATTTAAAACCTAGGAATGGCAGTAGATAAGGAATAGCAATGGCCCTCACCCTGTTTTAGAAGATGTTCTTCTAGCTTGAAATACTGGCCCAGTTCCCTTTGCCCTTGCACTGCACTGGGCACCTGCCAGGGGCTAAATATCCCAGCTGCTTAGATAATTACATATTTATGATTTTGCCGAGAATTCTTAGTCAAAGCTTATTTTTGAACTGTAAAATGCTTAGAGAAACAGCAGAGAAAGTTCTCTGACAAATGCTACTTCAAAACAGAGCCAACACTTCCATTTTTTTAAAGGACGTTCATTTCCGTTTCAGTTGATTCATTCAGTGGTGAACTTTAATGGCAGAAAAAGAAGAAAAGAGGTGTTTTCCCTCTCAGAAAGGGATCTTGCTAATGTGTTTAACTTGCTCTCTGTAAAGAAACAGAAAATTCAAAAACCCTTCCAAAAATGATTCAGAATAGTGTATGCACAGTTTTTAATGCTTACTGCAGTTTGCACCCTACCACACGATGGAACTTTTCTTTTGTATCACATTATCAGCAGTATTTCCTCTTCCACACATAAACCACTGGATTAGCTATTTCATGCTGATCCAATAAATAGAACTGATGTATGAACATTTTGAAATATAATTGTTTATCCACAACCAATTATCACACAAAATACATTGCACTTCACCTTCCCTCATTGATAACAGCATGCACTGATTTCAGAAGGAGCAAAACAGTCCAAAATGTTGTGTTGTCGATTATTTGAGGCTATTTCAGAACCTGCTAGAAATATTTTTTTTCCTTTTAAGGCTGCACTCCATAAACTGTACAACCAACAGCCTCAACAATAAATTTCACGAACACTTTTAGGCCCTACTGTTCAATGTGCTTTCAAGCTTGGTTAGCTTTATGCATGCAAGAACTCCTTATTTATATTGCAAAAGAACTACTCCTACACTAAAAGTTACATGTAGGCACATGCATTTGTATTTCATAGAATAAGGGCCTTAGTCTTGCAGGGTTATTTATTTTGAATCAATTATTCTAGGTTATTGAGGGCAACATCTTTAGTCCTGTCAAGTTTCATAAACTCTGGAAAGCAGGGGTCCCTGCTCTCAGTATGACAACCAACCTTCAGCTCCACCACCTTACAGAGAGCTGCTCATCTGCAGATGCTCATTTTATACACCTCTAGCTGAGAGATGCTATTCAGCTTCTCTTGAAACAAAGCCAGTTTTGCAATTCCAGTGCAAAAACCTTGGAGCTAGAGGCACAGACCTCCAGCTGTCCTTAGCAGGTGCCAGCAGAGACAAGGCTTCCACACCAAACCCAGCTCTCCAGCTCATATTCCCTTGGTTGTCTTCCTTTGCATGGAAGCATTTCAACATAGTGGCCTGGCAGATCAGTATTAGGATGGGTTTAGCTGCTGGGGAAGCATGGGCTAATAGTTAAATCCATTTATTCATTTACCTGTCTTCTAAGGAGTGTGAAGGTCACAGGACTACCTGAAGGCACCACAAAGACATTCAAATTAAAAACAACTCGCTGCAGTCTGGGGGAAATTTTTGCAGACATCTTCCAGTCCCTTCACTTTGGAGTGACTCATTCTCTCCAGCTCCTGCAAGCCCTCCTGCTGTTTCTGAGCTAAATCCCCTGTAGGTAATTACAGTGAAATGTTGCACCCATGGATTTGCTGGCCCAAGAGACCCAGTGCCTGCAGAGCTGTTCCATCCCATCTCTTATGAGCAGGAACAGTTGACATAACACACAATAGGTGTGTTACAGCCTCATACACAGTATAATGTGTTCACCTCGAAGAAGGCAGCACTGAAAAGAATGGATTTAAATCACCTACTTGGTATTCCCCCCCAGACTGTGAGGACATGCCTTAGCTGTTGATGACTCTGCTTGCCTAGGGACTAGGTAGTTTTGTGTTCAGTGCCTATCCTCAGACTTTACCTGTGCCAGCTTGTAATAAACAATAACATTCCCTATCTGCTTCTGCATGAGACCTTTTTAACTGATCAGGGTGTGGATCTTCATCAAACCATCCATGTAAAGGCTCAGAACCTGGACACAGTGTTTTCCAGGATGCCTGTAAGAAGGCCAGCACATGGCCCAGCTTGAGTCCTTCCCAGTCCTTTCTGGTTATCTCTGCCAGATTAAACCCATCCCAGCAAGCTGTCATAGGACAGTCACAAACTGGTAGCTCCCATCCTTCTGTAAGCTCCTGGGTTTTGCACAGTCCTTTCTGTATTTCTAAATTGAGATGTACACCTGTATGTGTGTATAAATACATGTACAGATAAGCACACTCCTATATTCCCACATTATTTATGTGAACACACAAACCTGCTTCAATGACTTGCAAAGGCAGAAAGGCAAACTGGTTTGCTTCCAAAACTCACAAAAAAGCAAGACACAATGGAAAAATCTTTCTTGGGTAAGCTACAAGTTCCATCACGTATTAAGAAAATTTATTTGCTAAAGCCCTTGTTGAAATACTGATGTCATCATTTGCTTAGATCAAAGATCCAAGACTTCAAATTTTTATTTCCGACACATTAATTCTGGTGACCACAGATTAAGTACCCAGTTACCAGCCTCTAAATGAACCTTCAAAATCCTAGAAAAGTAGCATTAGACACTTACTTTCCTGCAATTACCAGGCCTTTTTCATTAAGCCTTTGCATCTTTCCTTTAACATTGTGAGGAACATTAAATTTGGCTGGAAAAATGGGAAGGAGAGCTTACACCCACTGAACATAGCCATGCTCTATCACATTATCAATATTTAATTTTCTAAAAAATTGCCAACAACTACAATTATTTTTAAAGAGTAACTAGTATTTTACCCTATTTGGTTTATCAGTTAACATATACATAATACATGTATGCATATCATAACATTGATGCAAAAAATAAGCTTTTAATTACCCCGAAAACTGAAAATCTAAGAAAACAACAGAAGATGATGGAGTATGTGTAAATTGTTATTTTGGGTGTTTTTACTACTAAGAAATGGAACTGACAATCAGGATTTAAACATGACCAAAAATGCTACAACCATTTCTCAAGGGAATCAGAAATGAATTTCTTATTCAAATTTATGTGTTGAACATGGGCAACCATGGTTAAAGCAAGGCCTTTCTGGGGGATGTACGAAACCTGTTTTCTTCAGTTACCTCTGGTCCACACTTTGTTTACACACAGCAAAGAGAAAAACATAATAAAAATCTCTAAAAGTATTTTTTTACAGTACAGGTTTAGTTACAATTACTTTGGGGATGGTAAAAAATGTGTCTAGCTTGTCTCTTAAATCTACATTCAAACTATCTCAAAGTTAATCAGAGGTGAGTAATGGCTTAGAAATCTCTTGAATAATAAAGTGTAACAACTTACAGCACAAAAACAGCCCTCAAAGACAAGAGTGGGGAGTACTTCATTTCACTGCAAGTAACAGTTGAGTATGTTTTATGATCACTGTAACAACTACCATGCCCTTGAGACTGTGCAATTCTGAATTTCTAATATAATTTGTAGGGGGAAAATTAGGACAAAATGCAGTAACATTTCAAGTACAGTCTCACAGTATTTTAAAATTTTATGAAGTATAAGGACTAGGTTAATATGAAATGAGTCATGTTTTTAAGAGAGGCAGTAATACAGATCAGTATCTTAAATCATAACTAAAATAACACTCAACCACTACAAAATAAAAAGAAAACAGAGCAGCTTTTTGCTGGAAAAAGGTCAACAACAACAATGAAGATTTAACAATACTAGAAAAGGCTGAGAGCACTGCTCATTTCAAGACCAAGAAGTTAAAATACCAGTCTGAGTGACCAGGTGAACACTATTCTTTCTCACTCAACAAATCCATTCCCACTGCCTGAAGTTCATCTCAAAGTAATAGAAACTCTACTCATATAAACTCTGAGCCTAAAAACCAGACTATTAAACAACACATATCCTTGGTGCAGATCTTCTGATTTCACAGGTATATTTGCTTTACTTTGTGACAAATATATTACATTTCACTCCATGATGTCTTTGGGAGTTAACAGAATTGGTCTCTACCTCAAAGTGAAGGAGTTACATCCAAGCAAACTCTTTAAGCATCATTTTTCCTCACAGGGCAAAGGCAGTGGAGTTGCAAAGGTATAAATAAGTGAGGCTGTAATTGATTTACATATTCTTTAGATCCATTTCCACATGCAAACCAATGGAAATCAGCTCAGCTCTCATATCCAAAACTGAGTTTTCAAAGCAAGTGGTTCAAATCATTACCCCTTTAACTTCTGTACTGAGCACAACAAGAGAGAGATGCTTTAAATATAGAATTCACACTGGCACTTTATGCATTTAATTCTTAAGGCTAATGCTGAAGGTACCACTCTTGCACACCTCAACTGTGACAACATAAGATACCAAAACTGCTAAAAAAGAGGTTGTTTGATCAAAGCTGAAGTAGTAAGTCCCAGTCCTTCCCTTCAGGCCTCAGCTCTGCTTTCCATCTGCACAGCTATCAGGAAGCACCAGCAAACCATAAGGATAGCCTGAAAATATGAATGTTAGTATATGAATACTAACATTCAGAGATGGAGTAAGAAGATTGCCCCTTTCTACAGAAGCTAAGATTTTAACTTCACTGGTCCTACATTGCCAAATGGGCTGAAGTAAAATACACCTGACAATGCAGAGCTGGTTTTGGGGTTTTTTTCTGTTAGTATTGAAACAAACTGCAGAGAGCACCCAAGTGGGGGCAACAGAACATTGAGCTTGGCTACAGCTCACCCCAAACAGGCTCTTGGCCAAAAGAGGAAGCAACACCTGTTACCAACAGGATGAGCTATGTTACTGTCAAGTCACACTTCTCACTTCAGAATTAACATGCTGCCCTACTTTCCACAGGATAAAACCAGGTGCAATTGTAATATTTCTGTCAAACAGCATAATGGTCTAGATGTTCCTTAAAAAATGAAAATAATCCACTTGAATACTAAAAAGTAGTTATTCTAAAAACACTGTTTGCAGTGTAAGCCTGCTAATGGCACGTGTGCAGAGAGAAACCACGCCACCTTTAGTCAGTTAAAAAGGTACTTACCATTGGCAGTGCATTGATATGCAGAAGTTTTCCTTTCGGGCGCCTCTTGCCACAGAAGGGTGATGCTGACAGAAAAATAAGGAGACAAAATAGGAAATGTTAGTATTTATTATCTTGAAATCACAGTTACCGTCATCTAAACGCTTTGAAAAGCCCCAAACAAAAATCAACATTCCAATGGTATGACTTCCAAAATGGTTTCTTTTACTGCTTCACAGTGGATGTAAGATGTTTTCCTAACACATCTTGCACTAAATAACTCAATTTACATACACAGGTGAGCCCATGAGCCCAAAGAGTTACCAACTCCTGCAGTGACCTCAGTAATTAAGAAAACAACCAGCTCACACCAATTGCTAGCAATGCTTGACAACATGTAAATACCACAAATCTTCCTAGTGCAAAATTCAAGAGAACTCTTGTCCACCTTTAAAACCCAAACAAAAACATCATCTAAACAAATCCACACTCTCCTACATTTTAGTAATTTTCTTTACACATCAATAGTAATTTTATGCACCCTACAATAAAATAACTAAGTGTAAGCACACAGCCTTTGATGTCCAAATATGAGGTAACTGCATCCCCTACAACATTCATTTTTATTCAGCAGTGACAAATGATTTTTATCCACACTAATATTCCTGAGTGGTTGCCCTCCATACAAATACTTGCCAGACGACTTTTCTTTAGGACATAATCTAATCACCCACTCAAAGAGCAGGAAGGGTGACAGATGGACATGGGTGACTAATGAAGTATTACCAGACTATTTTTAGATTAAATTCTTTACCAAGCATCTGCAACCAGTGGTCAAAAAACTTTTACTGAGTAAAGAGTAACTATGCTTTGTGGGACTCATGATTAACACAAGGTTCTCACGTGCAACTTTCAAGCTCAACCAGTAGGAAATCATTCATTATAGAGCCATTTTTGGATCCAGCCCAAAAAAAAAAAAAAAAAAGAAAAAAAAAAAGCAAAGAAAAGAGCTGCACCATTTGGGCTTATTTTATTCTTAGAAGATCCCACAAGGCAGGCAGTATCACCTTCACAGTGGTGCAAAGCAAGAGGCAGAGGATGCTGAGGAATGCTGGGAATTGAAAGAATTTGCAAACATGCTCTTATTTCCTTGCTTAGTTGTACTTGTGCTGCAGAAAATATGTAAATAGGCTGAGTGAAACTCCACTCCTCAAGAGGTACAGTATCCTATGCAAGGCTACTCAGAAAGCTTTTTTTTTTCCACAGCCAGAGCTGCTGACCAGCTGAGAAGAGAAAGCTTTAACACCCGCTCTGCCCACCCCATAAAAACCTTATTTGCTTATAACAAGAGTTTTCCTTAAAAGCAGAACAAAACAGCAACCAACTAAGATTCTTTTGAGAACAATCTAAATCATGATAAAAGCTGCGTGCAGAGAAAGGCAGAGGAGGGCCCTGCTTCTGAGTGTGAGGCTTGGTTTGGGTTATTCCATTTGGGAAGGAACATTGCAAACATAAATAAAGGGATGATTGCACAAACATAAACCATTTTCTTCAAGGAAAAAAGGCTTTCTTCACTACACACTGCCCAAACTGCCTCCTTCCAACACCTCTTTGCCCTTGTGCAATCTCGAGTGCAGTACTTATCATCGAAGGCAGAGAGGGAAACCTTTCTGCCTGATCCGTGGAAGAGGCTTCTTGTCCTCTGCTTTACATCTAAACAGGGCAGTGACACGGAAAGAAGCTGGAAGCAAAGACTCAAGAGAGCAGAGAATTAGAAAAGAAAGGGTTCACTGACTTCACTTCATTCCTCCTTCAATGTTAATTGGTTGTAGGCTCCAGTTTTAAATAAGGGCGCTTGAAGCGACGTGTAAACATTTAGAAAACTCTGCAATGTCCTTCTTCAGAATCAACTGCTGAGTACAAATGCCTCATCAGCAGCTTTTTTCCTTTCCAAATTTAGCTTATTGGATTTTGGCATGTACCTTGAAACAATGCAGGTGACAGTTATAATTTATTGATTTCAGACTATCTCTCACCTTTATATACCACCACGTTACGGTGATTTAAACAGGTGCCCAGATGCAGTAACAGCTATTGTACATGACACTTAAAGGGCATCTGGTGGATTGTTTTTAAGTTGATAAGGCACACCTGGGGAATGCACAGCAGCTTGAGAGTTTGGATCCTTCATCTTGGAGGGGCTGGGAATGGCTCACCACTACCTGGTGACTAACATGTTCAACATCAACTGAAAAGTACTCCCCTCAACTTGAAAAGAAAAGATGATTTTGATGAGGACCACGTGTGCTCAGAGCCAGTGCTTACCAGCCTTGCCCACACTAGTTTTTTCTGCACAAAATGACACAACTGATGCCCATGTCCCTGGAGATTTAGGGCCAAACACTCGGTACAACACCCAACATCATCTCCCTGTGAAGAGCATCCTACCCTGCTGTGCTGTACAGAGACCAGCCACGCCCCAGGCCTTTATTAAACTCAGCCTGCATGAGTCAGGCAGTTCTCACCTGCAGGGCTAAAACCAAACCACCTTCATCAAAGCAGCAAATACCCATCCAGGCTGCCTGCACAGACTGGGCTGCTGCTATCAACCAAGCAATAATCGTGTGGTGCAAAGGAAACCACAGATAAAAACAACCCTGGCACCAGCACAGTGACAGATCTGGTTATAAACACAGACCAGATGTGCACTGATGTTAGTCCTTACCTGCTTCCAAACACAATCAGTTCAAAGCAAGGATTTCTCTAAATGCTACTTGCAGAAATATTTAACCATTTCCTTCCAGAAATAATGCTATTGGTGCTACTTTCTCCTTCCCAGACATTACACTGGGTATGTGTTATGGTTAAACCAGTGGTTTTTGCATGAGCTTTGAATTGCTCCTGTTCCCCATGTGAACTTGTGCTTCTTTCTAATCCTCTTAGGATCACACTGTTTAAACTACTTTCTGAGATTTTGGTGCTATTTGAGTTCTAACAACAAATTTAGCCATGAGATGTTGTGCTTTCCGAATCACAGAAGCCTTCTAAGGACACAGTATCTTTTCTTCTAAATTATCTTGAGTATCCTGCTTTTATCTGAATTCAGTATCTGGAAAAAGTGTCCCAATCAGAACAGAATTAAAAATAACTAAATCCTGGATATTCCCCTCAGTAACTAGGCTGCAAAAACCATGAGACAATAACTTTAAAAGCCTAAATTGAAAACTAATCACTCCATTGAATCCTTCCTTTCATTTGGTTAATAGGCACATACAAAGCTAATGGTGATTCTACCACTGCTGTGCTTGGAACATAAACAGAGAAAACCAAAGTTATTTCTTTTAATCACAGTTCCACAGTGATGTACGGCAATCATTTTTTTTTAAGCAATTCAGCACGTCTACAACAACATCTGCTTTTCAGATCTGAGAGAGGCTAAACTGAGACAAATACCAACTCAGAAAATTCAGGAGAAACAAATAAATACAAGTGGGGGGGGGGGGGGGGGGAATCAGCACCACGCACAAGATGTCATTAAGAAGTGTCATTACTTGAAAGTGGTAGGTAGCAATAGGGTTCCTAGTGACAAATAACATGCACAGACTGCTCCTGTACTTCACTCTGGGAGCAGGGCGTGGGCGAGGATGTTTTAGAGGAAGCCTCATCAGGGGTATGTAAGTATGTAAGACCTGCCCAGAGACATAGCCACACAAACTCCTAAACTCTACCTGAAACAGCTCTTCTCGGTCAACTGAGAAATTTTTATTTCCTGATCTTTGTTCTTCTACCTTTATTCCATCAGAAATATAGAAAAACCTGACGTAAGCCAACCTTCCAGATGTTTCAAAGAAGAAATGCTTGATTTGTACATTCATATCACATTAAAGCTGCACAACTTTCCACACTTCAGGAATCCTCTTCATAGAACAAGCACCTCTATGTCCATGGACATATGTGAATCAGCTGCTAAAATGGGTATCTGAGGGGATAAAGAATAAGAACTGGGCAAGCAGACAGCACTATTCTGGAGAAAAGTTCATCCAGGTACAGAAACCACTCATTGCAAACCCACAGAAACAGGATTCACTGTGCAATGAGAAACACAGGACAAGTCAGACCAGGGCAAAAGAATACTACAGAAATTTAAACACCAATTTCTGTAACAGTTCAAAACTGAGGCAATCACAGAAAATAGCTCATAGCCCACTAAAAGGGAAGGAAGCTGAATTGCTGGAGAGGAAACCAACTCAGCCAGCTCCATTAAAAACCTATAATGCACCCCAGTAATCTTGTCAATATCAATCAGCTGGTAGGAAGGCAAGCAGCACTGCAGCACCATTTCACTTGCAAGCATTTAAATGAAATTCATTAGCAAGTAATCCAATTCACATAAACTGCAAGTTAGAAGGTCCTAGAGAATGAAGTTAAACCCAGTCTAGACTGGAAAAGAGTATAAAGAGTTATTACCCAAAGCACTCTTATGCCAAAGGACCTCAGAGCACTCACAAAACCCCACCTGCTACCTGCAGGATGGGGGCCCACCTGTGAAAATTCAAGGTGGTTTCCAATTTGTGGATTTTTTCTTCCAAAAATAGCAGACATGATGACTACTGACATATTGATCAAAACAGTAGCATATTGACAAATAATTTTTCTATGTTTTTAATTTAGAACTGAGTTTTAAATTTACATTCATCACTGGAATAATAATCAGCTAAAACAACTTGTCAAATTGGCTGCTCTCAGCAGACACAATTCAAATAGGAAAAAGATTTTTTTTCTTCTCTAAAAAAAAGAATAAAAATCTGATGTGTAACAATTAGGGGACACTGTTATTACAGATTTCAAATACATACCTAAAACACTGAACCAAGACACAAAAAACCCCAAAAACAAGAAGAAAAAAAAAAGTTAAAAAAATCAGAGTATTTTTTTTCCCATTCCCTTTCCTCAGAGTAAGAACAGACATATTTCCCATATACTAATTCAGCCTTCTCCAGCTCACTAAATCAACCCAGCTGCACTGGTGGCTGAGAACCCTTCCATTCTGCACTCAGAACTCAGACCCAGTTAACTCAGATGAGCCTTCACAGCTGAAGAGAGGCCACAGCTGCTTTTGCCAACATGGAAACGTGCTTACAGGGAACTGATAGTTGCAAGGTTAGAAGGACTTTTAAATGGATCTCCAATGCAGGATATGGAACAAAGCTCAAGCTGCTTTCCTGGGAAAATCACCTTCTTCCGCTGACAGTGCCTGCCTCATCTGCATCTGTGTTTTTAGACAGATACTGTGTTTTCAGAACAATATATTCTTCTGCTTTGGGATTCACAGTAGCCATGCGTAAGAGCTTATCAAGATTATAGCAAGCTTAATTTACTGAATTAATTAAAATTCTGTCTCAAATATGCCATGTTTCAGTGAGGTGGGACACACATTTTGCACAGACATCACATTTGGAACTAGGCTCAATATATTTACATAAGGAAATCTCCCAAAATAACCAAAGGACTTGACAATATTGTTATTATTTTCAACCTCAGTGCGTGTAACCACCATGGGAGCCCTGGCTGGGTTTCCCTCAGTGTTGGTACTACTACCACCTTTAGTTCTTTGGGCACCCAGAAGTCAAACAGGGCATTCTTTCCAAGCAACAGCTCAGATGTCCATTTGCTGCCAAGCCAAGCTAAGGAGCTGCTGAGGACATTCAGACAATGCAGTGGGGCTTGGTTTGTGCTGCAGGAGGTGTTTGCAGACAGCCTGACGTCAAGAGGCTGGAGCTGTCCCGCTGTGGCCACTGACCCTAAACGCTGTGCACACCCAGTGCTGCTCAAGTGACTCTCCCTGTCTGAGGACACAGCAGGAAGTCTGGCTGCCTTCTGTCTGCCCACTGCAGGAGTAATTCCCAGGGTACCTGCCCTTGCAGCAAAGGGTCAGGGTTAAAAACAAAGGTACTCCAAAATGTTCTTTAAAATCTAACATGCTCGCGATACTGGGTGATAGTGATACCACAGAGGCTGAAGAGTTAGGATCCAAGAATTCCTTCAAAATAGCCCTCAAAATGATAAGTTACTTTTAAAACTCAAAAGCACTTAAAAATCCAAAGGTATGAAAACATTTTTCTGAAAACTTTTAAGTCGAACCAGAGGCCAAAAGCAAAGTTTGTGGTGGAGCTTGGGCTCATACACACCAGGTGTTCCTGTGATACAGCTCCACTAAAATAAGGTGTTTATAATAATGTGTTCCAGACTCTTCCTAGAATTATTATTACTGTTATTATTTTGGGCAAAGCCAGAGAAAAACATAAGCCTCTCACACTGCCAAAAAAAAAGGTAACACTGAATACCCCGAAATCATCCATTAAATGCATCAAGGACTAACTTCTTTCTTTTTATTTTATTTTTCAAAAATACTGGTCAACAAAAGCTGCTGCACTTCTGCTTACAGTGCCCTCTCATTTCCCCAGGAACTTTCAAAACTGAGTGACACCTGAAGCACAATGGACTCAGGCAGTTGTATCACCTTTCCAACCTACTACTGTGTCTGGGTCATATTTTCACACAAATAACCTGGAGATGAAGTTCCTCCTGTACAGGTAAACCCTGTGACTAAGTAGCAGCAGTTGTTGCCCAAGACCAAGCAACATAAAGATCTTTTTTTTCATTTTTCCAAATCTTTACACCATGCCACCAGTAGACAATGCCATCTTTCCTACAACCTTTGGCCTCTGCTCTTCCCATGTCTCCATCACTTCTCCAACAGAGCAATTTTGCAACCTCACATGAGGGCTCTGATTGACAAAGAGTTAAAACCTACCTGGAGAGGGCTGCCCTTGTTCATGCACTGCTTATCCAGACATCCCTGCTAAAAGGACAACTTATTCTTACACAGCAGCTACTGAGCTGTGACAAATTGCAGAGCAGGGAATAGGAGAAAAAGGAGAAAAGCCTGTGCTGCTCATTAGCACGGAGGCTTTCCTGCCCCTGAGAAGGGAAACCTTCCCTGCAGCAGGGGCTCAAGTCACAGAAGGCAGAGGGACAGCACACTCATTCCCAAAGGAGCTGTCTCTTGTCCCTAAGAGCTCAGAGGTGGGGCTCACCTGAAGGCTTTGGTTTAGTTTTGAGCTCAAGTCCCATCCTAGCTAAGTTCTAATTGCTATTGCAAGGGGAGACCTCAGTCTACCCTCATCTACCCTCTCCCAGCTGGGTGTTCTCAACACTTCCTCTACTCTAAAAACAAAATTAAGTTTTCTTCCACTCAGCTCTTGAAGCATCCCACTGCAAGGGCAGAGGAGGACAGAACTGGCTCAAGAAAGGAAGAGGGAACACAGCCCTGCCCTATAGCTCCACCACCAAAACCCATGTTTCCAAAGGATGCCTGGTGCCTTGGACAGAGAAAGGGAGCCCAGCACAAAAAGCTCCCGACAAACCTGGAATGATGTACTAGGTACAAGCTGTACCACAAACAGCACAGGCACCAACTGTGTAAAACAGGTGTCTGTTATTCTGCTGTCTTTTCAAACCATTTAGATCCCAGAGACCAACTGTGTAAAACAGGTATCTGTTATTCTGCTGTCTTTTCAAACCATTTCAAACCAGAGCTGTTTGTCTGTCATACTGACTGAATAGCAAAATAGCTGCATCAATATTAGACCTGTACATGGTAAGAGACACCAAAACCTGTCCCAGAGAATAAGGAGCTTACAGTACAGAGAAACATAGCAAAATATTTACTTTAGCACTATGGTCAAGGAGAACAGCATCTATTAAGTAAATGGACTAAAGTCATTAATCAACAGCAGCATATTAAACTAATATAATCATGCCACTTCTCCTTTGTTGTTTTTTTTTTTCTTAACAACAGGACTTAAGCATGACCAAGGAAAACATGTATTTGATTCATCAAAGACAACATATTCAAAAGAACTGAGACTTCAGGAAACAAAACCACAGCAGGGAGGTTTTACAAAGATCATCAACTAGGCCGTGATTAATTGGTGACAACCTAACAGTGCCCTTATTCAAGCCTCTCCTAAGCAGTAAAGAGGGTTTAGCTGTATGTATATACTTGAACTAATAAACTATCTACCTCCAGGACAAACCTAGGTGGTATATCCTGAAATGTAAAAAAAATCTCCTAAAAATACTGTTTTATTAACATTTCAGTTATGTTGGTTTTCCTGCTTGTAGGAAAAGGTTTTTCCCTATTGAAAATGAGTGTAAGAAAACCCTAAGCAAACTTATTTTGCTGCCAAAATGAGTGAAGTCAATATTTTTGTTTCACTGGAAGTATTTTCTGTTGGATTTCCTACGGTCATTGCAGCTGTACAGCTCAATTTATATCCCTTTGAACTTACATGTTACACATACAGAGCAACACACAGCAGGTGTTTATCCTACAAACAAGTGAAAGTGGGATTAGATAACCTATTACACCACTTACAAACAATTTAAAAAGCAGCAAAAAGAATGCTGATGTTAGTTAAGGGATCAGTCTCAAGTACAGCTATGGAACATCACCAACAGGAGAAAACAACAGCAATTTCACAGGAGCTAATGTTAAGGGCAAGAGAAGACTGAGGTTTGTCAGTCTGGTAAAAACTGGGTAGCTGCAAATACATTTTAAATAACCAGGAAAAGCTTCCCCATAAGAAAATCATGCAGCTGAAAACAAGTTAAGAGAAACTCTCTCGGTGCCATGGGGCTTCTGTTATTTTAAACAAGAGCAGTAAGGACTCTGGAAGGAGTAATTCTGCCTAAGGAGAAAGATTAGCGTTTAGTGTTTGATCTAACAGGGCTTTTCCCTTTCTTTACTTTTTGATTCTTATCTTGATTGTTTCACACCAGGAATCTGAAACTGGCTGAGCTGTGCATCCTGCAAATCTCGTTCAAACTGGAACAGGCTGGAGATAGGATTTCACCATTTGGGAATTACATTTACAGAACTCTGCCTCTGCAGTCACCTACAGAATTCTCATTCTCTGTAACTGCTGTCAGGGCTTCATGAAACCAGTGGGTTTGGTACTTTTCTTCTATTTTTTAAGTCAACTCACATTTATCAATGTGATCTGCTAGACTGGTCAGAGAAAGTAACAAACTCAAACCAAGGAAGCAAGTGACAAATGCTTAGGGGAGGATTATCGAACACGCTTGTCAAAAATACTCCACCTAGCAGAAGTATTTCCCCTCAGTGTCAAACACCAAATATTGGGGTCTGGTTCATCTCCAAACAGAACACTGTAGATATTATTTCAGTCACACCTAGTCAAGGGCTTTTCTTCCCTGTTTTTTTGAGGATACTTTTATGCCACACTTTTCCAAGTCAGTGGCAGAATGTTGAAATGGAACAATATGAGGTATTTAGCACTAATAAACACACAGACCCTATATATCACAGAGTAATAAATGCACAGGACTTGGCAGCCCAATAATGATGCACCAAGAAGCAATAAAAACCCAGGTTTACAAGCTGCTGCACTTCAGAAGAGACTGTTTACCGTATCAGATAAAAACAAGGTTCAATACATATATTTTTTTTATTGTATGACACAGTACAGCTGCAATCATTTATCAGACTTTTTCTTATGTCTTATCAGTGCCTAAGGAACAAGCAAAACCTTGGAATTATAAAAGCATCTCAAAGACTAGCACTTCTGACCCATTTAACATATCCCCTTCTTTTTTTACACCAACTTTACCCAGAAATAAATCCACTTGCCATATTCTCCTAGGAATACTACTACTGGACTGATTTTGACACCTTTTCAGAGAAGTCTCGTTGACCCTCCTGGACTTGTCACAAGCTGGGTACGCTCACCACCTACACACCGGCACTCCCTCTCCCACAAAAACAAAAAGGATGCAGTTTTGCTAGCAACATCAGCAGACCAAACAAGCTCAGTTTAAGAGCAATTAGCACTATTTGTTCTTTGGTCAAGTTAAGATAATTTCCATGGGGCATTTTTAGCTAATCCATTAATTCAGTGATTCAGAATTAATCACTTTTTGTTCTTAGTATCTTCCCGTAAAGCAGTAAAAATCAAACTACACTCATTTACTTTAGCCTGCATACAAAGAGTTAATTTTTATAACTGCATTGTGTAACGACTTTACTGCAAAATTCTGAACTGACTTGAACAATTGCCAGTCCTCAAAACAACACTTGGCAAACATTCTTACTAAATTTTGAAGAGAGCGGCTGCATGGACCAGCCAGAGACCATCCATGGGCTCACAGGGCAAAGCCGAGTGTGGATGAAGGGAGGCAACCACAGGGAAGTGCAAATAATTCATGCTAGAGAAGCAGCACCAGTGTGAAGTGTCAGTAACACATGTATGGAAGTGATCTACAAAGCCTCCCATCACTGCATGGAATTCCTCTGTCCCAGCACAAGCTGCAGAGCCATAAAGGGTAAGATAAGGAAATAAGCCTGGATTCCAGCAACGTGCTGCAATGGAACACTGCAGCAGCTCCTCCTTTCTGGTAGGACTTCATACTGCAGGGCCAATCTGATTTCACATGTAACTCTCCATGTACAAACATGTCACATCCCTCATGTGACACACTTTACGAAGAGGGGTGTACTTGCCAAAGCATTAAAGCCAGCATCTGCGTTTCTCTTGACTAACAAACCAGAAAGACACTCCTGCTCACCCTTAGTCACCAGCAGACTTGACCTGCTGAGGTCATTTCAGCAGTCCTATCTCAGGCACTCCACCCACACCCTCCTGAGGCTTTTATTTTTCTCTTTTAAATTAACCGAGTCTCTTGCAAAGAAAAACTGTGAGCACTGCCCAAGATGAGCAGCTGAGTTGCTCATGGCCAGAGAGACCCAAAAAAAGCCACAACTGAGGTAGGGCGAACTTAAAAATTCTGGTAGAGAAGATAGACACTTCCATGACATTATTATTAAATATGTTTAGACTTAAGGAAGATTAAAATACAAACCCCTACAGATACCACACAGTAAATTTTAAACCCTGCTGCTTACTACTTTAACCACATAGAACAAAACACAACCAAATGATGATGGTGCCTAAAGAGAACTGGAGGGCAGTGTCTCCACTGGCCCCCAGAGCAGGGCTGTGTCTCCTGCCCAGTGCTGCTGCCTCACAGCATCAGGGAAGCAGAAGAGAGAATACTACAGAAGCACTTCTGTTTATTCCATTCAAAAACAGGCAGTTCTTTTCATATTTGCAAAGAATTTCTATTTAAAAAAAAAAGATGAGTAAAAAATCCTTTTGCAATTCTTTAACTGAAATTCTTCAGTGTTTTGATGACAGAGACCACTGCAGATATAGATACTATACAAATATCGTGTCAAAACTGAGTTCAGATTTTAATTTCAAATTCAATTTGAAATTTTGGCAAACTGTACCAAAATCTGATTGAAGCCACTAGAAAAAAAAAATCAGATAAATGAAATAATCAAGCAATATTTACAGTTTGAAGAAAACTAAGCAATCAGTGGAACTGCCAGAAATCACAGGCAGAGCGTTCACAAACTAAAAGTGTTAAGTAGCCAGTTTTTACAGTGGCACAGAAATTATTTTTAATACCACAACTATTTTGCATTCAAGTGGCTTCAGTGCTTTGCATGTGCTCCAGACACACAAGGATAAGAAATTTATCTGCCAGTTATGAGACTACAAACCCCCACTAATTCCAAAATACTGAACGAGAAAATCAGTTCATTTCACTACTGTCAAAAGAGCATTTTTCCCTAATTTGAAATGCAGAAGCCTCCCTCTCTTATCCAGTACACTGCAACAGTAAACCAAGTGAAGATTTTGTGCATTAGATACACGCCTTCTGCTAAATGCAGTTTGACACAATAAATTAGAAACATGCTGTTCATCAAAATGCAACTTCCTAAAAAGTCATAAAACCTCAAATAATTTGTATAAATAAAGGTTATGTGCTTTAACAAAAGCAGAGCAAAGCAGTAAATCAGCCTGAGTAGCAAAATAAATACCACTTCTACTACAATTCAATCTTAGTAGCAAATCAAACATTTTAATAGATTGCAGTACAGTTATTTTCTTGACAAAGTTTGATTTCTTTAAATCCAAAGCAAAATTACAATCAATTACTTCAAACAAGGGCTTCTACCTGTTGATTAAATTGTTCTCCCTTCGATCCACCCTGGGCTTAGTAGACATTTCTTCTGGTATTAAATAGTCAAAGGTGTAAATTAAAGACTAAAAGAGCTCTTTAAAACAACATCTATAATCAGCCTTGATGTTCACTACTTTCAGAAGAAAAAGATTTTCAATAGGGCAGCACTGGGTAGTCCCTTTGTCTCTGGATGGAAGTCACTGCAAACAGATCCAAGGAAAACCCTAGCAGGACCTAACCCACATCCTGAGGTGCTCAGTGCTCCTTTGGAGGTAGAAAAGTGAGCACCAAACACACAAATAAAGGAAATTTAATCATTCAGTCCTGGGTGGGATGGTTTTGGTTTGTTTTTTAAGCTTAGCTTTACCACTGAACTCAAAACCAGCAAATATATTGATATAACCCACAAAGTTGTATCCAGACTACAGTAATCTTCAGGTAATTACACTGAGAAAGAAAGAGTAAGCGGGCAGTTGCCACAGGAAATCACCTGTATTAATTGTGCCTGCAATTATTTTTGAATTTAGTATGCATTCAAATTAAGCTTTTTTTACAATTCACTTCTGTAATTCACTCCAGCAGTGCCACACTTGCTCTTGCTTCTGCAGGGAAGCATTCCCCACAAGTTCACTGTGGGTATCATAAAATATCAGCTCATTGATAATTAACTTGTTCATCTCCTCCAGAAGTTTCTTTACAGTGCCTCTTCTGCATCTCTTCTGGAACACCAGTGAGAAACACCAAAGGCTGGACCAAGAGAGCTGGTTTTAACTACAAGCCATGTCAGAAGAATAATAAAGTTGTTCCCATTTGTACAGTAGCAAATAAGGAATCAATAACATAAAATACATACATTATAAAAGAATAAACCTCAGAAACACCTTCTGAATTTAGATTTCACTGTCTTACACACTTCAAAAACATGAAAGGCCCTGAAAGATCAATAAAACCCATAAGAATCTAAGGTGCAGAAATCCATAATTTGATTTTTTTTAATATGGTGAATTGTACAGTAGCAAACACTGAGATGAATCAAAGAGATCTCCATACAAGAAACAAAACAGGTTATAAATCCAAAATTTATAAACTTCCCATATCCTCAAATAGGGAATGTGGTGCAAAGAATTTATTACAGAACTTGTTTTCTAGTGGGCACTCAGGTACTTCTTATTCCAAGTAAAAACTTCTATTAAAGTAACATGATCTCTAAGGATTTATCTCTGGGCTTTCTCCCCCACAATACTGTTAATTTTTAATGAGCTTTCTGAAAATTCCCTTTGCACCGAATCTCACTGGCTGGGGATGCCAAAGGACCCTTTGATCAGCAGACACAACCCTTTTGCTAGTTTTGGAGGGGTTTTACTCATGGAAACTACAAAAAATTCTTTTGATCGTGGCACCAAAACTCTGATTTGAGATCACTGCTGGTTCGGAGCCATCGGGGGTTGGTGTTCTGCAGAGTCATTCCTCCCGTGGAGCAGCTGAGCTCAGGCTGGAGTCCCTGAGCAGAGAGGGCACTGGAGGGTCTGGGAGCCTGGGCTGGCATTTAATTGCCACCCTGGCTCCATCAGCATCCTGCCTGATTCACTTTGATCCAGCTCAGCGCCTGAGAAATCCCCAAACAAGGCAGAACGGATCTGCCAAGCCCTGCTGTACGGCCACACCACAAGGACACTTGCTGGACTGTTTCTAAGAATGGGACACCATTTGGGAGAGCTAAGAAAACAACTCATTAGAGCACCAGGAGAAAATCCTTTTCTCTCAGGACACTGCTGTGCCATGGAATAGAAAATGCTATTAAACAAAAATGATCAACTGCAAACAAACAGGAATAATTTGCTGAAGAAAAAAATATCTTGCAGCTAAGAGACAATATAAATTACCATATGCAGACAGCTAGGATGCCAAAGGAGCAGGGGCCTCGCTGCCCAAAAAAATAAATCAGCAAATGCAGAAAGATGGTTAGTGACTATGTTTTGATTTTAGCAATAGAAATCTAAAATAATCCAAAATTGAGGATGTAATTGCCAAAAGGAAGAAACAAACAACACAGAAAAAGAATAATCAAGACTGGAGAAAAACAGATTATCAAAGGCACCTGCTATCACAAGAACAGAAATGAGATCTTCAGAAGCCCTGAAGGACTCCTTGCAGAAAAGAAACAAGAAAAAGCATAAAAACCCCAAGAAAGTGATCATTACTGATTTGATCATTTTAGCATACAAACAGAGATGTACTAGGGACCATAGAGATTGCCAAAGGGAACAAAACCCAGAAAGGGGGGTGTATATTCCTCATGCCATGCCAGACACATTCACCTTTTTCCCACTGCATCCAAACCTCTGCAACCTCTTGGCTCTGCATTGCTCCCACACTGCCAGAGCACAGAGCTCCAGGAGAACACAGGCATGGGGGAGTGAACACCTCAGACAGACTAAAGCATCATCTCCTCAAAGCTTTCCCCTCCTGCTCTGGCCATGGCCTCGGCCCTGAGACAGTGTGATTGCTGTTACTGCTGTTATTTCTGTTTTTTATTCCCTCAGAGCAGCAAACACTCCCCACCCAGACAAAGCAGGAGGCTCTCTGTGCTTTTCTGCTCTGATCAGAGATGTTTCTCCATCCCTCACCCTTGGCCCACACACACTACAGAGCACTTCAGGGCCTCTCTCAGAGATTGCCCTCCCAGAATATGGGCTGATAAACACACCGAATGCACAATGCAGTTCACACCCACATATTAATTATGTACATCTAAATCCTAATGATTTCTCTAATAATTTTCTTACAGAACTTACAATTCCCACAAAAGGAAGATCCCCTTTGATATCTGAGCGTTGTTCTGTAGCTATCAGAGACACGGTATAAATATTGTTTTACAACAAACAGAAATTCTATACATTTCTACTCATTTGCAAGATGATCAAAACAAGTGAGAAGTTCTAAGGAGAGAACTTCAATTTTGTTCATTCACCCCCTGCATCTACCAGCTCCTTGAGTTCCTGCAGGAGCTCCTTAAGCCTTTGGAGAAACCAGAAGATCCTGCTGGGAAGGGATAGGGAGAGTGCACATTATTTAATAACCAGAAACTATGTATGTGTGAGAGACCTTTCTGGTTTTATTTTTGGCACAACTTATCTGCTGGTAGAAAGACTGTATTTTAACACTGAGAGGAATGTAATGGGAAATTTATTTTAAGAATACAGTTCTAGCAGGTCATAAAGATTGTATCATTATCCTCCTTGGACAGTAATTGGCAATAAGAATACATGCTCTTCCTTTAGTTTTTGTTCATTTGATGAGTTGAAAGAGAAATGCTGTTCATCCAACATGTTGTTTATTTAATATTCAGCTTTCCTGAACTCTTCTTATGCAAAGCACAAATGCTGACGATCAATTATTTCAGTAATCATAATTCAAGCTCAAATTTTACACTCTGTAAACACATTATCATGACCACCACATTATGCATTTGAAAAATTCCAGTTGCAGCAACCCATACAAATGAGCACACTGCATTAGGTTTACAGTAAAATTCTGTTCTGGCTAGACATACAAGGGTTTTTTTCATAACAGTAAAATGAATGAAGCACACATAAATGCTGAGTATTTTTCTATGCAGTGTACAAATGCACACATTCATACACAAACAGTCATGGCACTTGTTTCAAATATTGAATAAAAGTGAAAAATATTTATACTTGTCACCAACAAGAAGTTATTTCAAATACTGGATTTTATGGTTTTAAAATCAAATTATTGGGTACGATAGAGAAGTCAGAGGAGAGCTGCTGTCATTTTTGCAGGAAGATTTCCTATAAACTTCATCAGGTTGACAAGAACTAAGTTTTCCCAAAGCAACCGGTAGCTCTTTGGAAGCAATCTAGAACGCCCTCACACTCAGTGGGTGGCCTAATACATCCTGAAATGTAAGTCTATAATTAAATAAAAATTTGCAAAATTCAGTTTAGACTTCTTATGGGAACGCTTAATGCACATATAATTGGGGTGTAACACACTCTGCATTACATTTCCCTGATAAACCACAACTTTTCAAATCAACGTTTCATGGAAATGCTTCGAAAATAGTTTGACGTTTAATGCTGCAAATAATAGTAAAAGGCTAAGCAGGGAAAAAGTGGGGCTGCTGCTGAAGGAGGTGGATGATTTAGTGGCAGCAGATGGGAGATAAGGCTGAGGTTCCTATCAGGGATTATTTGATCTTGACCCATGGGACCAGATGGGCTGTGTCCAAGGGTACAGGGAACCAAGGTCACAGCAAGGCCACCACTGTCGTGTCAGAAAGCTCGTGGAGACTGAGGGGTCCTCAAATGCTACAGAAAGGCAGGTTTTCTGCCATCCTCAGTTAAAAAGGGAGAGCAGGAGAGGATTTTACCCCAATTTATATCCCACAATATGGACCAATCCAGTCTGGGATGTGGCCAGAGGGATGGATGACCACCAGATGGGTGGAAACACAGCTGGGCTCCAAACACAGCAATTAATGGGTCCTTCAGCAACTGAGAGGAGGCCACAAAGTTGTTTAGAAGACTGGAGCACCTCAGCTATGAAGATATATTGAGAGAACCGGAGAACAAAAAGCTTCAGAGAGACCTTAGAGCACCTTCCAGTACCTAAAGGAGACCTCCAAAAAAAACCAGAGAGGGATTTTGTACAAGGGCACATAGTGACAGGAAAAGGGGGAATGGCTTTAAGGGCAGGTTTAGATTGGATACGAAGAAGAAATTGTTTACTGTGAGGGGACTCTGGAACAGGTTTCTCAGAGAAGATATGGATGCCTCCTCCCTGGAATTCGGATTACCGCAGTTCCAGGCAGAGTTCTGGTTGGAACAAGATGGTCTTCAATGTCCCTTCCAACTCAAAGCATTCTGTGGTGACCAGGAGGCCAGTAACACCTGGGACACTGCAGCCATCTCTCCTGGGACCTGACCTATCCAGTGACTTAGAGGAAGCCCAGGAATGCACTCTCATCAAGCAGGTAACACCAGTCTGGGGGCAACCAGCAGCTACTGAAACCTACCTGAAAGCAGGGCTGGCATGCAAAGAGACCAGGAACCCTCTGGAATTCTGCAAGGACCAACACTTGCTCCAGGGAGGGAAGAGCCCTTCCATCAATCCAGGCTGAGAAGAACCTGTGGGTCATGGCCAGGCACCAGCCAGTGGTGTTGTGTGCTCTTGGACATCTTGAGTCCTACAGTGGTTTATTCTGTCTATTCACTGCTGTTGGGATATTTGACTTTGGAACCTTAATAACATGGTTTCAGCAGTTCTTTTATAAAATAAACCCTGGTAGAAAAAACAATTGCAGCACATCCATGTCCAGCAGGTACTGCTGTGGATTTTTTGTTCCCAAAATGTGCACTTTGTCTTCAGAGAGAGCCAGTGCACAGCCTTCAGCAAAACAACTTAAAATTGTGATTTCTGTGTCTATAATTAAGCCACAATTGGCACTTTAAGGGGCACATTCTACAGTTCATGCTGCTAAAATAAATACTGTGTGCATGAAAAACTGCCACATGATGAGTGCAATGAACATCTATGCTTATTTGCCAAAGGAGCTCCTTGAGTTTGTATTTAATTCCAATTCGCTATCAAGCATCTTAAAAGTCAAGCAATTGCAAAGTCCCATAAATATATGTGACTATTTGAGTTTGCATTAATACAGTACTTAACATGCAAAACCAAATTAATTTATTTCCACATGCAAAAACCAGAATAGGTTGGAGAGGCAACACACACTCACACAGGCTTGGAACTGAGCAAACTGTTACAAATTTACTGGAAAATTTGTATACTGGGCATATGTAATAGGCAATTTGTTAGCACATAATTGCTATTTCTAACCTAAACCAAGGCAACTCTATCCAAGAAGCATGTTCATATAAACACTGTTTTATATATATGTATATAGGCACAAACACTCTTAAATATTTTATATAGAAGCACATTTTTGAAACATGAAAAGCAAAGCATGGTGGGGACATAAAGAGCCCAGCTTCATTTCCCCTAAACACCAGGGGAGCTAAACATGTGCACCTACACTGTAACCAATGCTACCCCTAATTATCTTCTGCCAGGAAAAAGAACAGCCGTCACACAGAGAGAAAGTTGGAGATTTAACTATGAACATCTAAGGGGCAAAAAAAGAGGCAAGAAACTTTAACATGATTGTCTTCCCAAGCTTGAACAGCAGCCCTACCTTCATCCCATCCCACCTTGCCAATATTCAAATATGTAACATTCATCACACATGGGACATATTTTAATTGTATGGTGACATATTCTAATTGTGTAAGCACAAGGCTTCTAATCAAACCTAGATAAAAATCAGAGTTGTTAAAAGGAATTCTCTTAAAAATTAAGGTTTAAACCACATCCTGAGGTTAAAATTTAATTTGGCAGGGTGATGCTTACAGTGCTCCTAAAATTTGGAAATACCTGCAAAATTCTTCCCTTTAGCTAAGTATCTGCTTAGTACAGAACTTCTTCCTAAAATGAAATTCAATCTCCTAACACAAAAATATGAGAAAAATATCATAAACATTCACAAACCAAGGTAAAAAAAAAAATACTTTATGACATGTATCTGAGCAATACTTGGCAGATTCCAGAAATATTCTATGAAAAAAATATTTGTGTTTATTTTGGACATCACCCTCTCTTTTCAGGTGATGCCTTTAGTCTTTGCATGATAGTAACCACAATCTCATGTAATGATCACTTTGGAAGAAAACAAAGATTAAATTAAAGCATATAGCTGGCATATTAGCTGAAAGGCTGACATACACCACCATTCCATTTCCACTACTCTTCAAAGAATCCTCTTAACTAAGTCTGCACAATCAGAGCATTTACTCTTTAAATAACCACAAAGAAAAAGCAAGATTGTTTTACTTCTCGAAGCCTCAGTGTACATTCCAGGGCTCCTTATACTTTAAGCAAATGCTAATAAAAACCGAAGGTATTCTTATTTAGAAAGTGTTTCCAAAGCCTTAGAGACTGTGACTCTACATCTTCAAAATGCTCAAATATATACACAAGATGTACAATGCCACTTATTAAAAACTCACATTTCTTACTGGTGTACATGCCTCTGTCTTTACATAGATTTAACTAGGTGATATCTAAGTTCAGCAATTCTTTCTGCTTAGCTCCAGTAAAACATGGCCTATTCCATCCATCCATCCATCCACCCCAACCCAACTGAAGTTTTGCGTTATCTCACACTTGAGCTTCTGCTGCCCCTGACAAAGGCAGTCTCACCCCACTCAGAACCACTTAAAATCCTTCTGAAAAGGTGACTGGCTTTTGTCTTGCCATGTCTCTTTGTAGTCCTGCATCAGCTTCACCTTCTAATGCCTCAAACATAACACACTTACCAGGCTCCTCTTTTATTAGCCAAGAAGGGCCTTTGCACTTTGCTTATCACTGATTTGGTACCAGAGAGCAACTCCAGCTCCCTCCAAATGGCTAATGATGCACTTGATGTATTTTCTGATGAGCATCAGCATGCTTTCTCACACAGTGCTCATTATGAAGCTGTTCCTAAATTCACAAGTTTCCTTTCAATCCCTTTTCAAAAGTCTCCCTTTCCATGTCAGCTCAAAAACTGAGTGTTCAATAGCTCCAGGTCAATTTTTCTTCCATGAATATATAATGGCTTTCTGAATTCACATCAACTTTTACATTACCATGTCCTGAGGCAAAAAAGTCTGCAGGAATATTCTAGGAAAAAAAAAAACCTGTGTTTATTTTGAATATCACTTTTTAGTTTCATTTGATGCTTTTAGTTTTTGCATTAGAGCAACAGCAATCACTCCCTAATTACCTTCACCACAGTGCTCCCCAATTTACAAATCTCTCTCTCCCATCCCTGCCTCAGCTGTTAATGGGTTCCTGCCACTCAAACTGGCCTAATGAAACTCCTCCACTGCCAATTCTGACTGTGGGGATGGCCCAGCTCGTAACGCCAAGCAGACACCTCGCTAAGTTTCTAGAAAAGACTTGAAAAGAAATCGCTTTGTTGTTTGTTTTTTTTTTTTCTCATCAGCAGGACAGGCTTCTGGAATTGTTCTGCCTCGAACATTAGATGCTGAGTCCAGTGTACAAAGAAAGGTGTCAGCGCTACTAATTTCTGCTGCCAGGAAAAGAGAGGTGCTCCATGTGACCCAGATGATGGCAGCGGGAGGGGACAGCCAGCGAGGGACACTGAGGACTGTCAAATCCTCCCCCACTGCTGCGTTACTCCATCTCCACGCCTCGTCTCACCACCGTGAAAAATGGATTGGATTTTCTCTCAAGGGCTGAACTTCACTGAGGATGACGAGGTGGCTGTGACGAACCAGAAACCTGCAGGGAAGCTGCAGACCTGGCTCCTGTGCACTTTGGCAGCAGCTCTAACACAACTGCTGTTAGAGCCTAATCTGCCTCTGGTCCAACTCCTTATTCTGCAACAGCAGGAAAAAAGTCATCAGTTCCTGCTTTGGGTAGCAAAAGGGAATGGCTGCGTAAGGAGGTTCAATGCACATGCCTCCATTAATTTACTAGATGAGCAACTTCCACATGATACTCACAGCACAGCAGTAGTGTCCTAATAAATTCATATTTTTAAGTCAGGAAATGCATTTTTGGTACAGATTTGAAGCTGACTGAGACGTAAATTAATGAGATTCTCTACCAGGGGTTTTATTTCCTTTGAGCATGAACCTGTAAGAACTTTGGTAAACACACTGAAAGGTTCCATGGTTTCACTGCTTTATGGTTTAATAATTTTATATCCTTTTCTGAGATGTCTCGCATCTGTTTACAGAACTGCTGCCTACTGAGTCACAGATATTTCCAGAGCCCCAGCCACACTAGACCACTGTTATTTTTCAGTCTCCAAAAGAAGCAAGATAATCATTAACTACAGCAGCAGGGAAAATAAAATCCATGCTGCCTCACTAAGTTAACACTGCACATCCAATAAAAATAATCATTTTAAAAATTATAAAATCATTCAAACAATTTTATCTTTGACGTTTCCCATAGTTTCTCTCACTACACTTAGCCATTTTTTCATGTTTCTCTTAACAAGGCTTGCATGAGCTGACCTAGTTTATTTGCACTCCTCCCAAACTGTGAAGTAGAATGTGTTAACATAAACCAAATGGTCCCAGTCACTTTGAAACAAGCTTCTCCTCTGCCAGCTACTCACCCTCTGCCACCTCTGTCTACTGCCTTGACACTTTCCAGCCATTGCTGCCACCTCCTTTGTTCTCAAATCCTGCCACCCCAAATGCCCAATTTTTATCCTGAGGGGTCACACCTTCTTCTCCCTGGCAGCCCCAAGCAGTGGGGTTCCCCTTAGAACTGATTGCTCCTCACCTCCAGCATCCCAACCACACCAAGAGCTGCCCACCAAGCACAGGGCCCTGGCTCTGCCTGCTCCTCACCTGGCCACACTTTGCTTCCCAGCCGTGCCACCAAGCCCAGCCTGGCAGCTGCCATGGGATAACCACTGCTCCCATCACATCCTGCAGAGAGCAACTGAACACCCCAGCCCATGGGAGAAAGCCCAGCTTGGATTTAGTGCCAAAACATGGAGGAGAGGTCAATATATCACCTGTCTATCCCACAGCTAAACCAAGAGAGAGAACTTCGTCCACCGCTCCAGGGGAAGTGTCGCTGCCATCCCTGGCGTATGGGATTACTCAGGTTACTATTTTCATCTGCACTAAGGCTGTAGCTATGGTAGGGTAACAGCCCAAAAATTTCATAATATGACACGAGGGAGGGAAAAAAAAAGAATTAAAAACAAAAAGAAACAAGTCACAGCAGTGAGGAAAGGGTCTTTAAAACATTTGTACTGTTGTGGCTTTGTTCTGCTATTTAGAAAAAAAAAATATCACTAAACAACCTTGCAATAAGCTGCCTGAAGCAAGCTATTTTTGAGTTTCCTCTAGTTTAATGACTCCTCATTTTCTCACTCCAGAGGCATACCTGTAAGTGCCACAGGCCAGAGAGGAGCAAATAAGCACCTGTGGTAGTTAGGCGCAGAAAATGCAGCAAACACTCGCCCATTAAGTGCAAGCCTGAAGGACAGATTGTGAACTGCCAAGAGGGGAACCAACGACAAAATCATATGGAGATGTGAGAGTCTGCCACTCACATAAAATAACTTTCATTTCTTTAAAATTACTTTAACTGCACACTCCTATGTTAGAAGTTCACATCCAGAAATCATCATGGCGTTTGTTTCTTTACTAGGCAAACTCCCTCATACTTATCCTCAAGTTTCATGGAAGTTGTTTCAGCTGCTGTGGTTCTAGAGAAGAGCAGATAAATCCACAGGAGCTTGGAACCATGGATTACCAGCATGCTTAGAACACAAAGGAACTGTCCCTAGTGCACATGGCTGTGACTGTAAAATACACCTCTCCCAGCACAATTGTGAACAACACATCAAATCCACAGCAGCAGATTGGTCCACTATAGTGGAACTGCCAGGTTAAACTTCAACATGCTTTTTCCTTTAGTGTCTGAAGGCTGAAAAGCTAGAGAAGAAATACATCTTATTCCAGTACTGATTACCAGAGACTATTTCCCTCACACTCTGCACTGCAATAATTTGAAATTCTTACAATGTCAAATACTGGTGCCTGTATTGCAAAGGTTTCAGGTTTTTGTTACAGATGTGAACCTTTACCCGTTCTCTCTGCAAACAAACCAAGGACTTTGGCTAAACCGGGTCAAGGGCTGAACATGACACACCACATCAAGCCACCATGCAAGGCAAAAGGATGAGCTGGTACAAAATTATGTTGCCAGATTGGATTTGCACAAAAAAGCCCTAAAGGAGCAGCTGTGATCTGGCACACACCCGGTTTGATCAAACACTGCTGCTCCTCCAAAGGCAGGGTATCAGTTGTGCCCTTGCTGATTTCCTGGTAATAAGCGCAGTTACAAAAAGCACACTCACCCATTAGCACAAAGATGGAGCTCTGGCCTAAGGCCAGGCTCGCTTGGGTTTTTATGTCGTTTAGGTAACTCAAGTATCTCAATCTCCCCATCAGACTGAAAACAGGACAGAGAATGCAAATAGGATTCTCATTTTCCATTTGGCCACCTACAAAGCAATTGCTGCTGGAAGCATGAATGTAGAGATCTGGGGATCTCAGATACCTGCCCTCTGAAACTGTACAGTTGAGTACAGATGTTGCTCAAGACAATGAAAAAATACCAGAATCTCTCACTGCCACACAGTGCTTATCATTTCCAGGAACATACAGCTCAATGAAATGCAACAGAAAGTCATCACAGATCAAGAACACATCCAACCACAAATCCAACACCTGCCCCAAGTCCAACCACACTCTGCTGCATAAGATATCACAGATGTCACAAGCAAGGAGAACTAATTCAGTCCCCTCCACACAAACACATGACTTTGCTGGACTGAACAGCTCAAAGACTCAGAGTCTCTCCACCTGCTACTCTTTTCTTAATTCATTGGGTAAACTGACACGTCCCCTTCCCCTAAGCCATAACTAAAAATTATAATTAACAAGATGATGACATAGGAGGTCTTAATCAGTACTAATTCTTGTGTTCTTGCTTGCTGAGAAAAGAAGGTAAATTTCATTCTGAATTTTTCTCAAATAACTTCAGCACAGCCTCCTGAGACTTTTGCTTTCACTAGTGTTATAAAAGCAAGTTCTGTAAGTGAAATAATAAAATAAAGAAATAATCTACTGAACAGGAAGCCAAACCTCCATGGCAGCTATATAGGATAACACAAAATTACACTGCAGGCACCAAACCTGTACCAAGGTCCATGCCCGTTTCCCACATTTTAAGGGAAGATTACCAAAAATCTCTCGCCTTTGCAGTAAAGTATAACTGGTCACAGTTTCTCTGAAGGATCACAGGTGTGACGTGTCTGACACTAGACAGATAAATGACAAAAGGGCTGTGATGACTGCATGTATCAAATAAAAAGCACCAGAAATGCTCTCCCACAAATACACACACATATTTTAATCTTCAATACATTGAAGCGTGGTACTGCAACTGTCAATACTACATTTAACTGGGTGGAGGCTGCTGTTGAATAATGCAATGCATTAGCTCCAAAACTAGATTACATTTTTTGCCTTAAAATGTAACCATTTTGTCCAGCACGACAAGGATGAGGACAATGAGAAAGCATCCAAAAAACATAAATAAAAATTGCCACCCCAACTTACTGTTCCCAGAACATACTCCAAAAATAGACTTGTGTACAAAAGCAACTTTGTCTTAGATTATCTAAAATTCTGACAAATGGGCAACCAATCATACACACTGCCTCTGATGGGGAAGATCATGCTTTAAAAAAATCCACTAGCCTATGCCCAAAGGTGGGACTACAGTGTAGCTTGTATACCCACACTACCCAATGTCTTCTAGAAATTAATGCAGTGAATTAATTTAGGCAAGAATTCCCGTAGCTCTGAACAGTTTTCAATGAAACCATTAAATGTTCTGCTCAGCTGAGTTCACTGCGAGCAAACACAGTGCTGAAAATTTCACTTTCCCTTCCCACTTTGAAACCTGTTACTTAAGTAACCAACCTTGACCATTCATTCCAATGAATAAAAAAAACCCTCTGAAACTGGCCAAAAACCCCTGAAACAGACACACCCAATGCAATCCAAAAGGACAAAAAGTAACTTCCTTCAATTGTGGTGTAAAGATAAGGTACTAGTTAAAAAAACACTCATATTTAAGTTATTTTAATGATAGCAAAATGTTTCACATACCCTCCGGCAACAACCCCCAAATGATCAATCTTCACACCCCTTACTTCAGCAGCTCCTCGCTCCAGGGCTGTTCCCAAAGCCAATTCAATTCTTCCCATGAGCTGCCTTCCCTTCCGAGTCACCTTTCCCTCCCCATGCCTAAAACCTATTTCTGTCAATCCCTGCCTGACCTGCTGAGGAAACATCAGAAACCCTCTCTTATCAGATCTGTCCACAAGGCACCCAAACCATGACAAGTTTTTCTCCCAGTAGAGGCTGGGATCAAAGCCAATGGCACTGTCAGCATGAACAGGGACACGGAGGAAGTCAGCGCAAGATGGGACGCCTCAAACTGAGGCACAGTTCACCATGACGAGCAGTAAATGAAAACAGAAGTCCTTTCTCCTCTGGGAGCCATTTATTTTCATAAGACATGAAGCCTGATTTTAAATTGTTCTGAGTCACAGTCAGATCCACACTTCAATGCATGCAAGATGATTAATATCGCTTGAGAACAAGGCATTATTTTGAGCTTCGGAAAACAGCAGTGTGAGGAAACTAGACCAGGAGACACCCAACAAAGGGACAGATCTGGTTAAAGCTTCATTTCTTCCCTACAACCAGTGTCCTAAGGAGCTTTCCTTACTCCTGTGTGTATCAAAATCCCAGTAAGAGTTTGCTCTTCTGACCCCAGCAGGGTTAGAGATTTAAACCCTCTGAGGCCTTAAATCCAGGCAGCAATGAGAGCAGCTCTGTCTAGGTGTCCCTAAAATCCTCACCGTGGCATCCCTAGAAAGATAATCCTGGTCATGTTTCTAACACAGAGGGTTGCTCTGGTTGACCCAAGCTGCTGCTGAATTTCATGTGGAAAAACTGCCTCTGAAAAACACCATTAGGAAGACTGATGGGAGTCCAGGAATTTTAATTGCCCCACACATTATATTTCTGCACTATTTAAATAATTATTTGCATATAATTTATTTCAATTATTTTCATGCCTTTCATAGAAGTCAGGGTGTTTTATTAAAAGGTAAAATAAATACTATTTCACAAAAAGCAATTTTACAGGAACCTCACAGTGAATTAATTTCAAGCCAATATAATGAACAACAAAATAAAAATTGCCCCATAAATAATGAAGTCCCTCAATCTTCACATGCCACCCCATTCCAGCAATCATACTGGTTCACTAAATAATACTGGAATTGCTACAGTAATTTCCACCATTCAAATTAAACAGAATGCAACCATTTCATTTACACACACAAATGTCCACAGAACATGAGAGCAGACATCCAGCCTGCAGTCAGAAAGTCACCAAGTTTTCGGGTCTGTTCGGACAATATTCAGAATCTTACCATTTTTCCACCTCAAAACACACCTTGTACAAATGTATTAAAAAAAAAGTTCAAGCTGGAATGATTCAGGGTTTAAAAAAAAAATCTCCTCCTGAGCTGTTCACAGTTGATTTTTGTTATAAAATTTCTAACAATAACCTTACAGAAAATCATCATACTAACACTAGGGTCAGAATGTAGAAGTTGATGGATGCTCCACACCACAGAGAATCTGGTTTGGCATCAGACTTGGATAAAGTTGAATGGGTTTGGGGAACTGGCTGCTAAACTGGAATTGGATGAAGAAAGGGTTTTTATTGAGGAAAAGCCAACACTGGAGAGAGGGGACAGGTAACATTACTACCATCAAAACCAATTTCACTCAGGCAATAAGGAGGGGTTTGAGTGGAAAACAGCACAGCATTATTTTACAGGGTTTTTTGTTAAACAAACAAACAAACAAAAAAACCCTGAATACGTATTCATGAGATAGGTGGTGGAAACTGAATACCTCGCAAATTTCAGTACATAAATACAGCAGAAAAACATCCAGCAGTCTATCTTGGAGTATTAAAAAACCCCAAAACCAAACAACAAAATGAAACATAAGAATTCTATTAAACCAGTCTGAAATATAACTGATACAATTTCTAAGTTTCTCATTATTTCAACCAACTTTGTTGGTTGAAACTGGTTGTAATAAAGAGAAATACTGGGATGTTGCTCTGCAGATGCAGCTCTCCTTTCCACCAGCCCAATACACACTCACCACCTAAATAAAAGTGTAATTAATGGCCTGATGCAAGGCTTTTCCTAGCTATGTCTAGTCTGTCCTGCTTTTCAACAATCACAAGGAGATACAAATCCTAAAACACTGAACATTGTTATACAACTGCCTCCTTGGGAAAATACATTCAAAAAAGTCTCCCATCATTCACTGCCCCTGCTCATTTCATTTGCCTTGCTCCAAGGCCTCATTCCACTACTCTTCTTCTTAGCTCTGAGATTTATTGACTTGAAAAAATGTGATTTCAGTGTTTCTACTACAGCAAGGCTCAGCAGATGTCTCACATCTCTATTTATACAACTCTAGAACTGGTAATAAACATGACTTTCCTATTGCCACACTACATTTTTTAATGAGACATCATTCCTCGTCTCTGTTTACCAAGAATTACGTTGGCCACAACGAAGTCCTTCTCCCACATTATTCCAGCACATAACAAGGGTTTGGAAGGCTGAGTGGAAACTTGTTACTATACATGAAAGAATTCTTAATGGTTAAGGATTGGCATTCTCCTCCCTGTGCCTGTGGAGAGCAGGGCTCCTCAGAGGTGTGCAGGAAGGTGTCTAAGGGGAGGGAGATGCCTGGGAAGGCATCAGGCATAAACACTCAGCCTTTCAGAGCTTATTTCCACCCAGATCCCAACCACAGTGACTTTCACAGGGCTGTGCCAAAGACATTTGTCCAAGACCAAGAGCGTGGTTCCTAAATGACGTCAGATGTCTGGGCAGGCAGCCAGCTTCCTATGGAAATGATTTCAATCTTGCTGGACTTCAATCTAATTGCATTTATCATATGATTATTTATGTAAGGAGCCAGCAGCTTGTATAGGTAACCTGTATTCTTGAATCTAATAAAATAAAGTATGTTTTGAAAATACAGAGAAAAAGATAGATTGAGCTAACCAGAAATCATATTAAAGTTTCATGCCTTCCTTTAAAGCCACTTATTCCAGAAAGGAACAGATGTTAGCCAAGACAAATACCATCCTTGCTAAACTGGGACTTGGAAAGCCTGATGCAAAGTACAGTATTTTTCTCACCTGCAAATTTACAATTATTCCATACATATAATTATACACTGAATGTAAAATCTTGCCCCCTATACTCATGCTTCATAGCAGGTGCTCACTGCCCCAAGGCTTTGCACAAATTTTTTTCATTTATTCCCTTTGTGACCTTTCTCTTAAAATTTTTCTGTAACACACAAAAAAATCTTCATCCAACCCACCAAAAAGCCAAAAAATTTGGAGACAGTTATGCCACATTCTGAAATTACCATTTCTCCTCCCTGAGAATGTGAAATCGGTAATTCCATGCAGAGTTTCCTCTCTGTTCCTTCCCTCCTGCACAATTTTTTCACTGAACTTGTACCTGCACACAGTAAGGCACACTTAAACCCCAGAACACTGATGGGTGCCTGTCCCACAGGCAGTGCCACATCAGGTGGCCATGTCCTGTAAAGCACTCGTGACCCTCAATCAGTTGATTGTTAACAGACAGAACAAGGAAGCTGGTGAAATTCCCACCACATTAAAGCAGGGCGCTGAACTCAGGCATTCATGGAATTTGCGTTCCAAAGGGAAGAGCAAGAAACAGAATTAATGCTACTTCTCCCCTTCCTCTACACTCTTACGGCTCTGGTCTTCTCTTCCAGCCCTCTAAAAGGAAATATGGCTTTACAACACCCCAGTTCAGATTTCAAATTCTGGCAAGGTGTTCCCAAGGTCTTCGCTGTCCTTTCTGATCATCCCTCTCTCCTAAATAACAGCTCAGAAGTTCAGTGACAAACAACAACAGAAGAACAGCAGAAAAGGCTCCATCCTTCAACAACGATTTCAAGATTCACAGTTTGTCTGAAGGACTGTAATAACCATGAGCAGATTCCCTTTCTGTTCACTGCAAATCTCAAAACCTTTCTATGGAAATCTCCCAATTTTTTTTCCATAAATTAAATTTGGATCATTCTCTAAAAATATAAATAGGAAACAGAAAATTTAAAAAAAACTCAAAACCTACACACACAAAACAAATTTTCCTCTGTGGCATTTTTTTGGACAGGATGTATTTGCAGCAGTGTTAATCACTCATCCCTAGGAAGTGTACAGTGCAGGAACCATGTGTGAAGCGTTTGAAAGCATTTTGAAATTTTGGAGAAAAGTGTTTGTTAAAAATATTTTGTCATAATTTGTTAGGTATGTCACAAATGTTAGGTAGCATTGATGTATTTTTTCTCCAAGCCTGTTCTGCTATTTTTACACTTTTGCCTGCATACCAATTAATGGGTTTTTGTCATTTATCGCTATTTAATACTGCAACACACCCTCTCCACAGTAAGTGGTTCACCAGCCTGAACAGTCTATTAGAAATGCAAAAACCAAGGCTGCCTATGTCAGATTTATGTTTTACACAAGAGCCCTACCAACAATAAAAAAAATCCCAAACTAACAAAACAAATCCAAAACAACACAAAGCCAAAAATATCCCCTGCTGACACAAAGATCATATCTTTGCCAAACTTCAAGCACATGTTCTCAAACAGGAAATAAAGCTTTTCAAGAAAAAATTTTAATAGGTAAAAAAAAAAAAGGCAAAACAACAAAAAGCAACTGACTAGTTTTTCTCATTGCTATTATCACAAAAGCTGACCTATTCCAGCTAATTTGGCAAGAAAAGGGAGCCTACTCAATACAAACCTTATCACGCAATGTTTTGGCCTACTTATAAAAAATTATTTGTGATCCAGTTTCCTCAGCAGAGTTGTTTTTACAAAGCTTTTCCCCACTGCAGCCACATTTCCACTGGGACCATAACCAGAAGCGATCACATAAACAACTGAGTTTCTGTGGGGGCCACGACCCCACTCGCAGCTTCCTTTGTCCATCCTGAGCCACCACCTCCGTGATGGAGGCAGAGGGATGGACAACCCCATGTATAGGGAAAAAAAATAAGCATTTCCAAGTTTTGTCAAGGATTTTATCAAGATTAGGCCCAAAACAAAGTCCCAGACCAAAGCAAACCCTCAGAAAATTAGGCATTAAGATCTACAACTCCAGATTGGTTTTTGCCTATGGAAAACACAAACCTTATTTTGGAAAATTCTAACACAAAACACCACCTCTGATGGAGCCCATGTTCAATTGCTGCAGTTATTTTGGTGTTACCACTGTGTGTGCATGGAGCAGCTCACACATGTATTTATTGTCTGACTCCTCTGGTAAATTAGTGCAATTTCTATGCAGTAGAGCCATCTTTTTTTGTTAGTTGTAATAAATAGGACTGCACAGCATTCCACAAGACAACAAAAGGATAGCAGATCCAAATACAGCTCTTTTAAAACAGTTCTTGGCTAAATAAGAAGAAAAACACATAATGGATATAATCCTCAACCACCTCACAACAGGCACATAAAGGACACTTCACAAGTAAACACAGAACAGCAAGCATTTCAAAAATTGTCCAGTTTGGTTTGTAACTAATTTTTTTAAGCCACATTCTGCTTTTGACAGATATTTTGGGACCAGTTACACAGGGGGAGGAAAAAAAGTCATTTTTAGCAATTTATAACTACACAGCCACACTCTTTTTAAGAGCAGGCCCAAGGCTGTGTGCACAGATCTAACTCTGCTTTCTCCACACATACATTATGCAATGCAATGTGATAAATATGTAACCATGGAGGCACACACTGTGTTGCAAACAGGACGCAGAGCTCCTGGGTGACCCAGGAGAAGGCAGGCTACACCACATTCTAGCTGTGATTCCCTCCCCCCATTTCTTTTTCATAATGGTCCAGCACTTGTTCTGCAGCCTTTTTATACCATCTCCTCTCTGAGGTATGTAAATAATTTAGTCAACAGCAATGCATTATGCAATTTATTTTCAGCCAACAGCACAGCCTTCGTTAGGTGCAATTCATGGGAAGAAGCAGTTAATTATGGTAATTCATCTGCAGACCTAGGTGAGCAATTTCACTGTTATTCTGCTATCCTACTTAATATGCATGTGCTGTATGAGAGCAGTTAAATGGCAACTTTCAAGGCTGACATCCCAAACCCTGATTCCATAACAAGCTTTGAACCTGGGCTTAAGGCAGAGCTACAGTAAACAGGGCTTCTGGGAGGCGAAGGAGTCAATTTACACAAAACAACTTGCAAGCTCAGGGTTTAAGGTAGTCTAGTGAATAGACCTCTACCAGATCCTAGAAATAATTCTATGCTATTGTATTGCACTATTTGCAGAATGGTATGTGATCATATAATTAGAGATCATATAGTACATTCACACAAAGAATACTTTAGGGCTTGCTGGGGAGGGGGGAGGGGACCTCTTTTAAAAAAGAATATTACATTATCTGGAAATTCAGAGCTAATCTCAACAACTCAGAAATGCTACCAGAGAGCTTTTTCTTCACAAACTTGAGAAAAAAAAACATTTTAGGTCTGATTTCTGCCTGAGGAAGAAATAGCTCCAAACAAAACCAGCTGTGACTTTAAGTCATTAAGGTGTTAAAAGCCTAAATAAAATATTTAGGAAAATAGACTGAAATATGTGCAAATATAAAAAAATATAATAATTTCTAAACTGTAGCTCTATGATTGCAATGACAGGGAGGCAAAGACAGCATCTGGCTCAGAAGCAACACTGAAGAAGTGCTTTGAACAGGTGTAGGAAGAATGCCATGGGTTTGGAGGCTGAACCTGAGGAGAGAATGAAGGGCAGGTCCCAGGGACGGTGCCAATTTCCTGGAGAAGGGCTGTGCTCCAGCACAGCCTGCTAAACCCCTGTGTTGAGGGGAGGGCTCCGAGCTCTTCTCCTGTCCACCCTGTCCAGAGACCATCCCGAGTGTCCTCACTGTGTCCTGCCCTTGGGGTGACAGCCTTGGGAGGAGAGCCCTTGATCCTGGGGCTCCTCTCCACTGCAGCTCACCTCCGCCCTTGCGCAGCCCTCTGCGGGCTCCACAATCCGGTTCAATGACCCAGCTTGCGTAACCTCCAAGAGCACACAGCTACCGAAGGGCAGGCCCCTGCCAAATCCCTGCCCTCCCCCGGGAAGCACATCAAATCCTGCACAAACCGCTGGAGCTCCACGCGCTCTGCATGGAGAACCGGCGCCCAACTCAGCTCTGCGTGTGCAGCGCTGGTCTCCAGCCACAAACCAAGCCTGGAAACCTGAAAACCCCTCCTTGATTAAAAGATTGAAGTCACAAAAACCAAAAGAGAGTCACTGCTGTAATGGCAGAAAGCACAGAGTTTTACCGTGAGCATCCCGAAGAATTTTATCGTGAGCATCCCAAGGTCTCAGTGGAGCACAGGTCCAAGAAGCACAGACAGACAGACAGACAGTTTTAATTCAACCTTACACGCTTTGATACAGCCACAGGATGAAAGCGTTAGTGGTCTCTAGTTTGTTTATGACTGACTGCATATGCTAGAATGTGCTCTGCCAAAACCCATTGCTAAAACAAAAACCAGCCTTCCAATGGCAGAAAACTTCATAAACCAAATAAACAACACATTGCAAATATTTAAGGCTTCCAAGCAAAGGCTACTTCCATAAAGTCCAACATTTAAACTGGCAACAACACATTTCAGACACTGAAACAAACGACTGGCAAAAAACCCCGTCGTCCTCAGCATTTCAAATGGTTCATTTTTCTGCTATCCTGGGGCACTCAAATTATAACTGAGCAAATATACATACCCCTTCCTATTAAAAACAAAACAAAAAAAAAATGGAAACATTAAATTTAAATCTTTCTGCTTAACCCAGGACTAGAAAACTGTCAGTGCTGAAAATTAGTTTCACAGAGCCTTAATGTGTCTGAAAATGGCTTATTTGCTACACATGACAAGCAAATTCCAAAATAAAGGGAAACCCTTTCTCTCAACATGCACACTAATATTTTTCTTTCCTGAAGGTTGGATTACTTCCAAAGAACCTGAATTGACTTCAATGGAGCGATAATATATTTCTTAGGAAGAACAAGAAAACTGCCTGAGATCACAAGAAAATGGTTCAACCAAGAAAGGGCTTCACTCAGCTCTTCTAAATATACCAAAGAATCACACTTAAGTGATATTTTTTTAAACAATTAGGGCTTGACTACACCAACAGCTATATCAGCTGATATATAGATATATATTACTCTAAACAGGAATGAGACACTTTCTTCCTGGAGTCATTCCAAAAAAAATGTGAGTGTACTGTAAATTCCCACTTTTAACTTCAACCCATGCTACCAGTGTGTGTAAATACATCTTTGCAAAGTTCAAGGTATTTATTTAAGTGCTAGCAGGACTTTCTTTGCAAATTAACCAGAGATATTGCTCAAGGTAGAATATGGTGAAAAGTCACCCTACAGAAGTACAATTTTTAATAGCAAAACCCAGATGTCTACCACTTTAGGAACTGCTCCCAAAGTGAAGAGACTCCCCAGAATTATGACACTCCCTAAAATTTCATTTTTTCAGCGGATGAAAAATGTCCAAACAACATATGAAAAAAAGATAATTTAACAGTGAATGTCTGCTCATCAGTGTCACAAGCACAGCTGTGACAGCCAGGACTGAGATGTGCTTTAGGAGACACCTATACCAACAAGGAAAACAATGACCAGAAATCAATGTCCTCAGACCAGGAACACACCACTGGCTCCCAGTAAAGGGCATAAAAAAAATATTTTCATAAAAGCTTGTAAATTAGTTTATAGTTAAACTTATAAACAAGAATCATTTAGGAAGCTATAAAGGAAGACTCACCCAAATGAAATTAGATGCACATGACAAAGATTTATTTATGTGTATTTTATGTATGGGTGAACCCAAGCAGTCAGTACAAGCCTGTATGTACAGGCTGGCTGAGCTATCAGCTGGCCCACTGCACTCTGAGGAGACTCTGCCTGATAGCACAGCTGAGATAAGGAATTCATGGCCCACCCTTACCCCTAAACTAACCACGTTCACTCCAATGGCTCAGCCACAGCCCCCACAGTAGCAACGCCAGTGTTTGTGGAGCCAGCATATAAACTGGTGCAGTAAAACTACCTGGACTTTAATCCCCTCTCCCCACCAAAACAGCTGTTGGGTTTAACACATCCTTCCAGAGATGATGCTTTTAGGACCCATAAATCTGTCTCAGCATGGCAGAGGACTCAATATACCACATTAGAGGATAGAAACTTTTTTGTGCCTCTGCTCCATCAAAAACAAGGTCAGCTCAAGGGCTCCATCATCCCCCTTCCCACCCCTAGCGCTGGGATAAGTGGCTGCCTGTGTAGCTGTTCTCCAAAACCCATTCCTGAAGTGGCTCCACCAAGAAAGTTCCACCTTTCCTCACTCCCAAAACTCTGCCAGGGTCCAGAAAAAGTGCAGGCATCTTAAAGCTTCATATAAGGTTGCATTTCCACATTACTAGGGACAGAAACATGCCTGAATTTACGAACCAAGTAGCCTAATTTCAACATGTCCTGGTACTAGCAGAAAATATTTCCAGTGTGAAGGACCACGTACTGTCCAACAGAAAACTAAAAGACACAGAAAACCTATAAATTAAAATGGAGTACTTGCTTAAACTGAAAACTCCAAGTAAGCAGAGACTGAAAAATTAAACAAAAGCCACTTTACACTGCTACCTACACAGCCTTTCACCAGAAGATCTCGGGGCACTGAACTGGTCTGAAAAAGCTCCTGTTAAGTATTAAATCACTGGTGCATGGGTAAATTTGTTAATCCATTTGCGAAGGTCACACAGTGGCAGAAATAACAGATAATCCTGACACCAGCTTTCTGTCCTAATCATTATGTGGACAGAAAACCTTCAGTGATGTAAACAAAAAATAAAGTAAACACAGTTATCTGTCACATACTCGTATATTAGGTCAATTCGGAAAAGGAAAATTGTGGGTGTGGGAGTGGAGGTCTCTGGGGATCCACCACAGAGCTAGACAGGCCTGTGGAAATGTATGAGAGAATTTATACCCAGAAAGTAATTCCATAATTCCCCTCTATCAGGCAGTTCCTATGAAGGGACTGTGTAAACAAATTGCAGTCATGCTCAAGAAAAAAAACGCCTGAAAACCTTGAGCAGTAACCCACAGAATATATTCCATTGCTGTATTACACCCACATTGGGATGCCAAAAGGTTGCCATTCATCCTGCATTGAAATTAAAGCAGTATTTTACAGACTGCCTGCAAGCCACCTAAACTGGGGAAGTTTTCTAATACCAGAGAGCAGATGGACAGACAGCTGACACTGTCGACACGCAGTCAAGATTGCTACAAGAATTTCTACCAGCTTGAAAGTTTCTACCACCTTCCATGCCATTACAAATGAAAGCAACTTGGTAATACCTATTGTGGAGCTCTGACAATTCAAGATCATTTTGGTGAACAGTCCTGTAGTGGTATAAAACACACTGCGAGCACCAGCTTCCAAAGAGGGAAAAGCAAGACTATATGCTGATTTAAACAAAAAAAACCAAAACAAACAAAAAAAAGAAAAACCCCAAACCACAGCCACGTTTATTCTACAAATCAAAAATACTGGACCAGACAATGAGCTACACAGGCATTGTTAAGATGTACTAAAAACAATAACATAATAAAAATCACTGTAGGCAGGGAAGACTAATCTTTCTGCTCTTCCTTAAGCAAAACTCACAGCAATTTCAATGGAATTCTCCCCCAGATACGGCTGGATGACTACATCCACAGCCTACACGTGCCAAGTCTGCTCCTGCAGCCAGTCTCTACTGCATCCATCTTAGTTACACTACACATATCCTGATTACAGGGATTTATAAACAGCATGAGTAATTTAGAGGTGATCCACAAAACTGTGACTTCAGTACAGATGAGGTTCACTATTATTGTCTCCAGTGTCACCAGCCTTATGGTAAAGGACTTACACCTGGAAGACTTTCAAGCAAGTATCTTTTACTTTCTCAAAAGCACATTCTCCATTCTCTCAGTCCCAAGCACATGCACTGTGGAGCCAGAACACCAGCCCGCTATCCATAGGTTTTGCTGGGAAATGAGGTAGGAGAGAGTTTATGATCCATTAAGTCACCTGTGTTTATTTTCTCAGGTTCCGGACAACAAGACATGAAACAAAAATGGTGTTTGGATATCAAGCAAGAGAGTGTTTTATCACACAGTTTCTGGATGTGAACTCTTTAAAGACAAAGCTGGGCTCCGAAGCCGCAGCTCCACGCAGGACAAAGGCGCCTGTGCGCACGTCCCAGCTCGCAGCCTCAAAGCCCTGTTTGTTCACCCAGAACAATGGGGCATGTGACTTGTCAACACCACCCACAATAAAAACAATAAGATAAGGCTGCCACTGATTTCACGATGACTGACTTTGTTTTCACTAATTTTAAGTCACAATGTCAATAAAAACTTCTTGCAGAAAACCCCTTATTTTGAAGAGCCCAAAGCCAACCCCACCTTGCGCCGAGGTTTTCACTCCAACTTCCTCAGCTTTTTGTACTAAACGCTCACACCAACTCCCTCCAAAGCCTCCCTCTGACTTCATCAAGAGTTGGATCAATGCTATATGCCCAGAGCCAAGATTATTTTTATCATGTAAGAGCACTGCCAAAATTTGTCCTCTGCATTTCCTGCCCTGTGTGCCCATCCCAAGCACCCATGTGCCCGCAGGCAGGCCCCTCGCTCACCTCCTGCTCGCTGCCAGGGGCACACACAGGAAAATGAAACTTCCCCAGCAGGTTTTGCTCCACCACTGACTCAGGCTACATCATCCAAACCCATTCAACCTCTCCAGTTCAAGAGGGCTACCTGGGACTGAGTCCTACATATAAATTTACCATTTTGAGAAAGAGGAAGAAAGCAGAGAAGACCCAGAGAACAGAAACAAAAAGGCATCAATACGATTTAAAGGACTGACAAGAGAACAGATGGGGAGAACGCAAAAGAAAAAGTCCAAAATAACAAAAAGGACGGAGAAAGCCCAGGAAAAAAAAAAATTAAGAAAAGGTGGGGAATTATTAGAAAAATCAAATAAAGCCTTAGGAAGGAGTAAGAATAAAATGGTGCAAACTGCCAGTTCACTACACTTATTTTCCACTTTCCCACTAGAGCACAGACAAGGAGAAGAGCCAAGAGGACACGGCAGAGCCACCCTGACACTTGGAAGGGGTTAATTCAGAAAGAAAAAAGCAGCACAATCTTACACCACTTGTCTTTTTATCACACAGGGGGAGGCTTGGGGGGTTATTTTAATTACACAGAACAGCAGTAGGCCCAGCAGCATCAGATTAACAAATACAACTAGGCAGCAACAGGCACACGGAAGTACATTGCAGTTCCAAACTTTCACCATTTACAGGAACACTAACACAAATGAAATCTGACCAACCTGATCCGTGAATGTGTTTTTAAAACCTGAGCATTTCTGTCATTTCACCTTGACAAAACTCTGTTCCACAAGCACGTAGTTACAGGGTTACAGGCCCAGGCCACAGCTGGGTAAGTGGGAGGCACATTAAGCACATAATGAAATTTCACATACTCTAAGACCATCAATGGAGCTTTCTGGAGCTCTGCAGCAGTGTCCAACACACACAAGCCTTGCTGCTGGCACAACAGCCAGGCCTCAGCCTACGTAAGGGACGTTCTCCTAGCCGGAGTCTGACACTGCATTTCACATACCCTCCAAGCCTCACATATGAAGTCACCCCTAGCGTCAAAGAGCGAGTCCAAACACATCCACAGTGTTTTCCCTGGCTACCTCTGAAAGTTTCCATCCCTTTATCTTTCATGTAAGTTTTTTAAAAATTCTTCCCATCATTTCTCTCGATACGCACAGGATCTCCAGAAGTCCCCAGCACACATAAGCAGTGAGTATCTCTCTAACGTGGGACCTCAGCTGTGTTCCAGGCACTGGGACAACAGCAGACTGATGGGAAAATTGAATCTGGTGCTTTCACAACCAGCCCACAGAACCACACAAAGAGAGGGCTCATTTTTTAAGACAAAAGCAATGCCCTTCTTACTAGAAAATAATACACCTAGGAGGGCTGTAGCACCCAGGCACCTCAATGGGATGACCCAGTGGTAAAGAGGGCTTTTTGTTTTATTTTAATGGAAGAGACTCTTAAAACTTAATTGCTAATAAATTTAATGTGTATTATATGTACTGTAAAAAGAATCTTACAAAAGGCCTCGATGAACTAGGATAAGTAAAAAATAACCTTGCACACGCAGACAGCAGAAGAACCAACTAACATGGATTTTGCCAACAGCAAGATAACATTGATATTTCTAATGTAATCAAAGGCCATTCACAATCTGCCCTGGAAGACATTCACAGAAATACAAAGCATTTTTCTTACAACTCAAACAACTGTGACAAATATTTACTATAAAGGCAAAAGCTGTTAAAAAAAAAAAAAAAGAAAGAAAAATAAAAAAAATAAGTTGGTTTCTATTAATCAGCTACATTTAGACATCCGTTCCTGCTATCAGATCAAACTCATCAAAACTGCTTAGTAGGTTGTTTCATTGTATTTGTGTTCAAGTTTTGTCACAACTCAACATATTGAAGTTTCATATTGCTGACTTTTTTTCATGCCCACAATGGTAGATACTCACAGTCTAAACAACATACCAGATTGTGAAATTTAGTTGTGCCTTCAAAATAAAGTGGAAAATCAGGTACCATGTCAGCATCAAGAAAACATTCATATTGTTCAGCAAGTACAGACCTCACTTCTATAAACCCCAGATTTGTTGCACTAGCAATGGGAAACAGCTAATCCATTGCTACACAAGATATGCTTCTAGCACAATTTATTTGATGTCAGCATTGACAGTTTGACCACACCGTCCCTCATTTTCCTCCATCCACATTTGTGCTAACTTTGTTTTGTAAGTACATTAAAAGGTATAAAATCTGATACATTACAGAATCACAAACATCATCATGGCAAAAAATCCATATTTTTACAAAGCACTGCCCAATTAAAATTTATCCCTAAGAGTCTGCATTTAGAAAAGTGTGTTTGTGTTGATACACAAGCAGAAATTTCTGCACTAGGGAAGAATGTGAACATCCACACAAAAATTAGTGGTGATTCATTGTTTAGCAGTTGTCTTCCCTTTACAGCACACCGCAGACTGAAGGACACGTTGCCAAACTGAGAGCACCAATACTTCCTTTAACCTAATATAGGACAAATAAATACACTTCAACAGCTTCTAAATCTTGCACGTCCTACTTTTTTGACCCAGATCTCTTGTTATTTCCCCCATAGGTCTATGCAATATCAAAACTATTTTTTCCCCACAAATTTAGACATAACCTAAAAGAGGAAAAGTTCTCATGCTTACTGTGAGCCAGAGAGACCAGGAAGCAGGGGGGAGGGTCAGACTCACTCATCTCCCTTAAGATCAATCGGTATTCTAAGGTAAGCTCCTCTCCCAACTGTTGGAATTAATGGCAAAAACGCTCATTTGTCCAAGAGGACTGTAAGTTAGACCAATATCAATAATAAATGAAAAATAACGACATCTTTTTAATACTATTTTTACAAAGCAATATAGTATCTTCAGAAGTCATGCTGACACTCAAGCATGAATCAGTCTGTCCAAAAACCACTAAAGAGCAATGAAACTTGTTATTCCACTCCTTGGACAGCTTGGGCAACTTATTCCAGGAAATCAAACTGTCTCCTCTTTGCCTGGTACTTTTAGGGAACCATCAGGGGACTCCAATCTGCCTCACATGTGCTCGCCATCCATAATTCCCCGCTCAGTTTGCTGGCAATAGGTCGCCCATGTGAAGAGCCTGAACTTTTAACATTGTTAATGTCAAATGGATGTAACTTTCAGGATGGGTTCTATTTAGGACTCTTGACAGTTTCTGTGGTTTTGGCACCAGACACAGTATTTCGCACTGTATTTTCACAAACAGTAAATATTTGACCCTTAACTCATAACCTTGGAAAAATGCTCCAGGAATAGGCAGCACAGTGATCTTCTCTGCAGCTCTCTGGTTGCCACCAACAGGCACGCAGCTGTGCACAAAGTTTCCACTTTCCCAGTCCCAATTCATAAAAATCTACCATCAGCCTGACGTCAGTGGGGTGAGAGGGAGCTCTGCGGGCAGCCAGAGAAGCGACTGCATCATTCCCCAAACCCACAACAGGTTAAAAGGAGCACCAGCATTACTGCAGGGCCAGCTGCTCACCTGCCCTGCCAGGCTGGCAAAACTATTGCCCCACTGAAGGGGAAGGGAAGGTCTGCTGCTCACACCCCACCAGCTCAAACTTGCAGCCACGCACCTCCAGCGATCTGCAATGACACCCAGCGTGTCTGCATATGGCACACATGGCTGTGGAGAGTGCCTGTAACACACTGACACCGAGCAGAGATTGAACAGAGCCTCAGATCATAAAACAAAAAAATCCCACACAACTGTTCTCTCTGGATGATTCTGATTTTTTACTGCTAGACATTACTAGTAAGCAAGATTGCTCCTCTGCAACATGGAGCCTTCAGAATTACAACAATAAACACAAGTCAGAGCACACAACATAGCCTTTTACTAATACTGCTCCCAGGAACAGAAACTACACCCTCACGGGAGTTTGCAAAAGCCTGCAAACCACACACAAGAGTTGATTTTTAGAAATGCTAAGCACACACAGAGACTGCCAACTTCACATGCAACTGCGGGGACTCAGCATCTTTGAAAATAAGACTATTAATATCTTACTTCAGAGATGCAGATGCCGGCTTATACTCTTCTTAAAAGGAGTCAAGCTTGCACCAAGAACAACTACAGCACAAATTCTGGGACCAGGTCCCCAGTGGCACCACACCTCCAGCTCCTGGAGGCAAGCAGGATACAGAGAGAGAGCACCAGGAAGGGCCATGGGCAGGCACGGAACCACGCAGCCAGGTTGACACCCAATCTGCCTGCATTACTCATCCTCAAAAAATTGTGTGTTAGGCCAATAGCATACCTAGGGATGTTGCTTCTGGCATTCCAGCTAACATATTCCAAAGGACCTCAGTATCTCCACTTAGCACTGAGTTTGGCCACACACAATTACATCCAAATTAAATTGAGACTCTTTGCAAGACGTTGCATATATTGGCCAAGACAATTCCATAACGCTCCCCCTCATCACTTTGGAGCTTCTTTCAGTAAGTTCTTCAGAAAGCTACACCAATTCACCAGACCTTCTGATTACTATTTCTACAGGTAAGGAAATACACTCAAGTCTTCCCTGCAATCAGCCCATCCAAGAAGCAAGTGAGCAGGTGTGAGCGGCAACGCCAGCAATTTCACTCCTGGGCTGGCCAAGACAGCAAAATCCTACACACCCAACCAGTGCATGCATTTTCCCCTACAATTACACAACCTCCAGCTTGGAATGACCACTTATTTCATATCAAGGCAGAATTATTTTTAAGGCTCCTTATCAATATAAAAAGTCTAAAGGATGTCACAGAAATGCTAGTGGTAAGGTACTAAAGACAAAGGTTTCAGAGTGTAAGCTGAGTTGGGGTTCTGTAGATCCTTCTGAACCAAAGACACATTTAACCTGAGCTCAAACAAGGCCACTAAGATTCTAAGGCATTTTGTATAAACAAGCTCAGCCTTGTTTTCATTACAAGTGGGAAGGAAAGGGCCTTCTCATCTTGGACTAAATACCACACAGCAGAACCCTAAGAAGTTCACCAGTTTTCATACAAATTGGCAATTTCCACACCAGCCTTCCAAACCTTTTCACTCAAGCTAACAACTCTCCCAGAGTGACAGCTATGCTGCCTCATTTTCACTGCTTCTTACCTCCAGTTAGCTAATTCAATTTTGCAAAATTAAAGGAAAGCCAATATATTCCCCTACAATTTCATATCAAAAGATATTCCTTATTCCTCATTTCACTGTCACACTTTATCTCAGAAGAAACCAATTATAAAATGAATAAAGCCATCTCCATCTACTCTGGTCAGGATCACTTGAACCTTTTTCTAGTAAAGTCACTCATCATCAAGTGACTTTACAGGAATTAAGACCATCTAACTTCATACTTCAGCACTTAAAAATCTGAGCACATTTGGGACAGGGGTAGCTAAATCAATAGCAGAAACATAGAAATGGTTTCTTCATCACCTGTTAATTTGAAGCTACTACATTAATGCAGCAATGCAACTCAAAAAGAGAGAAGAGCTGTCAATCATAGCTCCTAATGGGAAGCTCCTGACACTCCTTCACCTAACACAAACACTTAAATTTGTATTTAAAAATGAGCATGCAATGAGTATACTCTCAGAGCAGTTACTTTTTGCAGGAGCCAAACATGCATAATTACAGAGTGTGCACACACACACTTTCACTTCTCCCCCAACCTGCAGCTACTTGCATGAGCTGATGTTCAGGGCACTAAATACAGCCATTATTACACCCTGAACTCTGGGTGCAGGCATGTGCAAACACACACCCAGTGAGGATGGTCAGCACACAGACCAGTATCACACCACTCAGCACGAACAACGTGAGTTAGATTATCAATGAGTCACGCTTGGGTACGATACATCTCAGAATCACAATATTGCAGTATTGACACACCACCGACCTGCAGCACAGCCTGTCCTTGCTCTCCTCTCCAAAGCACAGACCAGACCACTTTACCACCACCGCCACCTTATCCCAGCTGGGGAGGGGAAGAGCTGGCAGGAGACTTGTGTCTTGTCTCTCCTCCGCCTGCCAGCAGTGTCCTCGCCAGCAAGGTGTCAGAATTCACACAGGCACCACAATCCTCAGCAGCTGTGGGACCAGGGGCACAGAAGAGACAGGCAAAGCAAGCAAAAACTGGAGGGGGGGCTGTCACTTGGGACTCCCAACGAGCAGAGGAATTAGTGATGAAAAGGTGTCACACCCGCCACTACCTCAGCCTTCCCAAGACACTGTACAGTGCTGTTGTACCAAAACAGCACGAGGGTAATGAAAGATTCACGTCCTACTGCCCACCACTAATACAAAACACACCCAACTCCTGGGAGCAACTTCACAGACAGCAGCAGAGCTCGCTCAGCTGAACGAGACCACTGATGTTCACAAAGCTGTGTGTTTTACAGGACTTCCTGACTTCTGCACGATTACATCCTTGTAGGATGTGGGTCTTTACTGCCACTACAGAACTTATAACAGCAAACACGTTCTGACTCAAATGTGAAGCCCACGTTCTATTAAATTCCAGACCAAAATGAAGTTAGGTAAAATAACTCAGTTTGCTATACATTATTCAGATCTGTTCTTCCTAACTTAAAACTATTATCTGAAAACAACATTATCAGCAATTTTGGCCATTTCCCCTAATCCATCCAGAGCCTCTTTTATGCTTAGGGCTGTAGCACTTTTTAGGATCAAACTCTTTCATGATGGGAAAATGACTATGAAGTCTTGCTGTTGGGTACTTAGCGCTTATACCCTGCCTTACAACTTCAAAGCATTACACAAACATCAATAATTACCATATATAGAGTAAAACTGAAAAAAGTATTCATATTAAAAAAGAAACTCACAAGAAAAAAAAATCATAACTACCTGTTTGAAGGGCGGGAAAAAGCTTAAGGAACAGAATCTTCTGTAATTATTGTATTCTTTACACTACAAACGCACGTTATGGCTGTGCACGTTCAAACAAACAAAAACTATACATGCTTGAAAAGTCTTAAAAATAAATTATAAAGCCCAAAAGCCAACCCCCAACTCCTTTCATTGATTTAAATTACATTTCCTTCTCCTTTCCTGAAGGAATGAGAGCTAAGCGTTCTCCAGGTGTTCCCAATAACAGTCTGGGAGGCAGGCCACCACGCTCCCAAGACAGAGTACCAGAAAACACAGTTCTCATGGAGAAAAATCCAACTTCCTCCAAGAAAACTTAAGTGTACCAGCTCAGGTGACCTTAGGTAAATAATACAAATGTTGCCATTCCATTAGACCTTAAACAAAAACAAAGGGGAAAAAAAACCACTAGAGAAAACCACAGAAAGTTTGTTTCGATCAATTACAGGGCACCACCTGTGCCCCAAGCACCATCAGCAAGCAGCCCCTTTTTTTCAATGGATAAGGGCAAAAACCCCTTCACAGCTTGTCCACAAACACATACCCACTCACTTAAATTTAAGGACACACACAGGAGCTGGCATCCAGTCCTCATTTGGAATATATTCTGAAAAACCCACTAACACACGTGTCCAAAGGAAGGCCCCAAACCCAACGTGAGCCTCACATGGACAAGCCCTCGGGTTACTCAGAGCAAGAAGAGGGCACAAAACTGCCCCAAAGCCCGGGTACAACCGAACCCCAAATACCAACTTTGCATATGGTGCCCTTGCTGCTCAAGGAGCACAACTCACAACACCCAAAGGGCAGAGAGCATCAACAGCAAAGAACCTTTTTAAAGCACACAACGTGCTCAGACATTTATTTTAGCACGGAAGGACAGCAAAGCAAGTCAGACAAGCCCACAAAACTCTTTTTTTTTATGCAACAAAGACCTGTTTCTCCTGATCATGCCTCCCATGCCTTAACAATAAGGAAGGAATATGTTTTGTGATCCCCTCCCCCATAAATCAGTTAGGAATTTGATTTACACAGACAGGAAAACGAGGAAGTCGAGCACACTGGAGAGTAGTAAAAACTTCACCAGCAAACTTCACTTTCCTACACAGCGACCTACAAACCAAACTTTCCTCCAGACTCACGTGTCATCTGCAGCAACCAGCCCCTGCCATAAAGCACAGACAAAGTTTTGCTGTTCTGGGGATAAAGACAAGCGAGGGAGAGACTTTTATTCTGTCAAGCTGCCTTAAAAGGAAATTCGGTGATGAAAGATTAAATTCACCTGGAACAACACGATAAATTTTAACCCTTTCGAGGGTACAACAATAACAAGCCACATATTTCAGGACTTAAATCCTCCACCAAGAAAACAGCGCACACTGCATCAACCGTGCAGAGCCCCCTCTAATTGATGCAACACACAATTTACACCGGGGTTTCGGACAGGGAGAAACCCTGGGAAGGAGAGACGCTGGGAAATGGGGAAATAAAAGCTCATTTCATGCCCCGAACCGGGCCCGCTCGCTGGCACCACGGGGCACCGCATGTTCCAGCCCGAACTTCTCCGGCGAGCTGATCAATAACTCGGCTCGGGGGGAGCGCGGGGAGCGGCCCGGGCGGGGTGGGGGTGTATCCCCCCCAGGAAAGGGGAGCCGGGATGGGGAGAGCGCTGCCGGTGGGGGAGGGGAAGGGCCTCCCCTCCCCCATCCCGACCCGGCCCTGCCCCCCTTCCCCTCCCCCCCCCCCAAGTAAATATGCGGGAAGGGGGGGAGGGGAAGCCGCTCTTCCACACAAATCGGGCTAAAAATAGGCCTCTCGCCATGGCTCCAGTGTGCCATTCGCTGCCGAGGCCGGTGTCCCCCCCATCCCCCCGCTCCATTAAACCTTTTCTTCTTCTTCTTTTTTTTTTTTTTTTTAATAATTTAAAAAAATGAAGGCGGGTGGGGGAGGGGAAGCCAGCGGCGCGGGGTGGGGGAGGGGAAGGGATAAATATGTGTATATCTATGTGTGTGTCTGTGTGTATATATATATGTATATATATATATATATATATATGTATATGCACACATATTAATAAAAACGGGGGGTCACAGAGGCGCTGTGGTCCCATCCCCCTCCCGCCTGCACCGACACAAACAGGGCGGCCGCCCCCCACCCCCATCCCCGGCCCCTGCCCGCCCCCGGGGCTCGGAGCCCCCCGGTTCTTACCTTGCGAGCGGCTGCTCCCCCCTTTCCCAGGGAATGGAGGCACGAGGAATTCACCCTGGATTGTCTCTCCTCCTCCCGTGTGTTTTATACCGCCGCGTGTATATACGCGCACATCCCTGCCTGTGTGAGTGTGTGTGTGTACACGCGTATAGTTATCGATTATATATATATGTATATACACACATATATATATATATCTGTATTTTTAAGGTGTCCACACCGAGAGGAGGAGGAGGAAAAAAAAACACCAGGAAAAAAAAAAAAAAAACCAACAAAACCACCACACACACACAGGAGGAGGAAGGAAAAAAAATACCCAGCGCGTAGCGCTGTGATATTCAATTATATCCGAGCCAGGGGCCGGGGGAGGGGAGGGTGGGGAGGGCGGGTGGGGGGGGGGGGACTGGAGATTAAGTCCCGAGGAAGGAGGGGAAAAAAAAAAAAAAAGTAATATGTGTGTGTGTGATTGAGATTGAGGAGGGATCGGGGCGGAATGTGGGAGCTGTTACTGGGGGAAGGAGCCAAGCGGCGCGGAGTAGCCGGCGGCCCGCAGACACTCCGGGTGCCCGGCCGCGCCGAAATGGGCGCCGGCGGAGGGAAGGGAAGGAAGGGAGGGAAGGAAGGAAGAAGGGAAGCAGCGGAGCGGGGAGGCGAGGCCAGGCGAGGAGGAGCGGCCCGGCCCGGCCACACAAGCCCAGCGCGGGGGTCGGGAGGGGGACCCGCTCCCTGACGCCGTCCCCGCCGCGCCCGGCAGTGCGGGAGGGGAGGGGAGGCGGCCGCGGGCGAAGGGAGGGAAGCGAAGGGGAGGCCGCCCGGGCACGGCAGGCCCCAGGCCGCGGAGCTTTTCTAGGAAAGACATTAAACTGCGCTGCCAACGGAGCTTATGTAAATGCAGGATGTAACATGGTGGTTTTGCCTCTCTCCTCGCAGCTCGTCGCGGTTGGTGATGGCACCTGGCACCGGGATCCAGCCCCGTGTGGGCACCCCGCTGCCGCCTCTGCCCTCTTGTTTCATTTAATGAAAATAATCCTCCGCAGCGCTAATGCAATGTCCTACCTGGGTGCTGCTCATTTTTACAATTGAAATGCTGTTTGTCATCTATAGGGCGGCATTGTTTGTTTTTGAAAGCGAGCTTTGTTAATCAAAACCACATTCGTCACCAGGCAGCCCTTTCCATCTTAAAATGGTTTTGCAAGAGCATTTCACACTCTTGGGCGATGGTCCAGCACTCTCATGTCCGGACATTGGCACCCGTGCAGAGTCCCAGTGACCACAAACCCTGCATGGATGCGATGGCAACATCCGAGGTTATCCCAGCTCATTCCAAGGCTCTCCACACGCCCCAGCCCAGCTCTGGTGCTGCTCAAACAGAGCGTCCACATCACCACACTCAATTTCAGAACTCGATTTCACCTCAATTTCACTGCAGCTGGCAGTGGATAAAGAGATGGTCATGAATAGAATGCCTTTATTTTTTGCCCTTTTTTTTCTTTTTTTTTTTTTTTTTTTTTTTTTTTTTTTTTTTTTTTTTTGTGGATAGAGTATTGCCAGAGTACTATGCTAGTCCTACGGCAGCATTTCTGGATTTTACCTTCAGTCTAACACCTGGGATGTACCATAGGCAGATTTTGCCTACCTGAGCATCATCACACAAGCAGATGGAGTTCATCGGCTCCACAAAGCCTTGGGTAGATCCCTGGGTGTAGGATCCTCTCATAGTACTCATTTTCTTCATAGAAAGAAGTACGCATTTTTCCTTCCTTTATGAAGAAAAATAAATATAGGCCAAAGTTATGTAAAAAAACCTAAATCTCTTTAGAAAAGCCAGGAAGCATATTTGTAATTGTAAATCACTTGGTGTCCAGCATTTATTTGTGTAATGATTTTGGTGGCCCAAGTGGGAAACTTTCTTTTCTCACTAATGGTGTGTAGGCTGTCTGCTTTAGGTATGTAAGAGGCAATAATTTTGAACACTATATCCAGTTCAGCTCCAAAATTTGCTGAAAGTCAAGAAATTTTAAGAGGGGAAGAAAAAGTGGCAAGGCACTCATTGACACGTTCATGCGTTATAATCTTAGATCTGTCCGTGCTTCTAATGGAGTTTTACCTCTTGATACTCTGATTTATTTCCCAGGTGAAAGAAGATAAGCAGTAACAGTGTGTGGAGGAAGGGGAATGGGAATATAGCCTAAGGGAAGAGGAAAGGGAACTCTTCTGGGGGACCGGGGGACAGCAGGGGCCTAAAGAAGGCCATGTGAGAAGTCAATGAAATCGGAATGAGAGACGTGACGTTCAGAAAGCTTGTGTGAGGAACGGGGGAGGGAGAATCCCTGAAGTGTGCGTTGTTTGGCCCTCAGGAGCTACAAACACTGTCTTCCCATCCATCTGCCAAGCAGCGACAATGCGCTGAGCTGAAGTCATCTGTCTGAAGGTTTCCGTGCTCTGGTGTTCTCCAAATGTTCAGCCGTGGCTCTGGGGTGCCAGGCTCTCTTTTATAACACAATGTCGTGCTCAACTGGGTGATTGCCCGAGAAGCTCTGCAGGATCTACAAAGTGAATTCTGGCGGGTTTGTGCTGTAATAGCCATCCCCCATCTGTTTTGTTCTGGTTTCCCTTTTTTCACGAAGGCGAATGCCCCGCAGGACTGCACAGAGGCCTCTCACTCTCTGTGATGGGCTTTAGCCTTTGCAGTTCTCTTGCCCAAATGTGCAGCTGGATTCAGAGCTACAGGGGACGCTTCCAGAGCGCATGGGAAGGAGGCTCTCGCTTTCAGAGGTTTCCAAGAATGGATGTTGGGTAACACGGGGCAGTTGAGCAGGTTGTGGTTTACAGCAGATTGTTCAGTGAGCGAGCTGAGCTCAGGGAGTTGGCTTTGCCTTCTGGGAGAGCCACTTCTAAACAATAACTCTTGTTACACTTCCTTCCCAAAGTAGCAAGAAAGGTTGGACAAAGCCCTAACTTTCAGATGTATAACTGGAGCAGAACTGAGGTCTTGGTTCATCTCTGTGTTTGAATAAAAGCACGCTTCTGAAGTTCTTCAGTGACAGCTGCTCATGGCCAGTGGCTCCATAATCCCAATGACTGGAAAGTCTTCTCACGCCCATATTTTTAAGATGCATCCTTAAAATAGTTGAAATGACTTGTAACAGGGAGTGCTCGGCCTACCAAGCACATATAAGCAAATATTTGCAATAACTGGCCCCGTGTTTGCACAGCACCAAGCACACTGCCTGGACTCCATAAATAATAATACTTGGCACTTGCAGAGTGGTTTCCATTTTCAAAGCACTTTAGTCATAACCCTTGACACCTATACGGCCTTTTACATCTTTACAAGAATTAATTAATCCTCACAATGCCCTGTGAGGTAGGTATGCACTGCAATAATAACAATAACAACAATTAATAATTCATGCATTCTACTCAAAAATCACTTCAGGGATTAAAATGCATCTGTAATACTTGGGGTTTATTAACATTTTCCAGCAAATAATAAAACCCATGCTATTGTGTTAAATCTATATAATATCTATCCATAAATCTTGTGCAGATTGGAGTGAGACTGAAGGCACAGCGAGGCACCAGCACATCAGCAGGAAGCAGATGGTTAGCTCCAGAAAAGTTCAAGCCCAGTCCACACACAGCCCAGGTGAAGAGTGGAGCTCGCCACGCACGGCAGTAAATAAACAGGAGCGATGTAGGAAGGCTCTTTGTTCATTTTTAGCTCCTGTTGATGCAGGGGCTCCCCCGGCCCGGGTGTGGGTGACCCCACAAACACAGCGCCAGGAGGGTGCAGGCGCTGCTGGGCGAGGAGGGGCAGTGACTCAGCACGGAGGGCAGGGAGGAGCCTGGACAGCACCAGGCAAACACTTTCCCTCGTAAAAATTACCATAGTGCCTTTGATATGCAGGCAAGCCCCAGTTAAACCTGATATTTAAACCAGCGGGACTTAAACCCTGTTGATTTAAACAGAAGAACCATCAGGCTCCCACGGGGGAGCTCCGGGCTTGGCAGGGCAGCAGAGGGACTGACTGGGCTCCCCACACGGAGGGATCCCCCACAAAGATGCTTTTGTCACTTTGCATCCCAAAGTGGATTAATGTGAACCACAAGGGCACTTTAATCCTAATAAGCAGGTACATCACACCCTAGCAATTCCACCAAGAGTTCCTCTGGATCGGAAGCACTGAACAGTTCGGCCTAGAGGCCTTCATACTCCTGAGACCTTTTTTTCCCCTTAATTTGAAGGAGATATCAACATTAAGTAAAAAAACCCCTCTAAATTGTTTGTAATGTGCATACTGACAAAGGAAATGGAGGTTCACTGGTTTGAAGGCAGTGGTTTTATTCCTTTTGAGGCTGCTGACAATGACTGCAGGAGACGACATGCTGGAAAAGGGCTTCTTTCTGAATAGGGAGCATCTTCTGCCCCACCTTAGCATAAATTTATTGGTGATTCATCGTTTATTGATCATATATGGTAAAAAATGTCTAACACGGGTGATCAACATAGCAGTACCACGTTTCATCAGTTGCTTTAAGGCATACACACACGGATAACCCTGTAGATCTCCATGAGCCAGGGAGGAGTCAATCCAAAAACAATCATCTCATTGATACACTTACCAGATCGATTTGGGAGGCTTCTGCTTCCCAGAATAAACAGCAGGAGCAGAGGGGCAGCATGCCCAGGTGAACAGTCCCTCATTCACAGGCAGCTGATGAACTGTGTGATCCAAAGCCATGAAGTGGCTCTTTCAGAAGCTTCGGGACACGAGTTGTGCTGCTCAGAGCATGTTCAGCTCTCACTCAGTGTTCAGGCATGAGAACTGTTCAGCACCACCCTGGTGCTCAGAGATCCTCCTGGACACGGTTGCTGTCCCCAGCCCCTCTGCATAGGGGCAATTTCACCTTGCTATTTTCAAAATCTACCACAGGACCCCCAAAAAGGTCGGGACTGCACCAGGATGGGGATGCCTACCAAACAGCCTGGCCTCACTGTTTTATTGCTGCCAACCTCCCACCCAGAGGCCCATCATTCCCTGAAGGCTGTAAGAGAAACACAGCTGTGTGTGTGAACGTGTCACACCAAGGAGAGCTTCCAGATCAGTGCCAGAGGAACGGAGTTTTAAAGGAAAATAAAGAGATGCCCGCTGCCTGTCCTCCTTCAAGCACCCTGCACCAGGTTCCTGTACCTTGGCTCGGACTGGGCCATATGGTCCCTTTTTTATTTTTGGAGAGGAAAACCACTGGGTTTGTTGCTGCAGTCCCAGGGCCTTCCTGCCCATGGAGGGGCTGTTGTTTGGGGCAGAGAATGTCCCTGCCCACCTGAGCTCCCACTGTGGTATCTGGCGCAAGAGAGAGGGCAAAATAAAAGCTGAATGTCATCCCTCACTATCCACAACCCAGCCCCAGGAGGATTGGTGGAGGTTTCACACAAGAAGAGGAGAAAAATGAGTGAACAGCCTGGAAAGGTGCTGATACAGACCTCACTTTGGGAAGTGACACACACTGACCTCAGTGGGTTTAGTTATTGCAGGTGCAGCACTGTAGCTTCAGTGTGAAATGGGGTTCTTAGAGGCAACAAAATTGTCTTTTGGCTTTAATAATTTGCTAAGGATTGGGATTTTTTGTTCTGTCGGATTTTTTTTTTTTGTTTTGGGGTTTGGGTTTTTTTGCGTCTGTAAATATGCACATTTTTTAACATGGAAAGAAAATGTTACTTCTCAGACAGAAACACTGAAGAGGCCCCTGTTAACTCTGAGGTTATGGCAAAACTCCCTTCACATGAGGCATGTAACTCAGATGTTACGTCCTACAGTGGCTGAGCAAATCCAAACTTGTTTTATTTTAACACGGTTACGAAAAAGGGTGTGTCCCAGCTGCTCTGGCATACCTCTGAAGTTTCAAGCAAGACATATCTGGTCCTCATAGGAGATCAAACAGATTATCTCACAGGCTCAGGATGTGGTTGCAAAAAATTCAGTCTTGTAAGCATCATAGTGAATCATAATGTAATCTACATTACTTGGTATAATTACTGCAGAGTAAATAAAGGCACAAGTACAAAAGGTATAATATTTGTTATTTACCTTGATCTCTGTCACATACTGTTTTAATATTCCCTGTGAGTCCAAGAATCCAGCCAACCTGAAGGAGATTTCTCTTTCTTGCCCATACTTAAACCCTGCTTTTCTTTCATTACACCAACATTGTTCTGGTTTTTATGTGAGGGGAGGACAGAGCCAGGACTGATTCTCTCCCTAATCAGAGTCCTGAAAGACTTCTCATGTGGCCTTCAGCAAGCTGTTTATTATCAGGACATGAGCTTCTGTCTATAAAAAGAGAGGACTCACACGGCTACTAATGGTGATTATATTATTGTTAACACATAATTATCTATCTCACAAGAAATTGGGAGGGTAAATTAGTGTTTATGAAGTATTTTTAAGATGATAATATTATTTACATGAGGGCTATACATTATGACTTGAGGACAGCAGTTGCTGAAAACCACTTTCTAATTAGGTTTTGCTAATGATAGTGTCAAAAAAGTGTAGAAAAAATATCAATAGGTACACTTGAACTGGTTTTATTTCTTAAATCATTTGCATCAGCTGCTTTCTTGTAGACAGATATGCTATATCCACTTACACCAGATGTTAAACATTGTTTTCTAGCATATTAAGCATAAAATGAATGATGAAGGTGGCAGTGCCAAAGCACACCCTGCAGTATGTTATTAGACAACTTGCTCCAGTGATTAAAGCCCTTGAAGTCAATAGAGGTTTTGTAGTTGTTGGGTTGTTTTTGTTTCCCCACCCCGCTGGGCAAGGATTCCATCCTGGATCTCCAGCCTTGTCTTTCACTGCACATCACCGATGTGCTTAACACTTAATTAAAGCACACCCAGGATTTATTCCACTCAATCCCCTAGCAGAGGGTGACTGCAGGTACTCAGAGGGAACTGACAGCAGCATAAGCCCAGCCAAAAGGATGACTTCACTGGGGCTTGCCGTATTTCCCCTTTTTTTCAGTCAATTATCTACATTTTATTGAAACATCCACTTCTTTCAGTTTTATTCTTGAGGACTCCTGATAAGGTATCAAACTTCCCCAAGCCAGCTGTAATCCTCACCCCCTCCCTATGACAGTAACTGTGAGTGGCTGCAGTAGATTAAGCAGCACATTCCCACAAAACATTTCCAATACGAGACCAAATTTTATGAGCTGTGCGAGCATCCTGTGTAACGTTCCTAGCAGGTACATAAAACACTTCAGGGTATGAGCAAAAAGAAAGATCAGACTGGGTAGAGCAGTGCATTTAGGAATAGCTGTCAATATTTCACAGCGCTTGATGTGTGCCATACCGTGAGACCAAAATACTCACACAAAAAAAAAAAAAAAAAGAAAGAAAAACAAACACACCAAAAAGAAAAAAAAAAAAAAAAACAAACAACCAAAAAACCAAAAAACCAAAAAGAAACACCCCCCTCCAAAAAAAAACCCCAAAAAACCAAAAAAACCCAAAACAAAACAAAACACCAAACCCAAATCTCACAGTGGAAGAATGAGCTGAGAATTATTTCCTCAGCTGAGCCAATATTTCCTACGACATGGCTTTCTGTGAGTCAGCCTTTTTGTGCCATGGAACTTAAAATAGCAAAAGTGAGATAACAGTAGGCTTGTTGGAAATAGAAATTTTCAAGGGATACAAGCAAACACACAGAAAAAAACAACTTTTGGACCTAGAGAGTGGTGATGAGCGTGGCAGTGCTCTACTGGTAATAGATTACTGCAAGAAGATATCAAATAATCCTAAGAAAATAGTGACATTTATCTGAGATTGTAAAACATGGAGAATGCCAGGTATGTGGGAAGCACACCACAGGGATTTTAGCCACTCCCCAATCCTCCTGCAGCACTTAGGGCAGAGAGCACAGCTCCCTGACTTGTCTATTTCTCTTTCTTTGATAAGCAGGAGTGGTTTCATCCCAACCCCAGCACCTCCTTTAATTTTGCTTACGCTGCTGAGAAGCCCTGGGCCAGCAGAGAGGAACCTAAGGCAAATTCCACATAGTTCAGGACATGACTCAATAAATATACATAGAAGAGGGGGGAGAGTTATTCTAGAGGCAGAGTGAAGCAGGGCATAGGCTAGCAATTATGCAGACTTGCTGGCCACATACCTGCCAGCAATGAGTTTAAAGCCCAAATGAAATGCATCTCCCTCCAAACCCATCACCTTCCCTCTTTGCTTACATGATGTGCAGTGCACCCACATAGTGAGTTCCTACTGGGAGCAAAGATCATGCACCCACTGCTAATTCTGCACTGTCAATTAGAAGTGATTAACAGGCAGAAGGGGTGGAGCCCTACTGTGGCCCCACTGTGGCCTGTATGAAAATTAAGATCATTAAAATGTACCCAAAAATAAAAAAAGCACCTCCACACACCCCAGGTCTTGGCATAGTTGGGGTTGTCTCTTTCCTTACTGGCTTAATGAAGTCTCCTCTACAAGTGTCCTCTCCACCTCAGATTTCATCTGCTTGCTCATGATCCATATGGATAAACTCCCTCCATTTCTCTGTATTTAGGCTTAATATATAACAAATATAACAATATATAAATTTGGTAATTTAATTTGCCATGGGGCGTTTTGCAAAGAAGTGGCCCCACACAGATCCATGGCATTTGTCTTTTATTTTTAATTTCTTCCTATCAAACACGGGTCCTGTTCTGCAAGGCAGCAGGCAGAGGCAGCTGCAGCAGATGTGTAATGTAAGCAAAGCAAACTGAGGCATGGACACTGCCTGGATTTACACAGCAGGTTATTTTTAAAGTTGAGAGCAAAACCTCCATCTCCTGAGCCTTGTTGGGGGAAGGTTCACTTCATCCAGGCTGTGTCTCGGCACTGAGACCCAGAGTTTCCATGCAAGCACCTTCTTCCCCTTCATCACTCAGGAATTTTTATTTTAAAAAGTCTCCTAGGACATAAAAAACTTTTCATTTCCCACATCCTGTCATTAAGCAGCTGTACTGCAAACAATGAATGATGACAAACCAAAGCAACAGTTTTAACTGAAGCAGGATTACACTTGGCATCGCTATTTGTTATGTGGCTTACTGGACAGCAAGACAAATGTGTGCTTCTGCTGCCCTTTCCTGCTGCCAGCTCCATCCCCTATTAATACATAATGGCACGATTGCAGAAAACACCAAAGCAGAAAGAGCTGCAGGATGAGACCCCAAAAATCAAACGGTGTCTGGGCCAGCAAGGGCTGGGAGTCTGCAGTCCTGGACAGGACCCTTGGTTCCTGTGGGCTGAGCTCTCACCTCTGGCACTGACTCCGTGGCTATCTGATGCTTCAGGAGGGAGAAAATTATTTGGACAAGCCTTCTGG